>CM053791.1:84421629-85621629 GCA_028749045.1 Cupressus sempervirens | reverse complement strand
AGTGGTGACATTTGGAGATCTGTTGGGTGCCAGGATGCTCGTTAAGTCTTTCGTTGCGATCTGTATGATCTGTGTATGTTGTTGTCATGTGCACTTACACTTGTAAAAGTTAAAAAAATAAATATTCTGGCTTGTTTTCATCCTTGTTTCCAAGGATCTCTGGGCGGGGCATTGCATGTCCTTCTTCAACACAACCCATACTACTCTCTAATAGGGTGAACACCCCCAATTAATCAAATACTTCTTCCATTTAGGGCCAAACAAGAGAGCAGACCCACATTTACCCCTTGGATGACCCATGGAAAGAGTATTAACATCTCTCCATATGCACTTAAGTGCAATGTCTAATGCAAACCAAGTTGACTTCACTTCCTGCAATATAATAATTTTAATTTCTTTATTAGATTGTAAGAATCTCTCAAGCATGTATTTCTTGTTCAAGGACTCCAATGCTCTCGCATTCTATGAGGCTATGTAAGCATTCATTTAATCTATTTTGGTAAATGAGTCTTGTTTGAAACTAAAACTAGATCAATTTTTATGTTGTCATTGATGTCAAACCTATTGGATCAATTGTTATGTTGCATATTCAAATCTCCATTCACTCATCTATTATTTAATTAACTATTCTTCATCACTGATCATACTGGAGAGACATTTACTAACAGTGTAGAGTGCCATATCATTTGATTGATGAAGAGTATATGAAAAGAAGAGATCATGAGATGATCTAGTGAAAGGTTGAGTTGAGATGTGTTAAGTATCATGGAAATACAATGGACACTTTATAAGTTAGTACTTGACAAGATAATGTGTTGTTCAAATCAATACATGAAGTGTAGAAGACAATTGGATCAAGCTAAGAGTTGAAACAAGTCAAAAGGCTAAGCTTGATTGAGTATCAATATTGCACGGTCAATGAAGTAGCTGAAGCAGACTATTAAAGAACTTAAGTAGAAGATGAGAAAAATAGTTCAAGTTGAGAATTAGTTATTGCCGAGAAAATATATAAGGAAGTGTAGTTGTGATTGAGTGTAGTATTAGCTGAGTGAGCATGTTGATGTTGAGTGAGACAATATCTAGTGATTGCTGAGCTACATACTGATGACCGAACTAAAGAATATAGTGATTTCTGAGTGACAAAAAAAAGTTACAGAGTTGGAATTTTGATTTAGTCAAAGCACGTGGAAGATAAGGATTCATGAGTTGGCATATTTAATACACGAGGAGAGTTTTTTGTATGATCAAATGCAAGGATTTGATTAGAAGTTTCCAAAAGGAGAAGGAGAAAAAAATATGGAAGGACTCGATGAAGTTGACCTAACCCTAAGATCAACAGTGATGTTTAAGAGATAAAAGATCAAAATTACCTATTTAAGGAGGCATAAGGAATGAATTTTAAGGTTGGTTCATTGTTTATTAGCAATATTAAGAAGAAGCTACAAAGAGGTGAACAACAAAGGTTAAGTGTGAAGAGTTTGTGAAGTGTGTTTTCTTAAGGAGGTGCAAAGTAGATTAGTGATGAAGAATAGTTAATGAACTAATAGATGAGTGAATGGAGATTTGAATATGCAAAGTGAGTTGTACTTTACATATCAAAACAAATATTACATTCTAACTATTATATCAGTACAAAATTGTTTAATCAAGGTTGACCTAACAATCATTTAATCAAGGCGACATTCTAATGGAATGTTGTAAAGGCCTCTAGGTAGGCCACTCCTAACAAGTGATTAAATCCTTTAACAGGGTCACATCTAATAGTGCATTTTATAACCTTTAATAGGATTGGCTCTTAAGTAAGCTCACTTCAAAAGACTAAAAAATTGGTAGTATTTTACTTGGTGGTTTTTCTCAAAGTGGGTCTCCACATTAAATCCTAGTGTCAAAAGTATTATTTTCATGTGTGGATGCTATTGTTTTGCATGCTATATTTTATAGTATTTTATTTACTAATAAATGACACATATAGAGATAGAGAGTTAAGATATTGTATGAAATGTTAGATTGCTGATGATATGCTATAGAGATCAAGTGGGATTTGAGTTTGTTTGAAGTGTTAAAAGTTGAATTGGTACATTTGGACCTAAGGATAATTGATTCATCCCCCATCTTAGTTATTCTAAATCATTATAACAATTGGTATCAGAGCACTTGGTGCTTGTCAAGAAAGTTTGAAGGGATTCAAGCCAAAGATCAAGATGTACAAGAGAGAGATACCTAAGTTGAACAAGGAGAACTTCCCAACATGGGAAAGGCTAATGAGACTACAATTATAGAGTACTAGAGATTCCACATCTTACTACTTGGGCAATGACTACATTGAGGTTCCTAGACCTATGATAGTTGAACAAATGAAAGAGAAGCATGAGCACAACCAAATGATGATTGTGTTGGAAATCTGATTGAAAAGCTCATTGTTGAATATCAAAGAGGGAGATTTTTGAAAATAAGGAAGATAGTTGTTAAAAGAATGTTTTCAATCATTTTTTTGTCATTGATGTCAAACCTACTATTTGTAGGAATGACATTTTCTTATAAAACCCAAGTACTATCACTTAGTTGATTCATGAAGAGGATTTGACCAACAAGATGCAACAAGAGCACCTAAGGGAAAGGTTGAGTTATGATGTTGTGATGAAGTGCAAGGATCAGTTAAGATAGTGGTTAAATGATGTACTGATAACATGCTCAAAGATATAGAGGTTGGTCACACTTAGAAACATTAGAGGAAGAAGTTGTAACAAGGTTGACTGCAAAGCTTAAACTAAGTTTATTAGTGGGTGTTGAGCAAGCTAGTTGAAGCCAAGGAAATTCTCATTTGGAACCAAGTAACAAGAAATTCTAGTGTGTTCTGAATGATCTTCATGTGTCGAGTGAGGTTCAGGTGTTGAGCATCAGAAAATCGTAGTTGGTGCCGAGTGATCTTCAAGTGCTGAGCATCAGGAAAAACACAGTTAATGCCGAGTAACATAGTATGTGTCGAGCACTAGTATTTCAATAGTGCCGAGCTATTGCATTATTTTAAATGATGAAGATTTTCCAAATCTAAGCCAACTTAGTGGTTGCATTGAATTTTGTGAACCATTTCGAGGATAAGGACAGTGAGCTAGTGGCACATAATTCTATGTAAACCATTTTTGGGCGAATTCAAAATGATTATTCAAGAAGTTTCTAGAGGAAACAAAATCTGGGTTAGATACAATGAATCCTACCTAATCCATACCAATTGAAATTAAAGAATGGAAGAATCGAGTGGGAAAGGAACTCCAAGAATTCTATTTAAGGAGTCACAGACCAAGAAGCAAATGTTGCTGATGCTGCTACTGCAAAAGTGCCAAATTACAAAGTGTTTAGAAGGGTGTCAAGGAGAAGACATCTAGGAGAAGGAAGAGCATAGAGGCTCTACTTCTACAAGTGGTCAAGAAGAGATGATTGCACTAGTAAATTGAGCATGGAGACTCAAGGAGACTAAGCTTGAAAGGAGGGCAAGCTATCAAGAGTTGTATAGATTGAAGGCTAGGTAGTGAGAAGAGTTGAAGAGTGATCTGAGATCTGCAAGTTAAGTTGTATTCTGCAATCAGGTCAAAATCCCTAATTGTTACTCTTTAGCAATTGTATTAGTTAGGATAGAGGGAAAATCCTATGGACTTAGGTTGGCTTAACAGCTATTTGTAAATCCTTTAATAGGGTGGCATTCCAAGTGAATGTTCTAAATTCCTCTAACAAGGCCCACTTCTAACAGGGTGGTTAAATCCTCTAACAAGTTCACATTTAATAGTGTGTTGTAACCCTTTAATAGGGCAATCCTTTCACAGGGCATCACTTTAGAAGAGTGAGAATTGAGTGTAGCATGTTACTGGTGGTTTTTTCCAAATTGGGTTTCCATATATATCACTGTGTTATGTGTTGATCTTTTATGAGTTATACTTGCATGTTGATTTATAGTAACTTGTTGATTAGAAAAGTTAATGCTTGGATGAATGAATGGTTGAATGAGCTCACTACACTTAGTGAAAAAGTTTGAATAGGACATTTGGACATTGAATAACTGATTCACCCCCCCCCCTCTTAGTTATTTTAAAGCATTTCTAACAATTGGCATCAGAGCCATTTGTTGATTTAGTTTCAAGGTACTAGAAGCAGGAATATCAAGATGTCCAAGAGAGAAGTTCCCAAGCTCAACAAAGACAACTTTTCTGCATGGCAGAGTCTGATGAAATTGAACCTTGGATCAATAGGTGACTATGCAAAAACCTCAATTGGAACAGAACATATACATCTAGCAGGACCTCTTACTATAGATGATTTGAGCAAAAGGAAGGAGCACAATCAAGCAATGCTGTAGATTGCCTATGCACTTAGCTATGCAAAATATGATGACATCAAAGACTATGACACTACATTCAAGATGTGGAAAGCCTTATCAGATATGTATGGAGGAGATCAGAATGTCCAGAGAGCAAAGAGAGAAAGCCTAAGAGGAAAGTTTGATGACATGAAAATGGAGGAAGGAGAAAATGCTGCTCAATATGCTACTAGAATAAAAGAAGTGGTAAGTGCGATAAGAAGTCTAGGTGGTCAATTGGAAGAAGAAACTATGACCAACAAATATTTAAGAACTTTGCTCCCTATTTATGCTATTAGAGTTTTAGCCATCCAAGAGCTAAGTTGTGTACAAGGAAACACACTAACTTTTGAAAGAATAGTGGGAAGACTTACTGCATTTGAGTTATCCAATTTTGATAACTATGGACCTGAGAACCTTGAATCTACCTTCAAGGCCAAGATGACAATAAAAGGCACTAAGGAGGAGACATCAAACAAGAAAAGAAGAAAAGGAAAACATGCATCTAGTGATAGCAGGACAGATGTGGAACAGTTGGAAGCACTACTGGCTAGAAGATTCCATAGATGCAAAGGTAAGTTCAAAGGTAATATCCCTATCACATGTTTCAATTGCAATGAAGTAGGTTATATTGCTGCAAGGTGCACACAGAAGAAGAACTACGAAGAAGGAAACAAGTACAAGAACAAGAGAGAAGATGATAGCAAAGATTACAAGGAAAAAGACAAAATATGCTACATTGTTGAAGAAGATTATGATGAGAATGATGATGAAGTAGTCTATGTAGCCATGAAGGATGAGTTAGATAAAGATGAGATGAAGCAACAACATTGGTTTCCTATGTGAACAAGAATGACAAGTGGATCATAGATAGTGGATGCTCAGATCACATGACAGGAGATAAAAGTAAGTTCATTGCCTTTACTCAATATGATGGAAATAGTGTTAGATTTGGTAACGATGCTCCATGTCAAATCAAAGGAAAAGGTTCCATTAAACTTACAGAGAAAATTTAATGTGATAATGCATACTATGTTGAAGGATTGAACTACAATTTGTTGAGTGTATCACAATTAGACAATGTAGGTTACAGAGTTGAATTTGGAAACAAAACTACCAAGATCTATGACACTGATGGAAATCTGATTGGAAAAGGTGAACAAACAAGGAGTAATCTATTTTACCTAGATATGGAAGATGCAACTTGTCTTGTTGTTAGACTTGATGATGTGTGGCTATGCTATAAAAGATTGTGTCATGTTAACTTTGACAATCTAATTAGCATCAACAGAAGGAATAAGGTCAGAGGTTTGCCTAAATTGAACAAACCTAAAAACACAATGTGCAAACAATGTCAACTAGGGAAGATGACTAAGTCTAGTTTCAAAAGAAAAACATACACTTCCAAAGAAGTACTAGAGTTAATCCATACAGACTTATGTGGTCCAATAGAAGTGCAAAGCTACCTAGGAGAAATATACATAATGCTATTTGTAGATGACTATTCCAGGATGATGACTGGTATGTTTTTAAAGCAAAAATTTGATGCATTTCAAATATTCAAGTGGTATTTGGCTAGAGTTGAGAAGGAAATAGGAAAGAGTCTAAAGTTCCTAAGGTCAGATAGAGGAGGTGAGTTTACATCAAAGGAGTTTGAGATATTCTGCAATGATAAAGGTATCAAAAGACAAACATCAACACCAAGAACTCCACCGCAGAATGGTATTGCTAAAAGAAGGAATAGCTCAATGATTGACTGTGCTAGAACCTTGATGATAGAGAAATTTTTTTCACTAAAGTATTGGAGAGAAGCTGCAAGTACTACTGTTTATACCATGAATAGAGTCCAAGTCAAGAAAGGTACAAATGCAACACCTTTTGAATTGTGGTATGGTCACTCACCCAATGTTAAACATTTCAAAGTCTTTGGTTGTAAATGCTATATTATTAAAGATACTAGAAATGGAAAGTTTGATGGAAAAAGTGATGAAGGCATATTCCTTGGATAATCCACTAGAAGCAAGGCATATAAGTGTTTGAACACTAACACTAACAAAATTGTGGAGAGTGCAAATGTAAATTTTGATGAGCATGCAAAAGTTTAGGTTGATGGAACTAAGCAATCAAAGGATTATAGATCCTTTGTATACTTCTATGAAGGAATGACTATTGAAGACAATGCTACAAATCAAGTTGGGAATCAATAACAAATTTTAGTATTAGCCAAGTGAATGCTGAGCTGCATTCAGAAGCTAAGCTGCAAAATGTAGAAAATGCACATTTTGATCCTGAAAATAGTATACATGAGATGATGAAGTACCAGATGGGAAGATCAAAATTACTCTAACGCTAAAGGATCAAACATGGAGATGATGACAAAACTAAGATTAGCCAAGTATGTAAGAAGACATCACCCTACATATCAAATCATTGGTGACAAGGATGCCAGACCAATGACAAGGAATAGACTAAGGAATGAATCATGTTTGCCGAGCAAGGTTGAACCCAAAACAATGAAGGATGCACTACAAGATGATGACTGGTATAAAGCTATATAAGAGGAGATAGATTAGATTGAGAAAAACAAAACCTAGACCCTAGTTCCTAGACCAACTGATAAGAATGTAATTGGTACCAAATGGGTGTTTAGAAATAAACTTGATGAGAATGGTGAGATAAAAAGAAACAAAGCTAGATTAGTTTGTAAAGGCTATGCACAAGAAGAAGGACTGGATTATGGGGAAACATTTGCCCCTATTGCAAGAATGGAAGGAGCAAGAACACTGATTGCATATGCTACTTACAAAGGTTTCAAAGTCTACCAAATGGATGTCAAGTCTACTTTTCTAAATAGTATACTAGAAGAGGAAGTCTACATTGAACAACTAGAGGGATTTTTTGATGACAAGAACAAGGATATGGTCTGCAAACTACACAAAGCACTTTATGGATTAAAGCAAGCACCTAGAGCATGGTATGAGAGACTGCACAAGTATCTTGTGAAGATAGGATTTGAGAGAACATATGACAACAACAACATCTGTATCAAAGTTGAAAAAGGTAAAGACATTTTGATATTAGAAATCTTTGTTAATGATATAATATTTGGAGGAAAAGATGCTCTATCCAAAGATTTTGCTGATCAAATGAAGCATGAGTTTGAGATGTCAATGTTTGGAAAAATCAAATTCTTTGTTGGTTTGCAAGTACATCAATTGAAGAATGGCATATTTTTGACCCAATCCAAATACATCAAGGAGATACTCAAGACATTTGGATTAGAAGAGTCAAAACCAGTCAGCACACCAATGGCAATAGGACATAAGTTATCCAAGAATGATGAATTAGCTGAAGTGAATTAGACATTGTATAGATCAATGATTGAAAAGCTACAATATGTTGTACATAGTAGACTAGACATTGCATTAGCTATTGGAATAGTGGCAAGATTTTTTGCAAATCCAATAGAAAATCATTTAATGATAGTAAAGAGAATACTGAGGTATCTAAAAGGAACTGATGACTTTGGTCTGTACTACAAGAGGGGTGAAAAGTTTGAGTTAAGAGCCTATACTGATGCAGATTGGGGAGGTAACATTGATGATAGAAAAAGCACTAGTGGAGGATCACTTTTCTTGGGAAAAATATTGATTACATGGACCAACAAAAAGCAAAGTTGTACTTCATAATCCACTGCAGAAGCTGAATATGTTGTAGCTGCTATAAATTGCACCAATATTGTATGGATCAAACATTTGCTGCAAGGTATGAAGGAAGAGGTGAATGAGCCTGTGATACTTTATTGTGGTAATACAAGTGCTATCAACATATCAAAGAACCATGTAATGCATGCTAAAAGCAAGGATATTGCAATCAAGTATCACTATGTAAGAGAATTGGTAGAAGATAAACAAGTGAAGATGGAATATGTTATCTCAAAGGAATAGATTGCTAACATCTTCACAAAAGCACTACCTAAAGATGCTTTTGAGTATCTTAGAGGTAAGTTAGGGGTGATACCCTTAGCCAAGGCTACTTGAGAATAAGGGGGACTGCCCTGCATCAAATGAGCTGGTTGTTGAGATATTACACATTGATGTAGAGGATGTTTACTTTAGGATTCATGCCTAAAGTAGTTGAAGTGCTAAAGTTCCAAATTAGTCACAAGAAAGGTTATAGAGGGAGAAATTGAATGAATCTGAAAAAGCTACACTTGCATATTAAGATGCTAACATGTCTTTGGCATTGTTGTCAAAGAGGGAGAAGTAGTGAGAAACTGCTCAACTGCATTTGATCAAAAGTATGAGTGAGAAATGTCAAGAAAATGTAGAAATTGATTAAATGAAGATAAAAGGAGAAGTAGATAGAAATGATCAACAGTTGACAGGAAAAGAAGAAGAAGCTGATCAGAACAGAGTATAGTAGAAGATAAGCAATGCATATAGAGGGAGAGAAGAAAAGAAAGGATACATCAGCTAAGAGGGAGAAGCAAAAATGAAGCAATCGGAATAGTAGAGGGAGATGTGAAAACTGATGGTGATGGTAATACAATTACTTTTTGGCATTTGACTTACTGTTCTAACCTAGTTAGCATTTGGTTAAATAGTTTAGTCTGATGGTTGATCAGTTTAGTTTGCCATCAATGCCAAAGAGGGAGATTGTTGGAAATCTAATTGAAAAGCTCACTGTTGAAGATCAAAGAGGGGGATTGTTGCAAAGAAGGAAGATTGTTGTTAAAAGAATGTTTTAAATCATTTTTTTGTCATTGATGTCAAACCTTCTATTTGTAGGAATGACATTTGCTTATAAGATCCAAGTACTATCACTTAGTTGATTGATAAAGAGGATTTGATCAACAAGATGTAACAAGAGCACCTAAGGAAAGGTTGAGTTGTGATGTTGTAATGAAGTGCAAGGATCAATTAAGAAAATGGATAAATGATGTACTAATAACATACTCAAAGATACAAAGGTTGGTCACACTTAGAAACATTGGAGGAAGAAGTTGTAACAAGGTTGACTGCAAAGCTTAGACTAAGTTCATTAGTGGGTGCCAAGCAAGCTAGTTGAAGTCAAGAAAATTCTCATTTAGAGCTGAATAACAGGAAATTCTAGTGTGTTTTGAGTGATCTTCATGTGTCGAGTGAGGTTTAGGTGCCGAGCATCAGAAAATCTTAGTTGGTGCCAAGTGATCTTTAGGTGCCGAGCATCAAGAAAAACACAGTTGATGCCGAGTAACACAATATGTGCTAAGCACCAGTATTTCAGTAGTGCCGAGTGCTACATTATTTTAAATGATGAAGATTTGTGAAATTTGAGCCAACTTAGTGGTTACCTTGAATTTTGCGAACCATTTGGAGGATAAGGATGATGAGCCAGTGGCAAAGAATTCTATGTAAACCATTTTTGGGTGAATTCAAAAGGATTATTCAAGAACTTTCTAGAGGAAACAAAATATGGGTTAGATACAATGAATCCTACCTAATCCATATGAATTGAAATTAAAAAATGGAATAATTGAGCAAGAAAGGAACTCCAAGACTTCTATTTAAGGAGTCATAGACCAAGAAGAAAATGCTGCTGTTGCAAAAGTGCCAAATTGCAAAGTGGTTAGAAGGGTGTCAAGGAGAAGACATCTAAGAGAAGGAAGAGCACAGAGGCTCTACTTCTACAAGTGGTCAAGAAGAGATGATTGCACTGGTACATTGAGCATGGAGAATCAAGGAGACTAAGCTTGAAAGGAGGGCAAGCTGTCAAGAGTTACAGAGATTGAAGGCTAGGCAGTGAGAAGAGCTGAAGAGTGATCTAAGATCTGCAAGTTAAGTTGTATTTTGCAATAAGGTCAAAATCCCTAATTGTTAGTCTCTAGAAATTGTATCAGTTAGGATAGAGGGAAAATCTTATGGACTTAGGTTGGCCTAACAACCATTTGTAAATCCTTTAACAGGGTGGCATTCCAAGTGAATGTTCTAAAGTCCTCTAACCAGGCCCACTTCTAACATGGTGGTTAAATCCTCTAACAAGGTCACATTTAATAGTGTGTTGTAAGCCTTCAACAAGGCATCACTTCAAAAGAGTAAGAATTGAGTAGCATGTTACTGGTGGTTTTTCCCAAATTGGGTTTCCACATAAATCATTGTGTTATGTGTTGATCTTTTATGTGTTATGCTTACATGTTGATTTATAGTAACTTGTTGATTAGAGAAGTTAATGCTTGGATGAATGAATGGTTGAATGGGATCACTACACTTAGTGAAAAAGTTTGAATAGGACATTTGGACCTTGAATAACTAATCCACCCCCCTCTCAATTATTCTAAAGCATTTCTAACAGACTGAACTTTCAACAACTTTCAGTTATGAAAAATTTGATGATGTGAAGGAATTCACTACCACTAAGAAAATGTGGGACAAGTTGGCAAAAATCTATGGTGGAGACAAGAATGTATTAAGAGCTAAGACATAGAAGCTTAAGGGGAAAGTTTGATGACATGAGAATGTTGAAAGGTGAGATTATTATATAGTATTGTAACCAAATCAAATAAGTAGTGAATGCTATTAGAGGATCTAAAGGACACATAACTGATGAGATTTTGATAAGTAAGGTATTGAGGACTTTACTTCCTATCTATGAAATCAGAGTATCTATAATTCAAGAATTGAGATGTACACTTGGTAATGATCAGACCTTGGATAGTTTGATTGGTAGACTTACTGCATTTGAATAATCAAATTTTGATTATTACTCCCCTGCAAGTGTTGAATCTGCATTCAAAGCCAAACTAACCCTCAATGGATCTAAATAAAAGATAAAAAGCATGTAGCAAGTGATAGTGAATCTAATGATGACCTTGATGAACTTGAAGCATTATTGGCAAGAAGAATTCCTAGAGGAAAAGGAAAATACAAAGGTAAACTTCCTATTGTCTATTTTACATGTAAAAAAGTTGGTCATATTGCAACTAGATGCACCAACAGAGATGACAAAGATGAGAGGAAATATTTGTTGGAATTCACAAGTGGGAAGAATACTTCTAGGGTGGGGGCGGGGGAGGGGGGCTAAATTAGAAGTACCAATATTTTAAGCTATAAAACTTTTAACTGAAATCAATACATGCATCTAACATCTCTAATAAACATGAATGTAAAGGCATGCATGAAAATAGATAACACAAGATTTAATCACCCAGAAACCCTCCAAAGTGAGAAGGTAAAATTGGGGTGGGAATGACACCCACAAGTTATCACTACAACAATATGTAACTGGTTAAGGTTGTAAAGTTTGACCATCATCAATGGTCTGCCCTGTGAAAGGCCTACCCTATTAAAAGTTACCTATTTAAAGGATTAATAAACACTCGCTTGGAATGTCACCTTGTTAAAGGATTTACCACCCTAATAAGGATTTACAATATGGCTATTAAACCAACCTATCATCATAGGATTTTCATTCTCCTAATACAATGGCTAGAAAGTATAGTAGAATGTGTTGATCTGATGACTTACAATCATCAATTGCTGCTTCTAGATCCTTGTTCTATCCAATCTGATATGATCCTTCTTGATCTGATATAACTCTATTCATAGTATTGATACTCTATTCTGACCAACTAATTCTATAATGCTTATCCTTCTTCTAAGTCTTTACACCCCTTTAAACTTCACTAACATTCTCTCCTTGCATTCTCGTATCATACTCTCTCTCACTTGAATTATGGGGTTTCGACCTCCTTAAAAAGGTTTCGAGACTTAGGGTTAGGTATGAATCTACGATTGGGATTCATCCATCTTTCCCACTCAATTCTTTCCATTTTTTTGATGGGTTGCATGTTCTTTCCATTTTTCTAATTGGTTGCATGCTGATTGCATAGGGAATGTAATAGATTCGATCTTATCTTTTAGATCTTTTGAGATTCACCTTGAGTTAGCTCAAAAATGGTTTACATCTGAGTTTGTGAAGGCAGATACTCTTATGTTGATTCTATGTTACTTGACACTTACTAATTGCTAATGCTCGACAGATATAGGAATTTTCTCTTGCTCGGCTCCTATAGTAATTCAGTCTTGCTTGGCACCTATACTTTACTGGGCACATATATTGGCTCCACATCAATTGTCACTCGACACTTGAAACTTGCTTGGTACTTGCATAACTCGACACCTGTTGAACTTCTGGCTCGACACATACAGTAGCTTGACATCTATATTATACTCGGCATCAACTTAGAAATTTCTTAAGTGTGTTGACACACAATTTTCAAAACCAATCTGAGACCAACAATCTCCCCCTTTGACATGAGTGTCAAAAACACTTAACTAAACATTATGAATCTGATCTCTATGAGTGTAATATACATCTTGTTTGACATATGTACAAAACTTCAAAACTGTTCAAAATTTTGTGAAGATACCTCCAAATTTGTATCTCCCCCTGAGCTAATGTGCCTTTGTTGTACCCAAATCTTCTCATGCTAGATTTGTCTCATGCTGATTATGCTTTGCCTTATCTGTCCTATTCTATCTACTCTATTTTTACTCCCCCTTTCATACATCTTCCCTTGTAGTTTTTGTATCCTTTTGGCTTTATCTCCTTATCTCTCCCTTAGTTTTATCTTCTCCTCAAAACTCAAAATTTTATTATCTCCCCCAATTTATTATATCACCCCCTTTGGGTATCTCCCCCTTTTGGGTCTCCTAATTTATTATCTCCCCCTTTTTGACACTTATGTCAAAGAGTTCTATGCATTAATTAAATACTTAGCCAAAAAGGATTTATTTACCTCCATTATGATCTTTAGAGAAGCATCCCAATTGTCTAATGCAATTTCTAGTGCTTTAAGCTGGATAGTTGTCTCTACCACAAAGTGTACTAGGCCTTCCAATGTAGAAAGATTGGGATCTTTCTTCAAGACATTCTTTGTATAGGCCAGTTCTTTGTGCAAAACTTCCATGTGAGGCATTATCTTTGTATTAACTTGGCCTTTATGTTAACCTCATCTACTATGAGCACAACTAATTCCTTTTGAGTGTGAAGCGTTGTAGCAAAATGCTTCTCACTTTGAGCTAGATCCTTGGGTAGCTGCATGCTTGATATTTTTAGGTTCCTCTACAAGCTCATCATCTTCTGGCTAGTCTCTTGTGTGAAAATTGATAGATCACATAGTTTGGAGTACAATGAGAATATGTTCTCAAGTACTGCTTTTACCTTTTCAACCTTCTTTGCCAGCTCCACCTATGATAGTTCTATCTCACTTGATATGCATTCATTCACCTTCATTTGGAATTTCTTTTCAGACCATTCTAGTAATTTTGCATTTGTGTCTTGGTCATCATTCTGTACCTGGTCCACTATACTAGCTAATTGCTCCATTATGGGCTTAGTTTC
Organism: Cupressus sempervirens; assembly: GCA_028749045.1. Taxonomy (NCBI): domain Eukaryota; kingdom Viridiplantae; phylum Streptophyta; class Pinopsida; order Cupressales; family Cupressaceae; genus Cupressus; species Cupressus sempervirens. Next base: position 85,607,897 of record CM053791.1, on the reverse strand, counting down.
ATCCGATACTTGCAAGCTAAATGCATCTAAAAAGATGTCTTTAATTTCAATCAAAGCTAGCCTTTTTTTATACTCATTTCTGAGTATTTCTTGTTTCTTCTTCTTCTCTAGTGCCTCTTGTACTTCATTAATTTGGTCTATGTTCATAGTTTTATAGTCATACCTTGGAATGACTATCTCCTCATGAAGAGCATGGTATCCATAATGAATTACCCTTGTAACCTTGGTAGATCTCGAGCCTAGAGCTGATTTTTGAAGTGGTACTACATCAGTGCTTGGTTGTTGAGTTGTTCCTATAGGAGTCCCCGTTGTAGGCAAATGGTTCAGTATTTGAATTGCCTCTTGTTCCTTCTCCTTAGGGCTCTCCTTGTCCTCTTCAATTTTTCCTTGATCAATAATTGTGATCTGAGGGGTTGCATCTTGTTCTTGTGCTGTAATGACAGAGGTATCCTTCTATCTTGTTTGCTCCTTTGCTGGCTTCTCGATAGTTGAAGTCACTGTAACTGTGGAATCAACCCTAGCTGATGCATCTTGTGCTACTTGCTCTTGTGGTTGCCCACTTGTAGTTGTTGGAGTATGTGAAGGTGGTTCTTGTGGATTCACCTTCTCCTTTGTAATCTTAGGTACAACTTTTTGAAGTTCTTTCACACTCACGAAGACTAGGTTAGTACATAACTGTGATTGTAGAGTAGTTTGGTGAAGGATCTTTTTAAGGTCCTCTATAGTCAGTGGGTTTATGTTCTGACTAGAAGGGTTAGGAACATCTTGTATAGTCACTATATTTGCAAGTGTGGTAGTTACATGTGGAGGACTTGGTGGTGGCATTTGTGTGTCTTGCACACTCTATTCCTATTGCTGTTCCTCAGCAGTTGCCTTTTCACTCTCTTGTGTGTCTTTCTCCATTGCAACTTCTTCCTTCTCTTTTTCTCCTTCTTCCTTATCATTTTCATCATCTTCTTCATCATTGCTTCTACCCTCAAAGGGATCTTCTTGTCCTTCCTTTGCAATTGTGAGGCCATAGATTACTTTCCACATTAGAGTGGACTTCTTCACAACATTCTCAATTTTATTTTGCAATATACTGAAGGCTCTATATTTGGGTACAAATTTTCTCCCATGCTTCTTATTTGCCTTACTTTTTTTCCCTTTTGTAAGTTTAAGCATAACACGAGCCAATTTTGACTCTCTTATTTCCTTCTCCATATTTAAGCAATAATGCCATTTATTTTCTACAACTGAATATAGCTCCTTAGACATCGTATTGTCTAGTTCAGGTGGAGTATTCTTGAACTTTGCCATCATGGTGTATATTGATTCTTCCACCATGTTTTGCTCCTCTCTTGTCAATTTATTGAAATCAATGCCTTTAAGCCCTAACAAGTCTGCATTGTCCCTAATGTTGTCACATGTATTCTCTAAATCAGATTTAGTGGTGTGACTTACCACTCTAAACTAGCTGTTATCATCAGACTCAGTTCTCTCCTCATTTGACTCAGGAGGTGCCACATACTTTCTTCTTTGCTTCTTCTTTGTTGGTTCTCCCTACTCTGTGGCTTTCTTCTTTTCCTGTTCCTTAGCTACCTTTGTTGTAGCCCTTGTATCTGTCCTAGTGGTAGGTTTTTCTAGGCTTGGCTTAACTTTCTTCTTTTCTTTAGGCTGAGCAACAGGCTATTTTTGTGCTTTCCTCTTCTTAAGCTCTACCTTAGGTGCTTTCTCTTCTTCCTCAATACCTTCTTGTTCTTCAGCATCTTCACCCATGCCTTGGGTTAGTGCTAGTGGCTCATACCCCTATTCTTCTTCTTCTTCATTTATTGCCCCTTCTCCAAATTTAGCCTTGAGCTTCTTGACCAATTTGTCCTTTTTCTTCAAGGTTGAAGTAGTTTTTAGTTCCATATCCACCTTGGATATTACAACATCATATGTGCCAAAGTGTTGGACACTTTTATCTACTTCTTCTGCAAGCAGAGCAGTGATTGTTGCAGATGCTTCATCAATAATTATCTCATAACCAAGTGGCCTAAGCCATCTTACCCTCAGTATGGCTTCTTGGATGTAGGTGTAATCAATATCAACAAGAAAACAAATATCATTTATATGCTGCTCCACAAGTGAGACTAGAATCCTAAGTCTCTGTTTCATTAATTTCTTGAAATCTTCAAAATAACTGGTCATGATAGTCTCAAAATTGGCTCCCATTTGTTCTATGTATTCATTCACCTGGGCTACTATAGACCTATTAGTCTTCTAGCTTATCTTTCCATAAGAGGGGAATTCATTCTGTACATAGAAGAATATAAAAATCAAAATTGCTCCAAATTTACATTGAGCTCCCTTTGTTATTCTTATAGCTCTCAAATTCTCATTGATCTATTGTAGTTGTAGTTCAACTAGATCATAAGTATGATCCTTTTTGAAAAGTTTGCAACCAATGTCTACTACAATAGAGGGAACACTATTAAGTTAGCTTGATTGGTAAAATTTATGGGAAATGACTCTGACTACAAATTCAACAAGAGGATCCTAAATGGTATCAATGGTCATGCCTCTCTTGTTCCACTTAGCTCCAGTATTCTTCTCAATTGCTTCTTTTGAATCACTCCTCAGTGTTTTGGGCCATTTTAGGGTTGGATACCTAGTCACCCTATGAATAATTCTTTTTGAGATTTTTATTGGTCCATCTTCCAACCACAAACTACCATCATGTATCCTACTTAACACAATTCTGATCCATTCGGTCTTAAACACTATGGGAAAACCTAGAGCACATGTTAAGCCCTTCTATTCAATGATTTGGAGCTCTTCTTTCAAGACTTCATTCTCGCACAATTTGTCATATGCCTCCCTAATTTCCATGTCTCCAATAGTACCTATTTTTCAATTGTAACATCTCCTAACATCTTGCACCATTACAACCTTAGGAGGAATTATGGACAAGGCTCTAGTAGGGTCATTTTTATATGTAACTTTAGGGATAGGTCTGAAATCAGGTTGCTTAACTTGATTTGATACTAACTAGACTTCAAACAACTCTTTTTCATGGGATTTTCTAGAGTTGGAGGCCATTTGTGCAATTTAGGGTTTCAACTCAAAGAAATTTTGAAACTGCATAGCTCGGCACAAGTAAAATGCCTTGAATCATCAAAATTGTGTTGAATCTTTGTTGAAATCTACTCAAATGCTTGATAATCTATTCAAATGCTTGATTCTCTGCTTCAAAATCCTTTCTGTGCTCTTCTCATTCTTGCTTTTTGCTCACAATGGTAAAAATGATTCAAAATGCAATCATATACCCTTGTTTCATAACATTTAATGCTTAGTGCATTTACAGCTTTCCACTCGACTCCTTAAGCAATTCTACTTTACTTGACTTCCATTGTCTTTCCAACACTTGACATACATTGGAGTTTTCCTTGCTTAGCTTCAATACAAATTTTCCTTCACTTGGCATCCACTACTAACTCGTTTGCAACTAATCACACATCTTCTACTGACTTTGGCAGACAACTCGGCTTATACTAAGATTTTACTCGACATCTGATGATAACTTTTCTTACTCAAAAATACTTGTAAAAACTTGAAGTTTTAACTTTGCATCTCTATTCATGCCGATCTATCCTTTTCAGTACTTACTTGTCTTGGAACTAATGTATGATAAAGCTTTGTATATCAGTTCCACATACCTTTTGCTTAGTTGGATAAAGTGTGACCACTTGACCTTTTGGGTGAAGTGATCCCTCCATTGGATGTGCTACTTCTATCTTTCTTCCATGTTTTATTCATCTCTCCTCTGATGTGTTCAACATCTACCTTCCCTTTTCCTTTGTTGAACTCTGAGTTGGGTGCCTTTGATCTTGTTGGGAAATTTTTGCTGATGTGTCCAGTCTTCAAACAACTGAAGCATGTAGTTTGGCTCAACCATCTACTGTAGTTTCCACTGAAATGTGTTCTTATACAATTTTTAAGGATGTGTCCATACTCTTGACAGTAGTGACAACTTTGCCTAGTGTTGTAGTCCCAATTGTAGTGATGTCCATGACTTTTGGTCTTTGCTGGTTGGTTAGATGTCCACATAGGCTTTGATTTGCACTTAAAGGCTCTATATCCATACTTTTTGCAATTGTAGCAGTGACCTTCAAATCTTGGTGTCTTGATAGTCCTGCAGTCATGTGTCTGATGTCCTTGCTTGTTGCACTTGTGACAATGACCTATGTTCTTAGGTTTGTCATGCTAATTTGCATTCTTGCTCTTGCACACATTAGAGGCATGTCCCTTTTTACCACAAAAATGATGAGTGGGTTTAGTATTCTTACCTTTGTCACTTCTTTCTTCTACAGTATTGGATGACTCTCCTTTTTTAGTGCTAGTGTATCCTAATCTTGAAGTGTCATTGCTGGATCTTGGTGATTTTAGAAGCTGTTCAAAGTACTTGATGGCTTCGTTAGGTTTGTTGAAGCTCTCTGCAATCTCCTTCTCTCTTCTCAAGTCATTTTGTAGTTGTTCATTTTGCATCTTCAGTGTGGAGATCTCAATGTCCTTGACATTCAACTCATGATGTGCATACATCATCTGGCTTAGGGTGTCTAGTTGCATGTTGGAAATTCTTGCAAGCTCAATTGACTTTTCCTCTAATTTGTTAGCAAGGTTTCTCTTGTCATCTTCTATCATAGCCTTATTTTCAATGGCTCTTTTCTTCTATTCATTCACTTCACAAAGCATCATGGCTTGTGATTCTTGTTTAATCTTGAGAGTTCTGATCTCTTTTGCTTGAGCCCTATTCCTCTCCATCAGGTCTACTATTGCTACATCAAACTCCTTGGAATCTCCATTTGTAAACACTTTTGAGGTGTCAATCTCCTTGTATTGTGTTTCATTCTCAGCTATGGCAATCTCTCTTCTTCTCTTTAGGGATTTCCTCAATTCTTCCCTAGCTTCTTCCAGAGAATGTAGAATGAGATGTATCTCAATCCCTTGGTTTTCTATGATCTTTCCAAGTTTGTAGACTTCTATTTCTAGATATTTTCTCCAAGTTGTAAGGCTTCTCCTTGTGAGAACTCAGCTCTGATACCAATTGTTAGAATTCACAAGTGAGAAGAATACTTCTGAAATGAGGGGGGGGGGGGTGAATTATAAGTACCAATATTTTAAGCTATAATACTTTTAACTAAAATCAATAGATGCATCTAACATCTCTAATAAATAGGAAAGTAAAGGCATGCATGAAAATAGATAACACAAGATTTGATCACCCAGAAACCCTCCAAAATGAGAAGGTAAAACAGGGGTGGGGATGACACCCACAACTTATCACTACAACAATATGTAACTAGTTAAGGTTACAAAGTTTGACCATCATAAATGGTCTGCCCTATGAAAGGCCTGTTCTATTAAAGGTTTTAACACCCTGTTAAAAGTGACCTATTTAAAGGATTTACAAACACTCACTTGGAATGTCACCCTGTTAAAGGATTTACTACCTTGTTAAGGATTTACAATATGGCTATTAAACCAACCTATCATCATAGGATTTTTATTCTCCTAATATAATGGCTAGAAAGTATAGTAGAATGTAATGATCTAATGACTTACAATCTTCAATTTCTACTTACAGATCCTTGTTCTGTCTAATCTGATCTGATCCTTCTTGATCTGATATAACTTTGTTCGTAGTGCTAATACTCTATTCTGACCAATTGATTCTACAATGCTTATCCTTCTTCTAAGTCTTTACACCCCTTTAAACTTTGCTAACATTCTCTCCTTGCATTCCCGTATCATACTCTCTCTCACTTGAATAATGGGGTTTCACCCTCCTTAAAAAGGTTTCAAGACTTAGGGTTAGGTATGAATCTACGATTGGGATTCATCCATCTTTCTCACTCAATTCTTTCCATTTTTCTGATTGGTTGCATAGGGAATGTAATAGATTTGATCTTATCTTTTAGATCCTTTGAGATTCATCTTGAGTTGGCTCAAAAATGATTTACATCTAAGTTTGTGAAGGCACAGACTCTTATGCTGATTCTATGTTACTTGGCACTTATTGATTGCTGATGCTTGACACATATAGGAATTCTTTCTTACTTAGCTCCTATAGTAATTTAGTCTTGCTTGGCACCTATGCTTTACTTGGCACATATACTGGCTCGGCATCAATTGCCACTCGACACTTGAAACTTGCTTGGCACTTGAATAGCTCACCACTTGTTGAACTTTTGGTTCAACACATACTGTAGCTTGACATCTATATTATACTTGGCATCAACTTAGAAATTTCTTAAGTGTGTTGACACTCAATTGTCAAAACCAATTTGAGACCAACAATATTTCAAGTACAAAGGAAGTAGAGATGAAAGAAGGAACAAAGAAAAAAGATACTACAAAGACAAAGGTATGAAATCTTGCTATATTGTTGAAGAGAATGGTTTTGACAATAATTTTGATGATCATGATGAAAAAATTTGTTTATGTTGCAATGAAAGATGATTCCAACAAAGATGAGAAAACTACATTGATCTCACATGTGAGTAAAAATGATAGATGGACAACTGATAGTGGTTTCTCACATCACACGGATGGTGATATAAATAATTTTGATAAGCTAGAACATTATAATAGAAGTAGTGTTATGTTTGGTAACAATGCATCATGTTATGTGAAAGGTAAAGGATCAATTAAACTAAATGAAAAAATCAAGTGTGACAATGCATATTGGGTTGATGGTTTGAAGTATAACTTGTTGAGTGTAGCATAGTTGATCATTACATGCTATAGAATTAATTTACAAATCAAGAAAACTAAGATCTATGGTGCTACTGGTGAACTAGTTGGAAATGGAGAGAAAACAAGAGGCAACTTGTTCTATCTAGACCTATATGAAAATACTTATCTATTTGCACAATGTGAAGATGTTTGGTTATTGCATAAGAGGCTATGTCATGTGAAATTTAATAACTTGGTAAATATTAGTAAATGAGAAGAGTTAGAGGGTTACCAAGATTAAGAAAACCTGATAAAGTAATATGCAAACAATGTCAAATGGCTAAAATGACAAAGTCTAGTTTGAAGAACAAGACATATTCTTTTGATGAAATTTTGGAGTTGGTTCATATTGACTTATGTGGTCCTATTGGAATACCAAGCTATTATGGTGATAAATACTTTATTCTATTTGTTGATGATTTTTCAAGAATAATGACTGTGACGTTTCTTAAGGAAAAATTTGATGCATTTCAAATGTTTAAGTGGTATCTTGCTAGAGTTGAGAAAGAAACAAGAAAGAGTCAAATTTTTGAGATCAGATAGAGGTGGTGAATTCATCTCAGATGAGTTCAAAATATTTTGCAATGACAAATGAATTAAGAGACAAATGAGTGCACCAAGGACACAACCACATAATGGTATATTAGAAAGAAGGAACCGATCAATTATGGATTGTGGAAGAACACTAATGATGGAAAATAATGTTTCTCAGAAGTACTAGAGAGAGGCTATAAGTAGTGCAGTCTATACCCTGAACTGAGTTCAATTGAAGAAATGAACAAAAAAAACACCTTTTGAACTTTGGTATGGATATGTACCAAGTGTGAATTATTTTAAAGTCTTTGGAGGCAAATGTTATATATTTAAGGATGCAAGAAAACGTAAATTTGATGGTAAAAGTGATGAAGGCATATTCCTAGGTTATTTTACTAAGAGAAAAGCTTATAAGTGTTTGAATTCTAACACTAATGAAATTGTGGAAACTACAAATGTTAGAGTTGATGAATTTGTAGAGAAAAATGAAGAATGTGAAGATTATAGAAAGTTTTGATATATCTATGAAGGTGAACCTAGCACCTCACCTAAACTAGAAAAGGTATTGTCAAGCATTAGAAGCTAGGAACTATCGAGGTTCTACAAAAGAGCCCTTTTGAGCATCAACAATCTACCAAGCATCAAGCTATAGGAGCTGAGTCATAGACTGCAATTGTTGATCAACAAACAACTTGCAACCAAAGACAATAGAAGATAATGAACATGCATAATCTAGTGAACAACAACAAGAGGAACCAAGATCTGAACTTATATTAACAAAGTATGTAAGGAGACATCATGCACCTGAACAAATTAGTAGAGATAACTATTTAGGAGTCTTGACAAGAAGAGGACTGAAGAATAACACATGTTTATGATGTGAGGTTGAACCTAATCTATCAAAGATGCTTTGGAGAATGAAGATTGGATCAAGGAAATGAATGAATAAATTGAACAAATTTAGAAGAACAAAACATGGACAATTGGTACCCAAACCTAAAGACAAAAATGTGATTGGAACTAAGTGGGTGTTCAGAAACAAGCTAAATGAGAAAGGTGAAGTTACAAGGAACAAGGCACGATTGGTTTGTAAAGGATACACGCAAGAGAAAGGGGTTGACTATGGAGAAACTTTTTCTCTAGTTGCAAAGTTGGAAGGAGTGAGAATTGTGCTTGCATATACTTCTTACAGAGGATTCAAAGTGTACCAAATGGATGTAAACTCAACATTTTTGAATGGAATTTTGGAGGAAGAAGTATACATTGAGAAACTTGAAGAATTCATTGATCCAAACAAAAGGAATATGGTATGTAAGTTACATACAACTTTATATGGTTTGAAGCAAGCCCCTAGAGCATTTTATGAAAGGTTACATAATTGCTTGGTGAAGATTGGTTTTGCAAGAACTAATGACAACAACAATTTGTATCTAAAGAGTGAAGTTGAAAACATGATATTGCTAGCTAATTTTTTTTTTGATGATATCATATTTGGAGGAAAGGATTCATTGAGCAAGTCATTTTCTGATCAATTAAAAAAAAAGTTTGAAATGTCAATGTTTGGAGAGATTAAATTCTTTGTTGGTTTAAAAGTTTATTAGATGAATAAAGGTGTTTTCATCACTCAATCAAAATATATCAAAGAAAATTTGAAGAATTTTGGTATGTAAGATTCAAGACTAGTTGGGGCACCAATGGTGACTGGAAACAAATTGTCAAAGAATGATGATTTTTCTAAGGTGAATCAAACATTGTACATGTATATAATTGGGAAACTATAATATGCTGTACATAATAGACTTGAAATTGCATTAGTTATTGGAATTGTTGCTAGATTCTCAGCTAATCCTAGAGAGAATTATATGATGGCAGTAAAAAGGATACTGGGATACTTGAATGGAATAGAAGACCGTGGCCTATGGTACAAAAGAAGTGATAAATTTAAAGTAAAAGTTTATACAGATGCTGATTGGGTAGGAAATATTGACGACAGAAAGAATACAAGTGGAGAAGCTTTCTTCTTTGGTAGAAGATTGATTTCATGGAAAAACAAGAAGTAGAACTATATTTCACAATCTATAACATAGGTTAAATATGTTGCTATAGAAGTGAATTGTTCAAACATTGTATGGATCAAGCAATTATTGAAAGGCATGAAGGAAGAGATCATTGAACTTGTTATGATTTATTGTGATAACATGGTGCTATAAACATATCAAAGAGTCCTTTGATGCATATGTAGACTAAGTATATTGAGATTAAGTATCATTACTTGAGAGATCCGGTACAAGAGAAAGAAGTGAGACTAGAATATGTGAACACAAAGGAGATGTTAGATGACATATTCACTAAGGCACTAAGGATAATTTTGAGTATCTAAGAGGTATGTTAATGGTCAGCCCCCTACCCGAAGCAATCTAAATAGAGATGTTGCATTGCATCAATATGTAAGAAACAAACTATCATGAATATTGAAGTAGGAGGTTGAACTTTAGGAACTACCTAAAGACCTGTGTGAAATGGAAAAAACTGACATATTAGTAGTTTAATCTACAATGAGTTTATGCAGTTATGATATTGCTATATCAGTTAGAGTAGTGACATGATGATGTAGTATGGTATGTCTTCGCCATTGTTGTCAAATAGGAAGAGATCAGCATGATTATGCTACCATACTAGTAAGTAGACATAAAGTGGGAGATATTAGCATGATTCAAGAAGAAAGAATGTACAAGGGATATTACCGAGAAGGTATATTAGAAAGATAGCATGATTGTTGTCAACGTAGTTGACATATGTTTCTACAATAATATGTATTGAATTGATAGAGGGAGCATCCTGAGATTAATTGGATGAGAATTAGAATGAAACTCAAAAAGAGAGATAATAAACATAGAGGGAGAAGACAATACAATATTGAAGCTTTTTAGATTGCATGGTAACTAGTTAAGTTTGACTAGTGTTTTCATCAATACCAAAGAGGGAGATTGTTTGAAACTACAATTGAAGCAATTTTTATGTTGTCATTGATGCCAAATATTATTAATCCCTAAGTCATGTTGTTTATTAGTGTCAAACACTTAGTCATACACAAGGAAAGACTATTTTGTCATCACAGTGACCAAGTCATCTCATATAGGCCGAGCGAAGGAGTAAAGACTTGTAAATAGTCTAAGTCAAGTTTTGAGTAGTAGTTACTACCAAGTGTGCTAATGTTTACTAAGTACTCACATGATTGCCGAGAAAATTAGAGATCACAATAGATGTTAAATTAGTCAGTCTCTAGTAGAAGCTGAGTCTTATGCATACCAAGTTATACAGTTCATGCCAAGCTAGTTAAGGTCGAGGAACAACATGACGAAATAATTTATGTGAGTGCCAATATGTTGTAAATATCAAGTAACATAGTTTTACATTTTTGTTTGGAATGACACTAAAATCTATGTTAACTATTTTTATCAAGCTAGAATCATGTTTTGGAGGTTGAGGAGGTAATCAAGGAAGTTATTACACATTTTGTTGAGGATCATTAATCCCTAAGCAAGGGATTCCACCAATCAGAAAATTGGAAGATTTAAGCGACAAAAGGTTTGATTCTAGATCATTGATTTGGATCTAGATGGTTCACCCAATCATCTATTTAAGGAGGGTATATTACCTAATTCATAAGAGTTGTGAATATTGTTATGCACATGCGAAGTGTAAAGGATTAGATGCATACAAGGGTGAAGGTGGATCAAATAGAGTATAGAGACTACAAAGAGCAATGAAGTGTAGATATAGAGACATATCAGATGAGAGAGCTGATTAATTGATGTATAGAGGAGATATGTTATCATTATGTTAGTGCAAACTGAAGGATCAAGTATTGATACATTTTGATAGGCATAATAAGGGTTTAAATCTCTTAACATAGTCGTCCTAATAGACCTTTGTAAATCTCTTAACAAAGTACATACTTAGTTGTAAGGATAAATCCTTTAATAAAGGTAAATTGAATAAGTCTTGTAAGCTCTTAATAGGGTAGACCCCTCACAAGGTAGATCATCAAAAGTGATCAAATTCGTAGCCCGAATAGGAAAACTTTATTGCTATAGTAGTAAAGATTTGTGGGTGTCGTCTCCACCACAATTTTACCTTCACATTAGAGGGTTTATGTGTAACTAAATCTTTTTGTTTATGTGTTATGAGGTACTTTACATGTTTGTGAGTTATTCATGATATTAGATGCTAGATCTGATTATGCATTGCAATAAATATTCATTTTATTTATGGTATTAATGAGATAAGGGTTTATGGTGAAGCTATCAAATTTGATACTTGTTTGAAGTGTTAAAGTTTTATAGATCCCAATTCACCCCCCCTCTTAGTATCTCACTTTACATATTTAAATTTTTAACACCTATTGGTAAGACAAAGTCTTGAACCTACTAGAGAGACATTTACTAACAATGTAGAGTGCCATATCATTTGATAGATGAAGAGGATTTGGAAAGAAGAGACCATGAGATGAACTAGTGAAAGGTTGATTTGAGATGTGTTCAGTATCATGGAAATACAATGGGCACTTTATAAGTTAGTCCTTGACAAGATAATGTGTTGTTAAAATCAATAAATGAAGTGTAGAAGACAATTAGATGAAGCTAAGAGTTGAAACAAGAAAAAAGTCTAAGCTTGATCGAGTATCAATATTGTATGATCAATGAAGGAGCTGAAGTAAAAGATTAAGGAACTTAAGTAGAAGCCGAGAAAAATATTTCAAGCCGAGCATTAGTTATTGCCAAGAAAATGCATGAAGTGTAGTTGTGACCGATCATAGTATTGGTTGAGAAAGAATGTTGATGTCGAGTAAGACAATATAGTGATTATTGAGCTACACATTAATGATCGAGCTGAAGAACATAATGATTTCCGAGTGAAAACAAAATTTATAGTTTGAGAAATATTTGATTTTGAGGCCAATAGAGTTAGAATTTTGAACTAGTCAAAGCATGTGGAAGATAAGAATTGATGAATTGTCATATTTAATGCATGAGGAGAGTTTATTACATGATCAAAGGCAATGTTTTGATCAAAATTTTCTAGAAGGAGAACGAAAAAATGGAAGGATTCAATGAATATAAGCTAACCCTAAGATCGACAGTGATGTTAAGCGATAAAATATTAAAATTAACTATTTAAGGAGGCATAATGAATGAATTTCAAGGTTGGTTCATTGTTGATTGGAAGTCTTAAGGAGAAGTTGTAAAGAGTTGAACAACATAGGTTAAGTGTGAAGAGTTTGTGAAGTGTGATTGCTTAAGGAGCTACCAAGCAGATAAGTGATGGAGATGTGATTGAAGGTCAACCAATGTTCATATGAATTTGCAAAGTGAGTTGTACTTTATAGATCAAATATACTATTACATTCTAACAATTATATCAGTCCAAAATCCTTTAATCAAGGTTGACCTAATAGTCATTTTGTAAATCCTTTAATCAAGGTGACATTATGATGGAATATTCTAAAGTCTTCTAATCAAGCCACTTCTAATAGGGTGATTAAATCCTTTAATAGAGTCATATATAACAGTGTGTTTTATAACCTTTAACATGGTTTGCTCTTAATTGAGCTCACTTGAGAAGCATAAAAATTTGGTAGCATGTTACTTGGTGGGTTTTCCCAAATTGGGTCTCCATGTTAAATTTTGGTGTCAAAAGTTTTATTTTCATATGTAGATGTTATTGTTTTGAATGCTATATTTTATAGTAGTTTATTTAGTAACAAACAACACATATAGAGACAAAGAGTTAAAATATTCTATGAAATGTTAAATTGTTGATGACATGCGATAGAGACTGAGTGGGTATCTGAGTTTGTTTAAGTTGTTTGAAGTGTTAAAAGTTGAATTGGTACATTTGGAGCTAAGGGTAACTGATTCAACCCACCTCTTAGTTATTCTAAATCATTATAAAAAAGTCCACAGGGGGCTTGAATTCTTTAAAACAACTGGGTAAATTTCCCTTTTGTTTTTTGGGGGTCTTCGGGTTGCCACCAGATCGGGGTGGTCTACCCCTTTTCTTCTTATTTCCTTCACTACCTTCTGGATACACAAGTGCAACTAGCTTAGATTTTCCTTCTTTCTATTTTGTTTTTATTAAATTGAAAATTGGGTTCATTGGAGTCTTCAATAAATATACTGGCTTGTCTATTGCCCCCATAAGGTTCTACAATGACTTCATCTACTCATCATTAAGTCCTCTATCCATCTTAGGGTTTATACTAATACTCTTGCATTTGGAGAAGTATAACTACATATTTAGAGGTGGAGGCAAAGGATGTGGAGTCAAGATGACAACCACACTATAGTCATTAAGCTTGTCATTCAAGAATGTTGAGTTAGATCTTTCATTCCCACAAGACAATTCTTCCTCTAGAGTGGAGTCAAGAGTGCCAGTGGAATCCCGAGGATGAGTAGGGGGATAAATCATATGAGGAGATAACTATGGAGGAGGAGCTGTGGTAGAATATAGAAAGTCATCCTAGTTGGAGACTTAGGCTAATTTTTTCTAATAATCTTGACTTTTTTGGCAAGCTTAAGAAGAGTACGCTGTTGGTGTTTAGACACAAGGCTTATTGTTTTGGGCTTCAACTATTGATCCTAGACCAAAGTCAAGTTTTCTAATATTGGGGAGGGCACCAAGTTCTTTGTCTTCAACCATGTGAATAGGAGGGTTAGAAGATTCTCTAATAAATTGTTGTTTTAGTGCAGCCAAGGATTAATGAATATTATCTTCTTCTTTAACCCAATGGGAATGGTTAGAAATCTCATTAGAAATATATTCCACCAAGGGGTATTACACTTGGACAATGGTAAAAGCAAGCTTTGGGGTGGTCTCAAGATCAATGGAACCAAGTGTGGAGAGGGGTTTTTTGGCAAGAAGAGGGCAATGCTTCCTTTGGTGACTGTATTTTTATATAGCAAACATGCATTAAGACCTCCCATGTATGAAATAGGACAGGGGAAAATATCTTCACCAACAACAATATTAATGATTTCCAAAGTTTCAGCACCAGGGTAGAAGGATAATAGAACCCTAATAATAGAGTTGGGGATGAGGGTGTTAGAATTATCAATCAAGATGACCATGCCAATTGGTTCTAGCAAATGGGGAATAAATGACCATCTATCTATCTATCTATCTATATATCTATCTATCTATCTATCTATCTATCTATATATATATATATATATATACTATCCACCTATCACATCATCTCTCTCTCTCTCTCTCTCTATCCATTTATCTTCCTATTTATCTTCCTATGATCCATTATGCTTCCTTATCTATTTTTATCACTATCAATATTTTTACCTCTCTACCCCTCCTTTTTCTTTATATTATTGATCTTACTCACTCTACCCCCACCACCCTCACTCTCTCATTACAATTATCTATCCCTATGCCTACCATTTCCCATATGAAATGGACAACCTATCTATTTTAAATTTTAATAATTTAAATTTGTCTCTATCTTCCCCTCTCTATCTTACTCTATATTTGTCTATCTCTCTATTTTATATATCCATATGTCTCTCTCCTCTCTCTATCCATTTATCTTCCTATTTATCTTCCTATGATCCATTAAGCTTCCCTATCTATTTTTATCACTATCAATATTTTTACCTTTCTACCCCTCCTTTTTCTTTATATTATTCATCTTACTCACTCTACCCCAACCACCCTCACTCTCTCATTACAATTATCTATCCCTATAACTACCATTTCCTATATAAAATGGACAACCTATCTATTTGAAATTTCAATAATTTAAATTTGTCTCTATCTTCCCCTCTCTATCTTACTCTATATTTGTCTATCTCTCTATTTTATATATCCATATGTCTCTCTCTAATTCACACATTCTCCCTATATAACTCCCTATCCTTTCCTTTATATATTTTTTATACATGCATACACTACTTTCTATGTCCCTATCTCTAACTTATCTTAGCCCTCTCTTTATCATTTACCTCTCACTATCTATATTCTATTTTATTTATTTCTCTTTTATCTTCTTTACGTATCTATCTATATACCATCTATCACCTCAAATATCTTTATTCTATCTCTTCATCTCCTCACTCCCCACTCTCCTCTTCCTATGCCCCCCCCCCTCTCTCTCTCTCTCTCGCATGCACATGCTATTTTCCCCTCCCTATATATTTGATTAGCTCCAAAAATTTCACCTCTCTATCACTCATCTCTCTTCACATTAGTCATCTTATTCACCCCCCAGGCCTCTCTCTCCTTATCCCTCCCTATATCTCCCTACCCTCTAATTATTGTTTCTATATGAAATGGAAAACATAGCCTTGTAAAATGCACATAATATATTGTCTTTCTATAATATAAAATAAAATAAAATAAACAGTTACAAATCTATTGATTAATATAAGCTTGGCTAGTTGACAAATGCAATAAATATTAACTTAGCTAAGTTAATATTAACTTAGCTAAGTTAATATTAACTTAATAAAACTCTACCCTAACTTTAACCATTACAAGAACTACAAAAAAATCTAATCTTAATTCAATGCTACTCATAAATCTATGTTTGTAAATGTTATTTTGTATGTATCAAATGACTTAGTATAATGTAATAGTGAAATAAAATAAAAATATATGGATTAGGATTTTGTGGAGCTTTACTACAAGGTGAATATAAAAAAACATAAAGTGGTGGTGTGGGATTCCATTTTTGTGGGAAGATTGAGGAATTGAAATATTTAACTTTTTATAGGGAATAAAAAAGCTTTGTCCACTCTAAACACTATCTTTATATCTACCAAACTTAAAATCAATATCAACCTATTTACTTACCAAAAATTGATGAAATTCCTAAAACTTAAGAAATTTAGAAGGAGATGGATGCTTGATTCTTCTAAGGTCCAACTTATCTAGCATCCAAGTTACAATAGTCTTGTCTATCCTACCACTATCTATGCTGAATTTACAAATTATACATAAAGTTGGACTAATACTAAATCTCTTTTGAAATAGTTCTTGGCCTTTTTTAGGCCTCAAAAATACATTTTTAACATCAATGGTTCCTCTTCTTTTGGTTCCTCATTGACATGAACATGTGATCCCACACTTTCTTGTTTAGCATCAGCAATTTGATTGCATCTTTCAAATGTTTATTGTCCTCCTTGAGGCTATTTAAAGAACTCTCAACTCTTGTGAGCATACTAGTTACACTTAAAATAGTTTCCAAAAAATCCTCTACCTCTTCCTTGAGAATTACCATGTCCATAAGATCTCCCCCTTTTAATATCTTAACAACGTCTTCTATCATTAGCATCTATTTCACTAGAACTTCAACTCTTGCTTTTTAATGTTGATTTGGACTCTTCTAGTTTATCATCCCCTACTATTAAATCCCCTTCCTCTTTTCCTCTCTTTCTTACTTTGCTTCCTTCATAATTTATCTTCTTCCTTTAAGAAGCCTCGTCAAGTCTTTTAGGAGGCTCAAGTACTACATCATTTTATAAACTATACTTAAATCCATCCATATAGCTATGTCTTTTCTACATATCCTTCTCACTATGGAAGAACTGAATAAGCAACATTTTCAATTCTTCATGTAGTCTCTTACTATCATGTATTTGTAAGTCTCTCTAGTCTCCATGAGCATCAACAAATCATACCATGCCGACTTCAAATATAACTTTAAAATTCATAAATCTCCAAAAAATATTTTTAATACTTGAAACCAAAGAGAAACACATTCTTTATAAAGCAAGATAATAGGAAAAATCTTAACCAAAGACTCCTTTATGATAATAAATATAGAATGACACTCATAATGAGTATGACAAAATTTATTCTCTACCATAAGTTTATCATTAATGTTAATATAACATCACATAATGGGATCTCCTAATGAAACCAACAAGAATTGCAAAAGAAATATAGATCCTACTCAAATACCATCCATGTCTTTCATATATTTAAAATACATACTACAATATCAACAACTTTAAACCAAAAACTAATATCTTAAAACAATAATATGAAACATTGTGTAACTATACAAAGCTCCCACTTAAAGTGATGCCAATTAGATATGCATGGAAAAATCACTACCAAAAACTTGTTGAATGTGAAGAGAGCTTAATATGTAGTATAACCAATTACTATTGGCCCATTATGCAAATTTATCAATTACTTCAAATAAACAGATCACTTTTTCTCACTTTAATAAATATCCTAGTGGACAAGTTATGGCTAATAAAGTCCAACCAAATTAAATCTTCATCATGCATTACATGTAAAAAATAGTATCAACACATTTAGTAATATACATAATATAGTTATTTGGAAATCACATGTAGATTCCAAGAATGAAGCACTAGATTTATGTTAGACTTGATTTGCTAAGGCAATACATATATAGTGTGATCATAGTACAAGGGACCCAAGTGAAGCATCCATGACAATATATTGCAATTTTATTAATGCATAATACACTCATTGCAAAGTACTGAGGATCCTTTCAAAATATTTATGTTCATTTTTCCTACTCATTGGGTTGCTGGTTGTATGTTGTTTGCCTCTTTTTGCCTATGTAATGTAAGTGGCCAGTTGTGACCCCTTGTTCTCTAAGTATCCTTTTTAAAGAAGACTAGTAAATCCACTAATATTGTGCCCTTTGTGGCCTTTACTTGTAACAACCAACACCTAATTTTTTTTTTGATGATCTCTTGATATTTGTTGGGGTGTGGTTGTGTATGGGTTAACCCCCTTACTAGTCCAATAAACTAATAAAATAATACAGTAAATACAATCTTATTATAGAACTAAATTCTTGGAAAAGCATCTTTGTGAATTTTATATCTACTTAAACATCCAAACCTTTAAATCAAACACGCCATGTAGGAAATAGAATAGGAAAATATCTTCTACAAATAGATATTTTTTTTAAACAAGAACAAATGTAAAACCTAGAGAAAAAATAATCTATTAGGTTCATGAGCAATAATAAATAATTTAAATAGGTTACTTAGGAGATTTCAAAATAGATGAACTCCACAACCTATAGGAAACAAATGATTTGTCTTACAATGCTTTCATGTAACAATGCCCGTTGGAAATATAAGAGGAGTAACTAAGAGGGGAGGGGTGAAATAGTTACTACAAAAATAAATCCTAGATCCCTTAGATGTCAATACAAATCAAAACCAAAAATCTATTGAAGCTTGATTAGAATTGGAATCACTCGACAAGCACTAAGAATTGCTATAACTTGATAAGCACTAAAATATTACTTCTTTAGATGTTTAGTGTGATTAACCTTAACTAAATTAGTTGCAAAAAAATGAAGAAAATAATATGAACACAAGCAACACTAGGATTTAACGTGGAAACACAATTTGGGAACAACCACCAATTGCAACTAGTTACTATTTTTCACTCTTATGAAGTGAGCCCTGTTAGGAGCCAACCCTATTAAAGGTTACAAAACACACTTTTAATTTGGATCACCCTATTAGGAGTGGCCTTGTTAGAGGTCTTTAGAAACTTCAATCTAGAAATGCCACATTGTTAAAGGATTTACAAAATAGCTGTTAAGATGACTCTGTTAAGAGATTTGATTCACTACTACAATTGTTACGAGAGTAACAATGGTACAACCTGATTGCTAACAAAAACTTATCTTTGCTGATTTTAGATCTCAATTCTGGCTTGAATACTTGATCCTTCTTGATTAGATGAAACTTTGCAGCTTGGTCAACTCAGGATACTCTGTTATCCAAAAGACTCAATATGATGATGCAAGAAAATATTTTGTTAGCCGACCCTTCTCGATCAATAATAACTCAGAAAAGACTTTCCTTTGGCTTCTAAGTGAGCTTGGTTAACACTCATTCCATCCAAATTTCCTTTGTCTACCAAGTGAATTTGGTGGACACTGTCTTTCTGTAGATTTCCTTTGGTAATAGAGTGAGCTTGGTTAACACTCATTCCTTGTAAACTTTCCTTCAATGCTCAAGTGAGATTGGTAGAAAATTTCTCTAAAGTTGGTTAACAATGAGACTTCCTTTAACTCATGAGTGAGCTCGACATACACTGCTTTGCTCGTCATATATTTGACCTTTGTGTAACATCAAAGACATCATACAATTGAAAGATTATATCCAATAATGCCAAGACCACGAATCCAATATAAGTAATTCATTCTATAACCTAAATAATAGGTGTTTCTCCATCTAACTATGATGTCACAAGTAAGCATCGAACATGGATACCTTCTCACTAAACATGACCATAAGAGGATTCTTGCATATTTTTAAACATGAGTTTTGGGTTATCATTGTGTAAGAATAGCAACCAACTCCACAGAGATCCATGATCATGAGCATCATGTTACCAACATAGATCATAAGAATATCCATGGATTCTAGTCTCATATATCTACAGTACAAGGTTAACTCATTAGACATTCACCATAACCAACATGACTCATATATTCTTTAAAGTGAACAAACCTACCTTCTTACCAATCGAATGGTTCTTATGCTAAGCTACCTTTGATGCCAACTCTCACTAAATCTCTAATATTTATAAAATAAATTAACACTCGATATTTCTTTCAAGTTGTAAAGCCAATTGGTGAGATCTTAGGCTTGGACTATAAAAATTTGAAAATATTTTTTTATTCTAATATAAAACTAATCATAACGTGAAACTATAATGACTAGATTCATCTTCTTTATTAAGCATAAAATAAGTTAACATAGGTTGCTTAATTTTTTTTACCTAATGTAAACTTAAAAAAAGAATAAATAAATGATTAGATCACCATAAGCTTAAAAACAAAGAGACTTATACCATAGACATAAAATCACGATATGCCACAAATTTAATGTAGATAAACAATTGCGAAAAAAATCTCCCAAGAAGAGAGGTCAACTATGCATTATATTCAAAATAAAGATTATAATTTGTCATAGAATTCTATTCTTCTTTTTGTCTCAAATATGGAAGCATATGTGTACCTACAAACAACCTCTTTGTGCTCCAACCTATTCTTTATTTAGTTCTAGTACTTTTAATCATAATATATATTCTATTGTTCCATAGTCTATCTACATCCTAGGAGTTATATTTATAAAGTCCTAAAGAAGTATTTTGAATAAAATTGGAACCAAAGATGAATTTTCATTTGAAACATCCCATCTATTACATTACTTCCTAGGAATGTGCAAGGAGATTTAAGTTTAGACACAAGAAATTTCCTTTCAATGTAGGTGCTCAAATTTGTAGATGAACCATCATATAAAGTACCACAAATGAATGACTATAAAGGGAAAATTGTTGCCTCTTTCCAAATGACCAATTGAAGATGCTCATGAATTACTTCCCCCCCCCCCCCCCCCCCCCCCCCCCCTTTACTTATCTCTTGTTATCCCATTATAGGTGTCTATATTTGTAGAAGAAAATCAAATATTCATGTTCGCAAGGCATATATTTCCCATTATTAGTGGAACTCTTCATCCATTATGCACTAGTGTATTATAGATAATCTTGAGAATGAAATAATACAAATCACTTTCCCAATACACCATTAATTCCTATAAAGAATTTAAAACATCTTCAAACAATGTACTATGAAGTATGATTTACAAGGTAGATGATATCAAAATCTTAATGAAATATCTCATATGTATGAGTTGATGAGTAATGGTGAAAAAATAATCTTGCATTTAATTACTCAATTAAAATTGTAGAATCATATTAGTGAGAAGATATTGTAATTTGGGATACATCAACACCTAATTGTAAAGTCAAGAGTTCACCAAACACCATATTTTATTGTCACATCCATCTTGAGATAGTAAAAAATTATGTATTAGGTAGTTTCATAAGAAATTTTGGATTTATTGTTGGAATTAGCAAGTGGGAAGATTTACTTTTGAGAGGGGGCGGGGGGCGCGGAGAGTCGGGGTGTGTTTGAATCAGAAGTAACTAAGTTTAACCTTTTCAAATCCTTTTAATTGAAACCATTTACATGCATCTAATTCATCTAATAAACATGAAATTAAAAGACATGCATGAAAATAGATAACACACAAATTTGGTAACCCAAAAACCCTCCAAAATGAGAAGGTAAAATTGGGGTGGGGATGACACCCACAAAATATCATTGCAACAATGTGTAACTATTCAAGGTTACAATGTTTGACCACTTCCAATAGTCTACCCTATGAAAAGCCTGTCCTGTTAAAGACTTTACACCCTGTTAAAAGTGACCTGGTTAAAGGATTTCACCACCCTACTAAAAGTAGGTCTGGTTATAGGACTTTTGTACATTCATTTGTAATGCCACCCTGTTAAAGGATTTACAAATGCTTGCTAGGCCAACCTAAGTCCATAGGATTTCCATATCTAATACAATTGCTAGAGAGTTTTAGAAAGTCTTGACCTGATAAGTTGTAATCATCTATTTCTGATTATAGATCCTTGTTCTACTCTATCTACTCTGATCCTTGCTTGATTTGGTATGTAACTCTTCAAAGTTCTAATATTCTGTTCTTGATCAACTGGATTCTGCAATGCTACTCCATTCTTCACTAAGTCTTTTCACCCTTCTGTACTTCACTATAATTCATCCATACACTTCTCTTACGCATCCTCTCCCTTGCATAATGGGGTCTTGACCTCCTTTTAAAGATTTCAAAGACTTATGGTTAGGTATGAATCTACAATTAATATTAAATCTTTGGTTCTCTCTCATTTCTTGCACTTTTCCTATTGGTTGCATGGCTTCTCCATTTTTATTATTGGCTGCATGCTAATTACATAGGTAATGCAATAGATTTGATCTTATCTTCAAGATCCTTTGAGATTCATTCGATGTTGGCTCCAAAAATAATTTACATCTGAGTTTGTGAAGGCACAAACTCATATGTTGATTCTATGTTACTCGACAGTTACTAGTTGCTAATGCTTGGCACATATAAGAATTTTGTATCACTTGGCTCCTATAGTAATTTTGTCTCACTTGACACTTATAGCAATTTTTGTTTCATTCAACACCTATACTCTCCTCGACATCTATACATCACTCAGCACTTGAACTTCACTCGGCACCTAAAGATTTCTCAACACCTGAAGTTCACTCGGCACCTATTGAATTCTCTGGCTCGGTACACACTGTAGCTCAACATTAACTGAAGAATTGGTTAAGTGTGTTGACACTCAAATGTCAAAAACAATATGAGACTAACAATCTCCCCCTTTGACATGAGTGGCAAAAATACTTAACTAGGCATTATGAACCTAATCTCTATGAGTATACTACACACTCTGTTCAAAAGTTCAAAAAATTGTTCATATTGTATACCTCAAAATCTTGTAACTTCCCTTGAGCTGATGTGCCATTTCCATTCCTGTAACCAAAATTCTTGTGTTGAATGTGTCTCATGTTGATAGATCTGATACTCTTTGCCTTATCTGCCTTTATTTTTGTATCTATGT
Organism: Cupressus sempervirens; assembly: GCA_028749045.1. Classification (NCBI taxonomy): domain Eukaryota; kingdom Viridiplantae; phylum Streptophyta; class Pinopsida; order Cupressales; family Cupressaceae; genus Cupressus; species Cupressus sempervirens. The sequence continues at coordinate 85,585,079 of CM053791.1, read as the reverse complement.
GTACCTTGTTTCTGCTCCTTGTACTCTGTATCTGTTCCCTTTCACATCTTCTTGTATTTTTGTATCCTTTTGGCTTTATTACTTCCTCAAAATGTGAATTTTAATACTTTAATATTTTCCCCTTTGGATATTCTTTATTACTTTCATCAAGGAATGTATTATCTCCCATTCTTATTCACATCTCCCCCAAAACATTATCTCTCCCATGAATATATTCTCCCTCTTTTTGACACTTATGTCAAAGGGTCCTAAGAATGAATAGAATACTTTTCCAAATTTTTTTTATTTACCTCCATCATCATCTTGAGAGAAGCATCCCAATTATCTAAAGCAATTTCTAATGACTTGTGTTGGATAGCTGTCTCTGCTGCAAGATGAACAAAACCTTCTAAAGTAGAAAGATTAGGATCTTTCTTTAGAACATTCTCTACATAGGCTTGTTCCTTATGGAGTACTTACAAATGTGGGTTGATTATAGATTTAATTTGCCTCAATTTGGCCTTGATATTGGCCTCTTTTGCTGTCAATACAACTAACTCTTTCTGTGTACGAAGCGTAATTGCAAAATGCTTCTCACTCTGAGCTAGATCTTTGGGTAGCTGTGTGCTGGAAATCTTTAGATTTCATTCCAAGCTCAGTATGCTTTGGCTAGTTTCCTATATGAAATAGGATGAATCACACAACTTGGTGTACAATGAGAATACATTCCCAAGTATTATTTTTGTCTTTTCAATCTTCTTAGCCAATTCAACTTGTGAAAGTGCTATTTCACTTGATATTTTCTCATTCACTTTCATTTGAAACTTCTTTTCTAACCATTCTAATAATTTTACATTTGTATCAAGGTCTTTCATTCTATACCTGGTCCACAATGTTTGATAATTGCTCCATGATGGGCTGGGTTTCATCAGGTACTTGCAAGCTGAATGCATCAAGAAATATGTCCTTGATTTCCACTAGTGCTTGCTTCTGCCTATACTCATTTCTGAGTATCTCTTGTCTCTTCCACCTCTCTAGTGTCTCCTGCACTTCATTTATTTGTTGTAGGTTCATAGTTCTTCAGTCATAACTGGGTATGACTATTTCTTTTTCAAGTGCAGGGTCTCCATAGTGAAGTACCCTTGCAACCTTGGTGGAGCTCGAGCCTAGTGCTGAAATCTGTAATGGTATTGCATCAGTGCTTGGCTTCTTATTAGGAGTTCCTGAGGTAGGAAAATTCACTAATGTCTGTATTGCCTCCTGCTCCTTAGGGTTTTCTCCTCTTCCTTCTCCTCTTCTCTATTGCCTTGATCAATAATGATAATTTGAGGAGGTACACCTTGACTTTGTGCAGTAGGAATATCTTGTACTATTTGTTCCTTTTCTTGCTCCTCAACAGTTGTTGTGACTGTAACTGTATCATCAACCTTAGCAATTTTATCCTGTTCTTCTTGCTCTTTAGGTTGATCTATGGCTGTGGGAGGTTGTGAAGGTTTCTCTTGTGTGCTTTCCTTCTCCCTTGTTATCTCTACTATAGCCTTCTACAGTTCATCCACACTCACCAAAGTTGGATTTGTATAAAGTTGTGCTTGTAATGTAGATTGGTGAAGGATATTTTTGAGATCCTCTGCATTCAAAGGATTGATGTTCTGAGCTGAAGTGTTAGGAACATCCTTTACAATTACTGTGTTTGTAGGTGTTGTATGTAGAGGACTTGGTGGTGGCAATTGGGTGTCTTGGACACTTTGTTCTTCCTGCCATTCCTCAACTGTTGCCTCTTCACCATGTGTCTTCTCCATTGTTTCTTATCTTTTCTCTTTCTCTCCCTCTTCATCTTTCTCATTTTCCTCTTCCTCTTCATCATTTCTCCGCTCAAATGGGTCTTCCTACCCTTCTTTCACACTTGTCAATCCATATATTAATTTCCACATTTGTGTGGACTTTTGGACAACATCTTCTATTTGGTTCTACAAAATTCTAAAGGCTTTATATTTGGGTGCAAATTTACTCCCATGCTTCTTACTAGCCTTTGTTATTTGACCCTTACTAAGGTCTGGCATTACATGAGCCAATGTAGACTCCCTTATTTCTTTTTCCATTTTTAGGTAGTAATGCCATTTGTTCTCAACTAATGAGCTTAGCTCCTTAGGCATTGAGTTATCTAGTTGAAGTGGGGTGGTCTTGAACTTAGCCATCATAGTGTAGATGGACTCCCACTATGTTTTGTTGTTCCTTTGACAACTTATTGAAATAAATGGTCTTTAGACCAGTTAGATCTGCATTATCTCTAATATTATTGCAAATACTTTCCAATTTAGATGTGGTAGAGCAGCTTACCAGTCTAAATTGTTCTTCATTAGACTCTATTCTTTCTTTGTTTGATTCAAGAGGTGCAACATACCTTCTTCTTCTCTTCTTCTTAGTAGGTCCTCCTTGTTCAATTGCATTCTATTTCTCCTATTCCTTAGCCACTTGGGTTGTAGCCCTGGTATCAGCCCTTGTAGTTGGCTTGGCTGGACTTGGCTTTGTAGCCTTCTTCTTTCCCTTGGGTTGTATAGCTGGCTATTTTTGAGCTTTTCTTTTCTTTGGCTCAGCCTTTGGTGTTTCCTGCTTGACACCTTCCTCCTCATTTGCATCTTCTCCCATACCTTGGGTTAAGACAAGTGGTCCCTGATCTTGTTCTTCTTCATCACCTTCGACATCTTCACCTTCTTCTTTTGCTGCTTCTGTAGTGCCTTCCCCAAATTTAGCTTTTAGCTTCTTAAAAAGCTTATCCTTCTTTTTCAAAGTGGACGCAGTCTTTAATTCTATATCCACTTTTGATCTCACCATGAAATAAGTTCCAAAATGTGTTGCATCCTTGCTTATCTCCTTTGCCAATAATGCAATTATTGCTATTGATGCTTCATCTATATTTATTTCATAACCAAGAGGTCTTAGCCATATTACTCTTGGTATGGTAGCTTGAATGTATGTCTAGTCTATATCTACGAGAAAACATGTACTTCATTTACATGTTTCTCTACTAATGACATTGGAATCCTTAGCCTTTGCTTCATTGTCTTCTTAAAGTCTTCAAAATAGCTTGTCATTAAGGTCTCAAAATTAGCTCCCATCTGCTCTATGTATTCATTGACTTGAGCTATGATAGACCTATCAATTCTCCAGGCTACTTTACCAAAAGAAGGAAATTCATTCTGAACATAAAAGAATATACAGATCAAAATAGCACCAAATTTACATTGGTCTCCTTTGGTTCTTTTGATAGCTGCTAGATTCTCATTAATCTATTATAGTTGCAATTCTGCAAGATCATAGGTATGATCCTTCTTCACTACTTTATAACCAACATCTACTACAATGCAGGGCACACTATTGAGTCTGCTAGATTGGTAAAATTTATGTGCAATGACTCTGACAGCAAAATCAACAAGAGTGTCTTGGATGGTATCAATTGTCATCCCTCTCTTATTCCACTTTGCACCAGTATTCGTCTCAATTGCCTCCTTGGCATCACTCCTAAGAGTCTTTGGCCAATCTAGGGTTGGGTACCCTATCACTCTATGCACAATTCTCTTTGTGATTTTTATTGGCCCATCCTCCAACCATAAGCTTCCATTATGTATTAAGCTAAGCACTAGTCTAATCCATTCAATTCTAAACATTTTGGGAAATTCTAGGGCATGTGTTAAACCCTTCTTCTCAGTAATATGGTATTCTTCCCTCAACACTCCATTCTCACATAGTTTCTCATAGGCTTCCCTCATTTCCATGTCACCTATGGCTCCAATCTTGCAATTACAACACCTCCTTACATTCTAAACCATTACAACCTTAGGGGGTATGATGGATAGGGCTCCAGTTGGGTCATTCTTATATGCAGCCTCTAGGATTGGGCAAAAATTAGGTTGTTTGACCTCATTTGACACTAGCTAGACTTTGAAAGGTTCCTTCTCTTGAGTTTTCCTAGAGCTAGAAGCCATTTTCGCAATTCTAGGGTTTGTTCACAAAGAAAACACGAAATTGTGTAGCTCGGCACAGATGTAAATACCTTGAAATTGATGGAATCATGCTGAAATGTTGTTGAGATCTACTTATACACTAGATTCTCTACTTTGAACTCGCTCTGCACTCTTTCTCGTCTTTGTTCTTTGTTCGCAATGAAGAAAAAATTATTGAAAATGCGATAATATACCCTATTTTCCTTGCATTTAATGCTTAGTGTAGTTACAGCTATCAACTCGACTTCTAAAGGATTTCTACATCACTCAACTTTCACAGGAGTATCCCTTTACTCGGCTTCAACTGAGAATTTCTCCTTACTCGGCTTCCTCTCCCAACTTGGCTCCTGCTAATCATTTAGCTCCTACTATTTTGAGAATCAACTCGGCATGTACTGGCAACTCGGCAATACTTACAAAATCTTGAAAATTTAGCTTTGCATCTTTGATCACGTTGATCTCTTCTTTTCAGTACTTACTTGTCTAGGAACTGATGTATGATAAAACTTTGTAAATCAGTCCCTTATGCCTTTTCTTGCTCAGTTTGATGAAGTGTGATCACTTGACCTGTTAGGTGAAGTGATCCCTTCATTTAATGTGCTACACCCATCTTTCTTCTTCCATGTCTTATTCATTTCTCCTTTGATATGTTCAACATCTACCTTCTCTTTACCTTTTTCATTCTTTGAGTTGGGTGCCTTTGACTTTGTTGGGAAATTCCTATTGATATGACCAGTCTTCAAGCAATTAAAACATGTGGTTTAGCTCAACCATCTACTGTAGTTTCCTCTGAAATGTGTTCTTATGTAATTTTTAGGAATGTGTCCATATTCTTGACAGTAATGAAATCTATACTTGGTGTTGTAATCCCAAGTGTAGTGATGTCCATGGTTACTTTCCCTTGTTGCTTGATTTGGTGTCATAGTTTTTGATCTGCACTCAAAAGCTCTATGTCCATACTTCTTGCAATTGTAGCAGTAACCTTCAAATTTTGGTATTCTGATGGTCCTAGTCCTGCAGTTGTGTGCTTGATGCCCTTGCTTTTTGCACTTATGACAATAACTTGCATTTTTAGGTTTGTCATGCTGATGGGCATTCTTGCTCTTGCATACATTAGAGGTATGTCCCTTTTTACCACGGAAATGACAAGTAGGTTTAGTGTTCTTACCTTTGTTACTCCTTTCTTCTGTAGTCTTGGATGACTCTCCTTGTTCAGTGCTGGTGTATCCTAGTCCTGTAGTATCATTGCTTGCACTTGGTGATTTCAGTAGCTGCTCAAAATACTTGATGACCTCATTAAGTTTGTTGAAGCTCTCTACAATCTCCTTCTCTCTTTTTAGGTCATTTTGTAGTTGTTCATTTTGCATCTTCAGTGTAGAGATCTCAATGTCCTTGACATTCAGTTCATGATGTGCATTCATCATTTGACTTAGGGTGTCTATCTGCATGTTTGAAATTCTTGCTAGCTCAATTGACTTTTCTTCCAGTCTGTCGGCAAGGTTTCTCTTGTCTTCTTCTAGCATAGCCTTGTCTTCAATGGTTCTTTTCTTCTGTTCAGTCACTTCACAAAGCATCATGGCTTGTGATTCTTGTTCAATCTTGAGTGTTCTAATTTATTTTGCTTGAGCTCTATTCTTCTCCATCAGGTCTCCTATTGTTGCATCAAACTCTTTGGAATCTCCATTTGAAAATAGATTTGAGGTTTCAATCTCCTTGCACTGTGTGTCATTCTTAGCTATGGCAATCTCTCTTCTTCTTTTTAAGGATTTTCTTAGTTCTCCTCTAGCTTCTTCCATGTAAAGCAAGTTGTATATCAATTGCATGATTCTCTATGATCTTCCCAAGTTTGTAGACTTCCATTTCCAAATCTCTTCTCCAAGCTGTAAGGCTCCTCCTTGTGAGAACTGAACTTTGATACCAATTGTTGGAATTAGCAAATGGGAAGATTTACTTTTGAGAGGGGGGTGGGGAGGCGGGGGTGAATCAGAAGTAACTAACTTTAACCTTTTCAAATCCTTTTAACTAAAACCATTTACATGCATCTAATTCATCTAATAAACATGAAAGTAAAAGACATGCATGAAAATAGATAACACACAAATTTGGTAACCCAAAAACTCTCCAAAATGAGAAGGTAAAATTGGGGTGGGGATGACACCCACAAAATATCACTGCATCAATGTATAATTGTTCAAGGTTATAATGTTTGACCACTTCCAATGGTCTGCCCTATGAAAGGCCTATCCTGTTAAAAGCTTTACACCCTGTTAAAAATGACCTGGTTAAAGGATTTCACTACCTTGCTAAAAGTAGGCCTGGTTAAAGGACTTTTGTACATTCATTTGGAATGCCACCATGTTAAAGGATTTACAAATGCTTGCTAGGCCAACCTAAGTCCATAGGATTTCCATATCTAATACAATTGCTAGAGAGTATTAAAAATTCTTGACCTAATAAGTTGCAATCCTCTATTGCTGATTACAGATCCTTGTTCTGCTTTGTCTGCTCTGATCCTTGCTTGATCTGATATGTAACTCTTCAAAGTTCTGATATTCTATTGTTGATCAACTAGATTCTGCAATGCTGCTATGTTCTTCACTAAGTCTTTTTACCCTTTTGTACTTCGCTATAATTCACCCATACACTTCTCTCACACATCCTCTCCCTTGCATAATGGGGTCTTGACCTCCTTTTAAAGATTTTGAAGACTTAGGGTTAGGTATGAATCTATGATCAATATTAAATCTTCATTTCCCGCTCATTTCTTGCACTTTTCCTATTGGTTGCATGCCTTCTCCATTTTTCTTATTGGCTACATGCTAATTACATAGATAATGCAAAAGATTCGATCTTATCTTCAAGATCCTTCGAGATTCATCCCATGTCGGCTCCAAAAACAATTTACATTTGAGTTTGTGAAGGCACAAACTTGTATGTTGATTTTGTGTTACTCGACACTTACTAGTTGCTGATGCTTGGCACATATAAGAATTCTGTATCACTTGGCTCCTATAGCAATTTTGTCTCGCTCGACACTTATAACATTTCTGTTTCACTCGACACCTATACTTTGCTTGGCACCTATACATCACTTGACACTTGAACTTTGCTCGACACCTGAAGATTGCTTGGCACCTGAAGTTCACTCGACATCTATTGAATTCTCTTGCTTGGCACACACTGTAGCTTGGCATTAACTAAAGAATTGGTTAATTGTGTTGACACTTAAATGTCAAACCAATCTAAGACTAACATTTACACATATTACAACCTCTTTAAAATCTATTTTAGATTGCATTATCACCTCACACATTTCTCCCTTTCGAAAATTGGGTACTTTAACAAGACTTTTTACACGCTCACATAAACAAAACTTTGTTGGCCTAATTTAGTAGGGTACTTATAATTCAATTTTTATTAGAAGATTTGAAACATCTTATTAGATATAGTTTGTTTTAATTGTAACATTATACATGCATTAATTTTTAACCCTTTTAGCTATGAAACATAATTTGAAGATCCTTATCCTATGACATTTAATCATACATAATCATGTTGTCATCTCTTAAAATTGTTGTTCTTTATAATGAATAAAACTAAATTCTTTATAATTCTGTTAACTTCAATAATAAATTGGAAACTCTTTAAAAAGACACACACACACGAGAGAGAGAGAGAGAGAGAGAGAGAGAGATGAGAGAGATGAGTGAGAAGATCACAAGAAGAGAGGACATTTTTTTTTCAATTTGTTTATAGAAAATGAGTTGATCTAGTACTAGAGAACTTGTGCTTTTGAAAGAGAAGTCACACTTTCAAATTCTATTGGAGGGTAATTTATTCACTTTTAGTTAGGTGGGCGTCCTACAAGGACTATAGGGTAGTCCTATATTTCTCTAGACCCAAAATAAATGGTTGGTATCATGGATAATAAAAAATCCTTTCCTTTTGTAGGAGGCAGTCCTATATTAATGTAAACCCAAAAATAGATGATTGGTATTGTGGCCTTTTGTAATAGGTATGTAGGTATCTCCTGCATGGAGGAAGAGGCAGTCCCATCCTATGTAGACCCAAATATAGATGACTTGTATTATGGAATATAAAAGCTATATTTCTTTTGTTGAAGATAATTAGATAAGTCCTACAAGAAACACAAAATAATCCTATACTAGCACTTGCACATATGGTGCAATGTGTACGCCAATAGTAGCATGTGTACAAGTTTCTGCAACAACTCAAAATGATCTTGCGGTTTCAATATATTTTACATACAAAGTTATTTATGATGGAACACTTGATCTTGCCATGTTAAAGGTTTCTTTATGTCTTGTTTTCAGAAGGGATTAATGAGCTCTTTTGGAGGGATTCGTTGAATGAATCACAAGAACTTTCTTCCTCGTTGTGTGAGAATGTTTGTGGACAGCATGTTTTGGAAAAAAATAATTTTAACTCTATCCATTATCTCATCAGAAATTGTACCTTTCTTAGTTAAAGTTATTGTTGTTCTAAATTTTAACCTTTCTCATAGTTTCTCAATAAATGACTCTATTAATTAGGGCAATGATGAAGAAACTTCTAGTGGTATTGTGCATAAATTATTCTCCCCTAAATTAACACAAAGATTCATATGGGAAATAACATAAGTTACTGTTGTTCTAAATTTTAACCTTTCTCACAATTTCTCAATAAATGACTCTATTAATTAGGACAATGATGAAGAAACTTTTAGTGACATTGTACATAAATTATTCTCCCCTAAATTAACACAAAAACCAATATAGAGAATAACATTTGCGCACAGAAATTTTGATAGGATTTAAAGAACCTAATCTATAAATTAACTTAAACTTTGTCAAACTAAATAACTTTTAAGCTTTTGACAAACTTGATGAGTGATGGAATGTGACAAATCTTCCATTTTTTTATATTTTCCCTTGAAAGCAATAAATTTTTTTAGATACTAACTTGTTGATCACTATGAAATCGATTCGTGTAGCTTCAGTCATCCAATCCATCTGGTCACTGCTTCCAAATTGTTTTGCTTGTAAACAAATTTTAACATAGACAACATTATAAAGGAAAGGAAGCATTTCTGTTTGCAAGGATTTTCGATCATTTTCATAATCCTGTTGTGATTTAAGCAACCTATTACAATAAAGTCTTTAAATAATGTTAGGTAGAGATTTTTTTATTATTATTAATTTTTGCGATTTGATCATATTCTTCTATTTTTTAAATAGATTTAATCGATGAATCTATTCGTAACTGCTTTAGATATACATTTCAGTTTGTTGTTTGGACGATGGAGTGCTCACTGTTCTTTATTTAAATTTAATTTTTTAATATTAATAAATATATTTTAAAAATTCATATAAACTAATTTTAATATTTTAAAATATTGCGAGAATAATTAATTTTATAGAATGGATTTAATTATGTATAAAGTAGTAGAATAAGAATAGGTGATCTTTAAGAAGTTCTAATGTTTCAATTATGTAAACATCTTTGTGTGAATAATTAATGTTATAGAGTAGATTTAATTATGTATAAAGTAGTAGAATAAGAATAGACGACTTTAAGAAATTTTGATGTTTCAATTATGTGAACATCATTCAGATGAAATGAGGGCTATGTACTGATCAAATCTAAGTATTGCATTCAGTCTCATGAGAGATAGCTTTCAGTGAGATATTTTTCATAAAACATGGATCAATAATGAGTATTTTTCTAACAGAAATATTAGAGTCTGACTTATAGAAAATATCTCATATTTATCAACTAATGCAACACTTGAATAAAAAAATAAGAGATAGAAAATATGATGTAAAATAATAGTTTAATAGATATAAACAAGATATTATAAATTAAAATTACAGTTCTTTAAATATTACATCCCACAAAAAATAATATACAATACACATTATCAGCCAAAAAAAATTATGAAAAAGGCTGCTACTGGTATATTGCATTTATAGGGGTAGAGGTAAAGAATAAACATGAATTTTTAAAGAAAATAAATTTTGTACGAAGTGCAGAAAGACAGTGCCATCTACAGTGCCATGAGAATGCACTGTTCCATAGTGTAAATACAATGCACTTCTATTAAAAACAAGCAAATAGGATGCATATATGTTGTCCCTTAGCTATTGGCCAGAAGAACTAGGTGGCTTCACAACAATTTCATTCTTCTGGAGCACACCAAACCAAAGTAATGCAGATAATGCTGTTTCTGAATTCTTTTGAAATTAACACTTCAAAATTTCATATGTGGGAAGTAAATGAATGTTATTTCTTGCAGGACATTACAAAGTAAAATAATGTTTTCAAATAGCCAATCTTGTTAAAACTTCAGTACATTCATACTTCACAGTCAAACAAAACAATATTTTCAAATAGCCAATCTTGTTAAAACTTCAGTACTTTCATACTTCACAGTCACAGCAAAACAATATTTCCAATAGCCAATCTTGTTATGACTTTAGTACAGTCATGCTTAACAATCAACATCTATCTAATGAAGTCATCAGAGCAAGCCAATATTTTCTAGAAACATAAAGTCTACTAAACCTTGCTGGACACTAGAAACCAGACAAATAATGTATCAGGATCAGTCTAAAGAAGAGGTCTAAGATCTTTCTGGACACCACAATGCAACAAAATCATTCCAAACTTCAAAGTAAGTAAAGATCTTCCTTCTTGCTTCCACGATAATGACCACCATTCTGACTCCATAAACAACAATCTTTTTAAAGCTAACTGCTTTTACACTTTCTATTTCCTAAATCACTAGTATCTTTTAGGTGAGTTCAAAAAGAAAAGCTAATATTCTTAAATTTGTAAGTAATGAAGAGCAAATTCCGAGGTTATATAACTAGATCACAAGGTATGTCGACGAATTTTTGGGAAGAACTAATAAAAATAAGACTGTAATGTTAATAGAAATAAGACTCAAATTTTCTAAAACAAATCTATAAATCGCAATCGATAATCTTTTATCAAAATTAAACATTTTTCATCGGGCATCATAAAATATAATTCAAAATTTCGACTCCAAAAATCTCACAATATCTTCCCAAAATAATGTACTATACAACTTTGATGCAAAAACTCAGTCCACATTAGAATCCAAAATTGATAGCAATCATCAAAATAAACTATAAATATGATAACTGAACTTTGCTGTAACCTAACTAATCAACTTTGTTGTTTTAAAAATACATTGTAAAGCTGAAAAGCTATTTGCGGGGAGATTCTCCATTGAACTCTACGAAACTCCTTACAAGATCAAATCTACAACCTACAAACAAACAAATATGAATAGTGAAAATGATGTACATCATCCCACGAAATACAATATGCTCTGTCAGAGAGAGCCCCTTAAATAAATCCTGACAAGCTTCTCTTACCAGAAAGTAGAGAAAAACTGCAGCGAAAAAACAACATAAAGCCTAATCATTGTGAATGAGAAAAACACAGAGAACAACTTCAAAACGCAAGATACTTGAAGCTTCTGCAAACTTGCAATTCGTGCAATCCAAGATAAAGTTCTCTTACTAGAAAACTACTCCTGTCCAATGTTCTCAAGAGATTGCCAGACGCGTGCAGATGTTATTTTCAACAACCAGTTCCACCGTTACCTCCCTATTCTTTCCGAACCAGAAGGCCTATATTTGTCCACTGCATGTGGCCAAATGGAGTAATGGTTGTTTTTATTTATTAATAAATAATTGTCATCTTAACTGTTTGGACGTGGTTTGAACTTCATTTTATTTTTCCTCTTAACCGTTCTTTTCACTTTTCTGACATCTAACATCCAACATTTTTCTGATGTCCAACACTTTTCTCATGTAAGACAATTTTCCGACTATTGTGTCTTACAATAAATAAGTCTATCGACTTAATAAACAAGCCTAGAATAAAAGATAAAAATAAGTGATCTTGTAAAATTTGACTCAAGAAAAGAGCGAAAAGACAAAACATATTGCGTGGACCTTCGTGTATACCAAGAGACAGATGAATAGGCAGGCAAGTCTCATGGCGAATTTTCTTGTATGAAAAATATTGAACTGAATTTCTTTAATAAAGTTATGCCGACAGAGATGAATACATCGGTTTATTGCAAGTCTTGACGTCTAAAAAACGTTGAATTCCTTACAGTACTTATATATATTCCAAATACTGAAATTATCCTTTCCATATATAGGCATGCGTTGCACAGTCAGAATAACTAACCAGACAACAAAATTTGAAGTAAATAAAAGAAGTAGTTAAGGTGCAGGTTAGCCTAATGAGCGTTTCCTCTTGTTGGCATTAACAGTTTTGGTATTCTATGAACTATTCATACCTCATCCAACACTTTAAAGGCCTGTTTTTGCTTTGGTCGTTAATAATGTGCTATTCACTGTCTCATTTGTCTCGAAATGAGAAAACCTTCTTATTTATAACTGTTTCTCTCCTAAGAAGTTGAGAAAACCATTTATGTGTTTTTCAATCCACCCTATGGTAGTAATTGTTTAGAAAACTTTTTCCTAATCCATCAAATCACCAATGGCTCAAATTGGCTTGCTTGAGCAAATTCTTGAAGAAACCAATGAGTCATTTCCTTGTTGTAAGAAACCAAATGGGTCAGAAGTGTGTCAAATTTTGGGGCCTAGGAGCAACCAATCTGTAATGTGCGTAGAAGGAAATTGTATCAAAAGAGGTGTATGGAAGAATATGGTTGTGAGATTCAAGAGATATTGCAGATAATAGAAAAGAAATTCAAAATCTGGAGTATTTCAGTATGGTCCTCTTAGTTATTGTCTGAATTTTGACGACGGCTGTAGGAATTATGAGGATTATAACCTTTATCAATGTCTTGCAAAACCATTATCAAATGATTGAAGCTTAATGTATGTTTGTAGTTTCATAGTTGTTTGTAGACAATTTATGTTGGTTTAGTGATGGAGAATTTGTATTCTTTAAAGAAAGTTCACAAATTAAAATTTTACAATAAGAAAAGGGTCTGTATATTTCATTGTAGTACAATTAACTGCCTTTAAAGAATATAATACAGTCTCATATTGTTGTCACCACATATAGACCCAAAAAAATACACACATAGAACATCATGAACTATAAATGATCTTTCCTTTCCTTATTAGATAATTTGGAAGAAATTTTGCAATCAACAATAGCTTCACATTCTAATACTAATATTTTTTCCTAAGAGCTAAAACTCTTAACAATATATCAACTTATTATAAAGAAATCTTATGATAAATTTTTCTTTTTATTTATTTTCAGTTGCTTGAGACATGATTGACATTGACATTTGTGACATGTTAAAAGTGTATTTACTTAAGTAGAGGTTTGAACTCCAAGCTACATGCTCTAAGAAGAGTCAGTCTTATAGTAAGAGAATAAACAACGCTCTACACTACAGAGAAAAATAAATATAATGTTTGGAAAAATAACAACTAGATGATTTAAGATAAATGTTTATATGGATAAGCATATGCATACTTGATTGGATATAAAATAGGATAATAGTGAATGCATTTTAAAGGAATTTGATAAATTAGTACTATTTGATTTTAAAATTTGGATTTAATATAAATAGATTGAGATGTTCAAGTTTGGTTAATTCTATAATAATGTACAAATACAACTCGTTAATTTGAAGATTTATGATTTTGATTGTACGTATGACGTAAGTTTCATAATATAACTTACAATAGAAATTTTTTTGGTGTTGATGAACATTATTGGATCTCGATATGATTGGTGTAGAAAGTCCTTAAAGTTTCATTTCAAACCTTATAAAAAATTAAATTGATTGATTCAACAATTTTGATGAGGGTTGTAGTATATGAGATAATGATTGTAACTAAAGCAAGTATGATGAGATTAAGGTTTGTGAGTTTAAACTCTATGTATTAGTTTGCAACGTCATGGAAGTCAAAATGACCTGGTGTAAGAACTAGAGTTTATCTATGTGTCAATGTAAGGGCTAATGTGAAAAGATAAATGGTGGTAGTTATTGACTCCTAAAAATAGATGTAAACAAAGTTGTATTGATGATAAGAATACTAGAGATTAATTTATTATTGGAATGAATTAGAGTGACATCATATTAACTTATCCTATAGACATTTACTCTAAACACTTTAGTGCAAGGAGAAAGAAAGAAGACTAGTTTGACAGGTGTTGGTTTGCACCCTATTGACTCTCAAATATATACCTTCAAAGATCCTAAAGAGAAGCACAAAGAATAAGGACAATTAAGATAATCATAACCTAAAGTGCTAGACTTGTGATAAGATATTAGCATTAAATGATTCAAATCATTTGAGTGGGTAACCTCACCTTCATCTTTAATGCGATAGGCTTACTCCTAACAAAGATGTTCACTGGATTGTTTAGACAATCCAAGGTGTGAAAACATACAGATAGTGCTAGAGATGGTCGATAAAATGGTGGTGGGAAGGTTTTGTTTGGATCTTCCGCATGTTGATATTATGGTTTTTTGGGAATGGTTTTAATTTAGACTTGTATTTTGTTTATAGAAAGAATGCCATTCACTATAAATTTAAAGCTTCCACAACCTAAATACAATTTCCAAACAAAAAATGTTATGTGTCAAAGTTCCCACCGATAGAGTGGGTTTGGAAGAGAAGAAAGTATTAGTAGATATGATGATTATATGAGATTGGGAGATACTAGATATAAAGAGGGATGAAAAATAATGAGAGAGATATATATGAGTAAGAAGAGTGGGGTAGGGAGGGGATGGAGGGAGAAGGGGAGGGACAAATAGAAAGAAGAAGAAGAGGTAGATTGATTGGTGACAATCATATATGCTTTTGGCTATGAATATCCTGTCCTTACTAATTTGGTAGAAACTAATAATATACATTTTATGACAAATTTGTAAAACATATTTCAATTTATTTAACATTTTTAGTTATCAAATAATCGTAGATTTGAAATACTTTGTTTTAAATATAAATAAATATAAAAATGATAACAATCATTATTACATATGAAGAATATGTATTTATAAAAGTTCAAATCTAATAGATATAATATTTTAAAAATATTTCTATTTATTAGTAATATTATTAATAAATATAAATATAAATATTTATATTTACTAATAAAATATATATTCTTGGCTTCTTGTAATCAATGTATTTTGGTTTTATTATTAATTTATTTTTATTAACTACACTTAAATTTAATAATAGATAAAAAAATTTAAATCACAAAATTACGAGCCATTTTTAATTGAAAGTTTATTTGTTTAAAATTAATGATATTTCGATTAAAGTTTTTGATTAAGGAAAATAGGTTTTAACAGGCCCTTGAAACCCTAACATAACAAAAGTCAGACATAAAAGGAATTCTTAAAGCAACAATTTAACTTAAAGCAACTAATTGAAACAACCCCCCACAAATAAAAGAAGGAAACTCGATAAAACTAGGGGAGCAGGATAAAAAAATAGGATCAGCTAAAAAAGCTAGGAAGGAAGCTCAGGTGATTTCTTTGAGTATCACCGCTGCACGAATTTCTAGCTCTAACATTCTTGCAGCTGCCTCCTTCATGTTAGACATATCTTTGTCAAGTTCCTAGATATCCTTCTTCTTCATGCTGGATTTGGTTCTCTTCCTTGAGCTATCCTCCAAAGACCTGTCCTTGGCACTGTTGGGGGAGAGATCCTCCTCCTTGTTGGCCTTGTGATTTTCCACTTTGTTAATGAGCACCTTTATGTTCTCATTAACCTCTTTTAGAATGTGATAGCTTTGTTCAACAATATTATGCATTGGGATCTCCATAGTTTGGACCCTACTCTTCACTTCCTCCACTCTGTTATCCATGTTCTTTTCCTCCTCCATCTTCCTGTTCTTCAAGCTATAGTTCTCCCTCTCCAAGCTACTCACTCTGTATTTGAGCTCTTGGATTTCATGGAAAATCTATTTGGTGGTGCGAAAGCTATCCACCACACTATTTTTAACATTGTTGAGAACATCGATTTGAGGATTTTCCTTAGTGGTGCCGCTAAAAATCACAAGGGTTGGGTCAATCAACTCCTCCATTTGGATTTTGCCCACTTTATTCTCGTTGACCAAAGTTCTAATCAGTTCTCTATTAATCACCATTCTAGTAGAAACAATGTCAAAATTCCTCCACACCTCATTCCTATCCTTGCCTATAATCATGCATTTGTACTGGCTAGTTCCAAATTCCTCATAGCCCTGCTCTTGCACATCCCCTTCACTTTGATTAATATCCTCCTCTACCCTTTCCTTCCCCACCCCCTATTTTTCCTCCTTGGATTTAGTGACTTTCCCTCTTTTTCAGCCCCTGAAGATCATGACATCCTCCTCATTGTTGGTCGACATTTTGATGGTAATGTTTCTCTTACCCCTCTTCCTCTCCATGCCCTCCCCTTCTCTGAGATACCTATCCTTCAGCACTATCACTCTTCGTATCCATGCCCTCTGCCCTTTCATTATAGTCCCTATCCAAAGAAATGTCAAAACCCTTTTTGGGTTTGATAAGAACATTTTTCTCCTTCCTCTCCATTTTAATGATTCTTTTACTAGAATTGTGCTATGGGGAAACTTCCTCCTCTGAGTCTGAGTGCATTTCATGGTTTTCCTCGGTATTAGAAGGAGTATAGTCCTCACCCGACTCTTTCGAGTCCCCTCTGCCCTTCTTGCCCTCTTTCCTATTCTTAATTTGTTCCCCCATAGACCTAGCCTTAAAAAATTCATAGACTAACAACAATATCCCCTCTTTCCAAACCCCCCAACACACATGGGCCAAGGTCTAATTCCACATGAACATGATACCATCCCCTAACAATCCATCGTGCCATTTTTCAAAGAGCCCCAATATCTTGGAAGGAAAAAACCAGGTCATTTTGAAAACAAAAGAGGAAATGAGACTAGATAATTATGATGAAGTGGCAGTGGATAAAGATATGATCAACACTCTCACTGTGATTTTTGCATAGGATGCATCTATTGGGCATCGTATTCCCCCTCTTGGTAAGGTTGTTCACTATTAAAATGCAGTTTTGGAGCATGATCTAGAAAAAATGTTAATTTTTGGGATGACACCCTGATACCAAGCTTTGGCCCAAACAGGGGCAGGTCTATTGTTTTGCATAGTCTCATAGCTAGAGGCAACAATATAATTGACATTCATAGTCTCCCCCCAGATTATGGATTCCTTATTATGGGATAGGGGTATATGCTTGACCATGTCCATCAATAGCTTGAGCTCCGGGGACATCTCAGTCAGATCAATCATCTCATTTTGGACCTTGTAGTCACTCACCTTGCTCCCATATCTTTCCATACATTCAATAGCTCATCTATTAAAAGGCTCTATGTTCCATAGAGGCCTTGGTCTAAGCCAGTCATCATGCTAGAAATTAATATTATCTCCGTTTCCCAATTTCCATTTAGCTTTTTCAAAAGCTAAGCTCTTCATTCTCATAATGCCATTCTAGATGTTAGAGCCTCTTGGGTCAAGATCCCTAATGATGAATTGTCTAGTATTAAGGTTAGCAACATACTTAAACTTTAGAATATCTCTCTATTCCCCAGTGGTGTTGAAAATCCTCCAAATCTATTTCTCTTGAAGAGCCCTATTGAACTATTTC
Organism: Cupressus sempervirens; assembly: GCA_028749045.1. Classification (NCBI taxonomy): domain Eukaryota; kingdom Viridiplantae; phylum Streptophyta; class Pinopsida; order Cupressales; family Cupressaceae; genus Cupressus; species Cupressus sempervirens. The sequence goes on along the minus strand of CM053791.1, from coordinate 85,567,447 downwards.
AAATTCTTGATCCCTAGTCCCCCATGCTTCTTAAATCTACATTGTTCTCCCAAGCCACCAAAGGGTATTTTTTTGTTGCCTTCGGTACCAACCTACATGAAATTCCTTTGTATTTCTTGTAAATTATCAACCACCTTTGAGTGTATAGAAAAGAGGCGTAAAGCATAAGTGGGCAAGTTCTGCAAAGTAGATTTAATTAACATCACTTTTCCAACCTAACTTAGAGCAATTCCTTTCCATCCCATGAGCTTTCTGTTGAATTTATCAATGAGACTATTCCAAAAGAGGTTTGGTTCCCAAAGGGAGACCCAAATAAATGGAAGGGAGAACTCCAATATTGCAACCCAGAATGTCATCAATTTTATTCTATTTGTACTCTGGGGTGTTAAAAAAGAACATCGAACTCTTGTTCAGAATGATGAGTTTCCCAGTGGCTTTGGAATAAGTATTGAGGATGCTCTTCACATTTCTAGCTTCTCTCACCAAAGCCTCTCCCCCCAAAATGGTATCATCCACAAATTTCTAGTGGGTGAAAATCAAGGGACTAGAGGAAGGTTTCAGGCCCACTAAATCTCATCTTCTCCTTCTAATATGGATACGCCTACCTAGACCTTTAGGTAGGATGATGAAGAGGATAGGCGAGAGATGGTCTCCCTATTGAAGCACCCTAGAAGATTTAAAGAAGTCAGAGGGGGTCCCATTAACCATTATCACAAAGGAGGGGGTAGAAATCAATTGGGAAATGATCTTTCTCACTTTGGCATTGAAGCCAAAAGCTTTTGCAATTCTATCCAAGAACCCCTAGTCGACCCTATCATAGGCCTTAGAAAGATCAAGTTTAAGCAGAAAACCCTCCTGTTTATACCTCAAGGGAGTGGATCACTTCATGAACCTCAATGATGGAATCTAGGATTTGTCTGCCAGGGAAAAATCCTAATTGCTAAGGTGCAATAATCTCAGGAAGTAATTTAATGAATCTGGGTGATCCCACAATAATGGGTTCCACTTTTTGACCAATTTTGACACTGAAATCAATATTTTTGTAACAAACGTCACGTTCAAGTGACTATATCTCCAAAACTATAAATAATTTCAAGATGACATAGACTAGTGATTTTGAGTACTTTGTTCCTACTTTGTAACCATATTTTTTAATCTAAAAAAAAAAATTATTTATGTCAATTTTTTTTTATCTCCTCCAAAAAGTGGTACATAATAAAATTCAATATTTTAAAAAGTGACAGTCCGTTTGACACACATAACTTTTTTTTCTAGAAATGATAATGGAGTAATTCTTTCGGTGTTGGATTTGTAACATCAATATCCAGTGTCTGCATTTGGTTTGATTTATTTTTGATGAATATTGTATAGTTTATGAAGTTTTGAAGTGACATGAACCCTAATTCAGACATATGTTCCGTTTGACACAGATAATTTGAAGTCAATTTATCATAAACCATTTTTTTTTTTTTTGAATAGAAAGGTATCTCAATAAGCCAGTACCTCCATATTTTTTAAAATTTTTTTGACCTAATTTACTAATTTTCTTGAGGTGTCAAAGTCGGTTGATGTTCAATTGGTAATGAACCTATAATGAGTTAAACTCATATTTGAAAGTCTTAATGATTAAATTATGTAATAAAATTATAGTCATTGGAAAGATTGCTCCGAGCAGCACATTTTGAAATTTTTTATTTTATAGTAGGAGATCATTCTCTTGCAATTATGGCAGTCAAAAGAGCAAAAAAAAGAAAAAAGAAAAAAAGGTTAAAATTTTTGTGATTTTGCATGTTCGTGCGAACATGGCGTTCGCGCAAACACGTTTACCATGTTTGTGTGAACGTATGTTCGCGCGAACATACAAATCATGTTTGCGCAAACATATATCACATATGTTTGCACGAACATACGAAATATGTTTGCGCGAACATGATTAAAAAAAAGTCCATGCTTGTGTGAACGTATGTTCGCGCGAACATACAAATCATGTTTGCGCAAACATATATCACATATGTTTGCACGAACATACGAAATATGTTTGCGCGAACATGATTAAAAAAAAGTCCATGTTTGTGTGAACATATGTTCGCGCGAACATACAAATCATGTTTGCGCAAACATATATCACATATGTTTGCACGAACATACGAAATATGTTTGCGCGAACATGATTAAAAAAAAGTTCGCGCGAACAGAATAAGTGTGTTCGCGCGAACATATGGTAAACTCAATTTCTCATTTTGCAATTTTTTTCATTTTTGTTCATCCCACTAAAGTGGAACCCATTATTGTGGGTTCACCCATTTGTTAGTTAAACCTTTGAAAAAAATCTTATAAAAAGAATTTTAGAGATTAATAGGTTTGAAATTTTCAAAAGAATCCAAACCTGTGACCTTAGGAATCAAAACCAAAAAAGTGGCTTTGATTTCTTTTAGCAAGTTCCTAGCACCAAAAAATTCCTGAACTTCTTTGACTAGATCATATTGAATAACCTCCCAATACATCTAGAAGAAAAAGGTGGGGAAGCCATTAGGGCCAAGAGCCTTCTTGATAGGCAAATCAAAAACTACTTTCTTAATTTCTTCCACCTTTAGGATGGCCACTAAGGTCCCATTTTGAGCATCGCTAATCACACTAGGAATGGAATTAAGAATAACATTCTGGTCCTCTTCTTGCAAGTTAAGGTCTTTAGGTAGGATGGAAGAAAAATACTTGATAGCTTCCTCTACTATCTCCTTGTCTTCCCTGATAGTATCATTCCCCTTTTCAATCTCACAAATTCTATTGGTAGCCCTGTGTTTCAAAGTGGAGAGGTGGAAGAATCTTGAGTTTTTGTCCCCTTCCTTGAGCCAAACCGACCTAGACCTCTACCTCCAAAACATTTCCTCTTTCCCCACAATGTTGTGCTGCTCAACAAGAATATCCTTTTTAGAGTTCATCCTTATATCATCATAACCCCTATTCTGAATCTCTTCCTGCACCTAAACAAGGTCCTCCAAAATACTCTCTTTTGCTTGAAAAATATTACCAAAGTCCATTTTGTTCCATTTTTGAATGTCCATTTTAATGAAACTAAGTTTCTTGGCCACCTTATAAATACTAGTACCTTCCATCTCTATGTTGCACCACTCCTTGTTTTTGTAAAAAAGGCCAAGGTGGGTCAACCACATCTTCTCAAATATAAAAGGGAAAGTCTTCTTTCTATTGATGGATTCTAAGGTCAGAGAGATCAGAGAATGATCTGATCCAAGACACACCAAAGATGAGAGTTTGCTGTAAAACTAGTTCATCCATTGCACAGTGATGAGGGCACTATCCAATCTCACCTGAATGCATTCCATACCAATTGCCTTGTTAGACCAAGTGAATTTTCCTTCCTCAAGCTCAACATCTAGCAAGGCCAGGTCTTTGATCATGTCAGCCAAAGTTTCCTACTATCCACATTAGGCAGGGTCCCACCTAAATCCTCCAAGGCCAAGAGAGGGGTATTAAAATCACCAATAATGATGCCCTTGGGTTCACCCATCAAGGCCAACATGTCACAAATTCCTTTCCAAAAGATTCTTCTACTACTGTTAGTATTAGGGGCGTAGATGTTCATGAGATACCAACTAACTTGGGCCTTGAGATTAAAAAATTGCATGAGAAAAATATTACCTTCGTCAAAAATGATGTTAGCTTCAAAGTTTCGTTCTAGATAACTAATAGGCCTCCAGAAGCCCCCTCGAAGCTTGTAGATGTGTTCTTCATTCCTTTACTAAAACAAATCTTTTCAACTTTCTCCTTCTTTATTTTAATTTCCTGAATCAAAAATAATTCTGGCCTATGATTCCTAATCATATTCCTAACTATTTCTTGTTTGTGGATTCCATTGAGTCCACAAATATCCCAGAAGATGATATTCATGATTTATTTTGGCTACATGTTTCTTGGATGGTTCACTGGGTACCATCTATAATATTCCTCCTTATTTCTTCCTTTATGATTTGATGCTTGTTCTTCCTATATGGAGTGTTGGATTTGCTTCCAGTGTCATCTTTTACCCTACTCCTCATTGCTACAGGTGAGACTAGTGAGGGGTCCCTACTATTTTTCTTTTTCTTATTCTTGATTGATATCCATGGTCCTTCATTGGCTTCTTTGTAGCTATCAAAGAGAGCCTCCATCTGGGAGAAGTGGCCAAGAGTGGTGGTAGAAAATCTCTCGAGAAATCTATTGACTATTGTAGGGGAAACCCTGTTACTTCTGCTAAAGTTTGATTCCTGTGAAAGAGGTTGTCTCAGTGCCTCCACAAGAACCCCATCCTAAGAGTCAGGAACACTTGATGCTTTGTTAGTTTCCTCGCTATGGTCTCCTCATTGGTATTCTTCCTTGTGGTCTAAGTAACATCAGCTATTTTATTCCTACAACCCACATTATCCACTCCCTCCACTGAAGTGGGCATTTTAGGGTTAGTCTCGATATCAACCATTTACCTATTGCTAGATGTCAATAAGACCTTGTCTTGTGCCTCCTCCTCATTTACTTTATTTCCCTCCAAAGTGTGGAGTTCTAGTGGGGACTCCATCTTGTCTCTCTCTCCAAGAACTTCCCCCTTTGGGATGTTTCCATCTATTAGTTTCTCCTTCCACACCTTCCTGGGAGCTTCCACTTGGTTCAGGGATTTGTGCTAATTATCCTTGCATTTACCTTGTTTATTTTGAGCTTTGCGGGCCTTTTCCTTCTCTCTAAAAATAGGGCAAGCCTTTTCTTTATGTCTTGCCTTTTTGCAATGGAAGTAGGCAAAAGGAACATTCTCATAATCTATCTACTGCACTTGCCTTACCAGATGTTGGCACTCAAAATTGTAGCACAAATTTTGAGCACTTTTGAAGAAATTGAGCCCTATAAACGCTTTTTGATGAGTTTGTACCTGGTTGTACTTTTGAGGCCTAAGAGGTGTTTGATGCTTCTAACACCTTCCATTTAGTGTGTCTACCTGTTCCATGAAGTTAAATTTCCATTCTGAGCCATTTCATGAGGTCTTGTTTTAAGCATTTGTCTAATCTGCATTTTACCCTAAGTGTTAAACAGTGACAGGAGGCTATGTTTGCAATCAAATAACTTGCACCCAGAAATGTTTTAGGACTCTCCGCTTTGGAAGTGTCTAGTATCTATACCTAAAAACCTATGTTTCAAATTTTAAGCCATTTCAAGTTCAGTTGACTAGGTTTTGAATCCCTCAAAGTTGGTAGTTTACTATTTTCACACATTTGCAAATTGCACACATTTCTAGGAAGCCCTATTTGACGAGTTATAACATTTGACCAAGTGACCAAAATGCTAAAATTCCTTTTTCATTGCATTGTAGACATTAGAGACTTGTTATGTTTAAATTTTTATGACGAATCCATTTGATTAGTTTTCAAATGCAATTCCAAATGCAATTTGTAACTTTTTTACTGGTGTCAGCATTTGCAGATTTGTCGGAAACCCTATTTGTGATGTTATAATTCAAAACTCATGATTCGTGAGATCAAATGGATTGAACCACTGTATTGTCCTCCGAAAATACTTTAAGTGTGCTATTTTTTAGGTCATGATGAATTCTTTTGCACACTTTTCTAGGTTATTTCCATTTGCAAAAAACCACTTTCTGTTAGTATTTCTAGTCTGCAAATTCTGAGTAGCCCACTTTGACCACTCACCATTTGCGCCCTATTATTCATCATGAGCCCACATCGCAGATTCATACTCTTCTCATGACAAAGAATCAATGCGTCAATTTTGGTCTTCCCAAATGTCAGTTTACCCCTGTTTTGAAGCTGATTCTAAACCCAATTTAGTGTTTTCTGACATGTTTTCTTGCAGGTAATTTTGAAGGGTCAATTTTGACAGTGAATATCTTTTGACCCTAAATTCGTCATGAGACAAGATTTGACAAGATGCAAGAATGTATAATAGAGATTCAATATGCCAGTTTTTAGAGCCTGATCAGGTGTTTTGGTCAGTTTTTAAGGCCAGTCAATGGACCTCCTGACATAAAATTGATAATTTGCAAAATAGAGTTAAAATAAGTGATTAGTAGGAAATTTCCACAGCAAGTCAAATTGTGATATTGCGATCAGGATTTAGCTATGTGATTTTGAGTCAAACTCATTGACCCATGTTTCATGAGTAGTGATTCGACATGAATCCATATCAAGCTTTGGATTCAACCATGGAGGAAACTCTGTAGTTAAGCGCGCTCAGGCTGGAGTAGTACTGGGATGGGTGACCTCTGGGGAAGTCCCGGTGCTTCACCCCTGTGAGCATCACCTAGATCCAATGAGTGTTAAGTGTTCCATTTATTCTCATGAGAGATGGATTCATGTCGAATCACTACTCATGAAACATGGGTCAATAAGTTTGAATCAAAATCACATAGCTAAATCCTAATAGCAATATCACAAGTTAAAATAAGTTTTAAATGATCAGTCAGGGATCAGGTCTGATTTCGATCAATTTGAGATGATTGTTAGATCAATTCAGCATTTCAGTTGTTTAGAAATGATTTTTTTTTTAGTCGGACCCACTCTAGCGGGCTCGACTAATTTGCATCAGATTGACGAAAATTGTGTGCACATTGAAGTCTTTGAAAAGGAAAATTATAATGTTTCTAATTGTTGAATGTTACAAGCCATAGAGGATGAATGGATGTTTCAATAGAAAGAGAAAATGAGTTGTAGTCAGATGAATGCTTAAGATGGAGGAAACACTCTCAGAGTATTTGGATTGGTATTTGAATTAAAATTTTCAATTCCAATGTTTAATTGAACCCAAGTGATATTCTTGAACTGTTAAGATGCTTTTTCATATCAGGATTTGGTTCATCAAGGACTCTAGTGAGTAGACTACTCTGATGGTACAGGTGATGGATGGGCCAATGCCTGAACATATATTGTTGAGCCACTATATTGGACACCAGGGTCAAGAGCACAAAAGAATTGCAGAAAGAAGAGCTAGAAAATGCTCCAAAGTTTAAGAGGAATGGGGGGCTGAAAAAGAGAGAAAATTAATGCTAGAGTTGCAAGAGCAAGTAAACAAAGAACAAGAGGCTCAGATTCCAAAGGATAATCCAATTACTTTATACCATTGATTTTCCAGTTATACCACCAAAGCCAGAACCGAAGGAGTGCACTAAACCAGAACCTTTTCTGCTCGAGAGCTTAGTGAGACACGAAGAAGAACATAAGCTTATAACAGAGAAAAGGGTGTCCATGAAATGATGAAGCCGCAGTGAACAAAAAACCCTGCGCTAAATGTATGGTTGCCATGCTAGCAAGAGAAGTCGCAGCCTACAGGGAGCTACCAAAAAACAAAGAAAAAGTTGCATAAAAAAAGAAGAGAAGGTAGCGTGTAGGAGAAAAGCCACATGCATACAAAGCAACCGCCAGTATGGGGAATCCACCTTAACTCACACACTCAAAAGAACAGGGGAGCAGAAAGTCACACATTAAAAGGAGGAAGAACACAGTGCCAAACATGAAAAGGAGGGATCAGCCGGTCAAAGGCGACAATGCCATAGGAGGAAGTCACGAAGAAAAAATGGTATTCTGCATGGACATAAAAGAATCCACACCTCATGTAGGCAATATTTGAACACCATGGCATAAATAAATGAACCTATAGTAAGAGCTCCACACAATCAAAATAGAGGTAGTTGCTTTCAAAAGCTTGGAAATGCTGAAGCAAGCTGCAGTCAACGCAAATAGAAGAATGAAATCTAACACGTTTTGAGAGGAATATCTATAGCAGGGAAATCGTCTAGTGGAGGAGAGAAGAAGAAAACCATTAAAAGGTTTAGTCCCACATAGAGTGGGAAGTTGGATTCTTAATGGTTCAAGTACGAATCCACACATATCTCATTGTGTCTTAAAGACACACCATTTTAAAGGCAAGGTCGTAGACCTTGAGGTGGACCCCGTGGGCTATGGATGACATCAACCAATGGGTGCAGGTAAAGTAGAAATTTTAAACAAGCGAACAACTGTGATGATGTGGCAGAATCAAAGGAAGGACCACATGATTGCGCCACGTGGCACATCTTGTGGTGCTTGCTTCCTCGCATTATCAAGTTGCGAAGAAGATAAATAATGCGAGAAAGCAGGCTGTTGCTAGGTGGCAAGCAAGTCCCGGCTGGTGGCAAGGTGGCAGTTGATAGTAGTTCAAGGCGGATGCGCAGGATGCTGCCATGCGACAGATCCTGCGATGAGTGCATTTTTCGCAAAATAAAGATGCAAGCCAGTTAAGGATTTCGGGAATGCGGGATGCTGCCACATGGCAGTAGGTCCCGCTATAATATCCCTAATTTTGACATATAATGACATAATAATAAATATTATAATTACATTATAAATCAATGAAGATTATAATATGTTTAAATATTATCATTTTTGAATATATATAATATTAATTGATTAATAAAGTAATCAATATAATATTATATAAATTATTGATACAAGAATTAATATAAATGATAATATAATTAAATATGTTATAATAACATATAATATTATATAACATAATTAAATATGTATATGACAACCATAATATTTAAATAAAATATAAATAATAATAACTATACACGATATTATATATATATATATAAACATAATTATAATAAATTAATTATCTAATACCTAAGGAGGTGTCTATTGACTAATGCCAAGCAACACGTATAAAAGCAATGTTAACAAAGGACACTCTAAGAAATAAACAGAAAAAAAAAATTAAGGAAAGACACATTGAATTCATATTAAACATGTGGACCAAGGAAAGTATCAACATCAGCATCAAAGATACAAAGGACAGCATCCGTGGTCAAATCATGGATAGAGGAAGGTCACTACGAATCCCACGTGGCCAAAGCACATTGAAACCATTCCCATCAAATCCCATTGGATGGGAGCAAATAGACTATTGCACTTTTCATAGTAGGATATAGGGGAGAGGACCCAGTAGTTGTGCGCCCTAACTTCGGGCCCTTCAAAATATACTGTAACAATCATTAAAATGATTTTTTTTTTTCCCGTCATCTTCTTCTACTAGTGAAGTGTCTACGTTGAGCAAGGTCTATCACGGAATCACATTGAAGGATGTGGGAGGCAGTACACAGGACAAATCACATCAATGCATGAGTGAAGTCAAAGGAACAGAGAGACATTAAAAACATAGCTAGTCGCAGTGCGGTACCACCTTGATAGGAATATGCAAATAGAATATTAAACCAACCCTAAATAGCAAAAAGGTCAATGTTATAAGGAAAGGGGGTATCATTCATATGTTTATAAGTTGAAATATTAAAAAGAGTTTTTAAATCTAACTATATTTATTATACAAAGCAACCATCTCATTTATATAGGTTTATATATATATAATTTAAAGAATTGACATCTCTTGAAAATAAATACAAAATCTCCCGTATAGAACTGGTACTTGAAGCTATCAAATTGGGAATCTAGAGCAATTAGAGGTAAATCTAAAAAGGGGACATTACACCCACGCTCTGTGATGTAGCAATTGAGTGGTCCATTGACAGGAATGAACAAATCACAGAGTGCCACGTGGTTGGTCAAACTAGTTTGACCTCAGATTCAAAAGGCAAGGGAAAAGGTGAAAGTAACAAAAAATAATTTTTTATTATTTTCTCAAGCAAATTGCACGCTCAAAATTTTTTTAAGTTGAAAGGGGGTTAATTCTAAAGTTTTAACTTTAGAGTTTTAAATTTTTTTCAAAATTTAAAATCAATGTTGCAGTTAGACTTGAGTCCCTTACCAGAGGAGTGAATTTCAAATCGATAAGCAAAATATGCAATGTTATATATCGTCAGAATCGTGAGAAGATGAACTTTCTGATTTTGAGGTCAGTTTTTGTACAGAATGCCACTAGTTCAAGCTATAGGGGGATTTGTCTCAAAGTCCTATCTTGCAACTGAATTCAGGTATCAGAGTTCAGTTGTGTTTTCTAGTCAGGTGATGACCTGAATGTGGCTAAAAAGAAGTGAAAATACAGTTTAAGATTGAATTCAAATAAGATTCACTCAGTAAAACCTCAATTTCACTAGCATTTTCATGGCAAACCAGATATTTTGGATGCAAAAAGAGTTTTCATCATTGAACAGAGGATATTTTAAGTTTGTTATAGATAATGATGAAAACAAAATCAGATCAAATGGGTAGAGAGATGAAAGAGGTGATTCAGTTGCAAGAGATTGAATTCCAAGTGGACACATGTCGTCTTCAGATCAAATTTGAGAATTCATCTTGGTCTATATCTTTTTATCTTTCATCCATTATAAGGGTTCCAGTTTTTCACTGTGAGACCATCGTTGGTAGGAAATTTTCAGTCATTCTGTGAGACCATTTCTTTCGATCTAGAACTGTGATTCCACCTTCATTCTTCAACATATTCTCTCTTGTATGAATAGTAATCAGAAGGAATATACAGATAGTTCAGATCTGTTAGGTTGTTTTATGTCTTTCATTTCATGCATATGATTGTATAATTTCAAGGAAATAATATAAAGAGCAACAGATGATTGAGTTTCAGTTGAATCTTGTCTCCATTCTCAGTGAGTTGTAATATTTTATGACTTTTGAACAAAGAGCCTAGGTCATAGTTGTAGTCCCTTAAGGCTATATGTTGTTTCATTGTTGTTGATAATTCAAGGAATTGTGTAAATGTTTCATAGAAATCAACAGTGTTGCAAATTTATTGAGGAGGATATTAGGTAAGAATGAGATTTAAACTGAACATAGATGTCTATTTACAAGTTGAATAGATAGATTAGATATTTGAAGATGCACATATGTCTCAGATATTCATATGTATGTTTGTGACTAATGGATTTGCCCAATGGTTAAGACACTAACCAGTTTATAGGATCACTAGGGCTTACTACTGCATATCTAAGGTTTTGCTGAATTCAACATTATTAATCAAACGTTCTTTCCCTTTCATGTTGAAGGACTTAAATGTAATACCCTCACTCAACTCCTGAGATTCATAGATCTACATTTAGCTACTGTAGATTGATGTTATTTCATGAGTTATTAGGAAATATAAGGGTTTTCATCTGCTTAATAGATTCAAGGATATTTTTTTGCACTGGTACGGTATCATTTTAATCTAAGGTCTACTTGCCTAGGTTTAACAGAGCCTGAAGTAGAAGAAGGGTCATGCCTTATAGTTGGTCTATTTTCAGAAATGGCATGTTGAAAATGGGAGTTAGCCGCCCCTAGATATGTCAGTTTCTCAGTGGGATAATTGAAAACCCTCCAGTGTTTTCAAACACCAACACTAGATGTGATTGAAACTTGATCACTTGAGGTATGTCCTAGCCCTCTACCACTCCAATGCATATCCTGACATATGTGAGTCTTTTCTTTAACAGGGTCAATAAAAAGCAATTCTTCAAAAGAGTTGGCAATATCGTCAAAAACATCAGCATGCTCGTATTCTAAGGGAAGTTCTGATAATCGAATCCAGGTTGGGGCTTGGGTTAGGAAATCATTGTTGAGGTTGAGGTTGGATGTCCACTTTTGTAATATAAGAGTAGACTTCCGAATGACCAGTTACCTGCATAAAGAATCCTTGAGTAATCTTCAGGGAAGGAAAACTCAAAAGACATGAACCCTTTAGGCATAGTCGTTACTTCAACTTGACCTTTCAACTCCCGCTTGTTTCTTGCAAAGATTCACACTAGATCAATATTTTGATTAAATTTATCATCATTGCAATTTTAATGAATATAAAATATAATTTTTTATATTTTTAATAAATATATTTTACATCAATTTAAATTATATGTTATTTTTTAATTCCAACTCATTACATCGCTTCATATGACACTTATTCTAAAATACTTAAAACTACAAATAAACCTAAATATCTAACATCCTTCTAATAAAAGTGTGAACCATGATTACAAAAAAAAAAAATCATCATTAAAAACATCACAACTTAATTACTGCTTTGTACTGGTCATCACCTTCTTTATTTAGAGAGGAAGGAAACTAGATATATGTGATTGGAAATTGAAATAAAGAATGAGTGGAGAGAGGGACTAATAACTCTAAAGATAGAGATAATAATATTGATATAAAGAAGTAAAATTTTCAATATTTGTCATCAAAATATAATAATCAAATGATCAAATATTATAAAATATTATAATTAGTAATAAATAAAAATCTCTAAGAAAATTAAAATATATTTTGATAGTTCCATTTGTGATGCAAAATGAGTCATACTTCTTATATCTTTAAAAAATAAAATACTATCGTAAATTAATTTAAATAATGATATATAATATTTATAATAAATAATTTAAAATATTTATATTAAATAATTTAATATATAAAATCTATGATAGATATAATTATAATTTAATAATATCCGTATAAAATCTAACAATTGTAATGTTTCTTGTTTCGCACAGAGGGAGGAGTACGGTAGAGATAAAATAATATGTCAAAATTTTGTGGGTACAAAGAGATATATGGATAGTGGCGTTAGTATGGTGGAGAGGGCCTCAGTACGATGGTTGGTATTAGGAGGTCAAAAATGAAGTATAGAGGAGATGGAAGTGTATGGGATATGGAAGTGTATAGAGGAGTATGATGCAAGTGGAGGTAGTATAGTGGATGGAAGGAGTATAGGGGGAGGTAGTATAGTGGATGAAGGGATGTGTATAGAGGGAGGTAGTATGGAGGATGGAGGGAGGAGTTATGTCAAAGGGGGGATTGATGTGTGCTGTTACATCTAGAAACTACATAGATTAGAAGAAGTACTCCAAATATGATTTAGTAAATGCATCCAATACTCTCCAAATATAGATGTGTATGCCAAATGCAAAGACAAAACAATTAATTGCCAAAATATAAAATACTATTTTCCCAAATAAAGATAGCACTCCAATTTTCCAAATTCAAACAAGTAATACAAAGAATGGATTAAGGTGAGGGTTAAATCCCACTAAAATAAGAATAGCTAAGTAGGGAAGATTTATCACATCCAAAATGGTGAAGAATACAGAACTCCAACAAGAATTCACAGTACAAAGAAGAAAATCCAAATTGCATGCCTTAAATATCCTACAAGTTGGTCTTATAAAGGGCTTCAAGGAAACTTCCTGAAGGATTAAAAAAAGCACAACATGCTGATAAACTACAAAAAAAATAATAATTAGTGGGCCTAAAAGATTGAAACATTACTTATTGGCCACATTACAAAAATGTTATTTAATCACAGTCCTCTTGGCCTAGAAATTTCTTTCCCTCAACCAATTGTAGACTTGGATGCTCTAGAATTTGCTTGCCTTCCTAGGTGGCATCCTCAATTGAAAGATCCTTCCATTTTACTAGAAATTCCTTAATGGTGCGGGACTTGAGCCTTCTTTCTTGAACATCTATAATCTCCGTTGGCTCTAGAATTAATTTCCCCTCTTCATCAATGGGAGGAAATTCCTTTGACATTATTACATGCTATCCAACTGCCTTCTTCAGACATGATACATGTGTAGATGCTCAAAAATAGTTCATGTCTATGGTGTCATCACTTCTTCATACTAATTCATCCTATTTTCTCATTCCACTAAATTTGATCTTTTGGCTAACTTGATCATATTTCAACAGTGTCTATCATCATTCATGTCCTCTTGTACACAAATTTCATATCATTTCAAAACCATTTCAAATCAACTCAGAATCATATCAAATCAACTTGGAATTACCCCAAATCAACTCAAAATCACTTGAAGTTAGTCTTAATCAACCTAAAGCATGTCAAATATCCCAAATATATCATCATTTTTCAATCCTAGGCATTGTTGTGGCTTTCAGTGCCCTGGAAACCTATCAATCTATCAAATCTTATCAATATGGTCTTAGTACTATCATTGCTCTCAGTGCTAGGTCAAACTATCATTCACGTCATCCTATCTTTGACATTGTTGAGTCTCTCAATGTTAGATCATGGCATTATCAACCATTTAAACATTGACGGTGTCCATTGATGCTATTATGATCAACCCTATCAACCAATCTCGATCTTGTAGCATTTTATAGTGTCAATTAAATGTTACATGTCCTTAGTTCATGTCATGTGTCCTTGGCATGTTATCATTTCAATCAATTGATCAACTTGACCATGGCTTTGGTCTATCCATCATCATCTTAGTCAATCTCCATCATCAATATATTTCATCAAAGGATACTGTCACACTTATTTAATCAAACTAGCCAATCATCTACTAATTTTCTCTATAGGATTAAATAACCCATAATTTAATCCTATGTCATTTTACTAATTACTCTTCCTAACTAACCTTCTCAATTAATTAATTTTATTAATTAATTGATTCTTTATTCACGAGCCATGGAAATTCTCAATTTCCTAAGTCATATGTTTCACCCTTAATTCTATTTTTTTACTAATTTCTATTTGTGTGGAATAAGGGATTTTTTAATTCAAATATTCTACATAATATTGACATGATTGTGACACATGGGCATGACACATCATGGATTCTCCATTTACACTTGGCTGAGATATGTCATAATCCATATATTCTTATTCTCTTACGCACATCCATATTTGGCTTCCATTGTCATAGATTCTTGGCTTTAAGTGGGTTTGAGGTATCATATGACACATCATATATCCTCTTCCATTTATAGCCACGTTTGACTTCCAAGCGTCATACAATCTTACATTTGGCATCTTGTGTCATATGCATCATGGATTCTCAAAAGAATCACTTATGCTCTCATTTATGCAATCTATTACCTAGCTATCCTAAGGTGCACTCTACTCTGTTAGGGCACACTTGGGACCCCTAGGAGGCAATTTTAGGAGCCTAGGAGACACCATAACCCCCATATGCTGTTCCTAGCTTACCAACTATGCTTAAAAGTGACCAAATACACTCTTCTGGGCCCTAACTACACCATGGGCATAGTTTTCACTATTTGAGCACACTCGGGAGGGTAGATTTCAAAATTTCACTTTTTGGGTATTGTTTAGGGCCCATTTCCGCACACTTTACAACTAGTCTCCCAACTGCACCCAAAAACTAAAAATTGTGGCTTTTTGGACCCAAAGTGCACCATGGGCGTAGTTAGCACTATCTAAGTGCACTTGGGGCATCCTGAGCCATTCTGGCCTTCTAGGGTGCAATCTACTCTGTTAGAGTGCACTTGGTTCATAGAAAGCACATACATAACTCAAAATCTGTATCTAGGCTTTCTATTTCTTTCTAGGACTTAGAGTAGATGTTTTTGTGTTACTGATGGTCTATTTGCAAAATGTAGTGATCATTAGATGAAGACTACTCATTAAAAAACTAATAATGCTTGTTTGCAGGACATTGTCGAAGACCTTATGTGTTTTTCAAAACCATGTGTGTGGATTTCCTAGATTAAATAACACTTCATTTGCTGCATAAAATGAATTTATTATTTTCTTCTTGGCATGTCTACAGTGTTAAAAACCCTAGGGTTTATGTGGATGTATCCTCTCCCCTCGCCATTCATGGATCTTGGGTGTAAGAGAAATCTATGTGACTTCTATAGGAAGCATGCCTTGGACCAAGATACCCAATATTGGGTATGCCAGGGGACAACTTCAGAGTGGTAACTAACCAAAAGCCAAGTCAATGTTCCAGCCACTACATAAAACTTGATTATGGTGAAAGCCATGTTAGTAGTATTGTTGCATGATAGCTCTCCTCCAATACCCTTGTGGTGCATCAAACCCTGATTCTCAAGGTTGGGAGACCTTTTGAGGAAGTTTATCATTCAGTTGTTGAATAGAATGCCCTTACTAAAAACCTTGTTTTCATGACCAAAATCCTTTCTATTTACTAGCTCAAGGGGTCACCCATGCCCATCAAGACATCCTACATTCTCGCAGTCCTTAGTAGAGACAATAATCCCTTGGGAAGTCATGCCCCTTGGGAAGCGTATCTTAGTAGCCTTGAGAAGCGAGTGCACTTTAAGGGGTAGCGTGTGGTGCCAAGATCCTAAGTTTTCCACCATAGATAATTTTGAATAAACTTTAGTTCAAGTAGAAATTTAGTGGATATAGTCCTAAAGCCTAGCTTGTGGTGTGTTTGTTCACTTTTAACAACTATTCTTGTCTTATTGTATCTTGCGTGTGTGAAAAAAATTAATCAAGATAAAATCCAACTTGAAAATTTACACCTTGGAAACCATGAAAACCTTGGATATCATTACACATTATTAGAAAATTACAACCTTTGTCAAAACTTTGCAAACTTTGGTCCAATACATTCAAAAATTGGAAAACATGGCAACTTGTGATCCTAGATGTGCTTGGTATAACATAGATTTCATCCTTGCATAGAATCCACTTGCATTCACCCTAGTTTTAACCTCATACTTGCATTATCTAGGCTTCATATTGCATCTTCTAGTCCTCATTGTGTATCCCTCTTTCATATTGCATTCATTAGGGTTTAGTATGCCTCCTTTAGTCTTTGCATTTCAACTTCAAAATCTACACTTTGCATCTTCCATCTTGCATCTTTTCATACCCAACCTTCATCTTGCACACTTAAACCATCATTATAGGTGTCTTAACCTTCCTTCTACACCTTCATCCTGGTCTTAGCATTGTCCTCTTCTATTTAGCTCACTATGACATCAATCTGGAAACTCTAGCACTTAAAATTGCCTTAATTTCAGCCTAGTTTACCAACTGCACCCTGAAACTACCAATTGCACCCAAAATGGCCCCAAATACACCATAGGAATAGTTGGTACTATATAAGTGCACTTGGCGGTCTGAGGATCCAGTTTGGGCTTCCAGACAACATTTAGAGACTTTAGAGGTGTCCTTAGGTGCCTGGATAGGTCCCCCTGTATTAGCATGCCCTAATATGCACTCTGCACCTCCTGACCTGCATTGAATTCACTTAGGACATAATTCCTTAGGTCATAACCTTAATTCTACATCTCCTATCCCATCATAACATCAACTCCCTCACCTTGGCTCTATGGTAGAAAAACTTGGCAATCACACAACTTAGAATCAACAACCATTCAACCCAACCTCCCAATTGTGCCATGAAACTACCAATTGCGCCCAAACTAGCCCCAACTATACCATAGGTGTAGTTAGTAATATTGGATCACACTTTGTGCTATGAGAGCACACTTGGGCACCTGCATCAGCATTTTGGGCTTCCAAACAACATTTTGGGACCCTAAAACTTCATTTAGAAGCCTATGTAGGTCCTCATTCTGTATCTGACCCAAAATGACATCCTGCACCCAAAATATCATTTTTCATCTTAGGAAATTTGTATATTTCATATCTTCTCAGCATCACCATCATTTTGAACCCCCTAAACACCATTTTGAACCCAAAACCTTTGAATTTAGTCAACAATCTGAACAAAGTATGAGTCCTAGAGTATCTCCTAGTGTTGATGGATGATGAATCTTGACTAGCCATTTGTTTATTTTATCATTTTTCTTTGGTCAAAATCTATCTATGTCTTGATGAATTTTACCTTTTCATCTTTATCAACTTGATCTTTTTGTCTTTTATCACTTTTTGGCCAAGATCCAAAGTCCATCTTCACAAGGTTAAACTCTTAGACAAAATACTTTCCAAAGATTTCACCTAAGTTCAAAACCTTGCATATACCCTTATCATTATCATCATAATATTCCTAGTCTCCCTAAATGTCATTTTTACTTACCCTAGTGGTATATCCCACCTCATCTTACATTGTTCAAAACCCTAGCATCATTCTCACTATCAAACCTTATCAACTTGTCTATCAACCTACTTGTCTCCTTGGTCACTTATCCTCATTTTGCATATCCCAAACGTAATTATCAACCCTAGCACATCATCCCTTACTTATTCCACCTTGCATACATCAACCTCTAACATCATTTCCAAGTCAAAAGTCTAACCCTAATTGTCATTTTGCATACCATAAAGTCATTTTCATCTCCTTTTGTCAAATTCCTAAAACATCACTTTGCATTTGCATTTGCATAGCATTCCTAGGACATTCACACTTTGCATATCAAAATTGTAGTTCATTTGGCACTTTAATAGGTTGCATAACATCTCTAAAAACATAAAAATCCAAATAAAAACTCATATCTTGCATACCCACATCCTAATTATCAAATTTTGACCTACTTTAATGCACCCCTATTTTACCAATTGCACACTTTAGGTGCATAGTTGGTAGTTTCGGTGCATAGTTGGTAGTTTGAGAGCACACTTGGTAATCAAGTATTTCATCTTAGGTTTGAAAACCATAATATACACTTCCATATCCTTCATTGCATCCCAAAACCCTAGAAAACACTCAAAATCACTCAAATAATTCATGTTATGCATTTAAGTCACCCTAACACCTCTGTTTACCAATTGCATACCTTCTTCTTACCAACTACTTACCTTCAAGGCCCCAAGTGCACCAAGGGTGCACTTGGTACTATCTAAGCATAGTTGGTAGTTTAGGTGCGCACTTGGGAGACAGGGAGTCCATTTAGGTTTTCCTCTACTGCATCTGCATTGTTAAGTATCATGCTAGCACTCACTAGGACACAATTAGCTTAGAGACCTGAAGAACTTTACCAACCCTTTTTTTTGAGGTTTCAACACAACCAAAACCTTGTTGAAGACAAAATAAGAGCAAGAAAACCCAAAAAATGCTTGACAAAGACCAAATCAAGGCATCACAACCATTACTTGTGGGCCCCTTAAACATGTATTTGCAAGATCACCCTAGTCAAGAGATGACACAAAAAACCTTAACCAATGCACCTACGATATGGTTCCTTCAAGCACTTCCCCTAAAAATGGGGTGGTTCAATGGAGTCCTAACTTTGAACCTATATTCATGCCGATACCACACTCGAGGATGAAAAAACACACTCCTTCAAATTCAACAAACCCAACACAAGTACCTTCAATCCTAATACATCAAGCACATAGCAAGGTACTGTAAACCTAAGTGATGAATTTGACATTGATTATGGAATCACTAACAAAGAAATGGCTAGGGCATGTCAAGACAATTTTTTTTGTAAAAACTTCAAACTTTTGGTAGCCCAAGAAATTGTCAAGTTTAATCCACACTTGGAGGGACCCAAGTCCAAACATCAAACCAACACAAAAATTGGAAACATAAAACCCATGATCAATTTGGACTTAGAGAAGGGAAAAAAAACTTTGGAGTTTTCAAACACAATAATGGTGCCTATAAGGTCCCATCAAGAATCAACAATCGAAATCCTTGAAAGTACATTTGAACACCTCAACATTAATCCCTTGTTTGATGAACCACAACCAATAAAGGGGAACAAGACTCTTCCTAAATATCCCAAGAGGATGTTAAGACTTGATCTCAATCACATGATGCAACAACAAGATGCACCTAAAGGGATTTTTACTCTAGGGATGCCAAACATACCTACTTTGGAGGAAAATCAACAAAGTGCACCTTTGCTCCTAACTCTACCAAGTGTTATGATGTCAAATTTTATGGAGCCTCCCATGAATACACCATGTGAAACATCAATTACAACAATCCCTATTAATGTACAAAGGAAAAGTCTTATTGACATTACACCTATTCCCAAAAGGAATGCGCCTCATTATCAAATCAATATGATGTCCAAAGGAGAAACATCTAACACACAAAGGTACCAAAACAACAACATAAACATGATGTTCAATTCTAAAAGACATAGCCAACTCCCACAACAACATCAACCTATAGTGGTACAAGGACATAATATTTTTAATGTGCAACCAAGTATAAATCCACTCAACACACATTCAACACATCAACAACAAGATCAAACACAATAACAACCTCAAGTGGTGCAAGGATCAAACATCCCTAACACACACTCCAATGTAAATCCACTTGAATTACATGCAATGTATCAACAAAAATTCCAATAGCAACAAGCCATGTTTGCTAAACAACAAGAGCAATTCAAACAATAGCTGGAATACCAAAGATTCCTCCAGCAACAAATCACATATCACCAACATTTGTTACAACAACAACATGTGCCACAACAATCTCAATAGATACCTCTACAACAATAGTCACATACATGGTCTCACATGCAACCAATAGAGGTATCCCAACAATAACTACAACAAATGGCACAACAACAATGCATGGTACAAAAATCACAGTCAATAGCATAACCAGTACCACAGCAAATACCACAACATGTATCGCAACAAAGACCCTTTTGTCTTCGAGGTACTAACATACCTCCACCACCTAGTGACACATCACCAGACTCATCAAATACAAAAATGTTAGAATTAAGTAGACATAGATCTCACCATAGTAAATGATCTACTCATAGACACAAAAGCCTTGAAGAGAAAATTGTCATGCAAAACCCTAATGAAGAATTACGAAAACAATTCAAATGACTTTCCAAACAAGTCGAGGCATTGGGAGTCCAAAAGAAATAGGCTCTATATACAGAAAGGGACCTATGTCCTAATCCATTTGATAAAAGCCTATATATGCCTCCATTCCCAAAACACTTTGAGTCTCCAAGATTCAAAAATACATAGGAAAAGGCAAACCCAATGATCACATCCGAGAATTCTATGTCTTTTGTACCAAACTTAGTGATGAGCCCACTTATCTCATGAGATTGTTCCCTCATTCTCTAGGTGGGCCCACACTTGAATGATACTCCAAACTTCTTGGTACTATCAAATCTTGGTCAGACTTGATAGAAAAATTCATCTCCCACTTTGCCTTTAACATTACAAATGAGGTGACACTCTCCAATTTGTGCTCAACTAAACAAAAGCTGGGAGAACCATTTATCATGTTCTTAGTATGTTGGAGAAGCTTAGCCAGTTAATGCTCACTAGACATTCCTAAAGAACAAGTTAACCTGTACATTGAAAACTTAGTCCCTAACTTAATGTATGAAATTAAAATCAAAATTCCAAGCACCATTTCTAAACTAATGAAAAAAGGGGCTGGTTTTGAAGATGCTCTTATTTGTAAAGGAATCCTCAAGACGAACAAGGAAAACACAAACACCAACTCATCTAATGACAAGGAAAAGTTTTTCTCCAAAAACAAGAATGTGACCAATGATGGCATTGTGGATGCATGTATGATTAGCACAACACAACCTCAACTAACTTTGAAACGTGCAAACCCTACAAATTCACAAACTCCCAATCAAAGATCACCTCTACACCAGAAAAGTGAGACTCCCATGTAGGATGGACCTCAAAGACATCCTAGAACCAAAGATAGAAAATTCACACCATTGGGGATACCTCTTGAGACTGCACTTCAAAAATTACTCAGTAATAACTTCATGTAGTTATCCCCAATCAAAGATGAGCCAGTAACTAAAGCTTCTTGGTGAGATAACAAAAAATTCTATGGTTACCACTGCACCAAAGGACATAAGACCTCATCATGTTTCCAACTAAAGCATGCAATATAGGACCTTATTGGTGATGGTGTAATCACAGTCAATCCATCATTGCTAGCATCCAATTCTAATCACACTATCTTCAAGGATCCTTTGGGTAATCATGACAAAGAGAAACCCTCTACTTCAAACTTGAGCACACAAGCCAATGTGAATTACACATGCACTGGGTATGACTACACCCTCAACTATTTCAATGAGTCTGATTCCTACATATCCATATTCACCTTAAAGGCTAAAGACCCTCATTGTGCTATCACTACACATCATACCAAGATCACCCTACCCAGAGCTCCATCTAGACCTACTGCCTCTACTAGACCTATACCCCCTAGTAG
This sequence comes from Cupressus sempervirens, assembly GCA_028749045.1. Taxonomy (NCBI): domain Eukaryota; kingdom Viridiplantae; phylum Streptophyta; class Pinopsida; order Cupressales; family Cupressaceae; genus Cupressus; species Cupressus sempervirens. Next base: position 85,545,597 of record CM053791.1, on the reverse strand, counting down.
ATCTACTACTCCCACTTCATCTTATTATAGCCTTGTTGAACAGCTTGGCAAAACCCCTTTGCAAATATCCATCTTGAACCTACTGTGTGCATCTCACCAACATCAAAAGGTCTTGGTTCAAGCCCTTAAAGAGTTAGTGGTCCTAGATAACATCAATGTTGCCTGGTTCCAAGCCATGGATGGGAACCTATCTGCATCACAACATATCAACTTTTCCCCTTGGGATAATCCTAAAGATAGACCTAACCACAATGATCCTCTTCACCTCAAAGTCTTTGTCCATAATGTTAAGGTTAGACGTGTCTTGGTAGATGGAGGAGCAGGGCTAAATATCTATACACTTAAAGTTGTCAAGGGTTTGGGTTACTTTTAAAAGGATGTAGACCCCTCTCAAAAAATCACCATAAAGGCCTATGATGATGGTGAATGCTTCTCAATGGGGGTCATCATCTTACCTATTAGAGTTGGTCCAGCTAATGAGAATACTTTATTCTAGGTCCTAGATATCAAAATGAATTGCAACATAATATTAGGATGCCCTTGGATCCATGCTATGCAAGAAATGCCCTATACATATCATCAATGTCTGAAGTTTTCCTATAATAATGTGAAGGTTACTATCCCCATCGATGCAAATCCCTTCCAATTTTGTGCTAATCTAATAGATGCTATTGCATACCAAGTCCCAACAAACAATGAAGCACAACCCATAGATTCCTCTAAATATGTGGATGCTGATATACTCCTCAATAAGGCCAAGGAAAAGCTAAAGATTGAAGACAAAGGGTTTGGAGAATACTTTATGTCTCAAGTATCCCACATCAGGGAGTCACCACTTTCTCCCCAATCTTAAGGTAAATCACAACTAATACAAGATCAACACTCTGAGATTAGTACACAAAATAACACTTCTATAAATGAGAATACATATATATGTATTGAGACAGCATAAGAAGAACAAAAACACACTTTGATATCTCCTAGCAAGTATGGACCTAGGTTTATTATAAAGCAAAAACAAGGCTATGATGGATGTAGTGGTCTTAGATATCAGAAACAAGGAATAATTGAACCTATCACTACAAAAGGATGACCTCCTAGTTTGGGGCTTGGATTTAAACCATTACAAATAGGTCCTCCTAGTACTATGGTACCTATGTATAAGAGTATGGATGTTTTGAACAATGAAAAGGCATATGAGGATATACAACTTGAAACCAATAGTCCTCCAACTTCTAAGCATGACCCCAATTATACCACTAAATTAGATATACATATATATAATTTCAACCAAAGCCCATTCAACACTACTGATGACATTCCCTCAAGTTATCCTGAACTGTTGGATTGGGACAAATGTGGAACACCAATTTTTGATTGATTTGATAATGATGATCCTCTTGAAAAAAAATTTGAAATCTATGAAGGCATTAAAATTGGTGATCATAAAGAGACAATTTCTCCTAAAGTGAATACATTGGCATATTTTGGGGAGCCAACTCCACCTTCTAGTTACAAAGCAAAAAGAGAAAAAAATGACAAGAATAGGTCTCTTGGTGAAAATTGAAAGGCACCATTAGACCATGAAAAATCAAAAGCTAAGTAGCTCCCAAGGATACAAGATGAAAAAGATGATGCCATGAATATCAATGTTTCAGTGTTCAACATGCCACAAAGTCTTTTTGAGTGCTCTCGATCAACATTCATGTGGGAAGTCATTGGTCTCAATCCTCCTAATCCTTCCTTATATCTAGATGCTTATCCCCAAATCTAGCTACCTAACTCGTCCAACACCCAAAATAAAACCTCTATTTAGGGAGCCTTTGCATATGTCATCATTAGTGACATCACACACAACATATTTGTTGATCCAATTATCCTCAAATACCTTGATTTGCAAGAGGTAGACATTGTCTTACATACGGTACACGATGGTATATCTTGAGGCCTTTCCAATGGTTTGATCTTAGCTACAGACTTGGAATGGATCCTTCATAGTTATGGTCAATCATGGGTCTAGAGATTATCAGCTAGTAGCACCAACAATAGATTTCTTCTCAACATTTGTCAGCAATGTTCTTGATTTCGTCTAAAAGTCCCAAAAAAAATTAACAAAATAGGAAAAAAAGTCATGAAAAAAGGAAAAAAAAGTGAAAAAAGCCATGAAAAAATGGATGCCTTGATGAAAACCTAGCAAACAGGCATGTTGACACAAAAATTTGAGTTAAGAGGAAAATTTCATCCAAAAGTGAAAACCTGGCAAACATGCAATTTGGGCAAGTACCATGGTGAAAACTTGGGAAACAGGCACCATGTGTAATCAATTGTTACTCCTCCATCTATCAGGATTACATCTGGTTTTTTTCCTTTTGTAATTCCCTGATCATATCCTTCATATTGTAAGACATCATTGGTACTTGATCATGGCCTACGAACTGGTTAATGTCCATTGTTATCTTACCCAAGCATCACCTGTCTATATATACTCTATCTTTGGCCTTTGTACATAGTCTGCATCTTGTCTAGGGGCATATTAACTACATGGTGCATGAGTTTGAACTTGAACCAGGGGCATAGCTCTAAGAATTTTTTTATCTAGTGGACTTATACTTATCAGATTAGAGCTAATATTTAAAATCCTATATGATTTTTGAAAAAATCCGAAAAATTCCAATACGATCTTGAAAAAATCCTAAAAATTCAAATGCGATCCTAAAAAAATCCTAAAAATTCAAATATGATCCTAAAAAAATTCTAAAAATCATAAAATGTCTTGAAAAAATTCACTAAAAATCATAAAATATCATGAAAAAATTCACTAAAAGTCGTAAAATGTCCTAGAAAATCACTAAAAATCATAAAATGTCCTGAAAAAACCAGTCACACAAAAATATCAAATATCTCAAAAAACCCTAAAAATCACAAAACCCATCAAAAATTCATAATAAACCTTGTACATAATCATCTCTTTTGCATAAAAACATGCACTTTCGTAAACCAAAACTCAAAGCATTGCACTTCGATGACAATCACACCTATCTGAGAAATGTGAACCAACAATAAATCCAACATGTCACTATGTACCTATCAACCTAAATCAACAATCAGAGTTATCACATGATCAATCTATCAAACACTATCTATAGAATTAAAACATTAAAAAGTAAGTAATAATGGACAAGAATAGCTATTGGCTCATGCTGTTCAGTGAGTGATTTATTTTTGCTTTATTTTTTATTCGATCATGTTCTTATGCCACTCGATGATATAAACTAATCTATGAGAGTAGCCAGGATGGTGCATGGTCATATTTTATTTTCTATTTATTACAATGAATGTTTGAGAGTTTGGGGCATGTATATATATGCCTCAGGAAGGGCAAGATCATTTTTTGTCTACATCGTGCTTGTTTACACAAAAGGTTTGCATTTGTGCTCTATCCCTTTATGCCATGATGCATTGCATTCCATTTGCCATATCAAAATAAAGCTCCATTTGACATATAGTGCACTTTCTGAAAGCAAAAGTATTCATCTCATTCTAATTCATCCTCATCTCATCTCTATGGTCTTCTATCATTCATAACTTCATCCATCACCATGATCATGTGTTCCAATACACCAAATCATCTTCATCTTGCATTCCTACATTCCTGCATCATCCTACATTGTTTGTCAACCTTTTAGGGCTTTCCACCTAGTCCAGCCTTAGTCTGACCTTTTTTTGACCAATTATGATCAAATGTGACCATGTTTGACTGATTTTACCCATGTTATGACCTCTTTCTATCATTTTGGACATGCACTCAAAGTTTTACGTCATTCCAAATCCAATCAGGCTATTTTTGGCCCCTGGAGCCTTCTAGGGCATATTTTGCACTTTCAAAGTGCACTTGGGCTTCCCAAGTGCACCATGGGAATACTTGGTATTGTCATACCTAAGTGCGTATTGGGTGCACTTGGGGTAGTAAGATGCCCAGAACTGCTCTTAGAGCCCCTATATTGCACTCCAAAACCCATAACTTTTGCATTTTAACTTCAATTTTATTTCCATTAGTTGCATTAGATTAATATCTTTGTTGTGAAAAAAATGATCTATCATTTTAATTATTTGGTCACTATCTTGAGTGGCAACCCTTGAAAATACTCTCAGGCTCTCGATCAGCACCCGTTCTGCACTCTAGACCTCATAACTTGCACTGTGGCCTAACTTCAGCAACAAATATATCTTGAGTTATAGTACAACCAAGGCATGCATGTAGGGCCATCTCCACATTCCTAAGGATCCCTATAGTCTTGATAGTACTACCATCCAACTATAATACATCCTTAACAATGGGCTCATATTTCATTTCCAAAGCATCAACAACACACCTAGGCATCACTGAACTACTAGCCCCTGAATCAATCATGCAATTGTGGACTAGTTTATTCCCTATAATTAGAGAGACATAAAATGGAGGGGGTCTAACCTTTTTAATTATTTCTTCCTCCCTTGATGGTTGTACTAGGCTTGTGGCACTTTCCATGCGAGGTGGCTGATCCTTTGGTTCAATACTTTCCAATTCTTGCTGTAGCAACCTCTTTTGCATGGGTATAGTAGCAATAGCATCCCACATGGAAATATTCACATTTTTCTTCTTCATTTGTTCTACCACATTGAATGGTGTATTAGGCACTTTGGTAAAAACCTTGGGAGCTACATTTGTAGGAGGTTGAGGGGGAACAACCTGAGGATCACTTACATTCTTTCTGCCATTATTTTTCCTTTGTTGCTAAGGGGTATTTGACTGATCATTTATTGCTTGTTCATGGGGTATTGAATTTGAAGTCAAGCCCTAATTGGGAAGAGGAGGGGTAGCATCTTCAATAGCTCTTTTTTTGGTCCTAGTGTTGTGAGAAATGGAATCCTGGTTTACATTACAATGTTCCTCCACCTGATGATTCATAAAGGAGAAATCACCTTGTCCTTGCATATATGAGGCCTCTTTAAATTGGTCCTCCTTGTATGATTGTCCTGCTGCAAACTCTTGGACGGTCAAAGCCAAGTAAGATTTAGCCTTCTGACACATGCAACAAGTATAGGAGTAGTTACAGGAGGGACAAAAATCCTGATCCTGGGCCATGTTGTTTTGAGGGACTATGGCCCTACTTTGGTTTACATTTGAGGTTGAAGCATGGCTATTTTGCCTATTCTGATCAAAAGAATTTTTTCCATAATTATGATTTGGAGGCCTACCACTGTTCATAGTTTGATGCTTCAATTGATGAGCCTTACTACCTTGAGCTTGCTGTCTCTCTAAAGTTACCACCTTATTGCTCATTTTTTGCATCACAGAGAAACTATCCTCCAGCTTCTTCTCTTGGCCTTGCAATCTTTAGTCTATTTTTAGCATCATAGATTGCATCATCTCCTTGATTTCATCTATTCCATTTGAAGATGTGGAAGCTTGAGGGACTAGAGTGGGGAATTGTGATGTGGAAGTTGTGGGAAGAGGAGCCATTTTTGGTTGGTGATTTGGAACATCAGGAACGAAAGGCATGGGAGGCCTTGGAGCTAGCTTACCTCCTTGTATTAGGATGTTTTCTAACTTTATTGCTATGTCATAAGCATTAGGCAAGGTATCTCCTCCCATAGTTTGGAGTGTAGTGGCAATGTCACTATTAAAAGCTCAAAGGTAATGCAAGAAGGCATTACCGAGGTAGGTTTTACTGAAGCAGGTATTCTATCCCATGTCTTTTGAAATCTATAGTTGAAATTAGTCATACATTCATGGGGGGCTCTTTTTATAGTAGTCAACTATTCTAAAAGTGGCACTTTTTATAGTAGTCACTTTTGTCCTCAAAGTGTTTACATAGTCCTGCTCCTAATCCATGCCAATTTGTTATAGAACCATGAGCCAAACCTCTATACCATTGTAATGCTTTTCCTTTCAAGGATGAGGCTAGAAGCCTAATGGCAACATCATCCTTTGTGATACCATGGATATTACAGACATTTGCAACCTCTTGAATGTGTTCTAAGGGAGAGATAGAAGTTTCACTAGTAAACTCTGGTATACTTTTGAGTGCAGCTATTGGTGTGTCATGTCTTTGGGCCAAAAAAGAGGACTTCCACCATTAAAGGTGGAAAAAGCATGAGCTCTAGGCAACACCATATAGACAAGTGATCTATTGATATGTGCTGATGGTAATCTAGGTTGAGATCTAACAACAAGAGGGGTAGAAATAGATCTTGCAGGTGTATTTGCTGCTATTGCACTTCTAACTAGTGATAAAGATACCCTAGTCCTTCTTCTTCTAGGATTTGAAAATGAACGCTCTTGGCACTAGAACTTACCTCTAGAAGATGCTCTTGTTTCAACTTTGGGCATGAATTACTACAACTTTGGTATGGAACCAGATGTATTTGAAGCTTGGAGTCACCAAGTACTTGAAGAATGAGCCTCTTGAAGGCTTGAACACCAAAGCCAGTAATATCTCTTTAGTATTAATCTTGAAATCTTCCTTTTGACACCAGTGGACTTGAAATTTTTTGAATATTGGTCCCACTGGGCATGCCCAAAATTGTTGTCCAAAGTTTTTACCTAAGGACAACCTTGTGAAACATAGAAACAACCCCCAAGCTATGGGACTTGAACTGTGAGGTTGAGTCTTTGGAGAAGGCCGACTTCCTTTACTATCATGGTGCCCTAACTACTCTTGGAGGGGAAAAGGGAGAAGCAATGCATGAAAAGAAAATCTACCTTCTAATCTAAGGGGGCGATGCACCAAAATAGAATGTTCAAATGAATCTCTGCCTGTACATGAACTATTGAACCATCATGGCACCAAAAGATATACACATTCAGACTTTCTTTAATCTAACAATCACATATAGATCAAAAAACCCAAATGAATGACACACGGAAAGAGAAGATTCACTTATATACCATTCATAGGCCAAAAGAGATACAATCATGCAAGATTGCAGATCTCTACAATACACCAATGAGAGACAAATAGTTCTTGCACTTTATATCAATGGCTGAAGGAGATAAGGCATAATGCCATACAGTTCAGAGGCAAAGGAAATTTACACATGAAACTGTAGAGTAATATCAGAGAAGTCAGAGAAGAGTTGACTCTTTCAAAATCTAAAAAATTTGCCTTTATAGCTTAGGCATAATTGAGATATTTTCCAACCAAAATTACTCCACAACCAATGCCATTAATCCCTATAGGGAATAATCATGGAGATATGAAAAAAAATTTGATCTGAGCACAAATCTAGATGCAATGATAACTGATCTTTGTTGGAACAGGGCCCTGAGAAGACAGAAATGATGCCATTTAACTATTTTGACCAGGTAGATGGGTAAACTAGGGAGGTGGAGTGTTTTCCCACATTCACTAAGTTCATAATTTATCCAAGAGTGGTTGGCATTGATCATAAGGATCAGATCACACAACAAAACTCAATTTCCCCTATTTCTAGCTTGTGAATCAATGAAGTCAGTAGGTCCACCGAACTCCTGCACCTAAGATAGGCCACTTGGGCCAATCATTTCATTTCATTTTTCCACCCCACAGAGTCTCCATGCAGTTGACCACATCTTTATAACTAATTGCGCTACCTCCTCAGAAGCTTGAGCGCGATGTTACATAACTGTCAGCCTCTAACTATCACTATCTAGCCACAATGTATCTCCCAAGGCCTAAAAGGACATGTGTCCCTTAGGAACTTCCTCGCAATGTTTAATCTTCATGCACTTCCATATTGTAGGCAAGCACTGATCATCGATCTATAGAAGATCAATGATCAGGAAAGATTCTTCGTATACTGCGTTGCTCTTCAAAATTCTAGGCCCACAAAACACTCAGCACAACCTGGCATCCAACTCAGCAACTTGACATCCATCTTGGTATCATCTTGTGGCATATGAAACAAGCCTAGCCCCACAGGGACATGCGGCAAGAAGGCGCTTGCCCACATTCCTTAAAATCCTTGCATCTTCATATTGCGAGGAAGCGCCAACTCTTGATTTTGTTTGAATCTACGATGATCAAAGCTCTACAGAACTGCATACCTTGTTGGCTGGATGGGCCAATGAGATGCCCTCATTGTACTCTAACTCACCTAAAAATTACCATGAGAGATGAGCTATCATTACCTTTTGAGAAAAGTGGGCCCATGATGTCACACCATGTCATGTGTCACAAAGGGGCATGCCTACAGTGTAATTTCCTTGCAACCTTATCTTGCAGGCATGCGCCAACCATTGATCGTAGGAGATCTGATGGTGCTCATAACACACACTTTCTAAAATTACGTAACTACCCTCTATGATGTCATATGGATGCGTGCCACCAGGGTGCTTGCCCGCATTGTCAAAAAGTCAAACAAAGCTTAGAATGTGGGGAAGTGGGCACCAATAGAATTGCCAACTCACCAGCCACCTTACCCACCCTGTGGCGAACAAGAGAACATGGAACCACCTGCTACACATCACTAAGGGGGCTTCCCCACAATGTTTAAAGATCACTTGCTTTGATAATGTGGGAATGCGCCCACCGTAGATTGCCAGAGATCTAATGGTGCAAAAAGTTGCAGGCCGACGAAAATAAATTTAGGGAAGAAAAGAAAATGCCATAAGGTTTTAAATATTTAATTTTTTTGTATTTTAGGGCATTTTAAATAATATTAAAAAATAGAAGGTGACTATTGGGTGGGGTTTGCATTATAAGTTTAAATTTTGGCGAGAGGCAAAATGGGTAACATTTTTGGTGACTCAAAGGGGGTGCAAGCCCACTATGCATAAGATCAGTGACCCTATGCATCCATTGGGTTGCAAAGTTGGAATGATGTGGATCAGTATATCGTGAAACACTAACCCTTCCTCTGCAGTAGAAAAACATTGAAACTCTAGAAAACTTTCCCACTGCAACTGAAACCAGAGATCAAAAACCTTCTGCAAAACACATGTGCTCGTGCACTTCTTGGAAAGCTGAAAACAACACAAAGGAAACTACTCTAATATGTATAGGAAAATTCAAGCCCTATTAGAAACATGTTTTGAGATAGATCCTAGGCAAAATTTCACCACCAGGCCTGCTTAATTGAAAAACATTAGCCTACTTGCAACTAACAATCAGATAGGGACCACTCCACAGTGCATCAAATTTTGAGTGCCTCCCTTGTTTTTCCCTGTCTGTATCCCATTTCAAAACTAAATCACCCTCCTTAAAGGTTTTGACCCTAGCCTTCTTGTCATAACTCGTTTTCACCTGCTGTTGATGTATTTCTAGGGTCTGCATAGACTGACCTCTTTTTTCTTCCAACTCCATCAGCTCTACCATTCTTACTGTCATGGCATCATTTTCAATTAGCTCCATCTGATGAGCTAGTTCTAGAGATGGGAATTCTAATAAAATTAGAAGCCTTGATTCTCTACCATATACCAACATAAATGGTGAATTCCCTACTGACCTCTTAGGTGTTATTCTGTTAGCCCATAATGCAGTCCTCAACTTCTGATGCCAATACCTCTAGTTATCCTCTATAGTTCTTTTCATAATCCTAATCAAGTTTTTGTTGGAGGACTTAGCCAAACCATTTCCCTGAGGATAGTAGTTTGAGGAGGTGCTTAAGTAGATATAATGGTCAATTGCCCATGCACAAATCTGAGCTCCCACAAAAGATTTTGCATTATCTAACATAATGGTTGAAGGGGCACCAAACTTGGTCACAATTCTGTCAAGAAACTCAACAACTAAAGATTTTGTGGTGTTCTTCAATGCAATTGCCTTTATCTATCTAGTGAAGTAATCTGTAGCAGCTAAAATCCATTTATGACCAGAACTAGAAGGAGGATTTATAGGGCATATGAAATCCAATCCCCATTGAGCAAAAGACTGGTCCACTTGAATGGGATGAAGAGGAAGAGCTACAAACTTTTTCTTACCAGAAAAGAAAGCACATTTTTCACATTTCCTCACATACCTATGGCAATCATGGAACAGGGATGACTAGTAGTAACCAGCCCTCATGACCTTCATTGCAGTTGTCCTTGCTAAGAAGTGACCACCATCAGGACCATCTTGAAGTTCTCTGATCATTCTTTCAGCTTGGTCTATGTCAATGCATCTTAATAAGGTTCCATTAAAATCTCTCCTGAAAAGGATACCATCAACTATGGTATAAGGAATTGACTATAATCTATACTATCTCCTTCTAGTTCTATCTAATCCTCAAGGATATCCATTGCCTAATAAGAAATTCATCATATCATCCATCTAGTTCCTTAGGCCATCATTTCTTGTCTCTTGCTATTTTGATAGTATCATAGCAACTTCCTCATCTGATTCCTGAGATGATACCATTTGTTTACATAACCCTTTCCCTCTTACTAGCTTGGTGATTTGGATGTCAACATCATATTCCATTAATTTAGTAATCCAGCCAGCTCTCTTCTCACTAATATCTTTGCTCAAAAGGAAATCTTTCACACTAGCATGGGGTACTAACAAATGAATTTTATTATGAGACAAGAGGTGTCTAAATTTCTTTAAGGCTCTGATGACTGCTAGGGTTTTCTTTTCTACATAGCTATATTTGTCTTCATACTCTTTAAGCCTCTCACTGAAGAAGGCTATGGGATACTCTTCATCTTTATCATTCATTTGAGTCAAGATAGCAGAAATGCTTGACTCACCACCTAGGGTATAGAGGATTTTTCAAAGTTTGGATTAACGAGAGTAGGGGCTGAGGCTATGGCTGCCTTGATCTCTTCAAAAATTTCCTTCCCTTCCTTGGTCCATGCAAATACCATTATTTTCTTAAGCATAGCTATAAGGAGTTTTACCATGGTGGCAAGATTAGGGATAAATCTTCTCACAAAATTTATTCTACCAAGGAAACTTTGCAACCCTTTCTTATGTTTAGGAAGAGGGAGAGCAAGTATTGTTTTTGTTCTTTCTAGATCAATGGTTAAACCATCCCCACATACAATGTTTCCTAATAATTTTCCTTGATTGGTAGCAAAGATACACTTGCTTGAGTTAAGGGATACCCCAAACTCTCTACACCTTGAAAACACCTGTCTTAAATGATCAACATGATCTTCTACACTCTTTGAATACACTATGATATCATCAAGGTAAACTAATACAAAATTTTCAATCACATTTTTGAAGGCCATCTCCATTGCCTTGTAAAATGTAGCACTTGTGTTGGTCAGCCCAAATGGCATCTTACAATAAGAATAGGTACCCCACTTGGTGGTAAATACAGTCTTGTATCTATCAGACTCTTTGACTAGTACTTGATTGTAGCTAGAAAATCCATCAAGAAATGAAAACCATTTTGAACCACTGACCTGGGACCAAATCTGCTCCATGTAAGGGAGGGGATGGTGATCTTTAAGGGAAGCTTGGTTAAGGTCCCTAAAGTCCACACATAATCTAATTTCTCCATTCTTCTTCCTAACAGGGACAAGGTTTGGTACCCATGACGAGTGCTTGATGGGGAAAATTATATTGGCCTCAATCAATTCGGATAGCTCTTTTCTCATTAAGGATTCAATTTTGGGATTCACTGGCCTCTATTTTTGTCTTACTAGTTTCACATTATCAATTAAATCTATGGTATGTTGAAACAAACTTGGGTCAAAACCCTTTAAATCATCATATGTCTAGGCAAATATATCATTGAATTCTTGACATAGATGAATAAAAATTTCTTGCTCAATCTCAGAACATACCTTCCCCATGTTTAAAGATTTTCCATCAGCAACCATGACTGGGGTGTGATTATCTTCATTAGCAGCTAAGTTCATGATTCTACCTTTTGCTTGGTTATCAAGATTAAAAACACTCTCTAAAGTAACGAGACCCCTAGGCAACTTGTTGGAACTGAGGTTAATGATTTGATCACCATACTGATTCTACAGTCTTGACTGGTTTCTATCTAAAAATTCTGCTTCATTCTATAAGAAGCTTACAATTTGTTCATCAGATTCAAACACTTGCCAATGGATGTTGTTGTCAAGGATGGCAGGCCTTACTACCATCTTGATTTGTTGCTTCTTCTTCTCCTCAAAATTCCCTGGCACATCATGAGATGCACCCATTGTTGCAAGTCTATCAACATGTCTATTTTCTTTTCTAGGGATGCTTTGAATATTAAATGCATTGAAACCTTCAAGAAAATCCCATATCCTATGTTTATAAGACTTGAGCAAACCATTCTTGGTGGTATTCTAATTTCTCACTTGATTAACCACCAACTCACTATCTCCATATACACTTAAGGCTTGAATTCCTCTTTTTTGAGCAAGTAGGAGACCCTAAATCAAGGATTCATACTCGGCCACATTATTAGTGCAACTAAACTAGAGCCTAAAGGAGAAGTGGTACCTTACTTGTGTAAGAGAAATCAACATCACGCCAACCCCTGATCCATTCTTATTCCTTGATCCATCAAAGTACATACTCCATATCCCATTCATGTCTTCTTTAGTTTCCACAAGATTGGGAACTAGAGCATTTTTCTCTAATATACAATATGTACTAAGGCTTATGTCAAGGGTTTCTGACATAGGATCAAATTGATATGCATTAGCCCATTCATCAAAGATAAAATCAGGTATCTCTACTAGGGAAGTAGGCTCATTCATTATGTCATTCTCATCCATTTAGAAGATAGTGCAGTTCATGTTGATGAGATTAGGGGTGTAGGGCTCAGTATGATGGAGGGCTAGAGGCTCTACTCTGATTGAAGCTTTGGCCCCATATCTTGTCCTAAAAAACATATATAACCAATTAGAAGATATGTAACCACCTATTTGGGCAGTGAAATCTCTTGACAAATAGATGGTAAAATGTGGCTTGACTTCAGCAACGGATATATCTTGAGTTATAGTACAACCAGGGCATGCGTGTAGGGCTATCTTAACATTCCTAAGGATCCCTATAGTCTTGATAGTACTACCATCCAACTGTAATACATCCTGAACAATGGGCTCATATTTTATTTGCAAAGCATCGACAACACACCTAGGCATCACTGAACTACTAGCCCCTGAATCAATCATGCAATTGTGGACTAGTTTATTCCCTATAATTAGAGAGACATAAAATGGAGGGGGTCTAACCTTTTTACTTATTTTTTCCTCCCTTGATGGTTGTACTAGGCTTGTGGCACTTTCCATGTTGGGTGGCTGATCCTTTGGTCCAATACTTTCCAATTCTTGTTGTAGCAACCTCTTTTGCATGGGTATAGTAGCAATAGCATCCCACATGGAAATATTCACATTTGTCTTCTTCATTTGTTCTACCACACTGAATGGTGCAGTAGGTACTTTGGTAGAAACCTTGGGAGCTGCATTTGTAGAAGGTTGAGGGGGAACAACCTCAGGATCACTTACATTCTTTCTGCCATTATTTTTCCTTTGCTACTGAGGGGTATTTGAGTGATCATTTATTGCTTGTTCATGGGGTATTGCATTTTAAGTCAAGCCCTGATTGGGAAGAGGAGGGGTAGCATCTTCAATAGTTGTTCTTTTGCTCCTAGTGTTGTGAGCAATGGAATCATGGTTTACATTACAATGTTCCTCCACCTGATGATTCATAAAGGAGCAATCACCTTGTCCTTGCATATATGAGCCCTCTTTAAATTGGTCCTCCTTGTATGATTGTCCTATTGCAGGCTCTTGGACTGTCAAAGCCAAGTAAGATTTAGCCTTCTGAAACATGCAACAAGCATAGGAGTAGTTACAGGAGGGACAAAAATCTTGATCCTGGGCCATGTTGTTTTGAGGGACTATGGCCCTACTTTGGTTTACATTTGAGGTTGAGTTATGGATTTTTTGCCTATTATGATCAAAAGAATTGTTCCCATAATTATGGTTTGGAGGCCTACCACTATTCATAGTTTGATGCTGAATTGACGAGCCTTACTAACTTGAGCTTGTTGTCTTTCTAAAGTCACCACCTTATTGCTCATTTTTTGCATGACAGAGAAACTATCCTCTAGCTTCTTCTCTTGGCCTTGCAATCTTTAATCTATGTTTAGCATCATAGATTGCACCATCTAGTTGATTTCATCTATTCCATTTGAAGATGTGGAAGCTTGAGGGACTGGAGTAGGGAATTGTGATGTGGAAGTTGTGGGAAGAGTAGCCATTTTTGGTTGGTGATTTGGAACATCAGGAAAGAAAGGCATGGGAGGCCTTGGAGCTAGCTTACCTCCTTGTATTAGGATGTTTTCTAACTTTATTTCTATGTCATAAGCATTAGGCAAGGTATCTCCTCCCATAGTTTGGATTGTAGTGGCAATGTCACTGTTAAAAGTTCTGAGGTAATGCAAGAAGGCATTACTACGGTAGGTTTTACTAAAGTAGGTATTCTATCCCATGTCTTTTGAAATCTATAGTTGAAATCAGCCATACATTCATGGGGGGCTCTTTTTATAGTAGTCAATTGTTCTAAAAGTGACAAATGGTCACTTTTGTCATCAAAGTGTTTACATAGTCCTACTCCTAATCCATCTCAATCTGTTATAGATCCATGAATCAAACCTCTATACCATTGTAATGCTTTTCCTTTCAAGGATGAGGCTAGAAGCCTAACTGCAACATCATCCTCTATAATACTATGGATATTACAAACATTTACAACCTCTTGAATGTGTTTTGAGGGATAGATAGAAGTTTCACTAGTAAACTCTGGTATACTTTTGAGTGCAGCTATTGGTATGTCATGTCTTTGGGCCAGCAAAAGAGGACTTCCACCATTAAAGGTGGCAAAAGCATGAGCTCTAGGAAATGCCACATAGACAAGTGATCTATTGATATTAGATGTATTTGAAGCTTAGAGTCATCAAGTACTTGAAGAATGAGCCTCTTGAAGGCTTGAACACTGAAGCTAGTACTATCTCTTCAGTATTAATCTTGAAATCTTCCTTTTGACACCAGTAGACTTGAATTTTTTTGAATATTGGTCCCACCAGGTGTGCCAAAAACTATTGTCACAAAGGTTTGCACCCTTGTCCAAAGTTTTTACCTAAGGAAAACCTTGTGAAACATGGAAACAACCTCCAAGCTATGGGACTTGAACTGTGACATTGAGTCTCCTGAGAAGGCTAACTTCCTTTACTATTAAGGTGCACCTAACTACTCTTGGAGAGGAAAAGGGTGAAGCAATGCATGAAAAGAAAATCTACCTATTCTAATCTAAGGGGGTGATGCACCAAAATAGAATGTTCAAACCAATCTCTACCCGTACATGCACTATTGAACCATCATGACACCAAAAGATATACACATTTAGAATTTCTTTAATCTAACAATCACATGTAGATTAGAAAACCCAAATGAATGACACAAGGAAAGAGAGGATTCACTTATATACCATTCATAGGCCAAAAGAGATACAGTCATGCAAGATTGTAGATCTCTACAATACACCAATGAGAGGCAAATAGTTCTTGCACTTTACATCAATGGCTAAAGGAGATAAGGCAGAATGCCATACAGTTCAGAGGCAAAGGGAATTTACACATGAAATTGCAGAGCAATGTCAGAGAAGTCAGAGAAGAGTCAACTCTTTCAAAATCTACAAAATTTTCCTTTATAGCTCAGGCATAACTGATATATTTTCCAACCAAAATTACTCCACAACCAATTCCATTAAGCCCTATAGGGAATAATCATGGAGATCTGAAAAAAAATCTAATCTGAGCACAGATCCAGATGCAATGATAATTGATCTTTTATTGAAATAGGGCCTTGAGAAGATAGAAACGATGCCATTAAACTATTCTAACTAGGTAGATGGATAAACTGGGGAAGTGGAGTGTTTTCTCATGTTCACTGAGTTCACCATTTATCCAAGAGTGGTTGCCATTAATCATAAGGATCAGATCGCTCAACAAAACTCAATTTCCCCTGTTTCTAGCTTGTGAATCAGCGAAGTCAGCAAGTCCACCTAACTCCTGCACTCGAGATAGGCCACATGGGCCAACACTTCATTCCTTTTTGCCACCTCATAGAGTCTCCATGCAATCGACCACATCTTTATAACTGATTGTGCCACCTCCTCAGAACCTTGACTGTGATGTTACATAACTGTCAGCCTCTAACTGTCACTATCTAGCCGCAACATATCTCCTCAGGCCTGCAAGGACACGTGTCCCTTAGGCACTTCCCTACAATATTTAATCTTCATGCACTTCCATATTGTGGGCAAGCACTAATCATTGATTTGTAGAAGATCAACGATCGAGAAAGATTCTTCATATACTGTGCTTACTCTTCAAAATTTTGGGCCCACGAAACACTCAGCACAACCTAGAATCCAACTCAGCAACCCAACATCCACCTTGGTATCATCCTATGGCATATGAAATAAGCCTAGACCCACAAAGACATATGGCAACAAGGTGCTTTCCTGCATTCCTTAAAATCCTTGCATCTTCATATTATGGGGAAGTGCCAGCTCTTGATTTCATTTAAATCACGACGATCAAAGCTCTGTAGAACTGCATACCTGGTCAGTTGGATGGGCCAATGAGATGCCCTCATTGTACTTTGATTCTCCTAAAAACTACCATGGGAGATGAACTATCATTACCTTCTGAGAAAAGTGGGCCCATGATGTCACACCATGCCATGTGTCACAAAGGGGCATGCCCACAATGTTTAATTTCCTTGCAACGTCATCTTGAGAGAATGTGCCAACCATTGATCTTGGGAGATCTGACGGTGCTTGTAACACACACTTTCTAAACTTGTGTAACTACCCTCTGTGATTTCACATGGATGCGTGTCACCAAGGCGCTTTCTCACATTGTCAGAAAGTTTGACGAAGCTCAAAATGTGGGAAAGCGGGCACCTATAGAATTGCCAACTCACCAGCAACCTTATCCACCCTATGGACCATAAGAGAACATGGACCCACCTACCATGTGTTGCTAAGGGGGCTTCCTCACAATGTTTAAAGAGTACTTGCTTTGATAATGTGGGAAAGTGCCCACCGTAGATTGCCAGAGATCTGACGACATGAAAAGTTGCAGGCCAATGAAAATAAATTTAGGGAAGAAAAGAAAATGCCATAAGGTTTTAAATATTTAACTTTTTCATATTTCAAGGCATCTTAAATAATATTAAAAAATAGAAGGTGATTGTTGGGTGGGGTTTGCATTCGAAGTTCAAATTTTGGCAGGAGGCAAAATGGGTAACATCTATCAAATCTTATCAATCTGACCTTAGTACTATCATGGCTCTTAGTGCTAGGTCAAACTATCATTCATGTCATCCAATTTTTGACATTGTTGAGTCTCTTACTATCAGATCATGGCATTATCAACCATTTAATAAAATTAACGATGTCCATTGATGTTATTATGATCAACCCTATCAACCAATCTTGATCTTGTAGCATTTCACAATGTCAGTTAAATGTTACGTATCCTTAGTTCATGTCATGTGTCCTAGGCATGTTATAATTTCAATCAATTGATCATTTTTACCATGGATTTGGTCTATCCATCATCATCTTAGTAAATCTCCATTATCATCACATTTCATCTGAGGATACTGTCGCACTTATTTAATCAAACTGGCCAATCATCTACTAATTTTCTCTATAGGATTAAACAACCCATAATTTAATCCTATGTCATTTTACTAATTATTCTTCCTAACTAACCTTCTCAATTAATTAATTTTATTAATTAGTTGATTCATTATTTATGAACCATGGAAATTCTCAATTTCCTAAGTCATATGTTTCACCCTTAATTCTATTTGTTACTAATTTATATTTGTGTGGAATTAGGGATTTTTCATTCAAATATTCTACATAATATTGACATCATCATGACACATCACATATTATCCATTTACATTTGGCTGAGATATATCATAATCCATATATTCTTATTCTCTTATGCACATCCATATTTGGCTTCCATTGTCATAGATTCTTGGCTTTAAATAGGTTTGAGGTGTCATATGATGCACCATAGATCCTCTTCCATTTATAGCCACATTTGACTTCCAAGCATCATACAATCCTACATTTGGAATCTTGTGTCATATGCATCATGCATTCTCAAAGGAATCTCTTGCCAAGTCTCATATCTAAGGTGACAAATCCAATGCTCTCATCTTTTGTGTTGATTATAAAATGAGCATTATTCCTCTCATTTTCGGTCCCTAAATCTTGAGTCCTTAGGTCCCTAGTTTCTTAGTCTTCTCTCTCTCTCACACACACACACACACACACACACACACACACACACACACACACACACACACACACACACACACACACACACACACACTCACATCTTCTAGTATTCTCATAGCATTATCACTATCTTAGGCTTTTGCTTCCTAATTGTGTGTATTATAGGCAATTTGGAGCTACATCATATGGAGAAGAAAGGACATGTGAGATACGAATGAAAGAGGGGTTTTTTAATATTGTGTTTCTTCCTTTTGTTTATTTGGATTTCATGGTAGACTAGAGGTTGTTAATGTATGTTTAGTGAGTTTGTGATTTTCTCATAGTACGTTAGACATTAGCCCATTTTCTGGTCCTACAACATGAAAAAAATTGTGATTTGTCTCCCTTTAGGAAGCTTCAATTTTTAGGCTACTTCTCCTACACTTCTAACCACTTTGTACAACCCATAGAAGCATGGTTTTAACTTCTCCTTACCATATGACTTTAGGGAGGATTGTGTGATAGTTGAAGCTGAAGGTATACTATATTACCAACCTCAAAACTTCTTTCTACCCTATGTTGATCAACATACATCTTCTATTGGTTTTGAGCCCTTCATAAATTTTCCTTGAGAGATTTCATGATATCTGAACTCTCATATAGCTAGTCTTTAGCCCTTGATGCATGACTATCACCCAATGCCAGATCCACAAACAATGAATGTTCATAGCCATATAATTCCTTGAAGGGTTTCATGCTTGTCGACATGTGATAGGTTGTATTGTAAAAATTCTTACCCAAAGCTAGCCAACAAACCTGGTATGCCTTTTTCTCTACTGAAACATAGTTCCTAAAATATCCCTCTAACCATTTGATTACAATCTCCATTTGTCCATTTGAGTGTGGATGGTAGCTCATTCTTGGTGACAACTCTTTCCCCACCAACCTAACTAACTCCATCCAAAAAGTGCTAAGGAAATGACTATCTCTATCACTTACTATATTTTGTGGGAGACCATGCAGTAAGAAAAAAACCTCATAGAAGAATAAATTTTCCACTTAAGATGTTTGGTATCTAGTGAAAATAGAAAAGAAATGGTCATACTTGGTCAAATTTTCAACCATGAAAAAAATGCAATCCTTGCCTTGCATTTTAGGTAGTGCAGTGAAGAAATCCATCAAGATACTTTTCCACTTTTGGTTAGGGATTGACAATGGTTGAAGAAGCCCCGCTAGAAAAGTATTCTCAGGTTTGTTTTGCTGGTAGGTAGAACATTACCATACATATTGAAAGTTATCCTTCTTGAGGCCCTTCCATGCAAACCATTCTTAGATCTACCTATAGGTTTTTAGGTATCCATGGTGTTCAAAAAATGGTGAATCATGCATCTCCTTCATTTTTGACTCAAAGACTAGAAATATCCTTCCCTTGTAGTAGACAATATCATCTACCACCTCATACCTATCATATTTTACATGACCATCTATCAATTGACATGCACATGTGTTCTTGGAGTATTCAACCAATAGGCGTTCCTTCTAGTCTGCTGAAATTTGAGACAAAGAGCATATTGCAAGCCTTCAAAGTGTCAATCACTACATTATTTTTTCCCTTCACATACTCAATGTCAAATTCAAATGCTTATATTTTTCTCACCCACTTATTTTGCTGTTCATTTAAATTTCTCTTCTCTAAAAAATATCTCAAGCAATGATGATTTGTGCATATGAATTTTTTTCTCTAATGAGATACTATAATTTTTTTTAAAGTGCTTGCATGATGGTGAGCATCTCTTTGTCATAGATGGAGTATAATTTCTTTGTTCCTGATAGCTTCTGATTCGTGAACACAATGAGGTGATGATCCTACATGAACATGGCCTTGATGCTTTTTATTAATGCATCACATTCCAAGATGAAGGGTCTATTGAAATTAGGTAGTGACAACATTGTACATGAGCTCATGACTTCCTTTAACTTTTCAAATATGTGTTGTGCCTTCTCATCCCAATGGAAAGATCCCATTTTTTTCAGATCTGTCAATAGTGCATTAAGCTATAAGAACCCCTTCAAAAACCTTTTGTAATAACTACATAATCCAAGGAATCAATGTAGATCAGAGAGAGTCTTGGGTGGTGTCCAATCCAAGATGGCTTGAATCTTTTCTTGGTGTGCATGGACCATGTAATCCTTGATTATATGCCCTAGATACAATATCTCTGTCATTCTGAATTCACATTTGCATAACTTGGAAAATAATGATTGTGAGTCCATGATCCTAAGAACTTCATCCAAATGCCTCAAATATTTCTCCCAAGTCTTACTGTAAATAAGTATGTCATCAAAAAATACAAATAGAAAATTTCATAGTTTTTTGTTGAAGATGCAGTTCATGCATTACTGCAAAGTAGCTTGAGCATTGGTCAGACCAAATGGTATAACCAAGAAGTCATAATGGCCATAATGACAATGAAAAATAATCTTATCCACATCTTCTACCCTTACGTGAATCTGATGGTAACTATAAAAAAGATCTATTTTGGAAAAATATATTGCACTGTGTAACTCATCCAATAATTCATTGATCTTGGGAATGGGGTACCTATTTTTGATGGTTTACTTGTTTAGTGCATGGTATTCCATACACACCCAGAGGGTTCCATTCTTCTTCTTATTCAAAACCACTGACAATGCAAAAGGACTAGAACTAGCCTTGATCCATTCTTTCTCTAGGAGTTCTTGGATTTTTTTTTCTATCTCATCCTTAAACCTTTTAGGATGATGGTACAGTGTAGTGACGATGGGTTTGGCTTCTTCCTCCAACTCAATGGTGTGCTCAAAGCCTTTGTGTGGAGGGATACCAGAAGGGATGTTGATAAAGAGCATACTATGTTTATCCAACACTGTGTGAATCTCATCATCTTGGTAGTTAATCTGTTGTCCCTTCATTAGTTTTTCTATGATCAAACAATGTGTTGCCCAAACAATGTCATCATGTTGAAAAATGACTTTCATCCATTCTGCCAAGATTTCCTTTAGCTCTCCATTTGACATTCCCCTCATAACCACTTCTTTCTATCCACTTCAAATGCAAACTCCATTCATTTGAAAATTTGTGTGTACTCATCTAAAGTTACCATCCATTAGATGTCAAGAATGACTTCCATGCCAACCATATCTACAACAAAGTAGTTTTCTATCATTGTATGGTTCTCCATGGTGATGCTAAGTTGTGGGACCATATGGGTACACGATAGGAGGGTTTTTTTTGCTACCTTGACTTGGAATTTGACATGTTCCTCTATAGCCAAACCTCTTTGTTTTACAAGTGATGAATAAATAAAATTGAGAGTGGCCCCACTATTCAACATGACTATGGTCCGTTGTCCTTGGAGAGTGCCTCGTACCCAAAAATAGAACACCTCAAATTTCTTGTAAGAGAGAAGGTACTTCCTCAATGTACTAACACAAAAATCCTCTCTACATGGTTTATGATAACTTCTTTGGAAGCTTGTTGATCATCTTCTTTGGTTTCTAGTTCCTCATCTTCTTTGTTTTATGACACCACCTCAATGTAATGGACCTTCCCCTTGCTTAAGCATTAGTGTCCTAGTTCCCATGAATCCTTCCAATTAAAATAAAGCTTTCTTGTCCTCAAATAGTGTCTCATGGATTCATCCATTGATTACTTCTTTGGAGGTCCGACTTGTTTTCTTTCTTCTTTAGAGCAAGGAGTAGTTTGGTGTGTGAGTAACTTTTGGAAGAAGTAGATGTTTCCATTTCATATGCCTTCTTTATTTTTTCCATGAGTGTGATGGGGTTAAAACCCTTCACCCAACCCTTTAAGAGGTTGGTCAATCCATCCATGAATGAGACAACAAGTCTTCTCTCTGCAATGTCTATCACTAGTACTGATAGTGTTTAAAATTCTATGATGTAGCTCTTGATTGATCTAGTTTACTTTAGTTGTTCCAACTCCATGAAGTTGAGCTATGGATTCTTTCCATAAAAGAAGTCAATAAGTCTCTTTGTGAGGTCAAAATATGAAGTGACTCTGTCATGATTGAGGGTGACCATCCCATGGTGCCACCATTTATGAGCAATTCCCTCCAAGTGAAGTGCCACAAACTTGATTGCCTCTTCTTTAGGCATGGGATTGATCTAGAAGTATGTATCATCCTTCTAAATGTATGCTTATGATGATGTATGCCCAAATCCATCAAAGCATGATAAGTCAATCATTCCAATATTTTCTTTAGTCTCATCATTGTACTTTCCCTGCATCCTAAAATATCTCATTTGCAAATCCACATAATCCTTAATGGATAATTCTGCTTTAAATCTAACATCAAACTAGTCTTGTCAAAATTGATCTTGCATCTTGAGGAAGGTAGGCTCTTATTCCCCAAATTGTTCTAACCATTGTGGAAATGTTAGCATCTCTAGTTGTGTGGTGGAGCACTCTGTGAGAAGTCTCTCATTGATAGAATTATCACTAGGCCCATTGTATCCTCCATTTCACCTCCCGTCTACTAAAAGTTGAAGGGTCTTGTCAATTTTTTCTTGACCCTTCGCCAAGGTCTCACTAAGCTACCATTGTCCATTCAACAAATTTTCACCCAGTTGTTATTGTCCTCTTGTTAGCTCACTTAGAAGTTGCATCATCTTAGTTTTTGATTCACCCATCCTTCCTACTGGTAGGGATCTTGGTGGCATCCAATATCACTAATAGGTTGAAAAGATCACCAACTCTAATACCACAATAATGTTCCTCTTCCACATAGAGGGAGGAGTATGGTGCAGATAAAACCATAAATAAGATTTTTGCAGGTACATATAGATATATATACAATGGCATATGTATGCTGGAGAGGGCCTCAATATAATGGTTGGTAGTAGAAGGCCAAAAATGAAATACGAAGGAGATGAAAGTGTATGGGATATGGAAGTGTATGGAGGAGTGCAACAAAAGTGGTAGTATGGTGGATGTAAGGAGTACAGAGGGAGGTATATGGTGGATGGAGGGAGGAGTATGGCAGGAGCTAGTATAGAGGATGGAGGGAGGAGTTGTGTCGAAGGGGGGATTGATGTGAGGTGGTATGGATGGAAAACTACACAGAATGGAAGAGGTACTCTAAATATGATTAAATAAATGCATCCAATATTCTCCAAATATAGATGTCTATGCCAAACACAAAGATATAACAATTTGTCACTAAAATACAAAATATTATATTCCTAAATAAAGATGGTGCTCCAATTTTCCAAATTCAAACAAGTAATACAAAGAATGGATTAGGGTGAGAGCTGAATCCCACTAAAACCATAATAGCCAAGTAGGGAAGATCCCTCACTTCCAAAATGGTGAACAACATAAAGCTCCAACATGAATTCATAGTATAAACAAGAAAATCCAAATCACATGCCTTAAACATCCTACAAGATGGCCTTATAAAGGGCTTCAAGAAAACTTCCCAAAAGATTACAAAAAGCACCACAGGCAAAACTACAAAAAATAAATAAATTAATGAGCCCAAAAGATTGAGACATCAATTGTTGGTCACATTACAAATTTTTTTATTTAATAAAATTAGGAACATTACAACAATAAATATAAAACCATCATTTTATATTTAAAATATTTATATTATATTATACAATATAGAATAGTAAAATATATAATATAACTATATAACTATATAAATTAATATATATTTTTTGATATTTATATATTATATAAATAAAATATTATGTATTATTATTATGTATTTTTTAATTTAAGTTTTCTTTAAATGACCTAGAAAATTTGGAAGTTAAAAAAGTTTTTAAATTATTTTTTAATTATACACCAAAGATTATTTTCAAATGCATTATTTAATTATTTTCAAATTTGGAAGTTTTGAAAGATTTCTTACTATTTTCAAATTTTTAGGTTTGATCTCTTTAGTTGATATGTATTTTTTCAAAGTTTTCTATATTAAATATAAAAATATTAATATTAGTAAAGACCATAGTACATAATCTAATATAGATTTTAAAAAACACTAGTAATAATAAAGAAACATTACCTAATTGTCTACTCAATGACATCACTGTAAAATCTAAATATTATTGAATGGAGTATGATGTCATTATAATATTGTTTTTCTTTAATTTTTTCTCATCATTTCCTCTCTCCCCACCATCAAAGCATGAGTATGGCAACCGAGCTTTACTATTGTTATTATTATTATTATAATATTTTAATTTTTAGTGTGTGTCTAATTATGGATTTAAAATAAAATTAAAACAAGACACTTACAAAAGTTTAATAAACCAATTTTTGGAAGAACACTGCAACACGCCAGTGGCTATAGGGCAACACATATGCACCCCTAGCCAGTGTTAAATAGTGTAAGTCTTTTATACTTCCATTGAATAATGGTGCATATATGTTGCACCATATCAATTTATTTCTAGATCTAGTATAGGAAGATAAGGTTTCATTAATATTTCATAAGTTTGAGTTGATTTATATGAGTTCAAAAAATATTTATTAAAATATTGTGATAAATTTATGACTTTTGTTGCTATGAAAATTCTATATTTTTTGTTAATGAAAATTAATTTTATTCCTTATAGAAATTAGGGCATTAATTTTATCCCTTACAGAAATTAGCACAATCCAATGAAAATCAAGAAAAATGTGATTTATATAATCTTGTAAAATAAAAAATGAATATAAACATTAGAATTATTTTTAATTATTTATTATGATTGATCAGTTTAATTGGAACTAATGAATTCAATGAATGCATTATATGCTGCCTTCGACAGGAACTAAAAATTTGCATAACATTACTTTTTATTAAAATCTTTGAATGCATGTCTATGATCTTCATTCTATTTTGAGCTATTCTTGATAAAATATACAATATTCCTTTGTTTGACAGAGATAAATAAAAAAATGTAAAACATTATAACTTAAAAACAAGTGCCACATATTGGCTAGTACTTGCTATAAGGATAATTGATTAGTTAAAAGTTATCCTTCGAAAAAATAATCTGAGTAAAATCGAATAATTTATTTTAAAGTAGCAATAAACATAATCCTAACATTAGAATGAACTGAATCTTGAAATATTGAAATTGAAACAATAGTATTCACTTGGTATAAATTCTAATTGAACATTATTAAAAAATTATACAAATTATTGATAATATTTTAGAAATACTAGAACTCACACATTTATGAAGTCTTGTTGCAAAAAATGATTATGGAGTGAGTTTCCCAAAAATGGGTCCTATAAGACCAAATGAAACCAACTAATTGAAGTAGAGAAAAATAATTACTATAATATATACAATTTATAAGTAATTAGCTAAACTATATGCTACATCACTACATGTGTGTGCCTTGCTTTTGCTCCTTTCCTTCATTGGCGTTGATTGTCCACATAGTAGCTCCATGAATGAACAAAATATTATTTTAAGAGGAGTGTAGAATTCAAATTAGATTTTGTTGTTCCATTTCCATGTCAGGCATATAGATAAATTTGCATCCTATATTGAATATCATTAATACACATTGTTGAACATTAGACTAGATGTTTTTTCAACATATAAGTTTACTTTAAGAGTCTATAGATAATTATTTTTGTATATTCTCAAAGTTTCTATAATATCAACTTATGGTGAAAACAATCAAGCCTTTGTATATGCAAATAATTGAACTATCAAATAGTTGTAGGAGAAAATTAATGTACAAGTATAAATTATCTAATTATATGAATTAAGATAAAGGAATATTTTTAAAAATGTTTGTAATTTCTCCAACCAATTAGTAATAACTGGGAGTATTACAATAAATAATTACTGAGTAGTTTTAAATTATAAAAAAATTAAATGTTTGTTAGGAAGATTTTAATTGTTCAATATAAATGTCACTGTTATGTTATTTTTTGAACACATTTTTGCCAACTACTATATTTCAAAGTTTTCCACAAATATTGGTAGAACTCCATGCTTTCCAACTATTGATTTATACAATGTCAAACTACAAGGGCCCATTTGGTTGCTAGAATTGGATTTAGGAATTGGAATTTGGTATTCAAGATTTTCAATTCTAGAATTTGAAATGCATATTATGGTTTTCACAATTTGGTTTGGTCATTTTGTTCACCAAGAATTCATAATGCCAAATGACATTTTCTCCATTTGGTTGCACATTTCTAGAATTAGAATATCATTGAAATTAGCTCATATTTTAAGTTTTATGGTTTTCAAATCTAAGATGAAAATAAAGAAGACTTCTCATGTAGGAGCATCTTAGGTGTAAGAGAAATCTTGCATCACCAAAAAATATTTCCTTTTTGTTTCTTGAATAAGAGTTGTCTCAGTGCAGAGTTGTTGTTTCTAGAGAATTGCTACTTAATAAGTTGGCTATATGAGCTCAGAATGTCCTAACCTCAAAGGTGAATGTTCATCTTGGATACATCAACCTGCTAGTTGAGGCTTAGTGTCATATCATGAGTAGTCATGAAGTTATTGCAGATTTTTGATGTGAAATTTTGGTACAAAAACTTTAGGCTCAATTTTGAAGACCTCAGAGGCCCTGGATGAGCTCTGAAATGGGGTCAATTGGAGCTAGTTGTGCCATGTGGATCATAAGTTGAGGATTATGAAAAGGGGTTATAATAGCCAATCAGAGAAATAGTTTGAAACTTATGGTCATCCAAAGTTGGGCTAATCAAAACTTCCAAAATAAATATCAAATTATATTGAGCTGACTCTATATATGTATTTTTAGGGTTGGTCAACCTCAAGGGTTAGGGTTTTATGTCTAGAAACTTCCTAGGCGACTTAAAAATTGCCTATCTAAGAAAGATCCATAGATAGTCTAGGACAACTTTGGGTGATAGTTCATAGCTTTTTGTTGAAAATTATTGTAAGAAAGGCACCCATGTGGCTTTGCATATTGTATTTCAAAATTCTACAATTCTACATTTGTGATGATAATAAGAAGCCCATATTTTGTTGTCACAAATTGGTGTTATTTTTTCCTATTATGTGTTTGTGGTATTAAGGGGAGAACCCTTCATACACTTCCATGTTAAAAAAATGTTACTTACATGACTTAAGGAAGATGATTTCTTGGGCACAAGATCTTTTGGAGAGGGTTGAGTTTGGACATAGTGTTGTGAGTGCAATGACTTGTCTAGAGTCACTATAGATCAGAGTATTTTTGTTTTTCTAATTGCTATCAATATTCCATCTATTGTAGCCTACACATTTTGTGATTTTGTAATATGAATTGTATCTAGGTAGTTATTCGATAATTCAAGCCTTATTCATTCAAACTTCATTTTGTTCCTTTGGATTAGTAAAACAACAAGAAACTTTTTGCTCTCGATCCAATCCAAGAAGATTAGCCCTAGCTTTATTTCTATGTAGCTAAATTATAGGCATTAATTTTAGTTCTAAATTTAAAAAATAGTTTACATTGGTATCCAAATAATGTTTGAGCATAAATATCTAAAATATCTTACTAAATTAACTTGATGAAATAATTCTCATGTCACAAATAGGTCACACTGCACTTGGTGAAAATTTGTCATTTGGAATCTCATAGTTGCATTAAATTTAGAAAACAATAAGATTTATGCAAAATAATTGCTTCTCTCCATTGATGCTCATTCTCTCGTGACATTGTCTATCACACGTTCCAAATATGACTTCATTATATTGCAGTTGTTATCAAAGAACTTCAAGAACACCCAAATTCTGGTCATCACCATCACTGTGAACTTTCTCTGCAACCTCCACAAATCTGTCTAGAAACATGTTAGGCAAAATTGAAAATATTTTGATTTTAGTTTATCTCCAATGCTCATTTTTGTCAAATTGGAATTAGAATGTGAATTTGACCAATTCTACCTATTTAGATGGAAGATCAAATTCTAGTTTTGAGGGGTAAATGAGGATACTAAATTCTAATATTTTTGAATTCTAATTTTGATTTTGCGCACCTAGAGACTGCATTAGAATTACAAATGTCAATTCCTATCCAATTATGGAAACCAAACATGCCCTAAGATTATTTTTAATTATACTGATAGTTATACAACACTAAAAGAACACAATCTTAATGCATACCAAAGGTGGAATAATTTTTGGTTCTTAGTTTTATTAATCCACTCACTTTGTATGATTATTCATCTTTTTAATTCTTTATGTTCATTTTCTTAATACAAGATTAAAAAGTATGATAGTAAATTTTTACATAAAAATATAAATAATTTTCACCCATAGGTTTACTCATAATTTATTGAGCATAGAAAAATCATACCATTATATGCAAAATTGATGTTAATTGCAAAGAAAATTCCTAATATAAAAATATAAAATATATAATGAATATGAATTAAGAATTAATTGTTATAGTTTATGTCATGCATCTATATTAGCAATGTTGACAACTTAAAGATACACTATTGTACTTAGGTACAAAGATGTAAAGTTTTAGGTTTCTACTTGAAAAATAAAATAACATTTCTTTTGATTTGTTTTCTTTATTAATGTCTTCATTTTCATACAAATTAGATACATATTGTCACTTCAATTTATATTCAAATTGATTTTCTTCTATAGATTTTTTTTTTTGATCGGTAAGAGGCCAAAGCCAAGATTAATTATTATGTATTATTATTAATTATTATTTTATTAAGAATGGGTAGATTCAAACCCAAGACCTCTTTGATAAGAGGCTTACAATTTACCATTGTATTGTAGGCTCTTGCCTAATTTTCTTCTGTAGAATTTAGGCTCATCTATAATAAACATTTTTTTTCCACATCTCTTTCTTGAAAATACAAGTATAATTAGTTTAAAGTTGAAATATAATTAATATGGGAATATGTTAAAAATTTGTAAAACTAAAAAATAAATAATATTAGATAGTGTACATCAATATATTATATCTTCAGACATGTTTTAATATTGTTTCCAAAATTTATTACATACTATTTTTTCCAAATATTGGATTTCCTAGCATGACAACATGACCCATTAGGTTTGAAACTTCAATAAGAAGCTTAAAATTGGAACATCATAAATTTTAATGTATTTAATATATGTTGAAACTACAATTGGAATTTTTTTTATGTTGTCATTAATGTCAAACCATACTGGTGAGATATTTTCTAACAGTGTAGAGTGCCCTTTCAGTTGATTGATGAAGAGGATTTGAAAAGAGAGATAACTAGATTCACTAGTGAAGTTTTTGAGTGAAGAGGAGCAAGTATGTTGAAATTACAATGGGCACTTGATCATTCAGTCTTTGACATGATAATGTGTTGTTTAATCATTATATGAAGTGAAGAAGATAGTTGAGTTAATGTATAAAAGATGAGACATGAAGTTGAGTAAAACACTACGCTTGACCGAGTGATAATTTTACTAGGTTAATGAAGAAGAAGATTAAGGAATTGAAGAGATATTTGAGTAAGCAGTATTAGCCGAGTGATAGTTATGGCTAAGCAAGATCAATAAGAAAATGAAGTAGCGACTGAACAATTGAGTGAAATTCAATCGAGATAGAATAATAGAGACTGAGCTACCTTGAGATTGAAATAACCCTGACAGGTTATTGCTTTCTCCAGCACCAAAAAAAACTCTTTATACTTCAGCTCTGATACCACTGAAATAACCCTGACAGGTTATTGCTTCCTTTTTACACCAAAACTTAAAACTTCAAAGGTTCGACATTTCGTCAAACAATTAGCAGTCGAGCTCTGATACCACTGAAATAACCCTTACTATAAAGGTCACTAAGGAACAATGAACAATTCTTGCCTAATAGATTGAGTTGTTCTTACGAAAGACAAAGTACTAAGAAATGCAACGAGTGATATCTCAAATGATTCGCAAAGGGCTAGTTGATTACAAATGCAAGTGATGTCAACCAAATTTTCAAGGACATTTATTTAAAGAATACATCTGTGACAGAACAATGTTCTAATTAAAATGGAATGACAATATACATAGAACCTGGATAACCGCGGCCATCAATGAAACTATCCAAATGGTGTTCGATTCTAATTTTTATCTCCTAGTGCCGTCCAAATTCATTATATACTGTTTACTCAGCCAGTCGTCCATTCCCTCTTTATTTGTCAACAACAATCCACCCCGTGTCCGTCTGGAGTTAGCCTAGAGCTATTGTGCTTGGTCGTATCCAATATTTCTGCAGTGTGGAATACGGATTTGACCGCAGTCTCTGAAAGAACATCAAACCTGAAAGGATACAATTTCGTGCCAATTAACTAGTATTTTCCAGGCTTGCGGTTCACATAATTCGCAGGCTTCTAACAGGGTGCGTCTATTCTTTTCAGTCACTGATTTGGTTGATGTGTCCCGCCTACCTCCCCAGGTATAATGCAACACAATGAATCTATGCTCATGAACGCATCCAATGACCAGAAGTAACTCTGCCATTTTTGATTTGGTGTGAGCGATTTCTGCCAGCAGTCTGACAATCTCCTTATGATGAATTTTACCCAAATCTATCCTTCAGTCGGCAGTGTCCCTTTTACATCAGATCCGCCTATGTCTTGGTGTCAATGGAGAAGTGCGACAGCCCATATGGGAAACCGGTGATGTAAAAAGGTAATGACTTCAGAGAACCCTCGCTGTCTTGCCCTCTCCAGTATAGATTGACTGCCCGCAATCTTTGAACAGTGCTTATTCCGTTATGAACTGCGTCCTCCCGATGGCAATGACGACAATGCATCAAAGATGATCCGACCTGCGTCCCTCCACCTGCTGTAATATTGACTTTGAATTTATATATTCTGACCCTTATCAAACACTGTTTCTGCTAACTCTTTCGACTTAGCCTTGTGCAAATTATTTTCGAATTCTATCCAATAGCTCCTAATTAAATCTGAGTCGATCCCCTCGGTTCAGGCTTCGTCCTCAATGTACGAAAACACTAGCTGGGAGGATTGTCTAGTAAACTTTCCTTCTTTCCTGTTCTGTCCAATACTGCAACTGATCTTGTGAACCCTTGTGAATGACTTATATCTTCAAACTGAATTCCCAGAATAATCCCTCCAAAATTTGGCGTTAAGCCACCAATTCTGCCTCGATGAAATGACTGAATGTCACCTCCAATCTGCAATAATTTAGATGATATTTCACACCCTCAAAATTGCGTACCAATTGAGAGTTATCGTTCTCAATGGCCAATTGTGACAATTGCGAAAACCCTAGGTTCCAAAATGCACCTGTGATTGAATCACAATCTGAAATCGAAAGAGAGATAAACAACTGCATGATTCGAATGGAGCCCCGAGGTGCCTATTTATTGTTTTTTCTCCATCCTCTCCAGAGACTTCTAGAACATTTTTGATCTTATCCCTCAAGTGACTTTATTAAATATTTCCCAAGTCACTTTATTAAATATAAAGTTATCTTTTAATAACTATTTATTTAATTAAAATAACTAATTAGTCGTCCTTGGACAACCATTAATTAAATTAATTAAATCGAACTGTCACCAAAAAATTGGGGACATGACAGTCCGCCCTTCCTGAAATTGCTTGTCCCCAAGCAATGGCTGAACCATGAACCAATCAGTATGCCTGGGTCCCAAATGTAAATCTGTGTATCATCCCAATCCTCATCATACTCCCGTGGAGAAATCATCAATACCAGTATCTGAGAAACTGTACTCAACATCCAAACAACTGACAACTCTGATGAAATCGTCTGAAAACCAACTGTAGATGTTAGTAGAAGAACCCATTCTGCGGAACTCAAGCCAACTGAAACATCAACTCTATCAAAACTCAAGCCCCTGTCAAAAAGACACCTGCACCCAACTGCACTGTAGATATGACAACAGCCATAGGTGCTTGAATCACTGCCATCAAATCCAATCTCTGAAGAACTGCTCCGGGCGTGTCGATGCTGCAGGCTGAGTAACTTGCTACTACCAGTTTTATTTTCAAAAGATGGTGCCAATCTATCCCCTAATGGATGGTAAGAAATTGGAGCCAATCTACATCTGCGTGAAATAAAATCTTCTATCTCTATGTCAAAAGAAAACTGATGAGTGTACCCTACCGTATAATGCCGGTAAGAACCTCCAAACTCTGCTGCTGGCTCATCATCACTGAACTGGGAATCAACAGATGGCTCCTTTTTCTGACTCTGAGTGACTGTAGGCTGGATAGGATCCCGTGCATTTTGCTCAACAAACCCCTCCTCAAGATCCCTGTGAGGTAGCATAGTAGAAAGGACCCCTATAATGTTCTCAACCAATCCGCGAATAACACTAGTATCTCGAACGAGAACACCTTCTGTCACCTTATACGAGTCTGAATGAACACATGCATTATTCAGAAAATACTTCATGAACGATTCAGTGCAGTAAAAATTATATGAGGAAACATTTACATACTCCCCTTTACACCACAACGGGTCCTCCTGTAAGGGTGGCATACTCAACTGTACCACACTATCAACTATCTGAGAAGAATCAATCTGGAGACTTGACTTTACTGGTATCCCAAACTCATTAAAACCAACTTCTTCCAAACCCTGAACATGTGTGTCAGTCTCAACAATAAGCTCCTCAAAAGTGACTGTAGGAGTGTACTTACCGTCATCTACCTCAATAGACAAATGAACTGGGTCTGGGGCTGGTTTTGACCGTAAATGCTCCAACTCCACGGTCACCTCCTTCAACTGAAACTGCAACTTCTGTAGATCTCGCTGTGTGTCCTCTAACACCTCAGTAGTCGCTATGAGCTCTTGGGAAAGCTCACTCACCTCCTCTTCACGATCCAAGAGTGCCTCATATGCTGTACTCCCCCACTCAACCAAGTGGTCACGGTCGGCTACCAATCGTAAATAATCCTGCTTCAATATTCGAACAGCTTCATGTAAGGCATGAATCTCTGCCAAAGAAAAGTAACCACCGCTGGACTCATCTGTCATAGAAGAACCCCAACCAGTAACAGCCAACAACTGACGAGCAGTATCAAAATGCTCACAAGCAATAGCAATGTCTCGCTCACTAACTTTCAACTGGCTAACCACATGATGGCTCTGGCTAGACTGTCTTCTACAATCTTCTTCTGGAGCTCTTAAAGGAGTATCCTCAATATTAACATCCATATCTCGTGAATCATCTCCAGGGTCCATATCAATTTCCAAGGTGTCAAAATTTGTAGTTCTGCTGTCAAGCTCTTCTGTACCTAAAGAAACTGTCAAGGAGGCTGAATCTTCAAAACTATTCACTTCATTCTCCTGGATGTCATCAAGGTCAAAACGATCCTGGGACTCATCTATACATGCTTCCAAATATGAAAAACCTTCAACACCTTTCAGCAAGGATAGTCAACTGGAAATATGAACCAAACCCAACAACGGTGCATAAAGACTAATACCAACATTGGACAAACTGCTGGTACAAGGAAAGACAACACCGTGTATTCTGCTAATCAAATCCATGATAGCACTCAAACAAACATTGCTACTATTAAGTGCTCTCCAGTCAATTGAATCCCAAACGCTGTTGAAACATTCTTGAGTCCATATCCGTAAACAAGAAACAACTGGTAACTCAAGCAAACTCCTTACCTGAGTAATGTGACCAATACCAACTAACTTCACATACCTGTCTGCCATTGTCCTTGTATCCTGGATGTGAAAGCAAGATGAACTCGTAGCATTATCAGCTACCATATATGATCCCTCTTCTGTCAAAAACTGAGTGCAAGATGATCTTAAGCTCAGCTCCATGTCGTGTTCTTGCCCTTGTTTCTCCCAGTCCTGTAATGCCAAAGTTGCTCGAGTGTCCTCAAGCTCGCAAGAAAGCTTGACAACTTCCTCCTCCTTCCTCCTCAAGGCATTTGAATAGTCTTTGGCAAGGCTTAGAAGATGATCACGGTCTGATAGAAGATGCAAATAGCTCAACTTCATCGTTCCCATTCCTTCACCAATTGCATGTAAGTCACAACAAGAAGATTTTTCTTGAACTCCCTTATGTCTTCCTTGTAACTGAATCATTTGGATGTGCTCTTCTAACATCTCCCGCATCCTGTCATGATGAGATAAAGAAGCCACAATACTATGTTTGCTCACCTTCAGCTGGCTGGACCAATCATGTGAAGTACCACCAATTTCATCCTCATGTGACGAAGCATCTAACTGAGCCTGGTATTCTCTGTCAGCAAAATCATAAATGCTCGATGTCTGCTCATTTCCACCAGGTATCTCATTATCATGAACAATGACATCTTCATCATCATCTGAGCTCACTTCGCTGTAATCATTGCTTGTCAGAACCAAACTACCTTGAGTATAATTGGTACATATGGACCTGAGTATAAATGATTCACCCCCTATCAGTTATTCTAAATATTCTAACAATATCAACTTATTAATATATACTATATAAAATATAACATAACATTAACATAACACTTTATAAAACTTAAATACTATATTGGAATTTTAAACAATTTAATGTATTATATAATCAAACTATAATATTGTACTTGATACATAGAATTTATTTAGTATATACATTTATAAATATCAACTATATCCTTGCACCCGTCAAAGGTGCAAGTGCTAGTTAAGTTTATATTTATAGAGGCCTTATCTAAAGGGTGGATAATTCAAGATTACAATATCATGTCAACTTAAAATATTATCATTTAAAGAAAGGAAAATTGGGCCACTAAGATGTTGGGATATAAATTTTATATAAAAAGACAAGGAAAATATTGTGTTTCATATACTATGTAGGAAGGATGATCATGATAAAGCTTTATTGTGTATCATTTCACTATTATAACTAGAATAGGTAGAAGAAGGAAATGAAAAGTGGTAGGATGATATTACTACAATAAATGTTATTCAATAATTATAGAGTGATTTGGATAGTTTATATTAGAAGTATTTTTGTAGTGAGATGCTTAATTTTAAAAAGAAAGATTATACATTTGTACTACAATTCCAATCTTAGAACAAAAAAACTCATAGATTTTCAACAGTCTCTCATCAACTGTAATTTAGGATTTAGAAGACATAACAAATGGTGTACCAAGAATTTTTTTAATTTTGGGAATGGCTCAAAGTGGACTTGAAAAAAAATTGTGGTTTGATGTTTGGTTTTCCAAAGAAATAAAGAGGATACAATCAAGACAAGTAGTCTCTAGTAGACATGTGTTATTCCTAGCCAATGTTGGGGGGATGTCTCCATAATATTTATTGTAAGGCTTTTGAGATCCAAATGTAAGAAATCTATCATGACAATGGTGGATCCCCTAGCTAAATAAAACTATTTCATTATATTATGAATTTTATAGAAATTAAAGAAAAGATAATTTTTGAAGAATATAAAAAAGGTACATGGTATACCTAAGGTTATTATTAGTGACCACCATACTATCTTCTCTAGTAAAATTTGGATAAATTTATCCTGATGCTTGTTATTGAAATTGCTCAAAATCTTCATATCATCATCAATTTGATAACCAAAATAATGTTATGAATTGTAGAATAAGAGAAGGAAGAGGGGAGGTTAAGTCCTATTTCCTACCATACATTAGGAAGGAGAGCTAAGCTAATAGGATTAAAAGGATCCAATCAATGAATGAATATTAATATTCCTTCATTAAAATGGAAAATTGATATGAAGACATGAGAAATAAGATAAAATAGAGGTAACGATTGAATTTTTGGGTACACAAATTGAAAGAAAACAAGAAGCTTCATGTATGATAGAGATATAAGTTATTAGATGAAAGTACCTTGTGATTTCAATTTGGTGTTATTATGGAGAGAAGAGGTTGCTTGGGAAATCTATTCCTTGCACTTTTGACTGAACTCAGTTGTAGACTAGTGCAAACACCACTTGTTCCTTCTCACAAGAAAATGAGGAAACCATTTTGTAGAAAGGGGTTTTTCTTAGTAAAACCCCGATTAAGGAATCAACCTTGAAATATAAATAAAATCTCATGAAAGAAAACTTATAAATAGAAACTATATATTATATCTATCATGTAAATTCATATACCTTCATATATGGATATTAAGATTGTGACATCTATGAAAATCCTTGTATGTTGCTTCAATATAGTTTAATGTAGTCTTTGAATCTTGGAATGTAGAGAAGAATCAAGGATGACCTTAAAAAATGCATAGATATGTAAATACTCCTCAAAGATCTTTAATTTGTTGCTACGGTTGATTGCCTCTTGCCTTTAAGAATGAATGAATAGATGAATTTTTTTATGGAAAAATGATCTTCTTACTTGATTGAGGTCTCCTCCACTCATCCATCACAAGAGAGAAGTTTTTATTTATTTTAAATTTAGGTTAAAAAGGGTTTTTATAGGGAACTCGAAACCCCAATTGTTTTATAGAAAGATATAAAAATAAAAGTCCCAAAAATGAAACAATTATCTGACTAGTAGAAACACCCACAACCACAACCAACAAAACCTGGCACAAGCCAACACCAAAACCAATAACATTAAAAAAGAATATCCTAACTAAAGAAAAAAACCAAAAAGAGATGACAATAAGGTGGAATAAGTCAGGATAATTCTCCCACCTTATCTTTTAGCTACCACTGAATGATTTTTATCTTCTGTGTGACCTGTTTGATGTCTTTCTGGTCACTTTGGGTCTCTTTCTTTTTCTTTTTCTTAGTGTCCGATGAAAAATTATATTAGAGAGAAGCTTGTTATGATGGAAAATATTGCCATCTAGGATGTTTTAGATGCTTAAAAACTTTCTTGGGAATGTTTGGATGAAAACTTTGTTGAGAACAATTGTACAATTGTATGTTGTCTTTGATATTAGACAAAATATCAAGCCTTACTGAGAAATTCAGTGATTGCCAAGCTCACTTAAGCATTGCAGATAATTTCTTGTGTATGCTGAGAATTCTAGTTATAACCAAGTTTAGAGTTAGTTCTTATCGAGCTCACTTGGGCATCAAAAGTAGATCATGTGTTAACCAAGTTCACTCTGTTACCAAAGGAAAGTTAGCATGGATCCTATGTTAACCAAGTTCACTCAGTTACCAAAGGTAAATTAGTTTAGAATCAATATTTATTGAGTTGGGTCAGTTAATGAAGAGTTTCTCTAAGTTGATTGAGTACTCAATTCTATATTAGCCAATTGACAACATATTGAGTTTGATTGATTTATTGATTAATGCTAGCTGACTGAAGGGATTAATTTTTTTTGATTATGTGTATATTCAAGCCAACTTGACAAGATTTTTCATATAAGTATAAGGTCATGTTGAGGATCAGGGAGAGAAAATATGAGATTGAAGAAGATAAATTAAGGAAGCGAATTGGAAAGATATCAAGGTATCCTAGTTGACTGAGCTGCAAAGAACATTATGATCAAAGAGGATCATGTATTCAAGCCAAAAAAAAGATCTAAAATCAAAAAAGAAAATTGCATCAAAAATTAGGTCAAGTCATTTTTACTCTCTAATAATTGTAGTAGTGAATCAAATCTCCTAACAAAGTAAGCCTAACAACTATTTGGTAAATTCTTTAACAAGGTGACATTTCTAGATTGAAGTGTCTAAACACCTCTAGCAAGGCCACTCCTAATGGGTGAATTAAATCCTCTAACAGGATCACACATAATAGTATGTTTTGTAACCTTTAATAGAGTTGGCTCCTAATAAGGCTCACTTCAGAAGAGTGAAAAATAGTAAGTATTTGCAGTTGGTGGTTTTCCCAAATTAGGTTTCCAGGTTCAATCTTGGTGTCTCATGTGTTCATGTTATTTTATTTATGTTTTTATAACTAAGTTAATTAAGGTTAATTACATTTAAATATATTAAGATCTTCATGTTCTATGCTAACCAAGTGATAATAATTTATATTAAGTGTTAACTGAGTTACAATAGAATATTCAGTGTTAATCGAGTTACAACAAGTTATTGGTTTTATATTTTGTTGATATCTTAAAGGGAATTTTGGATTTGTTTTTGTGGTAATTGATTCAACCCTCCCCTCTTAATTTCTCCTTTCCATTTTCAACAATTGGTATCAGAGCATTTGGTGCTTGCAGATAAGGTTTTAGGACCTAAGCTAAAGATCAAGATGTATTACAAAAGGGAGATTCCTAAGCTGAATAGAGATAGCTTCCAAGCATGGTAGGAACTCATAAAGCTATATTTGGCAACCATTGGAGAAACAAGCCTAAAATATCTGGATAAAAAATATGTGGCACTTGTTGGAACTTTGTCTATAGATAAAATTATGGAAAAGAAGAATCATAACATAATGATGATTGACATTGCCTCTACTCTCAATTATGCTAAATTTGATGAATTCAAAGATTGTCCTACTACTCATGAAATGTGGAACAAGTTGAAATATATCTATAGAGGAGATGAAAATGTAAGGAGATCTAAGGCATAAAGTCTAAGAGGTTAATTTGATCAGATGAAGATTAGAGAAGATGAAAATGTTGCATAATACAGTGAAAGAATCAAAGCAAGTGTATCTACAATTAGAGCCTCAGGAGGGAAAATAGATGATGTGATTGTATATGAACAATGTTAGTATGCTAATAGAAACCAAATTTAAATAAAGCTTCTACAAACTAAAAAAAATTCATAAACTTCAAGATAGACTAAGATGAGCTCTCAATTGAGAATATGAGCCATTAATGGACTCTCTCAATAAGAAGCTCTCTTGTTGAATAGCTTTGTCTAAATAGATAGGATGTATGCTCAAGCTTTATGCTTCAAAAAGGGCTTCAAATGGAGTTGGAATTTGGGTGTGAGTGTATGTTTTTGATGTAAAATGGCTTCTCAAAATGGCATTATGACTTTACT
Organism: Cupressus sempervirens; assembly: GCA_028749045.1. Lineage (NCBI taxonomy): Eukaryota > Viridiplantae > Streptophyta > Pinopsida > Cupressales > Cupressaceae > Cupressus > Cupressus sempervirens. The sequence goes on along the minus strand of CM053791.1, from coordinate 85,506,516 downwards.
TCATGGATTGTGTTGTTTTGCAAAGGGGAAGGATGCAATTTATAGGCAAGAGACTTGAGGGATTGAGGGCTAAGATGCAAGGATGGTAAAAAGCTCATGGAGGGCTCAGATTGCATGAGAAGAGAGCACATGGATTGTGCTTCCTTACAGCCAATCAAGGAGTGACACATGTCACAGGGTGAGAAGATGGAGGAAAGGGGAAGGATGAGTCAACAAAGGAGGCTCAAGAGATAAAATCTTCATAAAGACCCTCATAATGACTTGTAAGAGCAATAAAAGGGCTTGAAAGAGTCATTTATGGCCTAGTGGGCTTCATAAAGTTTTATAGTTGAGATATTTTGAGGGAGATGAGAGCAATTTCGACTTGGGCTTGATTAGGAGGGTTTTAAGCTTGCTTAGGATTGTGCAAATGATTAGAGGATGGATTAGGATGGTTTAGGATTAGCTTAGGGATAGGCAAGTGGATGGCATTTAATGAGGGTGGGTGAAGGAGGAGATATTTGTTAACTTTGGCTTGGGTTAGTAAGTATTAACCCATTTTTAGGGAATGTGACAAGGTTAGGAGGGGATTAGGATTAGGTTTAAAGACATCTTCTAGAAGAGTCTAGACTTTGGATGAGGATAAAGACTTTCTAGAATAGTCTAGAATTTCCTAGGATGAGGATGAAGACTTTCTAGAAGAGTCTAGAACTTCTTAGGATGAGGATAAATTAGATTTTTAGGAAATAAATAAATTTTTATTTATTTCAAGGGTTTGGGTTGAAGAGATATTTATTAAAACTTTTTTAATAAACATGAGGATTAATATTTAATCTTAATTAAATATTTTGAGTTGGGATTAGGGGTAGGAAATGATGGGATTAGCCTTTAATCAAAATTAAAGAAGAATTAGAAGATTTTGGAAGAGGTTAGTGGTCTTAAGGAAATTGGCCAAGTTTTGGGCAAAAAATATTTATTTATTTATTTTGGGTTTTTTGGTCAATTGATTAATTAAATAATTAATAAATAAGGAAATAATGTTTAAATAAGATTTAAACATTTTTGGGAGGGATTCCTTAATTAAATATTTTTAATTAAGATAAAGGGATTTAATGGCATAAAAATAAATAAATTAATTAAATAAATAATTAATTAATAAATGATGATGTCATCAGGACTTTTTTAGAAAATAAAAATACTTTATTTTCTAAAGGTTTTTAGGTGTCTACAGTGATAGTAGTCAGCAAGGTACTCAAAAATCTTCTTCCTATTTATGAAATTAGAGTTTTATCTATTCAAGAGATGATATGTGATCCTAAAAATGATATAACTTTGGATGTACTAGTAGGAAGGTTGACAACCTTTGAGTTAGATAACTTTGATAATTATGTTCCTAACTCTAGTAGCATTGAGTCTGCATTTCAAGATAAACTATCACTCAAGAAAAAGGTGGAAAATAAAAAAGAAAATTTTTTGATAGTGAAGGTGAAGACAATTTTGATGATGACCTTGAAGTCATTGAAGCCATACTTGCAAGAAAATTCCCTAAAGGCAAAGGAAAGTCCAAAGGTAAAATACCTCTAATCTATTTTTCTTGTGAAGAAGTTGATCAATTGCTACAAGGTGTCCAAACAAAGAAGGTAAAGAAGAAAAGAAACATGAAAAATAAAAAGGCAAGAAAGATTTTAGAAGATATAAAGACTACAAGGATAAAGGTAAGAAATCTTGTCTAAAGATTCTAATAGTAGTGATGAAGATGAAATGGTTTACATTGCTATAAAAGATGAATCTGATGATGAAAATGATAAGATGGCCCTCATTTCTCATATTACCAAAAATGACACATGGATTATTGATAGTGGTTGTTGTCACCACATGACTAATGATAAATCTAAATTTGAGCACTTGGAACACTATGATGGTAGGAGTGTCAAATTTGGAAATGATGAACCTTGTTTTGTAAAAAGAAAAGTTTTCATTACATTGATTGATGAGCTTAGGTGTGACAATGCTTACTATGTTGAAGGATTGAAACACAATCTACTTAGTGTGGAACAATTGAACATTATTGGATTCAAGGTAGAACTCATGAATGGTAAGGCCAAGCTACTAGATCAGAAAGGAAATCTAGTTGGGACTGACAATCAAATAAAAGGTAATCTATTTTGTCTAGATCTAATTGAAAGTTCATGTTTCCTAGCTCAAGTAGAGGAAAGTTGGTTATGGCATAAAATATTGTGTCATGTGAATTTTGATAACCTAGTCAAAATAAGCAAGAACAAAAAGAGTGAGAGGCATTCCTATTCCAAAGAAACTTGATATGGGCATGTACAAAAATTGTCAAATTAGAAAGATGGAAGAGACATGTTTCAAAAGAAATAATTATCATTCTAAAGAAGTTCTGGAGCTGGTTCATATAGATATTTGTGGATCCATTGGCATAAAAAACTACTGTGGAGATACATACTTTATTTTATTTTTTGGTAATTATTCTAGGATGATGACAGTTATGTACCTAAAAGATAAATTTGAAGCCTTTCAAAAATTCAAGTGGTATTTGGATAGAGTGGAGAAAGAAATAAGAAAGAAACTAAAGTGTCTAAGATTAGATAGAGGAGGAGAATTCATCTTAAATGAATTCAATGAATTCTACAGTGAAAGAGGAATCAAAAGATATATATTGCACCTAGTACACCTCAATAGAATGACATAGTAGAAGGAAGAAATAGATCCATTATGGATTGTGCAAGAACACTGATGATAGAGAAAAATGTTGCAATCAAATACCAGAAGGAAGTAATCAACACATTAATTCATTCCTTAAACCAAGTTTAGTTGAAGAAGGACTCAGATCAAACACCTTATGAATTATGGTATAGCTATAAATCTAATGTCTATCATTTCAAAGCACTTGGAAGCAAATGTTATATCTTGAAAAATCTAGGAAAGGAAAATTTAATGTGAAAAGTGATGAAGGAATATTCTTGGGATACTCCAACAAGAGCAAAGCATATAAATGTCTGAATCTTTCTACTTACAAAGTCATAGAAAGTGCACTGTGAAAATCAACAAGTTTGCAAAAAAGAGTGAAGAACAAAGCATAAAAGAAACAAAAAACTACAAAAACTTTGTCTATTATGAAGTTGATACTTTACTTGAAATTTAAGAAAATGCAATTGGAAATCAAAAATCTTCACCACCTGTGTCCCTTAAATCTCTAGTTCAACCCTAGTTGCGGCTAGTGCAACCTGAGTCACAGTCTAAAGGACTTGAGTCATAGTCAGAAGGACCCAAGTTTCAACAAGTGGAAATTGAGTCATAATCTAAAGGATTTGAGTCACATACATTAGGCCCTAAGCATGATTTCGAAGATCATTTTGAGTATGGTGAACCAAGTACTGAATTTAGAAAGAAGGTAGGTCTGTAATTGCTAGATATGTCAGAAGGCATCATGCACTTGAGAAAATAATTGGAGATTAGTCAAAAGGTACAATGATAAGGAACAAATTAAAAGGTACATGTTTTCTTACCAAGTTTGAACCTAGATCTTTTAAAGATGGATTAAAAATGAAAGCTAGATTGAGGCAATGAATGAAGAGATTGATTAAATTGAATGGAACAAAAATTGGACTTTTGTTACTAAACCCAAGGACAAAAATGTAATTGGCACAAAATGGGTATTCAAGAACAAGTTGAATGAAAATGGAGAAGTTTCAAGAAACAAGGCAAGATTAGTATAGATATTGATTATGGAGAGAATTTTGCTCCTATTACAAGACTAGAAGGTGTTAGAACACTACTTGCTTATGTAACACATAAATGATTCAAAGTATATTAGATGGATGCAAAGTCAACTTTCTTGAATGGAATCCTAGAAGAAGTCTACATTGAGAAAATTGAAGGTTTCATAGATCCTAACAAAAAGGATATGGTTTGCAAAATACATAGATTTATATGGTCTCAAACAAGCCCCTAGAGCCTAGTATGATAGATCGCATAGTCATCTGGTAAAGATTGGTTTTCAAAGGATAAATGACAACAAGAACCTATACATCAAGGAAGGACTAGATAAGAAGATACTACTTATAGAAATCTTTGTAGATGCTACATTATTCACTGGACATGATGATTTATGCAAATATTTTTATAAGGAAATGAGTAAAGAATTTGAAATGTCAATGTTTGGAGAGATTAAGTTCTTTGTTGGCTTGCAAATTTAATTGTAGAAAGATGGTATCTACATTACTCAATCAAAGTACACCAAAGATATATTGAAGAAAATTGGAATGGAAGACTCCAAATTAGTTGGAATACCTATGTTTATTGGACATAAGTTTTCAAAAAATGATAACTCCAAAGAGGTGGATCAAACTACATACATATCAATGATTGGAAAACTTCAGTATGTGGTACTATTGGTGTAAATAAGTATTTACTATTTACACTTAAGTTTACTTAGGATAATGCATTTTTGTATTAGTTGTCATGTAGACACTTAGGAGTTTGCATATTCATATGAGTTTCCATGTAAACAACATAGTTTTTTGCACTCTAATTGAGCACATGTTTTCTACCACATATCTTTATGAGATACATCTTTATATTCTTATCCTCTCATTGTTGCATGTACATTCATGCACAATTTAGGATAACCTACTTTTGATGGACACGTGCTTAGTTGTGATGATTATCTCTTTGCTAACTCCTAGTCATTCTAGTTTCCTTTATATACAAGGCTCTTCAATGATGTATTCATCTAATCATTTGATATCCATTCTCATTTGATTCTCATTTGTCTCTCTTGTGCTATCTACTAAGCTTCTTGATCTTGGCATTGAATAATTACCTTACGAAAATTCTTACATGGTATTAGAGCACTAGGTAGAAATAAAATTTGTGTCAGCATCCACAAGGACCCTCACAATGCTTTGTTTTTAAACAGTCAAATTCCCCTTGTGGGGAGATATTACTATTGAAAATCACCTCTATAATTATTTTTTCTGAATCGCCACTGTCGCACCTTCAAAAATCAAATGACTCTAGATTTCACCTCAGATGTTTGATTTTGATGAAACAAAAGTTGATTTCGGGGTTTCTTGACCTTCTAAATATGAAGCCAATATCTAATTTGCATCAGCAAGCTCCAATCTTGACCTCCAAAAAAAAAAATCTCTTGCTTGAGTACTTGTGATCCTTCAAATGGGCAAATTGGGCTTCCAAGATTGATTTGCAAAATTTTTTTGACTCAGATTTGACTTTTGCTCCACACAAGAAAATTTATAGTCAATATTTATGGAAATGGCCACCTGAACACAATGGAAAGGTCAAATCTTGCTCAAAATGCTCTTGATTTATGCAAATACCTAGATCTGAATCATGGCTTTCCAAGATGAAGCAAAATGAAGCTATCTAATGGCTATGCAATGAAGTTCCATGGCTTTGATACCATGTAAGAATTTGGTATAGCTCTAATACCATGTAAGAATTTTCCTTAGGGAAAAAACTCAACACCAAGATCATCATCGTACAAACTCTTGTGCTCAATAGAGGAAAATCCACTCTTGGTGGACATGTGCTTAGTTGTGATGTTTATCTCTTTGATGAATCCTAGTTATTCTATTTCCCTTTATATACAAGGCACTTCTAGTGTGTATTCATCTCATATCCAATCATCTGATATCCATTCTCATTCAATCATCATTTGTCTCTCTTGTGCTATCTATTGAGCTTCTTGATCTTGGTGTTGAATTTTTGCATCCTTCTTCAGTTGTTGTGAGTGAGCATGCTATCCCTCATCTTCATTCTCTACTTGATTAGTCTTTTGAGGTTGACATGATGGTAGATCCTTTGATACAACAGTTGCAGGAGGTCACTTTATTTTTAGAGGAGATATTTGAGTCTTTGATACATGTTCTACATTCAACCTTAGTTGATCCTTATTTGTCTTTTTTGGTAGAGTGGCATGAAACACATGATTTGGAGGAGACACCTTTTAGTACTGACATGGGGAAACTTGAGCAAGTTTTAGAGATTTCACACATTTTGAGTTTTCTTACTAGAGATGGGAGAGGCTTCATTGATACACCTTTGGTTCTGTTTCTTCCTAGGGTAGGAATGTTGTTCTACACTCATGGAGGAGTTTCTACATTGAGCTTTGCACATGTAGCATGGGTGTACATTCTACATTGGGGGTGGGGGGTGGGGGTTTACTTTGTCTATCTTCCTCTTCTTCTCTCTTATGGGGGGGATCTTTTCCTCACATGAGGTCTTCTTCTCTCTAATTTTCTCTTATTGTACTTATCTCTCTTTTTGGAGGGGATTTTATCCCATGTGGTTTTCCATATTTATCCACTTTATGAGAGAGTTTATTACATATCCTTTGCACTTTCGTATTGTACATAGGTACCTAACATGGCCTAGTAACTGGGATGCATCTTGCATTATTATATAGCTTTTGTGAGCTTAAGTACATTACCATAAGTTGCACTTAAGGGGGGGGGGGATGTTGGTGGAAATAAGTATTTACTATTTACACTTTACTTAGGTTAATGTATATTCATATTAGTTTTCATGTAGATACCTAGGAGTTTGCACATTAATATGAGTTGTCATGTTGACAATATTTTAGTTTGCACTCCAATTGAGCACATGTTGTCTACTACATCTCTTTATGAGATACACCTTTACATTCTTATCCTCTCATTGTTGCACATACATTCAGGCATAATGGAGGATAATCCACTCTTGGTGGACATGTGCTTAGTTGTTACTTATCTCTTTGCATGACTCCTAGTCATCTCGATTGCCTTTATATACAAGGCACTTCTATGATGTATTAATCCAATCATATGATATCCATTCTCATTTAATCATATCTTTTCTTTCTTGTTCTATCTCTCAAGCTTCTAGATCTTGGCATTTCATTCTTGCCTTAGGAAAATTCTTGCATGGTATTAGAGTCATACCAAATTCTCACAAGCACTTCTATGATGTATTCATCCAATTATCTGATTAATCCAATCATCTAATATCCATTCTCATTTGATCATCATTTGTCTCTCTTGTGCTATCTACTAATCTTCTTGATCTTGGCATTGACTTATTGCCTTAAGAAAATTCTTACATGGTATCAGAGCTATACCAAATTCATTAGTGTAAATAATTAATCATTATTGCAATTTACTTAAGTTTACTTAGGATAGTTCATTTTTATATTAGTTGTCATGTAGACACTTAGGAATATGCATAGTCATATGAGTTGTCTTGTTGACAACATAGGTGTTAGCAACTTATTTGAGAACATGGCGTCTACAAATTTTCTTTATAAGATACACCTATGTAAACTTATCCTCTCATTATAGCACAAACTCCTGTGCTCACACTCTTGGTGGACATGTGCTTAGTTGTGATGATTATCTCTTTGTTGACTCCTAGTCATTCTAGATGCCTTTATATACAAGGCTCTTCTATGATGTGTTCATCCAATCATCTAATATCAATTATCATTTTGATCATTATTGAGATATTCATTTGATCATCATTAGTCTCTCTTGTACTATCTATTGAGCTTCTTGATCTTGGTGTTGAATTATTGACTTAGGAAAATTCTTACATGGTATCAGAGCCATAAGAGTTTCTTTGCATAGCCATTGGAGAGATTTTTTTTGTAGGTCAAGATTGGAACTTGGTGGTACAAATCGGATGTTGGCATCACATTTAGAAGGTCAAGAAACCCCCAAATTGACTTTTGTTTCATCAAAATCAGACATCTAAGGTGAAATTTGGATTCATTTGATTTTTGGAGGTGTGACAACAGAAATTTAGGAAAAATAATTATAGAGGCGATTTTCAAACAACAATATCTCCCTCATACAAACTCCTTTTGAGCAATTTTTTTGTTTTGTTTTGGGGTAGAATTTTGTGATCTACACATTGCTATAGATTGTTTGTAATCCCTATTCCTAATTTTTTTTGAAAATCACAAATCCCAAATTTTCAACTTCAAAGGCTTAGTTTAGGCTCATATGGACACATATTTAGGTGCTTTTTATTTGAGAGTGCATGATTTTTTGTCTACTTTCTAGATCTGGTATCAATTTGAAGTAATTTTGAGTAGACAAAGTACTTTCAAAATTTGGTCTCATTTTGGCCTATTGGCACTTGTAATTAATTAGATACTTGAGAGGTCTTGTGTCTTATCTTGTTGAATCTAATATAGCTTCATATTTATTGTTGTAACCATCAAAATCAAAAGTTCACTTATGCCCTAAACTAGCAAGTGGCCATTGTAATTGTGCTAAATATAAAGTGCCAAATCATGCATTTTGGGGGGGGGGGGGGGGGGAGGTTTCTTTGATTTTTTTTTGCATTTTGGGGTTGCATACATTATTAGATCTCATGGAGTCATGTCAAAAGTGTCACTTTGATTTAAGATTCAAATCAACAAAAATGAACTATCAGAAATGGAGTGCTTTGATGATTGATCATCTAAGAGAACATAAGGGAGTGTTTCCTTATCTATATTCAAAGATATTTCCACCTAATACTAATTGGGTACATCTTTCTCTTCTTTTTCTTCACTTTATGTATAAAAATATGAGTAAGGAATCTTTTTCTCCTCTTAGTAAGGCAAGTAGTCCTCATGACCTTTGGATGTGTCTTTGGGAAGCATATGGATATCCATGAGTCCCTCCATTACCAGAGGAAATCCTACCTCTAGTCACTCCAGTTGTGGTACCTACAACTCCAATTGAGATCATACCTCCTGATGCTCCTATTGCTTCTACCGATCAAGTTCCAGCCATAGATGCTCTTCATTCAGTGCAACATGAAACACCATGTCTTCCTATTTCAGTTTCATGAGATAACTTCCTTCTAGACATTGCATTTTTGTTTATGGAGTCTTACATTGAAGATATGGGAGACATTATTGATGACATCCATATTCTCTTTTTTGAGGAGAATTCTTCTTCACTTATTGCAAGGGAACACTCTGACCCTTAACCACTTGATCTTTCTTTTGAGACTAACATGATTGTGGACACTTCTTTTTAGTAGTTGGAGGACTCTTTTACATCAAAGGAGACATATGAATCTTTGGAGATTGTATTCTAGTTTCCTCAGACATCATATCTTTTGAGAATTCTTCCTACTAGTTCGGGAGCATTCTCTACTACACCTATGGCACCACTTCTTCCTACAAGGAGGAACATCATTCATTTTTCATGGTGTAGCTTCTTCAATCATCAAGGAGCTTCTTTCATGGGTGTCCATTCATCATTGAGGGGAGGCTACATTGCTTCTCTTCCCATATCTTCCTATAAGGATGATTCCTTATCTTTGGAGTTTGATTCACTTTCATACATGGACATGTTACCTTGTTTGCCACCTTTTTTTGGGCATCAACTAGATTGGATTGTGGCATCTACATTCATCAAGGACTTGTCAACATATGAGAAGATTTCATAGGCATTATCCATAACATACTACATATGGATTCCTCATCCATCTTCCTATCCACAATGGAAAGTATACTTGCACCTATACTTGGTGTATCTTCTTCCTAAAGGGAGAAATGTCATTTGTAGGCATTGGATACTTTTTTGTCTTCATGACATTCTTGCAGGAGATTATTCAATATGGGGGGATACCATCATGTGTTTTTTTTCTTATGAGGGATATATGCTTGTACATGCATGATGTATGTCATACCAGGGGGGTCTTGATTACTCCATCCTTGCATGCATCTTGTGCTACTTCATCTGTCTTTTTGGAGGAGGTATTTCCCATGAGGTTTTCCCTCTTTCTCTATTTTCAGAGAGATTGCATTGCATAGCATTGTATGTAGAGCATTGCATTTGTACATGGGTACCTAACATGGTGTAAATAAGTATTTACTATTTACACTTTACTTAAGTTTACTTAGGATAATGCATTTTTATATTAGTTGTCATGTAGACACCTAGGAATATGCAATCATGTGAGTTGTCTTGTTGACAAAACAAGAGTTAGCAATTTATTTGAGAACATGGTGTCTGCAACATCTATTTATGAGATAAACCTATGAAAACTTATCCTCTAATCATTGCACAAAATCTTGTGCTCAATGGAGGATAATCCACTCTTGGTGGATATGTGCTTAGTTGTTATGTTTATCTCTTTGCTGACTTCTAGTCATTCTAGTTGCCTTTATATACAAGGCACTTCTAGTGTGTATTCATCTCATATCTAATTATCAGATATCCATTATTATCTTGATCATAATTAGTCTCTCTTCTGCTATATATTGAGCTTCTTGATCTTGGTGTTGAATTGTTGCCTTAGAAACATTCTTACATGGTATCAAAGCTATACCAAATTCTTGCATGGTATCAGAGCTATACCAAATTAAAGTAGTGGAAGGCTAAGCCACAAGATTACAAACAACAATCTTCCTCTACACATCAATTTGCCTCTTCACATCAATCTTCCTCCACACAAAAATTTTCCTCACAACAAGGCAAGTCTTTTTCCAAAAATAATAAGAAGGGGAACAACTTCAACGAAAGGGAGAAGAAAACTTGTGCCTATTGTAAGAAGAATGGTCATGATGAATATGAGTGTAAGGATAGGAAAATTTATGAGTTGCTAAACATAATGAGGAAACATAAAATTGATGTGCTAAATGCCTATAAGGATAAGGGATCTTCATCCACTTCAAAAGGTAAGGGACAACCTTTGGTAGCAAGTACAAACAATTCTAAGGAATGGGTTCTTGATTCAGGAGCTACACATCATATGGGTGCTTCAAGGGAGCATTTTTCCTCTTTGAAACCATCACATGTACCTTACATATATGTGAGAAATGACACACAAGTGGAAGTTGAAGGAAAAGGGAATGTTGAGCAGGACAATGGAGTTTTCAAGGATGTTCTTCATGTTCCCAACCTTAGCACCAACCTCCTTTCAATCTACCAAATCAATCACTATGGATTTGGCAACAAAGTGGAGTTCCTTCTTGATTTAGTTGTGGCAAAAATATAAAGGATGATTCTATGGTGGCAATTGGCAAGGCTAATCATGATACACAACTTTATTCTTTTTCTCATTTTGTGCCTAAGTCCACTTCCCTTTCCTTGTTGACCCACTCAAGTTCACAAATTAAACTATGGCATGAGAGGTTTGGACATCTCAATTAATACTACCTTCAACAACTTAGCAATAGAGATATGGTCACCAGTTTATCTCAAGTCAAGTATTCAGAGGGTGTATGTATAGGTTGTGAAGTAGGCAAGCATCCCAAAGAGAAGTTTGAGAAAGGGAAATCTTGGAGAGCTACTGTTGTTCTTGAATTGGTTCATAGTGTGTAGTTAGCCCATTTCTAGTGCCATCATTTGGAAAGGCTCACTATATTCTCACATTCATTGATGACTTTTCACGCTACACTTGGGTCTTCTTTCTTGCTCATAAGAGTGAAGTGTTTGATAAGTTTATCACCTTCAAAGCTCAAGTTGAAAAGCAATCAAGGAAAGCCATCAAGATTCTTTGAATAGATAATGGAAGGGAGTATGTGAACTCAAGGCTTATAGAATTTTGTATTCATGAGGGTATTGATCTTCAACATTTAGTTGCATACGCTCCACAACAAAATGGTGTTGTTGAAAGGAAGAATAGAACCCTTAAGGAAATGACCACTTGTATGCTACAACATAAGTCTCTAAATCAAGGTTTTTGGGTAGAAGCTATGTGTTGTACAAATTACATCCAAAATACAAGTCCCCATAAGGCCTTGGATGGAATTACACCTTTGGAGGCTTGGTGTGGAAGAAAAATAAGTGTAAAACACTTTAAAGTTTTTGGTTGTCCAACATGGGCAATGATACCTTCACAAAAAAGGAAGGCATTGGAACCTCAAAGTAAACCCTGTATATTTGTTGGATATCTTGACCATCTTAAGGCATACAAACTCATGGATCCAGAGACACATGAAATTTTCTTTGAGAGGACTGTTCACTTTGAAGAGACTTGTCCAAGTTTGGCTCCTTCAACTCCTCCTTCCTCCTTCTTGGAAGGTGATGATAGTGATGATAGTGACTTGGAAGATGATATTCCTTCAACTTTGACTCGTAGGACACCAAATTCATAGGGTCCAAAAATAGTTGTGGATATTCCTTCTTCTTCTTCCACTAGACCTTGTTGGGCACAACAAACACTTGATTCAACAGGTTCATTGGTGGGGAATCCTTCAGATAGTAGGAGGACAAGGGTACAACACAAATCATTTCCACATGCATATATTGCCATTGCTTTTGATCCACAATCATCTAAGGAAGCATTAGGGGTTCCTAAATGGGACAAGTCCATGGAGGAAGAATATAAATCTTTAATGAAAAACAACACTTGGGACTTAGTTACTCTTCCTAAGGGAAAAATTTAGTTAGGTGTAAGTGGATCTATTAGACCAAGTTTGTAGCAAATGGAAGTGTGGATAAGTATAAGGCTAGACTTGTTGCCAAAGGTTTCTCATAGGTTCTTGGTATTGACTATACTGAGACCTTTGCATCGGTAGCTAAGATGAACTCCATTCATTTGACACTAGCTATTGTTGTAGCTCATGGTTGGGTTGTACATCAGATGGATGTGAAGAGTGATTTCCTCAATGGGGATCTTCATTAAGAGATCTATATGGAGCAACCTTAGGGATTCATAAAAGATTTTACTATGGTTTGCAGGTTGAGGAAGTCTATCTATGGCCTTAAGCAGGCTCCTAGGGCTTGATATGCCAAGATGGATTCCTTCCTACTCTCAGTAGGATTCACCAGGAGTCATTCAAATTTGAATGTCTAAATTCTTTAGAGGGATGACTCACACTTGATACTCATGCTTTATGTAGATGACTTGATCATTGCAGGAAGTACTTCATCCATCATTGCTAGTGTCAAGACTTCCTTTTAGGATAGATTTGCTATGATAGACTTGGTTTTACTTCATTATTTCCTTGGTATTGAGATTACACAGTCTTCAAGTGGGATCACACTTCTCAACCCATGTATGCTCTTGATTTACTTTCTTGATTTTGCATGAGTGATTGTAAGCATGCACCTACTCCCTTTCTTTTAGGTGTTAAGTTAGAGGCCAAGTGTTCCACTCCACTTGTTGATGCTACATCGTACAAACAGTTGGTTGGGAGTCTCATTTACTTGACACAGATGCCCTGACATACTTTTTGCAATTGGCATGGTTTCTCACTTCATGCAAGAGTCACATGAGCTTCATTGGAAGGCCACCAAATATATCTTGCACTACATGTAGGCTACACATACACATGGGATACACTATGCAATAGGTACTAGACTTCAGTTGGTTGGATACACATACTCAGATTATGTAGGAGATCTTGATTCCTGCAAGTCTACTTTAGGTTACATGTTTCATCTTGGTTCCAGTCACATTTGTTGGAAAAGTAAGAAGCAAAATACTATTGCTCTTTCTTCAAGTGAGGCTAAATATCAAGGGGTTATTACTGTAGCTATAGAGGCTATATGGCTACAATATATCCTAAAGGAGTTTGGGTTCAACTTTCCATAGCCTATAGGCATTCATTGTGATAATTAGAGTTCTATTGAGATCTCAAAACATTGAGTTCAACATCAGTGGACCAAACACATTGAGGTTCATATGCAATACATCAGAGAGATGATACATGAGTAGGTCATTGTGTTGAGGTATTTTCCTATAGTAGAGCAGGTTGTAGACATCTTCACCAAACCCTTCACCAAGGTCAAGTATATCCATTTGCAAGATCTCTTTGAGGTGCATGCTATTTCAATAAGGGGAGTCACTTGTCTTCTCTCTTCTTTCTTATGGGAGGGATCTTTTCCTAACATAAGTTCTTCTTCTCTCTCATTTTCTTTTATTGTACTTATCTCTCTTTTTGGAGGTAGTTTTTCCTATATGGTTTTCCCTCTTTCTCTTCTTTATGAGAGGTTGCATTGCATATTTTTTGCACTTGCAATTTGTACATGGCTTCCTAACATGGCCTAATAGCCAGGACCCACCGTGCATTTTGATCTAGCTTTTGTGAGCTTAAATGCATTCCCCTAAGTTGCACTTAAGTGGAGGTGTTGGTGTAAATAAGTATTTACTACTAACACTTAAGTTTACTTAGCATAATGCATTTTTATATTAGTTGTCATGTAGACACCTAGGAGTTTGCATACTCATATGAGTTGTCATGTAGAAAACACAATTGTTTGCACTCCAATTGAGTACATGTTGTCTAATACATCTCTTTATGAGATACACCTTTGTATTCTTATCCTCTCATTGTTGCATGTACATTCATGCACAATGGAGGTTAATCCACTCTTGGTGGACATGTGCTTAGTTCTGATGATTATCTCTTTGCTGACTCTTAGTCATTCTAGTTGCCTTTATATACAAGGCTCTTCTATGAATTATTCATCCAATCATCTAATATCCATTCTCATTTGATTCTCATTTGTCTCTCTTGTGCTATCTACTGAGCTTCTTGATCTTGGCATTGAATTATTGCCTTAAGAAAATTCTTGTAGGTACACACAAGACCTGATATAGCATTAGTAGTTAATATGGTGGCAAGATTTTCTACTAATCCAAAGGAAAATCATATGCTAGCAATAAAAGAATTATGAGATATCTAAAAGGTACTAAAGATTATAATCTATGGTATAAGAAAGGAGGTAACTTTGAATTGAAAGCCTTCGATAATGCTAATTGGGCAGGAGGTATTGATGACAAGAAAAACACTAGTGGTGGAGAATTCTTTCTTGGAAAGAGGCTAGTGTCTTGGACAAGCAAGAAACAAAATTGCATCTCTCAGTCCACAATAGAAGCAGAATATGTTGCAACAATAGTTAATTGTTCCAACATCATTTGGTTCAATCAATTTTTGTTAGGTATGAAGGAATAAATCAAGGATACAATAGTTATCTTTTGTGATAATACTAGCATAGTTAACATTTCCAAGAATCTAATTATGCATACCAAGACTAAAAAAATTGCAATAAAATATCATTTTCTAAGAGAATTAGTGCAAGAAAAAGGAGGTGAGATTGGAATATGTGAATACAAAAGAACAAATTGTAGACATATTCACCAAGCCATTTCCTAAGGATGCATTTCCATATCTAAGAGGTGAGCTAGGGTTCATTCTCCTATCTAAAGCTCACTAATCAAATTTTTGTTATGCATCAATTGAGCACTTTGAAGATCAGACAAGTTGATGCAGTATTGTCATAGAAGATTGCATATGAATCAGTACATCAAGTACATGGCATATCCATTGATTATTATCTTTGGCATAGATGTCAAAGAGGGAGAGTTTTTTGTCATATTAGAGAAATTTTGTATCAGTAAACAATGAGAGTTTGTTGTCAAAGGGAGAAATTATAATAAAAGAAATTAGAGAATCATTCTAGAGGAAGAGATTGATGTCAGAGGAAGTTCTCATTGATAGAGGGAGTTCTCATGGATGATAATTAGAATGAAACTAATGATATTATCCTTCTATTTTTCTCTAAAATTTCATTGTACTATGATATGCTGTGTTGCCATCAATGCCAAAGAGGGAGATTGTTAAAAATAATTATGGAATTGTATGTTGTCTTTGATGTTACAAAAAATGTCAAGCCTTACTAAGCTCACTTGAGTATTGAAGATAATTTCCTACGTATGTTGATCATTCTAGTTATAACCAAGTTCAAAGTTAGTTCTTACCAAGCTCACTCATGCATCAAAGGTAGATATCATGTTAACTGAGTTCACTCCATTACCAAAGGAAAGTTAGCATGGAACCTGTATTAATCAAGTTCACTTGGTTACCAAAGGAAAGTCATTTAAAACTTAGTATTGATCAAGTTGGGTTGGTTAACAAAGAGTTTGCCTAAGTTGATTGAGTACTCAATCTTATATTAGCTGCCTAACAACATATTGAGTTTGGTTGATTTATTGGTTAGTGCTAGTCAACTTAACAAATGAAAATCATTTGATTAGAAGTATATTCAAGCCAACTTGAAAAGATTGTTCATATAAGTATAAGGTCAAGTTGAGGATTAAAGAGAGAAAGTATGGGATTGAAGAAGATAAATTAAGGAAGTGAATTATAAAGATATCAGAGTATACAAGTTGACTGAGCTACGAAGAAAATTTTGATAAAAAAGAATCAAGTATTCAAGTCAGAACAAAGATCTAAAATTAGAAAAGATAGTTGCATCAACAATAAGGTCAAGTCATTGTTACTCTCTAATAATTTTAGCAGTGAATCAGATCTCCTAACAGAGTTAGCCTAACAACTATTTGGTAAATCCTCTAACAAGGTGACATTTCTAGATTGAACTATCTAAAGAACTCTAACAAGGCCACAACTAACAGAGTTAATTAAATTTTCTAGTAGGGTGGAACCTTTGATAGAGTTGGCTCCTAACAGGGCTCACTTTAGAAAAGTGAAAAATAGTAACTAGTTGCAATTGGTGGTTTTCCCAAATTGGGTTTCCACATTAAATCTTGATATCTCATGTGTTCATGTTATTTTATTTATGTTTCTACAACTATGTTAATTAAGGTTAATCCCATTTAAATATCTCAAGATCTACATGTTCAGTGCTAACCAAGTGATAGTAGTATATTTAGTTTTAACTGAGTTACAACAAAATATTTAGTGTTAACTGAGTTACAACAAGTTATCAATTTTATATTGTGTTGACATCTTAAAGGGACTTTTGGATTTTTTTTTGTGGTAACTAATTTACCCCTCCCCTCTTAGTTACTCCTTTCCATTTCCAACAAACTTATATTAGAGCACTTGAGTTATTGATTGCTTGATGTCTAAATGAGGAGAGATAGGTTTATTTTATACATATCACAACATTTTAGAGCTTAACACTTGAAGGAGGCTAACAAGAATCTATAAATTCTACTATACCAATGAGACAAGCCCTTGATTCAAAGCTTGGGAAGAAAACTAGGTAATATGTCAGTTTGGGTGACCTCTCCTAGAAAAAAAATGCAAAAACTATTTTGGGATTAGAGAGTGTAGAGAGAAAATAAAAAATGTAGGTGGTGGAGGGGTGGATCAAGCATAATGAACATGAAATGTTAAGAACCCTAAAATGGGGCCTAATTACTCAACAAATTATAAGTACTTATAGTTTGGGACAATACATTATTAAGTGTTTGGAAGGGTATCTATATTGTTTCACTTGAGGTAAGTACTCTTAATGGATCGATTGTAAATCAAACACACAATGGTGGTATAACATTTTCTTCTATTGTTAATAAAAATATATAAATTATGATACTATATAGATGTTAGCCTCCATCGATAATTTAAGATTGGGAGGGCCACACCTTTGATAATAACACACAATTTTACTACCCAAGGATAATCTTGTCATAAAACAAATTGAATGAAGCAAAATGTTGACTACTAGTTCATCATAGTAGAAATTTTGGTGAATTAGGTTTTCTTGAGATCACAATCTGATAAGAAAATAACATCAAAGAAAGATACCCAAAAAAAAAGGTGTCTCCAAAATATTACGAACCATACATGTCAAATCTTGTAAAAGAACCAAGTAATGTCACTTGTAAGCTTGAGTTATCTTCATCAATAAAGATACATCCATGTTTTCATGTTTCCTATTTGAAGAAAGTAATTAGGTGTAATATTCCCATGTAGATAATATTACCAAAAAATTCTTAAAGAGGAAGATGTATTATTTAATAAGAGTGTATTATTTAGATATCCATAGAGAAGTTGAGGACCAGAATGCTGATTGAGTATCTTATCTAGTGGAATTTTACTAATTAAAGATTTAGCAAATGGAAGGATGACAATTTCATTCGAAAATATCAAAATTTGCTTAGAATTGAAGATAATACTTATTTAAAGAGGGGGGAACACTACACCATAGATATTAGTCCATGCATAGGGTTATGAAAGTTTTCTTGTGGCTACCTTAATGTTTAAATTAATTCAAATTATTATTATATTTCTATTTAGTTTTTTTGGTTTTTTAGAGACAATATGTTGTTGTCTAAGATAGCATGGGTAACATTCTAGAAACAAGTAAGGTATATATATATATAAGACCCACTATATATGTGATGATGAAATAAGACCCACTATATATATATATATATATATATATATATAGTGGGTCTTATTTCATCATTACATAAAAGAAGTTAAAAATATTTTTGTGTCCTACATAACTTAAGAGTCATAAATTTTTTTTGACATCAGACATCTATTATTGGTCCCACATTTTAAATTTAGTTTCCTATAATCATATGCAATATACCTAAGATCAATATCATAAATTTATATTAGGTGAAACCATTTAGTCCCCTACTTATCTTTGCCATTATGCAAGTAGATTTAAGATAATAAGTTCATACTTTGATGTCTTTATCTTTCTAATTTATGAGAAGCCTATTTTATTAATTAAAATTGTACACAATGTATCCACTAATCTAAAACCTTTCAATTGATTTTGAGCAATCAAGGATAAAATTCATACAATATTTAATTATCTCCATTTTCTATAAAATATATTTAAATTTTCTAAATTTCTCTATACTATAGTTTTGTTTTCAATTTTTTCAATTTTCCATTTATGTAATTTTTTTTAATATATTAAATATAAAGAAGAAACAATTTTACAAAATGGATGGAGTAGTTATGGTTTTATAAGACACTTGAGACAACTTTAAGATTCAAGTGACAAAAAAATACCTAATACATTGAAAGAGTATCATCAAGTTATATAATTTAAGATAAAAAAGATGGAAAAATATTCAGAAGCAATTCATGAATTATTTCTTCATGCTACTTCCCTCATATTTTTGTTGTTAAAATCATCAGAAGGGTTTGAAATCACTCTAATTTTCTTTTCACATCCTTGGGCACTTTCCTTAGCTAGACCTTTCTCATTGTCTAGTAGTCCTTGCAAAAATGATTAGTTCTCCTTCTTCCTAAAAGCCCATGTTTTCCCGTACAATATTTCATTAGCATTCACTGTCCATATGCAAAATTAAAGGAGATTTTCAAATTCCCTTTTGATATCTTCTTTAGGACAATAACCTGTGAACTAGAATTAAAGAAATGAGGTTTTTCTAGAAAACCCAACAAGGGGCCTCTCTTTTTCAAATAGACTTATTTCTAGCAATTTTAGAGCTCATAATCAAACTCTTTTCATAGACGAAGGCTCTCTCAGTTTCCCATGCCTTCCATTTATTATTGAAAGTAGTAGGATCCTAAGGAGATATTGGGAAAGTAATTAACATTATATCACAAAAAGATAGATCTTTCTAGGACTTTACATTTTAAAGATTAACCATACTAATATTATGTGTAATCAAAACTTTATATAGATCATTTTTAATAGTGACTTCATAAATTCATTTTATGGGTAAACCCATAATGTTAGCTTAATATATTTTAGACGAAGACCCCATTCTTTTTATCTATGATACACCATTGACATTTTGCTAAGTGTTGTTAGTCCTTACCGATAAGGTGGGAGACTATATCTTTCATGTGCTTCTTTTCAATTAACCTGTCTTCAAAATTGTGTCTCAATAACTTTTAATCTATGATCTAGTTTCTTAAATTAAATAGTAAATTTTCATTATGTTATTTCTATTTTGTGATTGGAGGGAACTATTTTTGTCAGTTGTCTTTTTATTTTATCAATCAAAATTTTTCTAAAAATTGCATGTTGTCACAAGTGGCATTGGTAAAAAGATTAATGTGGATACATGCAAGAAGAGGACAAGTGGGAGACGCTAGCTTTGAACACCAAAGTTTACATAATCTTCTATTTTTTTCTGAATTCAAGCTGAGACTTTGTAATATGCATACTCTAAACAAAGGTATGAAGAGAGCAGGAGCATGCTGCTCTTACACAAACCCTAAAGTTTCTCAATTTATTAAGAAAAAATTACGGAAGGTTCTATTTTCTATCTCTTTTTTCTCTAGATTTTTAACAAGGTTTACTTTTTGGTTTTTTTTAAAATCTCGTCTTGTTCTCTATAATTGTAATTGTTTGTTATTTGACTGTGCACATGGTAGCTCACTAGATAAATTATATGTTTTGTTATTTGACTATGCACATGGTAGCTTGCTAGATAAATTACATGTTAGAGTAAAAGAAAAAGAATAAATCTAAGCAATTCCATTGATTGGTTTGGTTGTGCATTACAAAATGTATTGTATGAATAAAAGTTTTTCTATTGAAATAATATTCTTGTTAATAGATCATATTAAGCACAAATGATGTTTACAAAATAGGAGTAGTAGTTTGACTAGATTGTGGTTGTAATATAACTCTTGATTCTAGGCCATTTCCTAGTATCAATATAAAAGTTATAGCTTGCCTTGATTCTAATGGTTCGAAAAATGTATGTCTAATTAAAATTTTATTTATAGTAATGATTACATAATATTTTTCTGAAAGTTGTGTTAATTTAACTTATTGCTCTAAATGGAAGATATCCTTAAATAGATGCATTTTAAAAACCTATCTACAAAAGGACAATAGAATGAGAAAAGAGGTATGGTTGTAAACCAATTTGAAACCCTAAACATCTTTTGAGATCTTCCATTTATCAAACAATTTTTTAGTCATGTTTAATTTTCTACCTGAAGCTTTTGCCGCTGAAACTAATTATATGTTCATTTTCCTTCACCTAATTCTTAAATTGAAATTCTCATTCATTTATTTTGATTGCTGGACTAGTTTCAAAAATTTTACCATTAACCTCCATATTCTTCCTACATGGAAAAACAATTTAGTTAGGGAAAAACATTTATTTTGTATTTTGAAGAGGAAAAATATATTTAGATCCTTTGGCAATGTATAGGGGTAGTTTGACTATTAATGAAATGCAGGATGATGGTGTGCAGTAAATGCATTTTAACACTGGTAGAAATCCAAAGTTTACAAATATTATATTTAAGGAGAGTATTTTCTTAATTTGAAAGTGGTCTTGTTAACTATTGTGATATGACTTCTTGGGTGATTTTGTACTATTTTACTTTAACAAATATATTGTTCTGTTTTAATAAAATTAGCTCCATAGTTATTTCATTAATTATTAATATTTTGGAATAAACTAAATTTAATTTAATGAATTCTAACAAATATAAATATTTATTTTAAGTGTGTTACAAATATAATTATATATAAGGTATTATTAATAATAATTGAAAGGTCATTTTACTTTGAAATAATTGTTTAAGTTATTGTTAATTCAAATATTAGACTATTGCTTTTGCTTAAATGAAATAATTTTTCTCTTTGTAATATCATTGAAGACATATTTTTATTACATGGTCAAATTTCGATAGTAAATTACTGTATTGTATGCATATTAGGTAGATTTTAACTTATAAATTATTTATTAAAATCAATGAGTTGGAAATCTTAAAATAATAGAG
This sequence comes from Cupressus sempervirens, assembly GCA_028749045.1. Classification (NCBI taxonomy): domain Eukaryota; kingdom Viridiplantae; phylum Streptophyta; class Pinopsida; order Cupressales; family Cupressaceae; genus Cupressus; species Cupressus sempervirens. Next base: position 85,485,077 of record CM053791.1, on the reverse strand, counting down.
ATATTATATATATATATATATATATATATATATATATATATATATATATATATATATATATATGTATGTATATTCTAAAATATAAATAAAATTAAGTTATTTTTGTTAAATAGTTTATATATCTTACATAGATTTGAAGTCTTAGTGTACTTGTTATTTTCAATTTATTGTTCTTTACTTTCTTTGTATTTTTGGACCTATCTTTTTTAGCCATAATTAGTATTGTTGTGGCTACTACCCAACTTGTATATATTTATAAATAGACTAAGTAAATCATTTACTTATTTCATTGTGAAGACAATAGAAGAGGATTGTACTGTAGTTAAAAATACACTATGGAATATAAAAGCTAGAAAAAAATTCATTTGGAAGTACTAGGAAACCAAAAAATAATTCTTTGGAGGTACTAAAAATTATCTTGAATTATTCTATTGTTGGGCCTATAGTCAATGCCTTTTGCAGAGCTTGGGCTTATAGGGGTATTACAATGAAAAATTAAAAAGTTTCAAACCACTTGTAATAGTTTCTGGAAGATCCATTGTAGAGCTAATTGATTGTTATCTATATAGGTTCATTTTATCCTTACTAGAAAGTTCCATTACTAGAATATACCCTTATCTAAGGAGCTTCTTTTTATATCAAGTTCTTAATGGAAACCTTTATGAATTAATGTTCTTTGCAAATGGAAGAGGTGTTTATACTATTATTGTCGATTTTAAAATGCTTTTTCCTTTTTTCTTTAAAAAAAATTAATTAATTTTTTTTTGGATGAATAGTTCTTTTCTATTAATAAAATATACTAAGAATACAAGTCACAAAAAAGGGGCTAGGGGATACAAGAGCACCCCGTGAAAGAGTTCACACGGTCAAAGCTGGACTTAACAACACAGCCTCAACCAGAAACAAAAACTATTCATCAAAAAAAGAAGAAGAATAAACCACCTCAGGCTACCAAGGCAGTGCCAACTGAAGGGGGAGGATCATCTCTATCAGGAAATCCCCACATATCAGTGGGATTGTGCGGTAGATTGGGAACAGTCTAGCCATCATCAGCAGCAGCAAGATCAGGGGCAACGTCTACTTCCTTAACCTCAGGCCACGAAGGAGAAATTGCCAAAGCCAGGTGAGGAAATTTCCCAGATGTGCTTGTCAAGGCCCAAGAGGCAAAGCCAGGGACCAGCAAGAACCACCGTGGGGTGGGGAAGCAAAGCAGTGCCTCCATCCGCCATCACCACCACTGGGAGAGAAATGGTGGGAAGCTTGGGAGCATGACGTGTGTGAGTGGCGGCTTGAGGAGTGGCAGTGAGAATAGCAGCCACGAGGTGTAGAGGCATCAACTGAGGTATCCAGAGGAACTCTAGCAATGGTACAAGGAGCATTGCCCCAATGATTTAACAATTCCTGTAAATGAGCAACTTCTAGGGAAACTTTATTAGTTTGTACCTAAATCTGCATAATCACATTGTTACAAATGCATGCTTTAGTGTACATAGCAATGTTAACATCCAAAAAGCTATGAGTGAACAGAACAATATTCCTATATTTTCATAGAGAAAACAAAATTTCCATCCTGAAGGTATGCCAAATCTGAGTGAATTTTTGAGGAATTCTGGGGGAATCACCCAACAGGATCATGTGCCATGAAAATGGTTCAGGCTTGAAAGGCTTGAAAAAATCATGAATCTAGTGCCAATAATTTTGAGTGCACTTACAAAACCAAAAAATATGCAAAAAGGACTCAGGTTGACCACATAAGGGGCATCTAGGATCAGGAACCCCAATGTGTTTGAGTTGAGGCCCCAAGGGAAGACCTTGGAAGGCAAGGCACCAAGCAAAGTGGGCAATCTTGGGTTCTGTAATAGCACTCCAAATGGTGTCAAAATGTTTTCTCCATTGAGAGAGCGAAGATTGCAAATGCCACCACTGGTTAAGCGTGTCAACCATTGGAAGATGAGGTGAGAGCCATCGGTACCCCATACTAGGCTTATAATTGGAAAATGGAGTGGCAAGATACCACTTCCATTCATGCCACCAAGGTCGACTAGATTGAATCCCCACCTTATGAACAAGGTGCACAGGGATGGAAGACAACAAAAGGTCAAAAGTCTATTGATCCATACTGACAAGGCAGTACTGAACTTGCATATCTTACCATGACCTAAAACTCATGGTGACTCTTGAAAAGAGATCCTTAGGAGTGCGGATGCCACATTTGAAAAAACACAGAGCACTAGCACCTTGAATCTTGGTGAGAGGAGTACCTTGCATAGCAAATAGGGGAGACCACCAAATGTTCTATTGATTCAAGGAAAGCCCATTGCAAAACTCATCTCCAACCCAACAAAGCCATGACTTAAGAGCTTCCTAGGCTTTCCACATACTCTTAATAATAAATGAGCCCTAAATGGCCACTGGTTCACGCATGATGAGAGGGGTTTGAAAACCAATCCCCTTCCACGTAGGCCTGTTAACAGGGAAGCCGAAAGAAATGCAGTGCCTTACCAGAATCTTCCAGGCTTCGTCCCTTGAGATAGCTTGGATAATCCATTTGACATAGAGAGCAAGGACTTGTTTCTGAATGGAAAGCAGGCCAAGACCACCAAACTCCCTTGGGAGACAACAAAAATCCCAAGCAACTCTGTGAAAACCATGATGGTCAAAACTAGAAGCCCAAAGAAAATCTCTGAGCAAACGTTCTAGCTTGAGATACAAAGCTTTGGATGGTGCCCAATAGGAAGAATAGTAGACATGGGTGGTGGCCAGAATCTTAGAACAAATCTAGAATTTACCAGCAAGAGAAAGCAACTTGGTGATCCAATAGTCGAGCTTTTTGCTAATCTTGGCAAGCACAACATTCCAAAGCTCCATAGAAGAGGCCTGGAAGGCAAAGGGAATGCCAATAAAGTGGAAGGTTTCCCCGTGAGTAACCCATTTCCACTAGAACTAGCTGAGCCAAGGTGGAGTTGGCAAAAAAGACTGGCAGTAACAGAGCATTTTATGCCATTGGATGGCAAAGCTAGAGGCTTGACAAAAGGTGTCCAGATAATTTAAAGTGTTTTTGATATTTTCTTCATCCTCAAGAAGCATAAGAAAATAATCATCAGCAAAATGACGATTGACTAACTAGGTTGAAGAATTAGGCAAGAAAATACCACGAACCAGTCCTAAAGACACATAATGAGCTAACAAATAGCCAAAACCTTTAGTACCTAGGACATAAAGTGTTGGAGCTAGAGGGCAACCTTGCCTAATTGAAAAACAAAAGTCCAAAAGCCTCATATTGTGAATTATTGATGGTAATGCAAGCATTAGCATTACCAAAGAGCATCTCCACAGACTGAAAAAAATTGGGGCCAAAACCCAAAGCCTGAAGCATAGCCAAGATGAAGGGCCATTCAATGCAATCATAAGCTTTAGCAAAATCAATCTTTAAAAAGATAGGTTTCTGCTTGGACTTGCAAGCCCATTCCATACCCTCCCAGATAGCAATGATGTTGTCAAGAATATATCTGGACTTGATGAAGCTAGTTTTCTCAAGCCACACAATTAAAGGAAACATGTGCCTGATTTTGAGAGAGAGCGCCTTGGCAATGATCTTATAAGACACACTTAGAAGGGTAATGGGCCTCCAATTGCAATATATGTCCTCAGGATCACCAACTTTAGGTATAAATTTGATATTCTATTTATTTATTATTGCTCCTAAGCTTTTAGTATGGTATGCTTCGAGATAGACTTTGTACAAGTCAGGACCTATTTGTTCCTAGAGGTGTTTGTAAAATTCATAGAATTTTCCCTCAACAAAGACAATTTTTTTAAAGAAAGGTTTTAATTATTGTCAATGATCGATTTGGCTAGGAGGAATCAATTGTTGTGGCTAGTTTGGTGAGAGAAATGGATCACTTCTTATAGCTATCTAATACTAGAGAAGGTGGATGCTTATCTAATTAGAGAATCAAATAATGTCTAACGCACCTTCATAACATCAGACTCAGCAATCAGTATTTGCAATATTGGAAAAAAATCAAATGTTATACAAAAGATAGAATCCCATCTTATAACTTGCAAAAACCATAGCATGCTACTTACCAAAGATTCTGAAAAAGTTGTCTCAAGTCAACTGATTCCAATATGTTAATGTAGATTTTGATATAAGTCTATTTGTACATATTATTTAGTCATTTCAAACCATCAATCACTCTTATGAGGTGTGTTGTCTAATGGTTCACATGTCTTCTTTTTAGTCTATAATGTGGTGTGAACAATGAGGACTGTAGTAATGTTCATGTATTTTATCTATGTTCATATCGATTGTATTTTTTCAAGAGTACCTCTTTGCTTCTCCTACTTCTGATTGGGTCTCTATTTGGTAAAGATTGTGGGTCTCTAACTGGCTAACCGATAGAAAGAGATGGAACCCAACCCTACTAAATAAATTATTGTTGGTGGGAATGTTTCTATAGAAATTTTGAAAAATATTGTGGAGGCGTTCGTAAGGCTTATCTAGAATTATTCCCTTTATATTCTTTGTGTTGATGGATGTATCCATGATGGTTGTTCCAATTTTTGTTACATAGTGAAAATCCTCAAACCAACAAACTCTTTCTTGGATGTTTGATTATACCAGAAGTGTATTGGATCACTGATTCACATATGATTTCCATTTACTTCTATTGTTATTACCTATAAAACCTACATGTAATATCTCCTAGGTGTAATATTCTCATAACTATTGGATTCTACATTAAACCAAAAAAAGAATGCAAAAAAACTTTGACAACTTTGCATTGTTAGTGATTTTGACGGTGTGGATGTCCTTCAGTCCTTGGTTCTAAGTCGAAGATGTTTTAGGTAAGTGTGCACCCATATTGGATTCCTAAATCTTCAGTGGTGGCCTTAGCTACTTGGTAGCTCGCAAGCCTCTGTGTCTAATTGAGTTGCCTGATAGATCTGAACCTTAAAATAATAATAATGAAATCTCTCCAAAATCAAATATCTTATTGTATGGTAGTTGCACTACTGCATTAAAACAATAATATAATTGAATATGAGATTGATAATTGCACACTTTTTAATGGCCATATAGCTTGTAAAATATCTCTTAGAAGTTAGACTTGTTTTTGATTTCTGAAATGTTTAAATTCAACATCAATTGTTAATGATTAGAAAAACATGCAATCTCTATTTCCCAAAATTTAAAAGATCTTTTTTTTAATAGATGGTGTAGGAATAAAACTAATATAAAAAAAAATTAGAATTATCCAAATCTTTAAAGAAATTAAAAATAGCTTCGTCAAACTAAAATAAACTAAAATTTCAAATACCAAACATTTAAATATATCCATTAAAAATTAAAAATATAAACAATGTCAACAATGTCATTCTAAAATGGTTTCTCTTATGATATTTAATTTAATTCTGAAATCACTTCTGATATTTAATTTAACTTACTTCATGTAAGTTGGAAGTATTAATATTGAAAAATTAAAAAATAATAAAGTTGAATGGTTCAAGAGATTTCTTGCGGACACTTGTGGGTGGCCTCCCATTCTATAGTAGTTTAATATTAATTTGATCTCTATCTAAAATAGATTCTTATCTAGCATTTTAATAAACCTTTGGCTGTCTATAAGAAGATAAGATAACAACTTTTCTTTGTATTTAAGAGGTCTTCATCTTTCTTAAATAGCTTTAATTGTTTCCTTACTTCTGACTAGTGATATCCTTAGGTCTGCAGCCTTTCTTTTGTATGGAAAAAATTGAAACATAATTGAGTGTTTTCTCTCTTCCAACTTTAGTACTTTTTTGAGAGAATTTTGATAAATTGTCTCTTTAATATGATGTCTAGGGCATCCTAGCATCCCTGGGCCTCTCATGGGGCTTAGATGTTAGGGATGAAGGGGCTTCCCTTTTATAAAGAGTGCTTTAATTGTGTCCTTGGGGTACCTTGCTCTTGATTTTGATAAATTGTATATTTTTTTTTGTATCTATGGTTTGCAAAATCATTGTAATTTCATTCACTTGTTTGAGTTCTCAAGGTGCATCAATCTTCCTAAAAATGATAATTTTGAGATGGATTCATTTTGGAAGAAAGTGATAATTCATATTTCTTCTTCATAAAGCTATTTTAGTTTGTAATTCAATGAAATCTCATAAAATTTTGGGAATATCACTTTGGGGAGAAAATCAAGTTGCTCACTTTTGCACATTGTGTCATTTTCCATACATTGATTATACTCATGCACATAAATCTCTACACCATCATAAATATTTTTCTTTCTATTTGTTTTCTTTCTATTAATACTATATAAAGACTTATTTTCATCAAATTATTTTCAATGTTTTTTACTTTTACTTCCCAATATAAGGCAGGGACTCAAGCTGAATAACCATACAAAGGAATTTAATCTAGATGTTGTAAGAGGAAAATATATATTGGTCGAATTTTAAGTCTACCCATCATGGATGTGTGATATTTATTCTATTTGCATAATTTATTTATAATTTTGTTTATGATTCAATCCCACACGTCCTTAAGAATGTTGTCAATAGAAAATTATATGCATAGATATTGAACAATTGTTGTAGGGACACTCGAGATAAAACCAAACTTAGGGAGACAATAAGGAGTATTGTTCCATCCAATCATAGTTAATTTATGTCCAATGAGAGTTTGGCACCAAGTTTCAAACAAAAGGTTTTCATCTTCTCCATTAGTGAGTTCATATTAATATCATCCAATTTTAAAATAGGGTAGTGTCATTTGCAAACTATAGATATATCAATCCCTCTTCATTTGGGAGGGTGATGTCTTTCACTTTTGAGGATAAATTATTTTCTCAAAAGAAAGTAATGAAGTGAATCCAAGGATACAAAAAAAATGATAGTGCTAGAGGAAATCCTTGTTAATGGATCTCTCTAGTTAAAATGGATAAAAAATAGATCCGTTAATTTCAATAAATGCTTCTATACCCTTTATCAACACTTGAATCCATTTGCAAAAACTATTTGGAAATCCAAAAGCAACTTAAGATTCATAATGATATAAAAATTGATCTGTTAATTTCAATAAATGCTTTTGTACCCTTTGTCAACACTTGAATCCATTTGCAAAAACTATTTGGAAATCCAAAAGCTTCAAGATTTATCATGATAAATGACTACCCATTAGCATACACCTTCTAAAAGTTAAATAGAAATATGCTAGTGTCCTATTTATCCTTTTTAGCCCATCTTATAATCTCCCAACTAGTGATGAAGTTTTCTAGAACACCTTCCTTCAAGATAAGCCTTGTTTGACCTTATTGCTAATAAACTTAGGAAGTATGTTAGTTAGCCTACTATATGAGACTTTGGCTAAGATTTTGTTACATACATTCAATAATGCAGTGGGTCTCCAATTCTTGATAAGACATTTATCCCCCCCTCTGGGAAAGAGTTTGATAATTCCCCAATTTATTATCTACCCAAAGATACTTCTTTCCTTGCCTCTTCATATAACTTGAGAAGTTATTTAAAAATCCATTATGAGTTGTCTTTGTACATACCTCTATACATAAACCATCATCTCTAGGGGGTTTGCCATTTTTTTTTATAGAGCTATAACTAACAGAATCTCTCTTTTTGAGATCTCTTTGCCAAGCAGATAGGAGATAGATGAGGAAATCTTGTTAGGATTATGGGATTTACAAAAATCCCTTACCTGAATACATTCATAGTTTTTGTCTTCAATTTTAGATAATTTCTAATAATTTCAACCAAATATGATTAATGTCATTTTGATATTCTATTGGTGTGTTCATGAGTTTTTATATATGATTTGTTCTGTTATTTACTTGTTTTTAAGTTAGCTGAAGATGGATTTGGAACTTATCAAAGTTCTCTATCCAATTAATGTTTGACCTTATTCTGAACCATTTTTATGATTGTGGGTTCCCCTCATGGAAGGTTTGAAACTTAATCATAAATTTAACTATTATTAGGGCTATCTTGCATTAATCCTTCTATTTCTATCATCTTGTCATCAAGATCAAATTTTGCTCATCTACTATGAAAGTTTCTTCCACCAACCTTTCTATTTTTAAAATTTTATTTACTTTTTCCCCTTTTTATGTTACATCTAACTATAATAATAAACTAGATTGAAAATAATTATTTGAATCTATATGTCCCAAAAGTTCATTCATTGATCTAAATCTATATATAATGTGATGTATATTAACAAAAATCTTATTTTATTCTCACATAGTAATTATTTGAAAGAGAGTAAGGTCAATTAGATAAGAAAACTCCTTAAAAAAAATTACATATGTAATTTGAAGTTAATAAATGATAACTTATATAAAAGAAGAAATTGTACTACTACTTTTATTTAAAGAAAAATATTAACATAATTTCAACCATTTTAATTTTTTGATATTATTAATTAATAAAGATTAGATATTTTCAAATTTATAGTATAAAACTTATTTGTATAATATAAAATATTTTTTTATAAAAATAAAATAAAATAATTTTTTATATTATCTAAATTAATAATTAATTATTTGAAAGAGAGTAAGGCCAATTAGATTAGGAAACTCCTTCAAAAAAACATTACATATGCAATTTAAAGTTAATAAATGATAACTTATATAAAAGAAGAAATTGTACTAATACTTTTATTTAAAGAAAAATGCTAACATAATTTCAACCGTTTTAATTTTTTGATATTATTAATTAATAAAAATTAGATATTTTCAAACTTATAGTATAAAACTTATTTGTATAATATAAAATATTTTTTTAATAAAAAATAAAATAAAATAAATTTATATATTATCTAAATTAATAATTACTTATCTCTCTCACACAACATTACACTACACTACACACATACATACAATACATACATTGATAAGTACAGCTAATAAGAGCTTATCCCCATCCCAAAAGAATCAAAATAAAATCCTTAAAAAGCCATCCGCTTCTAAATTTAGGATATTTCATTGTATATGAAACTTCATTAAACTTGTTTCTTAAAACATTCATAAAGGTCAACAAAGGCTCTATGCATGTGCCCATATGGGCAATTAATACCCAATCCCAACACAGTAATTCCAACAATTATGTGGGCCTTGTTTCTTCTTATTCAATTTTATCCTTTCCTCAAATGTGAGTTGTCATTGTGAGTTGACTCATTAGTTTACAATATTTAGATGCAAATGTTGACGCCATAAAGTTTTTACTACTATAACTTTTGGTGTGCTTTTATTTATGATTTGTTGCAGGTGTGGGGATTAAGGAGAACATGAATGTCTATGCTTTTGTATTGATGGGACTGCTCTCTGCTGTACTTGTCTAATAATTTCCATTTTCCTTTTGAAGTCCAAATGGGTTGATCATAGTTGCGTCGATTTCTAATAATTCATACATTAAATGGGATTTGGATCAATATTTGTGTTTCTCGACCTCAGAATAAGAGTCAGATTGATATGTTTCGACATACCAGACAATATTATATTTTAATTTGAGATAGCGATTTCTTCTTGGTTCTGATTGTTATTCTTCAATCTGATTATTACGTCCATCAAGCTTTGTTAAAAGCTTCTGTTCACCCTGCATAAGTGGAACATATTTTGTATTCTTTCCAAACATATGGACGTGTTTTTAACTTGTTTATGATGGTTATTGGAGTTGATTTTTATTTTTGAGAATATTGAGTTTGACGGCAAGCAGTTTAAGATGAGAATATAATAGATAGCAATTAGAGGTGTTTTTAATTTGCATATCTTGGAGATATCCTCAATTAAGGCACGATATGGTTCTAAACAGATACAACTGAAATTTTTGGACTAAAATTTATTTAAAAAAATAAATTTGGTAATCAATATATTAAAATGGATAGAATTTAGAAAACTTAGAAATAAGTAGAAATGAAAGTATTTAGTTGATTTCAATGATAAGAGGTAGTTATCTATTGTTTTAATCATATGTGCTAGAAGTAGAACAATAAAATATAAATTAGGTTAGCTTGAGATTTTGGTGGTTTATTTCTAATCATGAATGTCACAAATTTGATACTTTTATAGATTAGATTTATGATGTATATGTCTAAATTATTAAAATTTAGATTTTTAAATCAATTATGGTTCACGCTACACCTGTTTACTTTCTCAAGGAGTTTGATGCTCTTTCTCGACAATTCCTTTGGAGTGGTAATTTGAGTAGTACTAAATGGAGCCTGGTTAATTGGGCAACTGTTTGTAGGCCTAAAAAGGAGGGTGGTCTTGGTCTTCGATCTGCTCTATTGAGTAGTCAAGCTTTGGTTGCTAAACTTTATTGGCGATGGTGCTCTGGACAACATCAACTTTGGGCTCGTATTATCACTCATAAATATTTTCATGGTGCTGATCCTTGCTCTGTTTCTGCACTTCCTCTTGAAAGCCGTGGCTCAATGGTTTGGCATACTTTGAAGACAGGTGCGATGTTGGTAAAGAGGGGTCTGTTTTGGATATTTAAAGGAGGTTCTCAAGCTTTGTTTTGGTCTGATGCTTGGGATGGATTCCCTACCATTTTATCCATATACCCTCATCTTCAGCCTCTTTGTGACTCTTTTCTTGCCGTTGGATGGGATAAAGTGGCTCATTACAAGACTCCTTATCAATTGGGACCTGTTGTTGGTTACAGATGGAAGCATTCTTCTGATTGGCCTCCTGGAGGTACAGACATGGATCGTCAGGAGCTTTCTCAAATTTTGGCCTCTAGAGAGTGTTCTTCTTTGCTTGGTCCAGATGTTTTGGCTTGGGAAGGTACCTTGTCTGGTAAATATCATGTCTCTGTTGGGTATCAAGAGATAACTAGACAATTATTTGGGGATGCTGAGGTCCCTTGGTGGAAGCAAGTTTGGAATAAAGTTTCTTAGTCCAAGTGCAATTTTTTCATGTGGCTAGTGGCTCACAACCGTTGTCTTACCTAGGATAATCTTTGTAAACGTGGATTTCAGGGCCCCTCTTATTGTGTTTTGTGTGGTAATGGAGAGGAGTCTATCTCCCATCTGTTCTTCCATTGCTCCTATTCTACTCAGATATGGCACCTTTGGTGGAGTGCTTGGGGTTGCTCTTGTCGGCATGCTTCCTCTTTGCCTGAGTTTTGGGCCCGCTTGGGTACTGCTCCCTCCAAGTCTTCTTTTCTCCATGCTGCTTGGATTGCTGGCCCATCTTTCATGCTTTGGCATATTTGGTTGGAGAGGAATCGTCGCATATTCCAAGATGTTCGGCTTGGTGTTTTGCATCTTTGGTGGAAAATATCACATTCTCTTCAGGAAACTATTCTTGTGAAGTGTGAGCTTGATGGGGGTATGGATCCGGTTGATCTTGCTATCTGTAATCGCCTCAATTTTCATCTGCAGGAAGGGGTTGTAGCTCATAGGTTTCCTTCTATGTCCAGGCAGCTTCACCATCAGAGGAAGGATCGGGTTAACCGGGATGGGCACTGGACTCCTCCTCCCTGTGGAGTTCTGAAAATTAACACTGATGGTTCTTCCCGTGGGAATCCTGGTCCGGCTGGTATTGGCAGAGTGGCTCGTTGTAGTTTTGAGGATGTTAAATTTTTCTTCTCAGTTTATAAGGGTGATTATACTAACAATCTCATGGAAGCTCAGACTATTTTATATGCTGTGGAACAGTCTTGCTTGCGGGGATGGAGTAAGATTATCTGTGAGTTTGATTCCCAGGTGGTGGTGAACATGCTTTCTTTGCAAGAGCTTGAGGATGTTAGTTGGCAGCTGGCCACTGTTGTTAAGCAGATTCTTTTCTTCTCTTCCTCTTTTCAGTTCATTAGGTTCACGTATATTCCTCGTGAATGGATAGAATTGCTGATTGTTTAGCCAAATGGGCATCTAGTCATGATCCGGGTTGGAATATTAGGGATAGGAGGCAACTGTCCTTTGAGCTGGTGCAAGAATTTGATGATCTTGTTGCTCAGGATCGAGCTCCTTGTTGAGCTCTCCTTGTTGTATTTCTTTCTGTCTTAATAAATTTTTACCCCTCTTTTTGCAAAAAAAATAGTTGATAAGATTCTATAAATTATGATATTTATATATGGTGTAGGGCATTTTTCTAGACCATTACAGTCAAGTTATCTTCAATTGATTCTTTGTCCCTTAGTAATCAAAGTGTTCTCTAATGATTTATCCTTATTCAATCATACAAATTATTTGTACATTGAACCTCTAGTAGAAATATACAAATATAGGAATACTTTACAAAAATTACTAATATAGGAATACTTTACAAAAATAGTACCACATGGGCTCAAAACAAATGGTAGAAAGGTATGAATATTACAGAATTCAAATAAAAAAAATTAAAATTCAGTTTTAATAAAAAAAACCTCAAGATTGACTTCAGTGACATGGGGTAAACTTTGTGATAGAAATATAAGTATCTTGGCAAAGAGAAAATGAATGGAAATAGGCACCATAATGAGAATTTGATGGAACATGTCTTGGGAAATTGGAAGTAGAAGTAAAGAAGGTGGATAGGGATTTAAGAATGAGCCAAGCATAACATAAAAGTGCCTCACTTATCTTAGTGTGTGATTACATTTAGACATTTTATTGAAATGAACCTAAAATTATTTGAGAATATATATGAGTATGCGTGAAAATTTTAGCAACACATTTTCTTCCTTACTTTGAGGATATGTGAATATGTAACATGGGGATGAGCTTCAAAGAATTCAAGTTCATTCTAAATCACTAATACATAAATATACAAACATTTGAATAGGATATTCAGTCCATGTAAAGTAACAAAACATTATTAGATTATTTTTGTGGTCTTCTACTTTGCATTAGTACTCCACACGAACTAGTCAAAAGGAGAAAATATATGCAAAAAGTATAAGAGGCATGCATAACAATCAATTACATTTGTTCATGAAAAATGAAAAGAAAAGAAAGAGATCTTGTGTAGAATATGATATGGTAAAATGCTATGCAATGCATTGATTTGATATGGAGTGTTCAATATGGTTGTGCAAATCACTTAATTTAGAAAATATAGTATACTTGAGCCAATAATTTGATAGAATCCACTTGGTTGTGAACATTCAATAAAAGTGAGATCAATCTGGGTACTATAATAAGTCCCTATGTTTTTCTTGATCGGTATAATTAGTCCCTATGTTACACAGACAAATTGCCCAAATATCAATGACAAGAACATTTGTGGAAATATATACCACATATGGACAATCAATTTAATAGATATTATCAATAATTATAAGGGAGAAATATAATAAACAATAATGTATGGGATAAATTGTTAATAGAAAAACTATCAAATAGTTTTGGTGCTCTGCGACTCCCGCTCATGTGTACTACTTTGGAGGGCCCCCCTCCTTCCAATTTGGTGCAACTCTTCTTGGATCTCCTTCTTGTATTGTTTGCACGATCAATTCCTGCTTCAAATGGGCTCGCCTCTTTCCCTATGCGCCTTGGATCTTTGGCTGGGACTTTTGGTCAATTAGATGATTTGGCATTTCTTAGCATCCCCACTCCCAAGGAGGTCTAGGAGAATATAAACTTGGAGAACGTGGGGATCCCTAAATCAAATTGGAAAAGTGCTCTATTGGGCCCTATTAATTCTATGTCTTCTAGAGACCTGCTAGAGATCTCTCATGGTAAGGAAGGACCAAAGATCCATATTCCAGATTCTTCGATAGTGAATATCTCTACAGGTCTGTCCTTGTGCTTCGTAGGTCACTTTCTATCTTTTAGACATACTGTTGAGATGGTTAGGAAATGCCGTGCCTTGAAATAGAAGCTCAAATGTTCAATTAGTGTCTCTATGATGTCGGGTGCTCTCTCTCTTTTTTAAATTTTTGATGGAGAAAGATAAAAGCTCTATTTTGGTGGGGTCTTGGAGTTATGGTAAACACTCTTTGGCTCTTGCTAGATAGAAACTAGGATTTGATCTTGAAACATATTTAAATCACATGGTTCCTGTTTGGGTAAGGCTCTGTGGACTTCCGTTGGAGTTCTAGTGTAAAAAGGTATTTAGGAGGATAGGGGATTCATTTGGCCATTATATCTTTGAACAAATCTAGACTATTTTTTGCTAGATTTTGTATCAATTTTCTATCTATAAAGCCCTCTCTAATGTGGTGGTCTTAAAATCTATGTGGAGATCATGGACACAAGCTATTATCTATACTTGAATATTGGTCTATATTTCTATAGGTGTTCCCAATATGGACATGTTATCTCTGATTGCATTCTTACACTACATGAGAAAGCTAACGATAAAGAGAATGTGTCCTCGGTTAGAGAAATTGATAATGGTTGCTCCTCTGGAGAGAATTTAAAAGGTCCTCCCCCTGAAAGGTTTACCACATTCTCTTGAGGGTAATTGGGGGTTGGAAGGCTACCCTTTTGTGTAAAGTATTGTGAACCTTGTTTTGTTGCCTCATGAACTTGAATGTGAAAGGGTTGGTAAGGAGGGGAGATCCCCAAAAATGGAGAACTGGTAATGGGAGAACATATGTCTCCAAAAACTTGAAAGAGGTAAATTGGAATGCTCCCTTGGGGGTTTTAATAGTGGGCCCTAAGGAAGACACTTCTATGTAGTAGAATCCAATTGTTATATAGTCTTCATTAGAAAATACAAAGATGGGGGGATATGGTGGTATCACCACCCTAGGGGTTGACTTAGAGGGTGCTAAAAGACCCATATTGAATGAAGTCAGGCCAAGGGAATTTTTCTTGGTGGGAAAGATGATGTTGAAAATCACACTTGGGTGACTAGGCATCTCCTATTGGATCTTTGATGGTGTCTCTTCTGAAAATCAAGGATGTGCACTCTTTTGTTAAGTCCTCAGTATCTCAAGTGGTTATCTATTTGGCTCTGAATTCCTCTACAAATTTTGTGGGAGGTTTAAATTTTCTAAGTGGAAATCATAGGGTGTGATGAATGCTAATGTAGGGTTAGAATCTAAAATGGGGAGACTTCGTGGAAGAACAACTAGGACCAAAGAGATAGTGCATGAAATTACTCACCTAGGAAGATATTAGAAACAAGGGAGATGAAATTTACATTATGGAATTTGAAGGGATTCAATATCCCCTAGAAATAATTTTCCTGGAGGGAAAATAATTCTTAAAATAATGTGGATATCATTCTCATTCAGGCAGTTAAGATAACCAGACTAAATTTTGAGAAAGTTATTGACTATGTCTGGCCAAGGGCTTTATTCTCCTATAGTGAAGCTTCCAATGCCTCTTGGGGAATTAATATGATGTGGGATCTTGTGAAAATTATAGGTAAGGAAATATCTCTCAACCCCAATTTCTTAATTGTGGCTTTTACTAATAACAAATGTAGTTGGGTTCTCTTCAATTTTTATGCTCCTAATATGTAGGTTGGAAGAATTCATATGTGGGAGGAAGCTTCCCAATATATTAGCTTCCATGAGAAGGGTAACATTATTTGTGTTAGAGATTTTAAAACTCCTTTTTACCCCTTAGAAAAACTAGGTGGGCTGGGTGACTACTCGGAGAGAATGTATAACCTTGCAGATTTTTTGAGAAGAAATGATCTATTGGACATCGATCTCTAGGGTTCTCCTTTTACTTGGTCCAATAATAGGCTAGGACCTAATCTAATCTAGGTTAGACTTGACAGAGTTCTCATTATGTCTAGTCAGGACATCCTCCCTTTCACCCCCCTTCAGACATTCTTTAGAATGATATTAAATCATTCTATGCTTATGTTTAGGTGGACCTCTAACATGTCTTCTAGGAGGAGGACCTTTAGATATGAGATAATGTGGCATTCCCACCCCAATTTAGAGACTGTGCCCATAAGTGGTGGAATATGCAGGTTGAAGGGTTGCAAGCAAATTGGATGATATTGGAATAAATTTTTTGGGATGGAGTAAATAATATTTTGGAGATGTCTTTAAATAAAAGAAAGATATCAAGGCTAAAATGGATAGTCTTCAAAATGCTACGGAAATTGGGGATACTTCAGAGACCACCCATGAAGAAGAACAAGATTGACATGCTAAATTTAGGATGGTTGTTAGGAAGGAATAAATTTACTGGAAATAAAGATCCCATATTCAATGATTGATTGAAGGAGATAGAAATATGACCTTCTTCCATAGGTTTGCTTCTAAACATAAGAAAAGTAATAATATAACAAAATTAATGGATGAAAATAATATGGAGTTGGTGAAGGCCGAAGATAATTAGGAAAACTAGGTGACCAATTACTTCTAGTATATCTATAATGCACAACCTCAGATCCCTGATCATAGTACTAGGGATGCTTTACTGCAAGTCACCACCTCATTTATTGATAACAATACGAATCATGATTTTATTAAGAAGGTTAGTGAGTAATAGATTAAAAATGGTATCTTCTCTATGGAAAATTTCAAAGTGTTGGGGCTGGACAGCTTCCCCCTACTTTCTTTTCGGAGACTTAGCAGATCATTAAGTATGATATGGTGCATGTGGAAAAAGCTTTCATAAGGAGGAGGTGAATTCTAGGAGAACTAAACCAAACCTATATCACTCATGTCCCCAAAGTTGGGGAACCCACTAGGATGGAATAATTTAGACCCATTAGTCTATGGAATATGGTCTATAAGATTCTCTCTAAGGTGGTGGTGAACTGCCTAAAGCCTTTATTAGATGAGTTCATTAGCCCCTCCCATATTGGCTTTGTGCATAGAAGGAAGATTCTAAATGTGGTGATAATCTCTCATGAAGTCCTGCATTCTATGGAGAAGAGTATAAATCTTGGTATGGCTATGAGATTCAAAATCTCAAAAGACTATAATAAGGTCAAGAGGGAATTCTTATTTGACATCCTTGCTAAACTTGGCTTTGGGGAAAAGTTTATTCTTTTGATTAAATAAGTGATTAATATGGTCCATTTTTTTGTGTTAATCAATAGAATACCATGGAATTTTTTTAATACTGGTAGAGGATTAGTGTAGGGTGATCCCTTATCCCCCCTACCTATTGATTACAATATCTGAGGTTCTTGGCAAGAATTTTATTGCTTGAGCAGAGCAGGGTATTAAATCAACTTCTACCCTCCCTCTTGAGGTGCTAAAACAAATTGTTGATGACACCTTTCTTTAAATATTATCCTCAACAAGACAGGCTAGGGTTTGGAAAGATCTTTAGAATCAATATGTTGAAGTCTCTAGCCAACACATAAATTGCTAAAAGAGAAAGTTATATATTTTTAATATGTAGATGGATATGCAAAGAAAGTTGACCTTGCAGCTTAATTGTTAGGCAACATCTCTCCTTGACACTTATCTTCGCCTCCCACTTACCATTAACGAGGTCTCACCCCACTTCTAAAACACATTTGTGGAGCACATGCGAAGAAAAATTATAGGATGGAAAGGGAAATTTCTTAGTAATGTAGGTAAGTTGCATCTTCTTTCAGCCTCTCTCTAAGTGATATCTATCTATTTTCTCTCTTTGTTTATAATATCCAACAATTTAGGGATATTATAGAAAAACTTTAGCATAATTTCTTATGGTCAAGAGCAAAGGAGAAGCCCAAGATGATCTTGGTTAGCTCAGACAAAGTATGCAAACCCAAATCCAAGGGGGTTAAATTTGAGGAGAATTGGTGACCACAAAAGGATTCTCATAGTTAAGGTTGGTTGAATACTAATTCAAAGTTCTATTGGATTGTGAAAAATCATGAGAGCTAAATACTAAATCCTTCTCTCATGTGGTCCATAATAATGACCTCCCTAATGGGTCATGACTTTGGACTAATGTTGCCAAAAGTCAGAAACTTCTAAGGAAGGCATTGAGATGGATTGTGGGGGACAAGAATACCATTAGATTTTGGTAAGAAAATTGACTGGGAGATAATCATCTTAATCAAACATACTTCATCCTAATAAAAAACATTTGTACTTTCCATTAAGGTTTGCAACTTAGAAACTATATGGATAACAATGGAAAATAACGTAAGTTAACCAATGATGATCAAAACTAGAATATCACTAGACTTGTGGAGGAGCTTCAAGAAATTATTGAGAGTATTTGTATCCTTTCCTAACCTAAAGAGGGCATCACTATTTGGGGTTTGAATGCTTCTAGTGAGTTTAGTGTCAAATATACCTATCACACCTTTATAGGGTTGAAGGATAATACCAGTTTTTGGAATCGTTATATCCTTCGAAAGATCAATTTTTTTGGTGGTCAATTCTTCTTGGTATACTTACAATTAAAATCTTTGAAGGAGAGATTTCCAATTTGTCAATCATTGTGTGCTTTGCAATAATTAGGAGGAAACAATCTTCCACCTCCTCATTCACTATCATTATGTGACAACTATCTAGTTAGGGATTTCTTGGGATTTCTTGGGTCTTCAATTATAACCTTCAACAATTTGTTTTTAACTAGAACTACCCATTTGACCACTCTTTCTTAAGGACCCTATGGAAAGCCATACCCCTATATGTTTTTTTGCACATATGGAAGGAGAAGAACACTTGTATCTTCAGAGAAAAAGATTATACCCAATAGGTTATAATCAAAGAAATATATAAAGTGATGATTTAATCAAAGATAGGTGATTGATAAATTATACATGTAATTGATTAATCATAAAATAGATAGAAAAGGGGGTTTAAGTTTTAGATGACCATTTTTAGGTGTTTAAAACTATGAACATGCAAAAATCCAAATAAGTATTTTCAAAGAGTCAAATTATTTGTACAAAGTAGGCTTACATATATAGAAAAGCTACTGGAGTAAGATAGCTGAACAAAAAGTTCAACTATCCTTCCAAGGATGAGACTTTTCTTTACTTGCTTGAAAAGTGTTAGATAGTGAATGTAAAATGTATTTGTCAAGGTGTCTTTAAATAAGTGAGTGCACATGTCTCAACTATATAAGACCAAATCTCTAAAATACCTAAGTAAACTTAAGCTTAAGGACTTGAATAGGTCAATGTAGAAAGTATTAAGAACTAAATAGTTAGGTAATTCCATTATATACACCAATGGTTATGAGTATTAGGGAAGCTGAAAATTATTTATAATTATTTAGTTTGATGAATATTTTATTATTGCCTCCTTTAGTGATCTTATACAAACTTCAAGGCAACTTGTCAACCTACTTTCATGTTGATTTTATGGTTGCCAAGGTTACAAATGTAGTGTCTCTCGTGTTTGTAGTCCGTACCTTATCTATTTTTGATTCGAGAGATACTTGATGCTCTTATTTTTATTTGTATTTTGAGATGACTTGAGGGTTAGATGTTATACTTTGATTCAATGCCATAGATGCTTTATTGCTATACTATTCAATTTACCATATTTGCATGTTGATGCCATTTTGAGATGACAACAGATCTATGATGATATCTAATTATTTGGTATTTGGGCATCTTTTCTATTTATGTCATATGATGGATTTTATGTTATGGTGATTTATGTCATTCTTGTCTCTTTATGCGAACACGAGTGATGTAAATGGATTAATTAGGTATTTAATGCATTATTGTTTTGGCTATGATATTATATGCAATTGCACTTGATTGTGTGTTTTAGTGTGCAGGAATTACATCCCTGGCAATGGCACATGGAGTTAGTGATTCAACTATTCATATTTAACCAATGTTGTCCTTGTATGGTTGACGTATCCTTATTTTGGTTGTTTAAATTAAAACCTTTCAGTGATTAGTAAATTCGAACTCATCTACATTATGTGATTAGACCAGTGAGCGTGTCTATACATTTAGAGGTTCACATTGTCATGAAATTTGTTTAGTGATTTATGTGATTTAGGGTTTTCGAGCTTTAAATCTTCTCAAATTTAATTTCTGGTAGCTTTTCCTTTGGTGAATTCCCATTATGAGGAATAAATTTTTTTTTTTTGGGTTGATTTAGATTCTAGCTAGTCTATCTAGCTATTTTACCTAATTGACTATTCACTCAAAAAGTGAATAAGTATTGAAAAAGGGATTTTATTGTTCACTCCTCACCTTTTGAAAATAGAAATTCGAGAGCTTTTTTGAAATCCTCCTTCTAAAGGATTAGTTTTCTGCTTGTTTTGAGAGCTGTGAGCATGGGACCTTCATGAGGTCAATCTTGTTGGATCTGGCTCAGTGGACCTTGCTTTGTTGTGATTTTTGATAGCTTTGGCTAGCATTTTATTTTATTGTGTGGGTTTCAATTTCTGCCCATTATTTTGTCAGGTAAGGCCTTTCTGTTTTATTGTTTCAATTCCATTTTAAGTTTTTTTTTTGGTAGCCATTTGTTTGGAGGTTGAGAACTAGTGTTCCCCTCCATTTATCTTTATTGGTTTTGCCCTGTTGGTTGGGTATGAATGTTTTCCTTATTTTTGGGAAGAGGGTTTGGGATTTCTTATCATTATGCTGGCCATTTTTGCATATGCTGTCCAAAACCAAATATTATTGGGTTATCAGGGGTTTTGTACCCAAAGGTCAAATGGGTTTTAATTTCAAAGTTTTCCAATTTTTGGGATTTTAACCTCATTTTACGTGCCACTCTATTTTCTTGAGTTTTCTTGGCATGATGTGGGTTGTGGACTTGGACGATCTATTTGATGTTAGTAAGACCATTGTTGCACTTTTATGTTGCATTGGATGCGTGCCATATTTGTTATCCCAATTCTAATTTTGGTTGAGTGAATTTCTACTTTGTGTTCTCATCCATTCATTGTGTTATGATCTTCGTGATGGTGGTGCACCACACATGAGTATGTGTGCGTCCAATTGTCGGGTAACTTCCAGGGCTCAATCTTTTGTGGTACTTCTAAAAGTTATGATCATTGGGGTTGGGTTGGGAATTTTCATGCTTATGGGCACTCATCATTGGATGAGCATGGGTAGGGTAGGTTAGCATATGGAGGGGGCGTCTATCTCACAGCCTAGCAATCATGGCACCATGGATTGGTAGAGGGAGCTTTAACTAAGTGATAACTAAAATAACACACTGGGTGGTAATAAAACTTAAGATAATAAAATGGTTTAGGATGTGCTCTTTCCATTGGGAAGTTTGAGCTGTCAATACTAGCTTGGGCTTGTCAATGCCAAGAGACTCTCCATGATGTCAACCCCTACTTAGTAGCCCATTGAATGTTTGACTAGGACTTGTAGTTTATGCATTATCTATGTCTTGGTTTCAATCATCATATCGTCTAGCCTATGTGTTAGCCATGGATGTTGTACTTTATGTGTAGTTATGGTTGGATCATTATCTCCATCAACATGGTGGGAGTGGATCTATGGGTGCCACATGGTTGGGAGGCATAGCTACCCATACCACTACTAGGGACCAATGTACAAAGATGGTCTATTGTTCTAGAGCAACCATTGCGAGATATTTTTACTTAGTACTTTAGGTTCTAGAGTATGCTTTCTTATGACTTATGCTTTCATTGAGATGCTTGTATATCATGTTTAGATGATTTTAGTTTTTCCACATTTCCTTTCTATGATGATTAGCATATGATAGATGATGTTATTTGTATTTGCAGGATCATCTTATGCTTTACTCCTCGCATGTTATATTTTCTTATGCTTATGTTGTAGGATGTTTTAGTAGTGATGTCCTTAAATGATAGTACCGATGATCTGATCGATAGCTTGGGATGTTACACATGGGGGATGGCCTGGGTCCATGATGGCTTTATGATGCTATTATGGTCGGAAGGAACCGCATACTTAGTTTGGTTGTTTTTAGTTATTTCTATGTTGTTTTAAGGACACTATGATGTTTCCTTCTATTCTTTCACTTTACTACTTGATTAGATAGTTAGATATAGTCTACATCTTTCAGTAGTGTGTTTGAGTGTTCACACCTCAAATTGTGGATTCGGTACTCCTCGGTGTGGAGGTTCTAAACTTTATTTAAACCTTTAGTTTTTCCTTAGAAGTTTTCTTGCATTCCTGGGTGACCATGTGTTAGCATGGTGTGATAGAATAAAGTGTCACATGCCCTTTGAAGTTCTGTCGTGCATTCCCTAATTGTGTCACACACCTCTTAGAGAAATGCCATGCAATACTTTCCATTATCACACTCCCATTGAAGAAGTGTCATATGATACTTGTAAAGTATCACACACCCTTAAGAGATGTGTCATCCAAACCTTGAAACTATTTCCCTCCTTCTTAAGAACTATTGTGCAATATTGGAAAGTATCACCCAGTGTTGATTTAAAGTATCACCTAGGTTTTGTAAAAACTTGTCTGGGAAGATAGTGGGCACTTTTTAGTAAGACCCAAAATTTTTAGGAAGTGTTTTGGCTACCCTCTTAGGTGCTCTTCAATCCCTTGGTGTTGCATTTTGAATTTAGATTGTTTTGATTAGAATTTAGTTTTGTGTCTTTCATTGTCAGTCATTTTGGTTAGTAGTGGTGTTTGGAGATTTGTTGGTGTTAGGATGTTTGGTTAGTCTTCTGTTGTGATCTTTGTGATCCTCATATGTTGTATGCCGTGTGCACTCATACTTGTTAAATTTTTTATTATTATTATGTTAGCTTGTATTTATCCTTGTTCCAAGGATCTCCGGATGGGGCATTACAACAAATGACATGATAACAAGTTCTATAGATGAGTATGATAGCATGTAGTATGATACCAAGTTCCACTTGACTATTATAGATTTATGTAATGGTTGAGCATAACTTAATTGAATTTATGGGCATCCAAATTTAGGATTGTCTCTTTAATTGTCATTTTTGAGGAATTATCAATGTGCACAATTGTATTAATTTTTATCATGTTTTCCCCTCCTTTCTTTAGGTTACCACTACTAGAATCTTCTTTTCAAAATTGAAGCATCCTGATATCTTTGAGCTAAAATGGGCTAGTAAAGTAGATATTAGTATCACTAAGGTTGAAAAAGCACATCATTTTTGCATTAATGATCTCCCAAACCATGACACATATGAATGTGATCTTTGAACCTACAAGTGAAATATGGGTGTATCTATAGTACACAAACACATTTGAATTTATATCAACATATTTTTTGTGTGTGTGATGGAGATGAGTATGAGATTACAAAATTCTTCAATTATGGTCAATGAAATGGTATAGGCAATGATATTTCAGTCTACATCTTAATGAAAATGAATTGACAAAAAAAAATCTAGGTTAGTGGGTTACTACTATTAGAAGTTCATTTTTAATACTAAAAATTTAAATTATTTTAAGAAACATTGGATCAGAAATTCACTCAATAGCCCTATAACCAAAAAAGTTACAAACTTCCACATGATAATTATCTCAAACTATTACATTTATGAATGTCTTGTTTACATATATAGTTTGATACCAAGTCCACACATGTATACACATATTAGCTTTGTCAACTCAAATTCATTTTCCAACAATATTGATGATAGTGAAAAATAGTTTATCTTTATTTAGTGAAAATAGATAGGATTGATGTTTTGCAATTTACACTTGTAGGAAGAATCCAACAATGTTAGCACCTTTAGGTGGGTAGGTTATTACTACTAGAGGTGTCTTTTTGGTGTCCAAGTTATAACCTTTCTTCTTCATCTATTTGTTAAATATTTTGGAAAAGCCTCTTAGTAGTCATAAGACTAATGAGTTGTACCAAAGTTTAATACCACCATTTACTTGACTATGGCACCTATAAATTTGTGTTTATTATAGATTTATGACATGCCAAACTATATATCTCCACCTCATTTTTATCAACTCAAATTCAAATAAATGCTACAAAATGCTTCAAATTTTTTTATTAAAAGGTTTCTACAAGTAATATTTTACATGATCAACCTCACACCTTTGACTATCATAAGATTTTTTTTATGGTACTTAGATGTTTATTAGGACAATCTTAATAAATTAATGACAATCATAATAGACTAATGATAGTTCTAAGAGACCTATGAAACTTGCGATATATGTATGATAGTTTTAAGAGATCTATGACACTCTTTATAAACTATAAAAAAAAATGTCAGTGGACTATCACTATCCAAAAAGTCTATTATGATGTTTTTATGTATTTAGCCTATTTTTTCTTTTGAAATGAGGATTTTTTTTTAAAGGGGTTAATGCTTTGACCTGGAGCTATGAACCAGTGAGGTCACAAATGGGGGACCTCATCCCCATTAGATTTGAACCTTGATGGCAAGGACAACAACTCAACAAGTTAACCATCATAACATGCCACTATTGGAAAAATATTTGTGTCATAAAACATTCTTTCTACCTTACATTCACTCCATTCTAACAATGAGCTGAAAGTACTTCTCCTCCTCCATTGAGGTCCCACCGAGAGTTGAACCCAGGTCGTTGGATTCAAAGTCTAGAGTGCTAAGCACTACACCATGGAACCTCTTCTTGAAATGAGGATATTAGGTACACAGATGAAATATATTTTTTTACAAATTTTTGTATCATTTTTTCAAACTTTCAACATGTGTGAGACAAAGATTGAAGTGTTCAATTAAAAACCTACATTCATAACAAATACAAAATAAATTTATGAATGAAATTAAATATATTCAATATAAACATTTTGTAAAGTTGATAATAAGGGCCAAATACTTAAAATTTTTTTTTCTTCTAAATGAATTCTTTTCACCCCCAAAATCTAATGTACAAATGGGGGTTTTCAACATTTTGATAGGTACGTATAAGATCACACATTGCAAGTATGATTTAAGAGTGGAAAGGTTAAATTGAAGAGACAACGGTCTAACTATTTTTAATTAATTCTTTTAAATGGGACCTCTCAAGGCTAAATTATTGGATTTTCTTCAAATGTACAACTTTAAAAAAATTCAAAATGTGTAAAAAAGTGTAGCTCTCAACCATTCATTCTCAAAAAATATTTGATGCTTATGACTAACATTCTTGATTAATAATTTTTTCCTTTGTAATACATTTTCATATCCAACATGGTATAACAATATCACCATCATAGCAACAAGAACCTAGGATCAAACAACAAAAAAAAATACCTTCCTCAAGAAGGGGTGGAAATAAAATTATTCATATATTCCTCAAAAGTAAACATATTACAATTTGCAAGTTTAAATAATTATAGGACGAATTGCAATAAAGATATCCATTTTGAATTTTATAGAAAATAATAGTGCTAAAAATAAAAATAGGTTAACTCAATCTTAAGGATTTAAGAGAGGAAATTTTTTGGAAGCAAAGATCAAGGGTCCAATGGTTAATTGAGGGAGACAGGAACACCACCTTCTTCCATAGGTCAACTTCTAATCATAAAAGAAGAAACATGATCAATAGGTTGGAAGGAGAAGGGGGAAGATAATATAAGGATCAAGAGGAGATGGGAAGATATGCAGTAGAGTATTTTTGCAAGGCTTATAAAAAGGATAATAGTATAGGAAATCAAGTTATCAGAAGAAGTTTGATAAAAGCAATCCCACAGGTGGTGGAAGATGTGGAAAATAATAGCATTCTAGGAAACATCATGGAAAAGGAAGTGAAAAGGGCTGTGTTTTCCATGAAAGCCTATAAGGCCCCAGGATTTGATGGTTTCCCCCCAACATTTTTCCAGAAATTTTGGGAGGTTGTTAAAGGTGAACTAATATGGGCTACTAGAGATTTCTTCAAAATGGTGAAGCTTCTAAAATGGATAAATAAAACCTTTATTGCTTTGGTCCCTAAAACTTTGAGTCTCCTGGATTTTAGACCTATAAGCCTCTGTAACATAGTATATAAGATATTTGCAAAAAGTGTTGGTCAACAAGATTAAGCCTTTCCTTGAGAGCATCATAGGAACACCATAGAAGGGGTTTGTGCCAGGTAGACAAATACTAGATGCAATGATAATTGCTCATGAAATCATACATTCTATGGAAAGGAATAAAAAACCTAGTATGGCTTTCAAATTGTATATCTCTAAGGCATATGATAAGGTAACATGGGACTTCCTATATGATGTGCTTGAAAGAGTGGGGTTTAATGGTATAGTCATAAATCTTATCAAGATGATGGTGGGGATGGTCTAGTATGCGGTTCTTCTAAATGGCTCTCCTTGGGGCAATTTTGATGTGGAAAGAGGACTAAGATAGGGTGACCCACTATCTCCTTACCTTTTTATTATGGTAGCAGAGGTGTTGGGGAGATCATTTTCTAAATTGGTTAATAAATGATGTGTTAAAGGAATTAAACCTACAACTAATGTTGATACTGAAGTGTTAGAACAATTTGTGGATGGCACATTTCTATTTGGTGAATCCTCTATAATGGAAGCCGAGGCATGGAAGAATATACTTAGAAATTATGAAGATAGCTTAGGAAAAAAAATAAACTACTCTAAAGGTAAGCTTTATTTTTTTTTAACACTGAGGCTATTATGCAGAGGAGGATAAGGAACATATTAGGCTATCAGTTAGCCAACCGTCGGATACCTATCTTGGACTATCGTTAACCACTAAGGAGGTGATCAATGAATTCTAGAATACTATTGTTGAAAGAATCCAAAAGAAGTTGGTAGGATGGAAAGGGAAGATTCTAAGTAATGTTGGTAAACTAAAATTACTCTCTATGGCTCTCCAGGAAATTCCAATCTATTTCTTATCCCTTTTTAAAATTAACTAGAACATGGTTGACAAAATAGAGAGAATATAGAGGAACTTCCTTTGGTCAGGAATGGAAGACAAGAAAAAATTAAACTTGGTCAACTGGGAGGAGGTTTGTAAACCAAAGGAGAGGGGGGATTGGGAGTTAGAAGACTTTGAGACCTAAATAAGGCTCTCCTTGTGAAAATTGGATGGAGGCTGGGAGAAGACAATACTGATTGGAGTAATATTATGAAAGCTAAATATCCCTCAAACTCCCTATTCACCCATAATCTCTTTAATAATGATCTCCTGGGAGCTTCCAAAATTTGGATGAATATTGTTAGGAGTAGAGGTTTGCTGAAGGAAGGGGTAAGATGGATTATGGGAAATGGGCATAACATCAGGTTTTGGGAGGATAATTGGATGGGAGGGAAACTGTTGGTTTTTAGTAAATTTAGAAGACTAATGGAGAAATGGGAGGAAATGGGACTGAGAGTGGTGGATTATATTGACCTAGGAAGAAGGTGGAAGAAACTGCAAAATGTTACATATTCTGAGGAGGCTATTCAACTTCTTAAAGAACTAGAAGAATTGATGGAAGCACAAAGAATTCCAATCCTAATACAGCGGGATAAAGTGGTATGAGACTTAACTTCTAGTGGCAATTTTATAGTCAAATTAGCTTACAAACATCTATGGAGCAAAGACTTGTACTCCCTAATATGGTGTAAAGTTTGGATAAGTAATCTCCTCCCCAAAATCAATTTTTTTGGTGGATTGTTCAACATGGTAAAATTCTAACATTGGACAATCTAAAAAAAAGGGTTTTTTTTTAAGTACCAAACAGATGTTATTTTTGCAAAGAAGAAGAGGAGAATATCTCCCACTTGTTCCTGAAATGCCCTTATGCTTTAAAGATTTGGGAGCTAGTATGGGAGAAATTGGGACTATGCTAGGTGTTGAAGGATAACTTAAGTCAATTTGTGGAAAACTGGGACTATCCCTTCTATCACCCTAAGCTAATACTCCTATGGAAAAGTGTCCAACCATATATTTGCTGGCATATCTAGAAAGAAAGAAACAATAGAATCAATTTGGGAGGAGGAAAAAACAGAGGAGGTAGTCATGGGAATTATGCAAAAAATATTCAAGGAAAATATAATGATTGCTAAATTTAAGCTACCAAAGGAAGAACTAGGTAGAAAAGAAAGCCAAATAGCAGAAAGATGGGGTATCCAAGGGGGTTATAGCCATTTTGATAACTCCAAGGTTTTAAAGAGACAATAAACAAGATGGAATCCACCAACTTTAACACAACTTAAGCTAAATTTTGATGGTGTTGCAAAAGGGGGTATAGGAGTGGAGGGTGGAGTGTTGAGGAATGGAAATGGCGAAGCACTGCTAGTATATTTTGGGAATGTTGGAGGAGGAAGTAATAATCTGGCTGAAGCAATGGCTTTGCTTTGGGGTTTGCAATTGATAAGGGAAATGTAGATAAAGGAAATAACTACAAAAGGTGACTCCAAATTAATCCTTGATTTGGTGATAGGAGTTTCCAAACCAGGCTGGAATATCCAAAATGTTATTATTGATATAAGACATATCATAGACGAGATGGAGAAAGTCTAGTTGCAACATATTTATAGAGAAAGAAATATGGTGGCAGATGCTACTGCTGCCATGGGATTTGAATTAAAGGAATTGACATGTTCGAGAAACATAAAAAGTCTGAAGGAGGAAATTAAGGCCTTGATAGACAAGGAAAAGGAGGGGAATAAAAGTTAAGTATGGTTAGGCAAATAAAGGTCAGTGCCAAT
Source organism: Cupressus sempervirens (assembly GCA_028749045.1). Classification (NCBI taxonomy): domain Eukaryota; kingdom Viridiplantae; phylum Streptophyta; class Pinopsida; order Cupressales; family Cupressaceae; genus Cupressus; species Cupressus sempervirens. The sequence goes on along the minus strand of CM053791.1, from coordinate 85,456,682 downwards.
TTTGGCAACATTATGCATAGGAAGATGAAAATTGCTAAATTTAATAAAAGGTTTAAGGGGAAGTTGATAAGACAACAACATACTGATTGGATAATAAATGGAGGTGATTTGAGGTGGTAGTTATTTGACCATTATGGCAACATAATGCAAAATTTGAATTACTTCCTTTTTGAAAGTACACAAATTTTTACTACCGAGGCTATCAGTGAATTTAGGGATGTTAGAATAATGATGCTAAGTATGTGCAAATCCCATCATCAAATTGATTGGGATTTCAAAGCATCCTGAAAATTGGTTGGGAGATGATTAAAACCCCTATAGGTGTTATTTGTATAATTTTTGTGCTATTGGTGATTAATATTCACAAGAAGCCTAACAATAAGGAAATTGAAATACAAATTAATGAGGTTGGAGGGTTGGAAATTAGTGGGGAAGAAATGGGTGGAGACTCGAATAGAATGGAACCATCAAAGGTTGAAAATTTTAAAGATAGAATGACAACCTAGTTTCTATTAAAGGAGGGGGGATTTCTTCCCTATATGCAGGTGATGGCGAGATATGACAAAAATTGTGCACTCTAATTTGTGAATAGGTGGAATGATTGCAAGGTTACTATAAATGTCATTACTTTCCAAGTTAATGAGGAAGTAATCACAATGGCCACTAGGCTGTCCATGAAGGGGAAAAAATGGAGGAAGGTCACGAAAATAGTGGATGAGGCTAGTATGATTAGTTTTTTTGTGGAAGATGAAGAACTGGTGTGTTATAGGGGAGGATTTAGGAGGGATAAGCTATCGGCTCCATGGGACGATGTCTTCTTGGTGATCATGAAATACCTTACACTTGAAGGTAGGTTTGGAGTTTACTACTACTGTCACTTTCCCTTGCTCAACCATTTTAGAAAGAGGGATTTTATTTCTATTCTATTTTTTCTTTTACACTCTCTGGAAGATATGGTTAGTGATGTTAGGGAAAAAAGGAGTACGGGTTAAAATTTTACCATTATCCACCAAGGCCTTATTTTTAGATTCTATCCATTCCGTTCTACCCTCTATCCCCCTAGGGTTATATTAGTTGACAACCAATGCCACCACTAAAATTCCCCCCAAGTACCAACATAGATACCAAAATCTACACCCTGTGCCCCTCTCCTAGCAGAGATAATGAGAAAAAGAAAAAACTAGAGTTAACCGTTAAACAAAAGGGTCATAAAAAAATTAAGGTTGAAAAACAAGTGGAGGTGGAAATTAAGGATTTAGAAGAGGAGGGAGGAGGAAAGGGTAGGAGAAGGTCAGGAAGGCTTGCTAAAACCCAGGCTAGGTATAAGCAAAAGTCCAAAAGATATAGGGTGGAAGAGGAGGAAGAAGAGAGTTCTGAGAACAATGAAAGGGAGTTGGAGGAGAAGAATTTCTCTAACTCCAAGAGAGAAAAAGAGGAAGATAAAAAAGAAAAAAGTGAGAACCTTGTGGATAATACCTAGGTGTCCGCTGGTAATACCTAGGCATTGGCTGGTAAAGACATTACCAGGAAGACTCTTGTGTTAGCCAGCTTCACCCTCTAGCCCATTACTTTTTGTGAAGATAGCAACAAAGTGGGCACTTCCCCCATCACAATTTCCTCTTTGGTAAAGGAAAAATGTAATGTTTTTACTAACCCTCAAGTTTTGCAGGATGAAAACCAACTAACAAAGATTAATTAGGGGATTGGAAAAGTTGATAAAGAAAGCAAGGAAAAAGAAGAGGAACAAAATGAAAAGACTACACAACTAGAAAGAAGAGTCAAAACCTTGGAGGAGGGATTCTACAAATTATCTATATTTGCACTAAAGGTCACTCATGTAGCTGCTACCACCCTCCAATTGCTGGCACATGAGAAGGATGATTCAAAGATGGACATGGAAGATAATAAGCTCCTCTATAAGTTTCTTGTTGATGATTGGGCTTGGGTTCTTCTGGCCAGGAAAGGAAAGAAAAATTATGGGAAATAATTTGGCTATTTTTGGGGGACTTAATGATCTTATTTTCTTTTGTTTTCTACTGCTACCTAGTTTGCTAGTTTACAACTGTTACTAGGAATTGGATTGGTCTATTTGAGCCAATAGTTTTTTTATTCATAACTTTATTGTTTGTTTAATACTGTAGTTTAGATGTTGTTATCAATAGTTGTGTGTTGTTTATGGGTTGGGTTGACTTACTTTTGCCAATAGTATTTTTCTGAACAATCTTAGTTGGTTTGTTCATTACACGCATTTGCTAGACTTGCTTACTTCTTGCTGGAGTTTTTTGGTTAGTATAGTATGTGGCTGTATTGCCTCCTATTTCTTCTGTAGGTGTTTTCTTGTAGTTTTCTCGTTACCCTCTTTCTTTTTGTAAGAGCTGACCCCCTTGTTTTGGTCTCTTTATATTTAAAAAACTAATAAGACCTAGATATGCCAACCAAAAGTGCATGGTACGCATAAACTGAGGTAAACCTAGACTTTGTTATGGAGCTTTTTACTATGGAAATAGATTATGATTAAAGTTAAAACTCAATATAATTAATTAAAATTGATTGTCATTGTTATTCAAAGGGTGTAACCTTTTTAATTACCTGTGAAGGATTATTTATGTGTGAAATCAATAGAAGAGATGACACAAAAAAGAAAAGACAAAAAAAAGAAGGAAATATTTAATATAGTAGGTACATAGAGTGCCTAGCTAAGGTATTTGTTGGGTTTTAGACATTGGAGAAGGGGCACACAGGGTGTTTCCAACTCAAGGTACAACATACACCTGGGAGTGTCCTTTCTATGGCTATGTTATTTCATGTTGTGGGGCATGTATTCATATTGTAAAGGTATGTTTGATTCTAAGTAAGATTCATGTCCTCCTATGAATGCTTACTTGCCTAAAGAACAAAAACCTATACTACTCTCTTGTACACTTGTCTGCAAGAACATCTATCTTTTTTGGCTTCTCATAGATATGTAATATTAATTTTATATAATTTAAGAAATGAATTTTATTTTAAAGTATTTGGAAGTTAATTTATAGTTATATATTAATATAATGAAAATATTACTTCTATTTTCATTATTGTTAAAAATGCACAAATGGAATACTGTACTTTTATTAACTTTAAACTTTAGAATTTGTGCATACATAATTAACTTAATTTAAATTCATTTAAAAAAATTAAATACCATTCTACTTATAATTTAGGGGACTTACAAACTCACTAAGTGAACTTAATTTAGAGCATGAATGTGCAAATATGTATTTTAATTATGCATAATAATACACATGAGAATATTCTCTAGAATGTGCATAATTAATTAAAGAAACATATGCAAGTGTGTCTAAATCAACTAATATGCATGCTCTAACACCCCTATATGTTAGGATTAACCACATACATAAATAAAAATTAAATGAAAATATAACTAATATTAGAAAATAATAAATCACACAGAAGAGAACACAAGACACAATGATTTAATTTGGTTCATCCAATCCCTAGGCTACATCCACCAACAACAAGTCCAATATTATTATTATCCAGTAATTACAATCCAAAATCCCTTACAACTCAATATCATTGCAAGAAGCTACAATATAATCATACATTATAAAATCCCTAACCCTTAGAAGCCATTTTATACAATTTTTTTATCGCTTACAAAATTAGGTCTAGAATCCAATAAAAAATTTAATAATAGACACCTTTTACAATAGTAGAGTCATTTTTGGCTTTGATGGTGTTGCCCGTAGAAACCCTCATGGGGGCATTGCCCCTTGACTCCACCATGTATTGCGATAGGGAGTGCACTTGGGGTATTGCCCCTTGATCCCACAGAAATAATATGGGGGGAAATCCTGTTGAATAAACCTCTGAGTCTAATTAGGCTTCACATCACAATAATCTCCTACTTGGAGACTAATCAGAATCCAAAACAATAACCTCCCTCTTGGAGACTGATCATAGCACTGCTAAACCTATAGCTTTCATTAGAATATCAAACCACCGTAGAATCTACTATTATTTTATTCTATTTAGTCTAGAAGACAAACCAAAGATGAAAATGAGTTCAACTTCTCCTTTGTTACTGCCTTGGTAAACATAATTGTTGGATTATGATTTGTATCTATCTTCTCTAGATTTAACTGCCCATCATCCAAAATCGACTGAACAAAATGGTACCACAACTTTATGTGTTTTGTATTTCAATGTAGAGCACAATTCTTTGCAAGATGAATGACACTTTGGCTATCTATGAACAAATAATTATCCCTCTGTGGGTGTCCCAATTCTTCCATGAAGAAGTAAAGCCATGTCATCTCCTTGGTTTCCTCTACAGCAACAATATATTTTTTCTCTACAGTGGATAAAACATTCACCTTCTATAATTGAAAAAGCCAACTCACTGCTACTCCACCAATAGTAAATACATAACCTATAGTACTCCACCTAGTATCAATATCTCCTACCAAACCTGAGTCAACATAGCCCTATAAATTAGTAGTAGAGCCCCCAAAATGTAAAGAATTATTGGGTGTTCCTCTCAAATATCTAAGAATCAATTTGACTGCATTCCAATGCTCAATTCCATGATGACCCATATACCTGTTAACAACTCTCACTACATGTGTAATATTTGGCCTACTACATAAAATGACATACATTAAACTTCCTACAGCTGAATGATAGGGTACTTGGGGACATTTTATCCTAGTCTTCCTTTTTCTTGGGACACATCTCCTTAATCAATTTTAAAAGACTAGGTAAAGGTGTGATGACAAATTTATCATTCTCCATAGAGAAATTTTACAACACCGTCACAGTATAATCAACCTAAGATAAAGTCAATTTTCTATTTTTTCCATATCTGCAAATCTTCATAACAAGGATTTGTTTTTCTACCCCCAAATTCTTCGTAGAAAATAAATGTGCTAAGTGTCATTTCAGCTCCTTAATGTGATCCATGTTAGACCCAGCTACAAGGATATCATCAACATATAAACATAAAATAATGTAGTTGTCATCATCTAACCTCTTAAAATAAACACAATGGTCAAAATGACACCAAGTGTTGTTGGAAATATAAGAGGAGTAATTGAGAGGGGAGGGGTGAATCAATTACCAAAAAAACAAATCCAAGATCCCTTAAGATGTCAATACAATACAAAACCAAAACTCTGCTGAAACTAAAATGCTGTCATAACTCGGTTAACATAGAAACACTCAGTTTACACTAAGAATTACTATCACCCAATAAACATTGAAATAATCACTTCTTAAGATGTCTAGTGTGTTTAAACTTAATTAAATTATTTGGAGAAACATAAATCAAATAACATGAACACAAGAGACACCAAGATTTAATATGGAAACCCAATTTTGGAAAATCATCAATTGCAACTAGTTACTATTTTTCACTCTTCTAAAGTGAGCCATATTAGGAGCCAACCCTATTAAAGGTTACAAAACACATTGTTAGGTGTGACCTTCTTAAAGGATTTAGTTCACCCTATTAGGAGTGGCCTTGTTAGAGGTCTTTAGACACTTCAATCTAGAAATTCCACCTTGTTAGAGGATTTGGCAAATAACTCTTAGACTAACTTTGTTAAGAGATTTGGTTCACTGCTACAATTATTAGAGAGTGACAATGAATTGAATTGATTTTTGATGCAACTACCTTTTCTGATTTTAGATCTTTTTTCTAGCTTGAATAATTGATCTTCCTTGATTTGAATGTTCTTTGCAGCTCGGTTAACTTGGATACTCTGATATCATTCCAATTTGCTTCCTTGATTTATCTTTTCAATACCATGCTTCTTACACAATTAAATCCTTAACTTGACCTTATATTTATGTGATTTACCTTTCCAATTCATCTTGAATACACTTTCAAAAAAATAAAATTCATCCCATAAGTTAGCTTAGTACTAACCAAAAAAACTGTCAGATCAAATATAATGATACAAGAAAATCCTTCATTAGCCAACCCAAATTAGTCAACACTAACTTAGAAAAGACTTTCCTTCAGACTTCATTTGGTAACCAAGTGAGCTTAGTTAACACTATTTCCATACCAACATCCTTTGGTAACTAAGTAAACTCAATTAACACTAGTTCTATGCTATCTTATCTAGAATGCTCAACATATACAAGAAACTTCCTTCAACGCCTGAGTGAGCTTGATTGACACTAATTTCTTGGCAAAGACTTGAAATTTGTGTAACATCAAAGACATCATACAATTAAATGATTACATCCAACAAGTGTAACCATGCTCATGCATAAAACTATCAAATTTAAGATACCATTGTCAAGGTTCTTGCTTCAAACCATATAAAATTTTGTTCAATCTACACACTAAGTTCTCCTTACCTTTGACCTCAAATCCCTGTGGTTGTGCCATATATATCTCTTCATCCAAATCACCATGAAGAAAGACTATTTTAACATCAAACTGTTCCAAATGCAAAACTTTAGTAGCCACAATATTTTAAATAATACTAATAGAAGTCATTTTGACGTAGGGAGGGACAATATAACTAGGGCAAAAGATGCACCCAACTATTCAAGCCATTTGTTAGAGTAAACATAGTAGAAAACAAACACAAATAATAACAACTAGAGGAGATAGAAGAGCCAAATGCCTTATAAATTCATCAAAATAAAAAATACATGCCCAACTGTAAGGCTTTCTCGATTACAACCAAAATTAAAATTAAAATTCAATCCACAATAATAAACTTTGCATTCCTACTTGCTTCTTTTCTTCCTACACTACCTTTTTCTAACTTCATACTACCCTAAGGTTCCACCTAAGACCCTTTTAAATACATGCATGACCACAAGTCAACATGTTGCAAATATCAACAATTAAACCCTTACATTAAATGCCAAAATAAGCTACAAGTTGACTCTCAACAAATACCTATCACCAAATTAAATGCAAAGATTGGCTCCAACAAGAAACCACACATAGACAACCCAGTTAATGAAGGATCAAACATGATGCTTTAACTTGGCAAGCTTGGAAACCAAATGACATCAGCAACTATCCCGAGCTTAGCAACCAAAGAGAACTTAGCAACCAAGGGGACTTGACATCCACTTCAAACTTAGAAATTAAAGAAAAATCAGTAACCAAAGGAACTCAACAACCAAGGAGAACTTGACAACCAAATTCAAAAGCAATGTAATGTCTCCACTTTAGTAGTTATCTAGTTGTGTGACCATTAGCCTTTTACTTTATTTTATTTTATTTTATTTATCCCACATTTCTTGTGAAAAGTGGTCAACCCTATGAAGTAGGAATAAAAGGAGAGCTTGTGGCTATTGTTAGGTAGGTTGAATATGAGAAGAAATTGGATGTGAGAGTTATGGATCTATTCTTGGCATTAGAGGACGTCTATCCTTTCTTGTGACATTCTAGACATCATTCTCTTGGGGTTTGGCCTTTGGAATTCATTACTATCAGCTTCATTAATAGGTATCTTGGGCTCATTTCCCACTACATGTAGATTGGATGCTTTCTCATATCATTCTGACTCCTTTTCTAATACTTATGCCATTGTGAAGGGATGATTTTACATGTTATAATGCTAGAGTAATTAGTGAGTAAAAAAGTTTTCTATATATTTGATTTTATTAGTTTGAAAACTAATATTATTTCAACAGTAGTTTAATCTTCATTTTTCATAAATTGCTTCTTGTTCATGTTATGTGATTTCAAATCTATGCAAAGATATTAAAATCTCTATTAGTAGTTGGCTCAGTTTTTGGGCATTTCCAAGGTGCCCATTATAGTGGTATTGGAGCTATAAGTCCTGCCATCTTGTCGAGGCCTTATAGGGAATTTGGAACAATTGGATAGAGGGGAAGGTATTTGAAAAAATGTCAAAACACTAAAATTAGAAATTAAAAAGGCTAAGCATTTATGTTTGAGAATGTGACAGGGGCTTTATAATTTCTGTAATACCAAAGCAAGACAAAGTAGGAGTTCAAACTTGTAGAATGAATAGTCTAGTTCATCCATGTAGAGGGATATATAATCTAGTCATATAGATACAGGGGAGATGTTCTTTGAACAAGACAATAGTATGGGTGACCAAGATGATAGGAATACAAGATTAGGTGGAGGCATGAATACTGGTCTAGATTAGGAGGAGGTAATGTTCAAATGATTACTAGGTACATTAGAGGAGGGGCTGTGTATGCAACAAGAGAAAAATAGGCAAAAGGATATGATGTTGTAGCTTATGACTAGAAAGATGGGTGTCAATATTAATCTAGGTGATGCCAAAAATGGAAACAATAACAATGGGGGAAATTATAACAATAGGGGCAATGATAACAATAGAGGTTGAGGCAACAAATACGGTCCTAAGAATAACACTAATGGTAATAATGGACATGGAAACAATGGGAATGAGGTTGATAACTTTAGACATGTTGCATGCCTAGCTCGAACAGTGAGCTTGAGACCTCTTCTACCCACCTTTTCGCTCAGAGATTTAGTTCAACTAGTAAATGAACCGTAGATTATAAAGCTATAGGATTAGCTCAGGAGGGACTAGGAGGCTAGTGGATTGGAGTTTTAGGTGGATATTTCCCTTAGAGATTATATTGACTTGAAGATGAGACACATGCCCAGATCAGGAGGGAGAAGTCAAAGCTTCAAGCTAAGAAAGACAGTTGGGAAAATTTCTTTACCTTATTATGATGCTTCAGGGAAGATGACTACACGAGCTTGGGTGGAGAAGGTAGATAGATACTTCTAGCTAAATCCTATGCCCAAGGAGGAGGCTATCAAGTATGTGGCTATTCATTTGGATGGTCCAACACACAAGTGGTGGAACCATGGAATGGTAACCTTGGGACATAATTAGATCACATCTTATGAGGAGTTCATTGAGAGACTCATAGAGAGATTTGATACCAAAGATCCCAAATTATAGTTTAAGGAGTTGGCACAACTCAAGTAGTGGGGATCAATTGAGATTTTTATTAGTGAATTTCAAAGGTTAGCTATGTTGGTCACAAATATTTCAAAGAGGAGGTTAGTAGTGTTGTTTATGGATGAACTCTTATATCCCTTGAGGGGTTGGGTTAAGGGGCATGGCCCATCTACATTATAGGAGGCCACTAAAAAGGCTCATGACCTAGCACCTTCTTATTTTAGGAGCAAATTTCAACATAGGGATTCATATCTAAAGAAGGAAAAGGAGAAGGAAAAAAAAACTTTTAACAATGATGCTCAACCAAAATGGGATAATGAGTTGGATAATGACACCTTGAATGAGTTGAGAAGGAAGAAGCTATATTTTCATTACAGAAAGCCTTGGGACTTATCTCAGAAGTGTCCTCTCAAGGCTTAGTAAAATAAAATGGAGTATTTCTTAGCAAAGGAGTAATAGTCAGAGAGGGAGGATCAACACTCTGATGTAGACAAGGATAGCACTACAGAGGAGAGCATCATTCTTGAGGATGAGAAGTCATTGGCATGATTAATGGGGGCTTAGAAGGAAATCACATTCAAGGTTAGGGTTACTATCTAGGGGTAGAAAATGATCTCACTCATTGATACTAGGGCTTACATAATTTCATAGATGTACAATTGGTAGCCAAGAGAGGTTTACAGACCAAGGAGCCCAATAGGTTTAGAGTCATGGTAGCTAATGGTGACAAATTATTATGCACTTGGAATATATCTAATCTTCACATTAGTTTTGGAGATGGCTATGAGTTGGATGATGAGTTCTATGTAGTTGACATGGGAGACTATGATGTCATCCTCGACATGACATGGATGGCCTCGCTAGTTGAGTTCACACTCAACCTAGCAAAATTGGAGATGAGGTTCCAGCATGGGGGTAGAACTATTGTAATTAGAGGACTTTTAGATGGGAGTTGTAGAGTAATCTCCTTGAGGAGAATGTAGAGACTATTTTGGCATGATTATGTAGAGTGGGCAATAGAGTGTTTCACTATGCCAACCTCATAGGAGCCATAGGTCAAGAGTCATCCACTAGGTATCCAGGAGATACTTGATAGACTTGGAATTTTGTTTGGCGAGATTCCACATGGGGTTGCTCTTGACAAAGGGATAGAGCATGTTATTGAGCTCGAGGAGGGAGCCAAACCAATTATGATTACACCCTATCATCATCCTAAGAAATAAAAGGATGAGATAGAGAAGGCAATTAAGGATTTGATGGAGATGGGGCATATTAGGCCTAGTAAGAGCTCCTTTGCTTTAGTAGTAGTATTCTAAAGAAGAAGGATGGGATGATGTACATGTGCATTGATTACAAGGCATTAAATAAGAAGACCATTAAGAATAGATATCCCATCCCACTAATAGATGAGCTATTTGATGAGCTACATGGTGCATTCTTTTGTATGAAGATTGATTTATAGTCAGGGTATCATCGAATCAGGATGAGGGTGGAGGACATTGAGAAGACAAACCTTTAGTGTCACTATGGCTACTTAGAGTTTTTGGTTATGCCATTGGGCTAGCCAATGCCACTGCTACATTCTAGAGTTGCATGAATCAGGTATTCAGGTGATAGCTTAAGATATTTTTTTTGATTTTCTTTGATGAAATTTTGGTCTTTAGTAAGACTTGGGAGGAGAATTTAAAACATCTTGAGATGGTATTGTCCATTTTGGAGAAAGAATATATCACTATATGCCAAGAAATCTAAGCGTGAGTTTAGGTTGACTGAGTTACTATACCTTGGGCATATCATCAGTACAGATGGAGTTTAGGTAGATCCTAAAAATATCAGAGCTATTATTGATTGGCCTACTCCTACGAAGTTCACATAGCTTAAGGGGTTATTTGGTCTTTGTGGGTTTTATAGGAGATTTGTTAAGGGATTTTCACAGACCACTGCACCCTTGATAGACCTTACTAGGAGAGGATCCTTCGTGTAGATAGGGGAAACTCAAAGATTCTTTGATCATTTTAAGAAAGTGGTGTCATCATGTCTAGTATTAGCTCTAAAGGACTTCATGAAGCTATTTGAGTTTCATTGTGATGCATTAGGTGATGGGATTAGGGTAGTCTTGATGCATGAGAAGCATCCCATTGCTTTTGAGAGTAGGAAGCTCTGTGGAGTAGAGAGGAGCTATTCCATCTATGTTTAGGAGATGTTGGCTATTATGCATGCATTGGACAAGTTTTGGTCCTACCTAGTTAGGGGAAGTTTGCTATCAAGACTGATCATGACAACATCAAATGCTTCATGAGTTAAGAAGATTTGAATGATAGAAAATAGAAGTGGATTAAAAAGTTGTAGGCTTATGACTTTGACATTGATTTTTTCAAAGGGAAGATGAATGTGGTGGTAGATGCTTTATCTAGGAGACCTCATATTTGTGGTCTAGCAAAGATTATAGGAGATTGGAGAAATAAGATTATAAAAGAGTATGCAAGGGGCACTTGGGCTTCTAGAGTGATTGCAAGCCCAATACAAGATGATCATTCTGTGGTGATGGACAAATTGATCAAGTTCCAGGGTAGGATATATTTGATTCCTTCATCATAGTTTAGGGAGGTAATAATGAAGGAATTTCATGATGTAGCTACAACTGGACATCCAGGGGTCTTTAGGACCTATAGGTAGATCCATGAGTGATTCACATGGAAAGGGCTTAAGGATGATGTTCAGAAGCATGTTAGGGAGTGTGCAGTTTGTTAGTAGAATAAGGAAGAGCACACATATCCTATAGGGTTGTTACAACCTTTGACCATTCTAGATAGGAAATGGGAAAGTATTTCTATGTAATTCATCACTTGGTTACCATGAGTACAGGGAAGAGATTGCATCTATGTGGTAGTTGACCAGCTAACAAATTTTTCTCACTTCTTTTCTATTCCATCCACCTATATAGCAACACAGGTGGATGATCTTTTCTTCAGAGAGATATTTAGGTTACATAGGCTATCTAGTTTCATTGCTAGTGATCAAGATAGTAAATTTATGAGTATTTTTTGATAGGAATTGTTTGGATTTTATAGCACAAATCTTACACCTAGTACTAGTTATCATCCATAAATAGATGGGTAGATGAAGATTGTGAATAAATGGGTGGAAGGATATTTGAGGAACTATGTGACTAAACAACAGAGAGCTTGGGTCAAATGACTACATATGGGAGAGTACTATTATAACACCACTTATCATATATCCACCAAGATGACTTCATTCATGGCATTGTATGGTTATGAAGCATCTAGATTCATGGATCTAGTTTTGGGGGATAGTAGAGTAGCCAAAGCCAAAGACTTCTTGCAGGATAGTTAGGATATTTTGAGGGTGCTTAGGGAGAATATACACTAGGCTCAGAATTAACAAAAATTGTATGTTGATCAAAACTAGATAGAGTGCATTTTTGAGGTTGGGGATATGGTTTACTTGAGGCTACAACCATATAGATAGTCATCACTCAAGAAGAGTAGAAGAAAGAAGTTGAAGCCTAGGTTTTATGGTCCCTACAGAGTGTTTCATAGGGTGGGTGAGATTTCCTATAAGATTGACCTTCTAGAGGGTAGTTAGGTGCAAAATGTGTTTCATGTGTCGAGGCTTAAGAAAGCCATCAGTTAGAAAGTTGTGTCTTCTACAGATTTTCCACCATTAGATGAGGAGGGGAAGCTCGTATTGATTCCTAAGGCTATTCTAGATACTAGGGAGAGGAATTTGTAGAACAAGGTGATTAAAAAATATTTAGTTCGATGGAGAGACCTGCCAAAGCAAGATGCTACTTGGGAGAGTGAGCAGGTGTTACAACAAATAGGATTGAGATTGCTTGAGGACAAGAAATTTCAAGGGGGGTGGATTGTAATGTCCCCACTTTAGCAATTGTCTAGTTGTGTGACTGTTAGCTTCTTATTTTATTTTATTTATCTCACTTTACTTGTGAAAAGTGGTCAACCCTATGAAGTAGGAATAAAAGGAGAGCTCGTGGCTATTGTTAGGTAGGTTGAATATGAGAAGAAATTCGATGCTAGAGTTACAAATCTATTCGAGGCATTAGAGGAAATCTATCCTCTCTTGTGACATTCTAGATGTCATTCCCTTGGGGTTTGGCCTTTGGAATTTATTGCTATCAGCTTCATCAATAGGAAGCTTGGGGTCATTTCTAGCTACAAACAGATTGGGTGTTTTCTCATATCATTCCCACTCCTTGTTCAATACTTATGCCATTGTGAAGGGATAATTTTATATGTTATAATGTTGGAGTAATTAGTGAGTAGAAAAATTTGCTATGTATTTGATTTTATTAGTTTAAAAACTATTATTATTTTAATAGTAGGTCAATCTTTAGTTTTCATAAATTCCTTGTTTTTCATGTTATGTGGTTTCAAATCTATGTAAAGAGATTAAAGTCTCTATCAGTAGTTGGTTCAGTTTTTGGACATTTCTAGGGTGCCCATTACAAGCAACTACAAACTTGATAAACATAGAAACTTGGCAATGCAAGGTGTTGCAACTCGACAACAACTAAGAAACTTGAAAAACATGCAGGATAAAAATGCAACCAAAGATGCTTCTGCATCAAGCAACTAGGGGTGAAAGAAATGATTCTCCCGAATCATTGAGATGTCACAACCTGAGCTAAATCCAACTTAGGTTGGGAAATCCATGTAGCATCATCAACTAGTTTGTTCTTCCACTTTACCAAATACTCATAGTAATATTTTCTTCTTGTGCTCTTACCAATGTTCTGATCCAATATCTATTCAACCTCTTCAATCTACTTCTTAGGATAATTATCTTATACAACAACTTCATCATCAGATTCATGATATTTATACAAATTATCAACATTGAATATAGGATATATATCCATGTCATTAGGTAACTCAACTTCATAAGAATTACCACCATCAAAATTTCTGAAGATCTTACAAGGTCCAAACTTCTTCATCTTTAACCTACTATATGTTCCAACAGGAAATCCTCTTTTCTTAAAGTGAACCATCACCTCATCACCAATTTCAAAAACATGATGTCTTCTAGACTTATCAAAATTCTCCTTACACTTCATATTACTTTGTTCCAATTTTTAACTTTACTTCCTCATGCAAAGACTTCATAAAATAAGAAATTTTTTCTCTTGCAACGCTTCTCTTCTCTTCACTGGCAACATCCCTTAAATCTAACATCCCTTTAGGTTGTACTCTAGTGACAATAACAAAAGGTGTTTTCACAATACTCCTATTCACATAATTATTATATGCAAGCTTAGCTTGTGCTAATACCAACTCCTAATTACTTGGATTATCTCCCACTAAACATATTAGCGAATTTCCCAAGCTTCTATTCACAATCTCTATTTTTTGATTTTTCTGTGGATGGAATGTGGAACTAAATTTCAATTCAATACCTATCTTATTCTACAAAGTCTTCCAAAAGTAACCAAAAAAATTAGTATCTTTGTTAGAAATTTAATAGTTCTTGGTAATCCATATAATCTAACAATCTCTTTGAAGGAAATCTCAACAACATGGTCAGCATCTGATGTCTTCTTACAAGGTATGAAATAAGCTATCTTAGAAAATCTATCCAAAACAACAAATATAGAATCATACCCCTTCACTATCTTAGCCAATCCAAGAACAAAATCCATACTGATATCATTCCAAGGTTTCTCAAGAACAAAAGTAGGTGTATATAATATAGTGTTTTGATTTGCTCCTTTTGCAACTTGACAAACTCCACAACTCTTTAAAAACTTCTGAACATCCTTGTACATCTGTGGCCAATAATACTTATCCTTCAACAAACTTAATATTTTATCAATTTCAAAATGTCCAGTCAATCCACCACTATGTTTTTCCTTAATCAAATTCAACCTAATAGAACTCTTAATAATACAAAACTAAATACCCTTAAACAACATACCTTCTTGAATAAAATATTCATCAAAATTACTTAGTATTTTTTGTCAAACTAGGTGCTCTACACTCTCTCCACATCTCAAAAAAATCAAGATCAGTATCATACAACTCCATCTCATCAAAACTAAGAACTTCAACCTTCAACTCAATCAAAAAAGAATGTCTTCTACTCAATGCATCAACAACTTGGTTAGTGAGTCCACTCTTATTCTTAATCACAAATGTGAAACTCTACGACTACTCAATCCACTTCATATGTCTCTAATTCAACTTATGTAGAGGTCCCAAGTACTGTAAGGCTTAATGATTAGTATACAACACAAAATCCTTAGGAATCAAATAATGTCTCCACTTCTTTAGTGCTTGAAAAATAGCATAAAACTCTTGATCATACAAAAAGACTTCCTTTTAGCATCATTCAACTTCTTACTAAATAAAGAAATAGTTTTACCTTCATGACTTAATATAGTTCCTATTGCACCACCACTTCCATCCAATTCAACTTGAAATACCTTATTGAAATCAAGCAAAGCCAATACAAGTAACTCAAAAAACTTTTGTTTTAAATTCTCAACACTGTTATCAGCTCCATGTGTCCACTTGAATTCCTTTTTATCTCCTCTCATTATCTCAGTCATAGCATTACAAACAGAACTGAAATTCTTTATAAACTTCCTATAAAAACTAGCCAAAGCATTAAATTATCTTACCTCATCAACATTATCAGTTGTAGGCCAATCCAAAATTTCTTTAACCTTCTTAGGGTCCATCTTCAAACCATTAGCTGAAATCAAAAATCCCAAATACACAATCTTTTCTTGCATAAAAGAACATTTCTTCATATTAATCATAAAATTTTCCTCCTTCAATCTCTATAATACTTGTCTAACATGCTCAAGATGTTCTTCCTTAGTCTTATTGAATATCATAATATCATCTAGATAAACAACCACAAACTTACCCAAGAATATCTTGAGAACTTCATTCATTAACCTCATGAAAGTACCAGGTGCATTAGTCAAACCAAAAGACATTACCAACCATTCATACTAACCATCTTTTTTCTTGAAAGAAGTCTTCCATTCATCACCTTATCTAATTCTAATATGATGATAGCCACTCTTCAAATGAATCTTGGTAAAATACTTTTCTCCACTCAAACAATCCATTATGTCATCCATCCTTGGCATAGGAAACCTGTATTTCATTACGATCTTATTAATAGCTCTAGAATTAATAGACATTCTCCATTCTCCTTTCTTCTTAGGTGCTAATATGATAGGTACATCACATGCACTTAAAAAATTTCTCTGATCGAACCTTTTTACAACAACTCATGCACTTTTCTATTAAGCTCTTCATTTTTAGTAACTATCTATATATATGGTGCTTTATTCAGCAAACATGCTCTAGGAATTAGATCCATGCAATGAATTATGTTGGAAATATTAAGACAAGATAAGTTACTAAGAGGGGAGGGGTGAATCATTAACTTCTAATTTGTTTATTCCAATAAGCATTTAATCCTTTATATGAATTTTGATCTAACTTCATGCATGAGAAAATGAAAAACATGAAAGCATACACAACACTTTAACATAAGATTTGGTGACCCAGAAACCTACCAAATAGAAAGTAAAATTGTGGTGGGGATGATACCCACAAGCTTTAGTACTACAAAATAAAGTTGGCTTGTTAAGGCTTACAATGATCACTTCTGATGATCTACCTTGTTAGGAGCAATAAGGACTGCTAGGTCCACCTTGCAAAAGGATTTACAAACACACAATGAAGTGTGCACTTGTTAAAGATATTTACATAAGACTATTAAGTATAACTTGTTAAAGGATTTGATTGGTCCACCTATTAGGATGAAACAATAGCTGATCTCTGATCTACAACTTGGTTCCCTGAATGAGATTCGTCTAAGTGTACAAACACCTTGCTATGATAGATGAATCTTTGCTGCTCCTTATACTACTGTAGCCTTTATAATTTTATCTTCTACTCTTCTTTGATAATGACATTACTTCCTTACTTCATTAATTTGGATGTGATACAATACATTACATATATATCAATCTAATTACATAATTACAAAGTCAGCCACAATATGAGTTTACACAAATATAACAAAGTCAGCCAATGTGTACAAACTCAAGCTCTGAAGACTAACTCAGTGAGGTTTTGATACTTGGCATCAACTATCAATGCTCAACATCATCATGCACTTGGTAGATATAGAAGCTTGATCCATATTGATCACTTCCAAGTAGTCTTGAACTTGGTCTGCACTGGTGACTTGATGAATACTATGAAACTCAACATATAAACTGAGTCTCATGATTCACACTGTATAGCTCGATGAACACTATCACCTTGAGCTTGGTATAAACTGATTCTGTTGGTTAACACTGTTAGAAGTTGTAATCTTTCCTTGGTGTGTGTATAAACCAAGGTTACAACTCCTTTCTTTATTATTATAATATATTAGGATATAAGCCAAGGTATCCTAATATATTTCTTTTTTGTCCTTTTTCCACTACATCTTATTTTGTCATCTAGTGGAATATGTGAGGACAAATATATATTGTAATTTCTAATTTTAGATTATTCCTCCTTAAGAGGAATCTCACACTTGGCCTCACACACTTATGAATGGTGGCATTCATAGACATGGGAGTTACATTCTAACTCCTCTCTCTCATCTCTATTTAAGAGATGACCCTCTTCTCTCATTTAACAATGAGATTTCTTCCTCTTCTCTATTATTGTATGAGCATTGCTCTCTATCTCTCTCTCTCCTCCTTCTTAGGCTTTTGATGCCTCATTCATAATATCACAAGGGGTTTTCTTTGCTTTCCCCTTTCCAAATATCTTGTCTCATGGTGTTGGAGCTTGAAGCTTTCTCTCTCCTATTTTATGGTAATATCTTTTCATGCATTTACTCACTTAGATTCTTTCCTGGTATTGTTTATTTACAGATTTCTTTTTCCATTTCTAACAAACACTAAGTAGCTTAGTTAACACTAGACTCACATTACATCAACTGTGAACTCGGTAAACACTACACAACTTGGTTTGTACTAGTAAACTCAGAATACACTAAAATTCTCAGTTTACACTGCTAATCTTCAATTCTATAGTAACTGCTTAGTTCAAATTGAAATCTATCCATAGGACTTGGTAGCAAATGGAGGACTTGGTAACAATTGGAATGCTTGGTTTACATTGTTAACAGTACAATGTGCTTAGTATGAACTCACAATGTGAATAAGTGTATGTCACTAATAACAAACATGATTGGAATGTCAACAATCTCCTCCTTTGGCATTAGTGACAAAAATGCTTATCAGTCAAAATTGAATTATGCATCACCTTATATCTCCAACTCGGTAGAGTATACTATTTTTGAGATTTTTCAAAATTGGTTTTGTAAATTATACATTTTTGTACATAGTAATGTTCCTCCATAGATAATGTATAGTATACTATACATAATATACATTTTCTTTACAGTATTCTTACAATTTTCTCCCCCTATCTTTTTACATCTTTCTCATAGCTTCTCCTTATACCTTCTATAGTTTCTTCCTTTAGATCATCTAATATCTTCTCCCACTTTTTGACATTAATGCCAAAGATTTATGCTATATGTATTTACATAGTAATGCCAAAATGAGACAAGAATTCTAAATGTACCTTTAGTAGCAACAAGAAATTCTTGTCCCAATTCTCTTGCAAGACCTTGCTTGTGTGCAATGCCACCTACACTTCTGTTGATAGTTCAATCATGTGGTCTACAATTGAGAAATTATTATCATGGATGAGAGTTTTTGAATATGCAACATGCTTTTGTAGTGTATCCATGTTAGGGAGAATCATATTTTGAATATCTATCAGGGTAGATATAATTCTCACTTCTTCTTAGAGTAGTTCCACCTACATATCTGTCAAAAATATGATCTTGCTAAAGTGAGTAGAGCTAGAACTTGGGTCAAGCTGTAGCTGTTGTGCACTTTCCTTCAGATCTTCATCAAACTTAGACATTTTGTCTTTTATTTCCTTTGTAAAACTTGAAATATCACATAATTTACCAAAAAGTAAAGTTACATTAATACAAGAAGTTTCCAGAGAACTCAAAATAGTAGATAACACTACTTGGTAAATTAAAATATTTTGAGCAATAAGTTCTAATACCTTATTCTCAAACTTTTTCTCTTCTTTTTGCAATAACTTGTCTTGTCCATCTAGATCTTCATTATACTTTTGGATTGCTTTTGCCAACTGATACAAAATTGGTTGAGAAGAATCAATATCTATACCTATAGCCTCTGCCAAAATGTTCTTGGCATCCCCAATGATTTTAAATTCTTTGTCTCTTTCCTATCTTAGCCTCTACTACTTGGCTTTCTTTTGGAGTAATTCTCTAAAGGTCTGCATTTGATCAGGATTGATATCCCAATTAGCAATCACAATTTCCTCATCAATATCTATATCCTCCTCCTTTTCTTTAGCTTTACCCAAAATTTTTGTGCTCAGTTGAGGCTTGATTTCAATGACCTTTGTAGTTATTGTTTGTGTACTCAGAATGGAAATAATAGTTGAAATAGTAGGGCTTGTTGCAAAAAGTGGTACTACACTCATTATAGAAATACTAGTAGAAATACTTGTTGAGCCAAAATTAATGTATCCAAAACTATTGTATTCAAAACTATTGAAGAGGGAAGAGTCTATAGCTTAAAAGATGAAGTGTTTGATAGTTCAATCAATGATGTGCTGAGCTAGACTAGTGCGAAAATTGATTGGATGTTTGTGCTTGCAGTGCTAGTTGTATATGAGCATGTAGACACCTAAATCCTTTAGAAAATAAAGTATTTTTATTTTCTGAAAAAATTCCTGATGACATTATCATTTATTTATTGATTAATTAATTAATTTATTTTTATGCCATTAAATCCCTTTATCTTAATTAAAAATATTTAATTAAGGAATCCCTCCCAAAAATTTTTAAATCTTATTTAAACATTATTTCCTTATTTATTAATTATTTAATTAATAAATTGACCAAAAATTCCAAAATTAATAAAAAATCTATTTTTTGCCCAAAACTTGGCCAATTTCCTTAAGACCACTAACCTCTTCCAAAATCTTCTAATCCTTCTTTAATTTTGATTAAAGGCTAATCCCATCATTTCTTACCCCTAATCCCAACTCAAAATATTTAATTAAGATTAAATATTAATCCTCATGTTTATTAAAAAAGTTTTAATAAATATCTCCTCAACCCAAACCCTTGAAATAAATAAAACTTTATTTATTTCCTAAAATCTAATTTATCCTCATCCTAAGAAGTTGTAGACTCTTCTAGAAAGTCTTCATCCTCATCCTAAGAAGTTCTAGACTATTCTAGAAAGTCTTTATCCTCATCCAAATTCTAGACTCTTCTAGAAGATGTCTTTAAACCTAATCCTAATCCCCTCCTAACCTTGTCACATTCCCTAAACATGGGTTAAGACTTGCTAACCCAAGCCAAAGTTAACAAATATCTCCTCCTTCACCCACCCTCATTAAATGCCATCCACTTGCCTATCCCTAAGCTAATCCTAAACCATCCTAATCCATCCTCTAATCATTTGCACAATCCTAAGCAAGCTTAAAACTTTCCTAATCAAGCCCAAGTCAAAATTCTTCTCATCTCCCTCAAAATATCCCAACCATAAAACTTTATGAAGCCCACTAGGCCATAAATGACTCTTCCAAGCTCTTTCATTGCTCTTACAAGCCATTATGAGGGTCTTTATGAAGATTTTATCCCTTGAGCCTCCTTTGTTGACTCATCCTTCCCCTTTCTTCCATCCTCTCACCCTATGACATGTGTCACTCCCTGATTGGCTGTGAGGAAGCACAATCCATGTGCTCTCCTCTCATGCAATCTGAGCCCTCCATGAGCTTTTCTCCATCCTTGTATCTTATCCCTCAATCCCTCAAGCCTCTTGCATATAAATTGGATCCTTCTCCTTTGAAAAAGAACACAATCCATGAAGTAAAGTCATAATGCCATTTTAAGAAGCCATTTTACATCAAAACCATACACTCACACCCAAATTCCAACTCCATTTGAAGCCCTTTTTGAAGCATAAGCTTGAGCATACATCTTATCTATTTAGATAAAGCCACTCAACAAGAGAGCTTCTCATTGAGAGAGCCCATTAATGGCTCATATTCTCAATTGAGAGCTCATCTTAGTCTATCTTGAAGTTTATGAATTTTGTTTAGTTTGTAGAAGCTTTATTTAAATTTGATTTCTATTAGCATACTAACATTGCTCATATACATTTTGGCACGCTCGGTGGGACCTCGCATGGGTCATCTTCATTAGCTTTTTTAGTCAAGTTTTGTATGTCGTTTGCTAATTTTGGCTAATTTTGCTTGTTTTTGTGATTGGTAGAATTGTATAAATTGGTTTTGTAGGTCCACATTAGCATGAAGAAGACAAAGGAACTCATAGTCTATCTCATAGTGTTTGCAGATTTTTCAAGCTTATAGGTGGACAAAGCACTTGGAATTCTTCTTCCTCTTCTTGTCTATATTCTTCTTATTCCATCTACTTCTTCTTCTTCTTGTGGGAGATCTTGGCCATTTTTTTTTTTAAGGAAGCAAAATCATACACACTTCTTTTTAGTGCTTAAAATGAACCCCCAAATCATACTTAAATCCATTATAAACTAAAAATTTGGAAAAGAAAAAAATATTTTAACAAGTGAAACTAAACCAATCCAATCATTTGCATCCTTGCAACATCAAGGTTTTAGATGCATTCATGCAAAGTTAGGAACACTTCATTTTTGGAAATTTAAAAAGAACTTCAAGTTTCCATTTCAAAAGGTTCAAAATCAACACTAAGTGCACACTAAAATCTAAATAAAACTCAAAGCATCAATCAAGGATAAAATAAACCTCATTTGCAAATATTTTAAAGTTTTTAAAAAAATATCATGAAAACTAAGAGTCCTAAATGGTTGCCAAAATTGTCCTAAAAGCTTTGTTATTTGTTCCAAACAAATGTCTTGTTGCAAAATCTTGAATGTTTCTTAGGTTTTTCATGCATCAAAATAATCTAGGAATATCATTTTTGGGCTTAAAACATGCAAACTAGAACACAAAATCTTGAATGAAAAGAAAAGTCCAAAGAGTCATTTTCACTTTTGAGTTCAAAACAATCTTGAATGATCTAAGCTTAAAACAAAGCACTTCAAAGTTCTTAAAACAACACACAAAATCTCAATCTTGAATGCTCAAAGGAAAAAAACTTGAATGTTTAATCACTTGTCTTTGAATGCATGTTTCTAAAATCACTTTTGAGTGCCATGGATTAAAATCAAGTTTGCTTTTTTATGAATGCATGATTAAAACAACAAATCCAATCTTGAATGCAAAAGGTCAATTAATCATTATAATATCTCACACTTCATCTTTTGGGGCATAAAAAGAATCTACATTTTAGAAACTTTCTAAGTTATAAAAACAAATAAAGACACTTTGAGTGAATTTGTTGTTGGACTCACCCTCTTTAATCACCCATCATTCTAACCATTGGTTGCAATATCAGCACATATATGGGGATGGGTCTACCTAAGAAGGTGTTAAGTGCTCCACAAAAATAAAATTCCACTCACTTAAGTTTTTATTGGTTTTTCTAAGTTACAAAATTCCTTGAATGCACATTAGTCTCACTAACACTTCATTTGGGCATAAAAAAAATTGAACAAATCTTGACGTGGAGGGCCTCTGGGCGTGCGCTTGAAATTTAATTTCACACATTTTTGTTTTAGGCTTAAAACAAACTCACACTCAATCTTGAATGCCTTAAAGAAAAATCAATTGATACTTGATGTGGAGGGCCTCCAGGCGCGCAAGTTTACTTTTGTTGACCCTAAATTTTCTTGGTGTATTCATTCTTTGATTGATTTTAATTTTGATAATGCTTCAAGTTGGAATTGACCATTTGCATCCTAAACATGTGTGTTTGCAAGGTCTAGATTAGAAAACATAAATGTCAGTTGGAAAAGAATTCTGTCTTTTAGCCCAAGATCATCCAAGTCTTCTCTCCCCTTGTCGTCTTTCGAGGCCATCTTGGGTACATAAGATTAGGATCCAAAATTTTGTTTAAGTTTTAGGAGGCCTTCTTGGGGATTTCATCACCCCTTGGGATGACCTCAACTCTAGCGTTTCGACAGAGTATAAAGATTGAGAGGTGAATCCAAAGACACCTCTCTTGGAATCAAGATTTTGTCACTCGGGCTAAGCCTCAAGGAACTTTATACCCTTGAGAAGTGAAAGAGGAGAAGTGGGTTACCACTCCTCTCAGCTGTGTGACATTGTTTTGGTTTCATCTACAGATTCGGGCCTCACGTACCTTTGATATATCAAGGACTTCCTAGCTAAACCAACTGTCAACCTTGTAGAAAACCATCTAAGATGTTAATGTGTTTTAAGTGACTGATCGAAACATTTTTAGAACATACACACTCCATGCAAGTATCACATTCTGAGAATCACAAACTTCTGTCTAGTTGTTCATATCTATTGCTTGATTTTTTTACTTGTTGAATGAATGTTTGCCAAACTTGGTCAATCCTAGCTTAGGGCACACTTACCATAGTCATTGCCTATTCCAAAAGTTGAATGAGTTGAAGCAAAAAAACAAAAATCTCTCTAAGCCAAGCACATTCAGGAATTTATGTCAGAACAACCCAAACCCAAACAGAAGTTTCACAAAGTCAAACTCAAGCCATCTCAGGCATACCAAGAACTTTCAGCCAAGAGAAAGGAAATAACACCAAGCCCTCGAATTGCCAAACTCCACAAAGTAGAGGAAAAAGCTTCCAACGAAGCCCTTCAAGATGCCTAGTTAGATCACACTATCCAACTTAACCAACATCCAGGAGTTAACCCTACTTATGCATTACCAACTAGGCATGATTTCTATGATTAAACCCCCTTGTTTCTCCACATCTTCTTGCATAAGATTCACTTTAGAGTCATCCTTGTAGGTAAGCCAGCCATCTTTTGTCCTCCCCTTAAGAATTTTAGCTCATCCATCTCATTTAGAACCAAACCATCTAGCCAGCAATCCAAAATCTTCACATCCAAGCCTTCAAAATTGTTGTAACTTTGCCAAAAGTTTGCCATTCCTAACATCTTCCAAATCCACCAATCTCACCAAGGTTATCCCTTTGATTGAGCTTTGTCTAGGCTAATCTAGCTTTGTCACTTGTTATCCCTCATCACCTTGAGCTAAAGGTTGGGATCCACAAGTGGTCAATCTTGTGTTCTTCCTAAAGGATCATTAGTCTATCCTTAAGTTGACACAATCACCACCAAGATTGCACATAGGAAGGCAGACCTTTCATGCTTTGGCAACATAGCTTTGAAGTTAGAATCCCCAACCCAATCCTCCTTAGGTTTTTTCATTTAGCTTTGCCTCAACCTAGGAAATCATTTGCATAGAAAAGCCTTCCCCCTTTGCATCCATTAGCATTGTTGCATCTCATCCCTAGGAACATTCTACATTTTCATGCCAGCCGTCACTCGTTTAGCCAAGAAGAAGAAGGAAACAATGGAGCCCTATCATTTGGATCAAACAGCTTCGCTCCCCTTGAGCACCCAACCATCCCTCAGCCCAGAGAACACTATACCATCACCTACTGACATTGAAGCTTTCATGAACCAACCAGGAAATGCAGTATTGGTGAATGCCATTATAGATAAGAACAAAGAAACAATGATGGCTAACTTTCGAAGGGAAAACATAGGAGCCTTCGACTTTGGAAGACCTCCTCCCTTATCAGATCCATCTCACCCATTATTTGGACAACTCCCACCATCCATAGGCTCTTATGATTCAAATTATCCTCAATATGTGCCAAAAGAAGAGCCTCAACCCACCCCATATGATCCAACAGACCCAAACATACCAGCCTCCACTCAAGTTGAAATCTCCCTTCCGTAAACCAATCCAGCCACCACCACTCCACCATTGGTCCATACTACTCCATCCCAAACCCCCTTCACCCAAAACACCTCATCATTCACTCCCTTCACTATTGCTGCTGTTGCTCTCCAACCTAGCCTTCCAAGTCCACCCATCTCCCAAATTAGTGCTAGCATCTTTGGCAAACCTCAGCAATATAAAATCACGATGCCACCCATGGGGCCAAGTAATCAACCCTTCATCACCCCTAGCTTGTTTACTTTAGCTTAGAACACAATTCCATCATTTCCACTAGGTCCTTGGAGCTCAGTGCCATCAACCATAAATCCACAAGCTACTACCCTCACTCCACAAAGCTATCAAACCACACAAGCTACTACCAATGTTTTGTCAAGCTCTCGAGTGACCCAAGCTCCTACCACCCCTCTACCAAGCATTCAAATCTAGCCATCAAGCTATAAAACCCCATTAGTTCCATTTCCAAGCTTTCAATTCCCACCACGTCCACCACCAACTGATCCATTACCTCCTATTACCAACTATTTTTCTATGCCACTTCTAGGAGGAAATCCACCACCACCAACTACCAATTACTTGGCCTCTTTTGCCATGCAAATACCTTCCCAAATGGGGGCACAACCCACATATATTGGTCAAACTCCTCAAATCCAAAGTCAAGTTCCACAAGCTCCTCGATCCTTCCCCCAAGTTTCACAACCATCTTATACCTTACCTCCACAAAGTAATAAGTTTATCCCACAGCTAGCTTATGTTTCTCAATTCCAACCTCAAATCCAATATCAACAGCAAGCCTCACAACACATGCAGCAATATGTGCCACCTCCACCATAGCAACCCATCAGCCACCATTCAGTTTCCCAAGCCATGTACAATCCCTACCAGCCCATACCTCAAAGCCATCCATATTCCATTGCCCCATCTAGCACATACCTACCTTAGGGCACTCCTACATTGGGGGCACCCCAGCCATCACCCATTAATTTAGAATGGGAAGCCATGAAGATAGCTTTGAAGAACATCTAGGAGGGAAATGATCCAAAAACCTTCAAGTTTGAGAATGTATGTCCTTACCCATTTGATAGAGCCATTACTATGAATCCATTCCCCAAGCATTTTGAGATACCCAAGTTTGACAAATTCAGAGGAAAAGGAGACCCTGTCACACATATCAAAGAATTTTACATGCACTACCAAGAAGTGGCATACGATGACGTCTTCCTCTTGTGTCTCTTTCCCAAAAGCTTGGCCAGACCAGCTCTTGAATGGTTCTATAGAATACCATATGGCACAATTAAAAACTTTGCTGAATTGTTTGATGCATTTGTAGCCCAATATGCCCATCTTGTTGAAACAGAGCTATCAGTAGTGGATCTTGTCCGCACTAAACAAAAAGGTGGAGAAAGCCTTCCTGAATATTTGCAAAGATGGCAAACCCTTACCACCTGCATATCTTGCACCTTGGCAGAGCACCATTTGGTTAAAATGTTTATTGATAATGCCCATCCCAGCTTGGCTCACCACATGACCATGAACTGTTTGCAGACCTACAAAGATATCAAAGAGAAATGAATTATCCTTGACCAAGGACTCATTAAAAATGGTGTGGTCAAGATTTACAAAGAAGCCAACAAAAATCAAACACATTCAAATGACAAGTCTAGGTATTGGAACAAAAACAAGCACATTGCAATAGATGGGGTTACTGATATGAGACATGAGAATATTGTTGGTCCTTCCCAAAATCAATCCAACCCACCTTATCAACCAAACAATCAACAACCTATCAACTACCAACAACAGAATCAATAAAGCTATCAAAGCCACAATCCAGGACCCAACTTTCAAAGGTCTAAAAATCAAGCTAATGCCATCAATGTAGCTATAGGGAAAAAGCCCAGATTCCAACTTGCACCTAGAAACTATACACCCCTTGGTGAGCCATTGGATGTCATTTTTGAGAAATCGACTAAGGAAAACCTCATCAAATTTCTTCCTACCCAGCAAATTGACCCAAGCCAATCCAAAGCTGCATGGTACAAAGATAATGAGTACTACAAATTTCATAGGGTAAAAGGTCACACTACCCATAGATGCATGAAACTGAAAGATTATGTGTAGGACCTAATTTATCGGAAAGAAATTACTATTGGTGCCCAAACCTCTCCCAATGCAGGCTTACAGATCTATCAAAATGCTTTTTCTCCTCACAACAACCAAAATCCTGGAAAAGCACCTATCCAAACCAACAACAACAACACCAACAACTGCAAGCCAAACCAACAGCATGTGAAGAACAATGACCACACTTGATCCTATATAGACTATGGTAGCCTCATAGGTTGTATATCCGAGAAAGAGCAATTTGTCAATGTTATCAATATCTAAGGACCAAACAATGAGTGTGTAGTCACCACTCGAAGAGCACGATTTAACATCACAGGCCCACCTATTTCACTAGCACCATCAGCTCCATCAAAAAGCCAGTACAATATCTTGGAACACCTTGGGAACATGCCAGCTCAAATCTCCATTTTAGACCTTCTTCGCACTAGTCCTCTGTACAAAAACATCCTTGATAGTGCTCTCATAGAATCTTGTGTCCCTTCAGATATCAACGCTACTAATTTTCATAATCTTGTTGGACACCTATCCTCCTCATGTGCCCTATCTTTCAAACCCACTGACATACCCATGGTCGAGCCAGATCACACCCTTCCACTTCGCATAGCCATTATGGTATCCAATTTTTCTGTAAAAAGAGTAATGATAGATAATGGATCAGCCTTGAATATTTGCACCCTAAAATTCATAAAACATGCTGGGTATACTAAGGCAGATATCATCAGTGAGGTTATCACCATCAAAGCTTATGACAACTTGGAAAGAACCACAAAAGGAACTATTTTGCTGCCAATCTAGGTTGGGCTAGTCATCAAAGAAACACTCTACCATGTTATTGATCTAAACCTACCATTTAACATCCTCCTTGGTCATTCATGGATTCATGCCATGAAAGCCGTTCCATCCACTTACCATCAGTGCATCAAATTTTTGCATTAGGGCACTGAGGTAACCATCCATGCCGATCCAGAACCCTTTGCTTATTCTAATGCAGTTGAAGCTTCATATGAAAACCATTGCCTTGGAATTGATATCAACATATCCATCACCAGCTCATCCCACACTTGTAATGACCCAAAAACCATCCTCGCCTCCACCTTATCTACCGTGAAGATCAATAACAAAGGCTATGGAGAGTATAGTCTGTAAGATGCATTTGTTGTTGGGGCACTCCCACTTGATCCACACACCCATGGATGATCGACATATCACAAAGCTAAGGAGATTCCACCTCCTTGATACAAATAGTTTGGCCCAACAACCTTTGTATCCTCAAAAATACCTCTTCACAAGGAGCTCACTCTAGATATCAATAATTGGTTACATAAGGATGCACCTCCAAGAAATCAAGCACGCCTTGATCACTTCAGCCAAAAGTATCCCCAAGAACATAAGCTCATCACTGACAAATGGAACTATCAAGGTGGTGGTTTAGGACGAGAAGAAAGAGGCATGCAGTGCCCCATCGATGCACACAAGTGGGAATCGAAGTCAGGTCTTGGCTTTGGCATACCCACAACTGGGGGCACCAATGAGAATGGTCATGCTTTTTCAAACATTCACCGTAACCTTGTCAAAATTGAAGACATTCCTAAGGAAGTTGAAAAGAGAGCCTACGATGATATTCCAGACCAAATCTCCCTGGGAGACTCTGTTCTCCAAGAACTATCCATCCATTACATTGACCTACCACTCGCCCATCCATAACTCATAGATTGGGACCAACCAAGCGTCATACACATTGATGAGTTCACATCAGAGGAAGCACTTCTGAGATTCATGGGAGTCAAAACTCCTCACAAGAAAAAAAATCCAAATTCTACCTATATCTATAAGCTAGATCCCAAGGGGTATTTTGGAGAAAATCCCCAACCTAGTTCTGATACACCCAAAACTGGAACTAAGGTGAAACCGAGACTAGTTAAGGCAGCGAAGAGAACCCCTCAGCAAGAAAATCTAGAGTCACAAGCAAAACATGAGGGTTTAGCATTGCCTCCTCAAGATAATCAACCAGAGATATCTTCTATTCTAATTGAGGATACTAGAGAAGTCAACATCAGTTCTTCAGAGATCCCCAAACTTGTTCACATTGTTGCATCCCTATCACAAGACCAAGCTGATCTCCTCTTTGAGGTCTTAAGAGAGAATATTGGCCAATTTGCATGGTCATATTAGGACATGCCAGGACTTGATCCAAAGCTTGTAGTTCATCATCTTGCAGTTGATCCAAAGATCAGGCCCGTTAGACAAAAGCTTAGAAAAATGCACCCCAAGGTGGCATTACTAGTCAAAGCTGAATTAGAAAGAATGTTAGCTGCTAAGGTTATCCAACCTATCAACTACTTAGAGTGGATCTCCAACATGGTCCCTGTCACTAAGCCTTCTGGTGACATCAGAATCTGCATTGATTTCAGAGATCTTAACAAAGCTTTTCCCAAAGATGATTTTCCCTTACCCAACATAGATATGATTGTAGACCTTACAGCTGGACATGAAATTGTGTCCCTCATGGATGGATTTTCTGGGTATAATCAAATCAAGATTGCAGAAGAGGATCAGTATAAGACAACATTCACTACCCCTTGGGGAACCTTTTGCTACAACATGATGCCTTTTGGCCTAAAGAATGCTGTGGCTACCTATCAAAGAGCTATGACAACCATTTTTCATGATATCATCCATAGCATTTTGGAGGATTTTGTTGATGATATCTTGGTCAAATCTCATACCTTCATGGATCATCTTGCTGACCTAGAGAAAGTCTTTGATAGGTTAGCCAAATATCATCTCATGCTAAATCCCAAGAAGTGTGTCTTTGGGGTCACATTTGGCAAGCTTCTAGGCTTTATAGTTTCTAAACAAGGTATAGAGATCGACCCCAAGAAGTTCAAGGCTATCTTAGACATGCCTCCTCCCCAGAAAATGTGATAGCTTTTCTCTCTTGAGGGAAAGCTTCAATCCATCCGGCACTTCATCTCCCAACTTGCAGATAAGTGTACACCATTTGCACATTTACTGAAGAAGGATGAGAACTTCAAGTGGGATCCTTTATGTCAACGCAGCTTTGATCAGCTCAAGCAGTATCTCACCAATCCCCATATCTTGGTTCCACCAGTTCCTGGTCGTCCCTTGATTTTGTACATATCAGCAATGCCTACTTCTCTAGGGGCACTTCTAGCACAAATCAATGACTACAGCAGAGAAAGAGCCATCTACTACATCAGTAGAACCCTAGTTGGTTATGAACTCAATTATACTCCTATGGAAAAAGCTTGTTTGGCAGTTGTT
This sequence comes from Cupressus sempervirens, assembly GCA_028749045.1. Taxonomy (NCBI): domain Eukaryota; kingdom Viridiplantae; phylum Streptophyta; class Pinopsida; order Cupressales; family Cupressaceae; genus Cupressus; species Cupressus sempervirens. Next base: position 85,426,353 of record CM053791.1, on the reverse strand, counting down.
TTCTCAACTCAAAAGCTTCACCACTACATGCTAAGTCATACCATCTAACTAGTCTCCAAGATTGACCCTCTCAAGTATATGCTCTCTAGAATAACAATTATAGGTTGTTTGGCCAAATGGGTTATGCTCCTTAGTGAATTTGACATCTAGTATGTGGACAAAAATGCAATCAAAGGGCAAGCTATAGCAGATCACCTAGCTGATGCGCCTCTAGTAGATACATATCCTTTGATCACAGAATTTCCAGATGAGCATATCTATCTAATTGAAGAACAACCCCCATGGAAACTTTATTTTGATGGCTCATATACATCTCATGGATCAAGGGCAGGAATATTGTTGGTCACACCTCAAGGAGATTACATTCCAAAAGCCTTCAAGCTATAATTCCCTAGCACCAACAATAGAGCTGAATATGAGGCTCTCATAGTAGGATTAGAGATAGCTGTAGAATGGAACATTACCGAGTTACAAATCTTTGTTGATTCTCAGCTCATCATCAAGCAAGCCCTAAATGAATATCAAACCAAAGATGAAAAGCTATTACCCTACAAAGAGCTAGTTGATCAACTAACCCAACATTTTACAAGGCTTTAGTTTACACAAGTGCCTCGAATACAGAACAAAGTAGTAGATGCTATGGCTACTATAGGATCGCTCTTGGAAATTCCCCAAGCAGCTACACAGTATGAGTTTTTAGTCGAGCAACTCCTCACACCCGCCTATGTGAATGAGGATTTAAACCGTGTTTGTATCTTGGTTGGTCCCCAATCCCCTTGGTACCATGAGATTCATGCTTACCTTAACGGTGGTATCATATCCCCTCACCTCACATGTACCCAATGCCAGAACCTCATCCAAAAATCATCCCGCTATGTTATCATAGCCAATACCCTATATCATCGGGGTTATCACGATACTCTCTCTTGATGTTTAGATAAAAATGAGGTTGCGATGGCATTAAAAGAAGTACATTCCAGACTTTGTGGTGCCCACATGAGTGGTATTTTCCTAGCACAAAAAATCCTTAGAGCAGGCTACTATTGGCCTACCATTGAAGAAGACTCAGTAACTTTGTCAAAAAGTGTCTCCCATGTCAACAACACGCAAATCTCGTGCATGCTCCAGCACAGGATCTACAGCCTATTGCACCACCTTGGCCCTTGCATGTTGGAGCCTTGATCTAGTTGGAACTATCAAACCTCTCTCATCTGATGGACATAAATGGATAATAACAGCTACAGACTATTTCACTAAGTGGGTGGAAGCAGTCCCCCTAGTCTCAGCTATAGGAGTTTAGGTCTCCAAGTTCATCTTGTACCACATTGTTTACCACTTTGGCATCCCATCCACCATCTTCACCGACCATGGAGGTAACTTTGAAAATCTCAACATGGAAGAATTATGCACTTCCCTTCGCATCCATCATCGCTTTTCTAGCCCATATTTCCCACAAGGTAACGGCTAGGCAGAGGCAACTAACAAAACCCTCCTCAAAATCCTAAAGAAAGTTGTCAATAATTTCGGCTGTGATTGGCACCTAAAAATAAATCCAGCCCTATGGGCCTATTAGACCTCCTTTCATACATCCATAGGAACAACTCCATACTCCCTAGTCTATAGTGCCAAAGTGGTACTACCCATAGAGGTTGAACTTCTCTCCTTGTACATATCTTTGCAGGGGCAAATATCAGATGAAGAATACAGAGTAGCTCGGCTCACCCAGCTAGATCTCTTAGACGATAAATGACAACAAGCCTATGATCATCTCATAGTCTATAAAACTCATCTCAAAAGGAATTTCAACAAGAAGGTGCTCCCACGACACTTTCAGCTAGGCGACATGGTCCTCAAAGAAAATATGAAAGTCCAAGCTGATCAAGAAAAGAAAGGCAAGTTTGAACCTACATGGCTTGGTCCTTATGTTGTCACTGCATCCTTTGGCTCTGGAGCCTATCAGCTATCTACACCAGAAGGAGAACTCTTGAATGATCCTACTAACATCATTCATATCAAGAAGTTCTATGCTTGAAGATCCTTGGTATACCCAGCTTTTGAAAAATACAAAAAAATAGTAAAGAGAAATAAGCGTCCAATGGTGAAAACTTGGCAATTCAAGTGCCTTAGATAGGTACTTTGGTGAAAACTTGGTAATTCAGGCACCTTGTGTACTAAGACTAATCCATTATCTATCACTATCCTATCCCTCATCCATTCACCCACCATCCCATAACACACCTGCTTGTTTCCTTGGTGTTGCAACCAAATATCCAAAATCTAATGAAGCTTGTAAATACCTCCTGTACAGCTTGTAAATCTTGTACCTCAACTTGTAAATCTTGTACCCCAGCTTATAAATCTTGTATCATCCCTTGTACCATAGCTTGTATATCCAAATCTTGTCCAAAGCTTGTACCATATTCCAGGTTGTATTATATACCAAAGCTTGTATCCTAGTTTGTATCCTATCACATGCACACAATGAACCCCATTTTCAATTAAGCTTTTCACAAACCATCTACCTATCCACCTATCAACTATTACAGACATCCCACCCTTCACAAACATTTCCATCTCACAAAAACCACAACATGAACAACCTTGTACATTTGTACCATAGCTTGGTCTATCAGCTTGTACATCCTCTTTAGCTTACCATTGTATCTATCTAGCTTTCATGTTAGTTCCTCCTTGATCAACATCTTGCACACATCACACAACCCTTGGTTAGCTATTCCAATGCATCCTTTAGCTAGATCTCCTATCACCAATTGTTATCCTCTTAGTTTAGCTTGCCAAATGCATCACTCATCCAGATCCATTAGCTTAAGTGCTCTTCGATATATCTTTGTAGGATATAGCTTTCTCATGTCTGATCTTGGTCTGTTAGTACCTCGTCCCACCCATCTCATTGGCAAACGGTTCTCTTTTGTATTTTCTCTTTCTTTTGATTTGGAATCTTTCCTTTTGGGTCTTGAAGTATCTTTTCCAAGAAATCTCCTTGTTCCCTCAAGGTTTCCATGATCTTCCATATCATGGTATACTGCGAACTGGGCAATCTGAGCGTAAGGTCTTGATCAGGTCTTTTGTTTGTTTTTCTTTTTTGCATGTGGGTTACCCAATGTCATTTCCATGCTACTTCCTCTGGGATTCATGTGTGATGCTGGGGTAATCCTTGCGTGTTTGTTTTGAGTCAGTCCGTCAGTCCTCTGGACAGTTGGTGAAAAGGCCTTGATGTTCTTGGTAACCTTGGCAATTAACCAACAGCCCTATAGCAAATCTAGTGCTCAACTACATGGTGGTACTTCTCTTTGAAGTATCCCCCTACTCAAAAAAGCTTCAATGGTTTCCCTTCATCTCCATTATCCCCCATCCATATCCAACATCTATCTATCCTACCTCAGCTTATGCATCAGTATCTCTTTGAATCAATATGTACTTTTAGCTTTAGGGATCCACAATCCTAGTCTTAGGGATCCACCAATCCAATCAATCCACCAAGCCTCATCTTTCAAGCTCCACAATCCTAGTCCTAGGGATCTTTGAAACCCATCTTCCGCCAATTTGACTCTTTGAAATCCTATTGCATCAGCTTTATCATCCCATCATCCATCTCCCTATCCTAGATTCTTTTTTATAGCGCTCCACTCCTTCATCCTCTACAATCCCTGAGATCTTAAGCTTGCTTCCTCTTGTGCCTCTGATTCTCCCTTTATCATTCTCCCGTAGTAAGAGTTTGGGCTAACTAAACCTCTTCTCTTAAGCCAATCTAAGTCTCCTTGCTCATCTTGGATTCTTGTACTTTTCAAAAAGTCGTCGAGCCTCATTTTCTCTCCCCGTTGCCTTCTTGAGGGGGCATCTCGCAGTCCATTCTCTCCTCTTCTGCTCTAGCCTTGGGCATCTTATTTTCTTATCTTTGATGCCATGCCACTTGTGGCATCACATCAAAGAGGGGCAAAATGTAGACCTAGTTAAGATTGTTGCAGTAGTTATTGCCTCACTTCCTCACTCTCCAAGAAAAATATTGACAACACCAAGCATAGAGATAGCCTTAGCAAGATTAATTGTGACTAGTGTAGACACCTAAATCCTTTAGAAAATAAAGTATTTTTATTTTCTGAAAAAATGATTGATGACATCATCATTTATTAATTAATTATTTATTTAGTTAATTAATTTATTTTTATGCCATTAATTCCCTTTATCTTAATTAAAAATATTTAATTAAGGAATCCCTCCCAAAAATGTTTAAATATTATTTAAACATTATTTCTTTCTTTATTAATTATTTAATTAATAAATTGACCAAAAAATTTAAAATAAATAAAAAATTTATTTTTTGCCCAAAACTTGGCCAATTTTCTTAAGACCACTAACCTCTTCCAAAATCTTCTAATCCTTCTTTAATTTTGATTAAAGGCTAATCCCATCATTTCTTACCCCTAATCCCAACTCAAAATATTTAATTAAGATTAAATATTAATCCTCATGTTTATTAAAAAAGTTTCAATAAATATCTCCTCAACCCAAACCCTTGGAATAAATAAAACTTTATTTATTACTTAAAATCTAATTTATCCTCATCCTAAGAAGTTGTAGACTCTTCTAGAAAGTCTTCATCCTCATCCTAAGAAGTTCTAGACTATTCTAGAAAGTCTTTATCCTCATCCAAAGTCTAGACTCTTCTAGAAGATGTCTTTAAACCTAATCCTAATCCCCTCCTAACCTTGTCACATTTCCTAAACATGGGTTAAGACTTGCTAACCCAAGCCAAAGTTAACAAATATCTCCTCCTTCACCCACCCTCATTAAATGCCATCCACTTGCCTATCCCTAAGCTAATCCTAAACCATCCTCTAATCATTTGCACAATCCTAAGCAAGCTTAAAACCTTCCTAATGAAGCCCAAGTCAAAATTCTTCTCATCTCCCTCAAAATATCCCAACCATAAAACTTTATGAAGCCCACTAGGCCATAAATGACTCTTCCAAGCCCTTTCATTGCTCTTACAAGCCATTATGAGGGTCTTTATGAAGATTTTATCCCTTGAGCCTCCTTTGTTGACTCATCCTTCCCCTTTCTTCCATCCTCTCACCCTGCGACATGTGTCACTCCTTGATTGGCTATAAGAAATCACAATCCATGTGCTCTCCTCTCATGCAATCTGAGCCCTCCATGAGCTTTTCTCCATCCTTGCATCTTAGCCCTCAATCCCTCAAGCCTCTTGCCTATAAATTGGACCCTTCCCCTTTGCAAAAGAACACAATCCATGAAGTAAAGTCATAATTCCATTTTAAGAAGCCATTTTACATTAAAACCATACACTCACACCCAAATTCCAACTCCATTTGAAGCCCTTTTTGAAACATAAGCTCGAGCATACATCCTATCTATTTAAACAAAGCCAATCAACAAGAGAGCTTCTCATTGAGAGAGCCCATTAATGGCTCATATTCTCAATTGAGAGCTCATCTTAGTCTATCTTGAAGTTTATGAATTTTTTTTAGTTTGTAGAAGCTTTATTTAAATTTGATTTCTATTAGCATACTAACATTGCTGATATGGCGCTGATATTGCAACCAATGGTTAGAATTATGGGTGATTAAAGAGGGTGAGTCCAACAAAAAATTCACTCAAAGTGTCTTTATTTGTTTTTATAACTTAGAAAGTTTCTAAAATGTAGATTCTTTTTATGCCCCAAAAGATGAAGTGTGAGATATTGTAATGATTAATTGACTTTTTGCATTCAAGATTGGATTTGTTATTTTAATCATGCATTCATAAAAAAAATAAACTTGATTTTAATCCATGGCACTCAAGAGTGATTTTAGCAACATGCATTCAAAGACAAGTGATTAAACATTCAAATTTTTTTTCCTTTGAGCATTCAAGATTGAGATTTTGTGTGTTGTTTTAAGAACTTTGAAGTGCTTTGTTTTAAGCTCATTCAAGATTTTTTTGGACTCAAAAGTGAAAATGACTCTTTGGAATTTTCTTTTCATTCAAGATTTTGTGTTCTAGTTTGCATGTTTTAAGCCCAAAAATAATATTCCTAGATTGTTTTGATGCATGAAAAACTTAAAAAAAATTCAAGATTTTGCAACAAGACATTTGTTTGAAAAAAAATGAAAGCTTTTAGGACAATTTTGGCAACCATTTAGGACTCTTAGTTTTTATGAGATTTTTAAAAGAACTTTAAAATATTTGCAAATTAGGTTCATTTTATCCTTGATTGATGCTTTGAGTTTGATTTAGATTTTAGTGTACACTTAGTGTTGATTTTGAACCTTTTGAAATGGAAACTTGAAGTTCTTTTTAAATTTTCAAAAATGAAGTGTTCCTAACTTTGCATGAATGCATCTAAAACCTTGATGTTGCAAGGATGCAAATGATTGGATTGGTTTAGTTTCACTTGTTAAAATATATATATATTTTTTGGCAAATTTTTAGTTTTTAATGGATTTAAGTATGATTTGGGGGTTCATTTTAAGCACTAAAAAGAAGTGTGTATGATTTTGCTTCCTTAAAAAAAAATGGCCAAGATCTCCCACAAGAAGAAGAAGAAGAAGTAGATGGAATAAGAAGAATATAGACAAGAAGAGGACGAAGAATTCCAAGTTCTTTGTCCACCTATAAGCTTGAAAAATCTGCAAACACTATGAGATAGACTATGAGTTCATTTGTCTTCTTCATGCTCATGTGGACCTACAAAACCAATTTATACAATCCTAGCAATCACAAAAACAAGAAAAATTAGTCAAAATTAGCAAATGACATACAAAACTTGACTAAAAAAGCTAATGAAGATGACCCATGGGGGGTCCCATCGGGCGTGCCAAAATGTATATGAGCAATGTTAGTATGCTAATAGAAACCAAATTTAAATAAAGCTTCTAAAAACTAAAAAAAATTAATAAACTTCAAGATAGATTAAGATGAGCTCTCAATTGAGAATATTAGCCATTAATGGGCTCTCTCAATGAGAAGCTCTCTTGTTGAGTGGCTTTGTCTAAATATATGTGATGTATGCTCAAGCTTATGCTTCAAAAAGGGCTTCAAATAGAGTTGGAATTTGGATGTGAGTGTATGATTTTGATGTAAAATGGCTTCTTAAAATGGCATTATGACTTTACTTCATGGATTGTGTTCTTTTGCAAAGGGGAAGGATCCAATTTATAGGCAAGAGGCTTGAGGGATTGAGGGCTAAGATGCAAGGATGGGAAAGAGCTCATGGAGGGCTCAGATTGCATGAGAGGAGAGCACATGGATTGTGCTTCCTTACAGCCAATTGGGGAGTGACACATGTCACAAGGTGAGAGGATGGAAGAAAGGGGAAGGATGAGTCAAAAAAGGAGGCTCAAATGATAAAATCTTCATAAAGACCCTCATAATGGCTTGTAAGAGCAATGAAAGGGCTTGGAAGAGTCATTTATGACCTAGTGGGCTTCATAAAGTTTTATGGTTGGGATATTTTGAGGGAGATGAGAGGAATTTTGACTTGGGCTTGATTAGGAAGGTTTTAAGCTTGCTTAGGATTGTGCAAATGATTAGAGGATGGATTAGGATGGTTTAGGATTAGCTTAGGGATAGGAAAGTGGATGGCATTTAATGAGGGTGGGTGAAGGAGGAGATATTTGTTAACTTTGGCTTGGGTTAGCAAGTCTTAACCCATGTTTAGGGAATGCGACAAGGGTAGGAGGGGATTATGATTAGGTTTAAAGAAATCTTCTATAAGAGTCTAGACTTTGGATGAGGATAAAGACTTTCTAGAATATTCTAGAACTTCCTAGGATGAGGATGAAGACTTTCTAGAAGAGTCTACAACTTCTTAGGATGAGGATAAATTAGATTTTAGGATATAAATAAAGTTCTATTTATTTCAAGGGTTTGGGTTGAGGAGATATTTATTAAAACTTTTTTAATAAACATGAGGATTAATATTTAATCTTAATTAAATATTTTGAGTTGGGATTAGGTAAGAAATGATGGGATTAGCCTTTAATCAAAATTAAAGAAGGATTAGAAGATTTTGGAAGAGGTTAGTGGTCTTAAGGAAATTGGCCAAGTTTTCGGCAAAATTTTTTTTTTATATTTATTTTGAATTTTTTGGTCAATTTATTAATTAAATAATTAATAAATAAGGAAATAATGTTTAAATAAGATTTAAACATTTTTGGGAGGGATTCCTTAATTAAATATTTTTAATTAAGATAAAGGGATTTAATGGCATAAAAATAAATAAATAAATTAAATAAATAATTAATTAATAAATGATGATGTCATCAGTAATTTTTTCAGAAAATAAAAATACTTTATTTTCTAAAGGATTTAGGTGTCTACACTAGTCACAATTAATCTTGCTAAGGCTATCTCTATGCTTGGTGTTGTCAATATTTTTCTTGGAGAGTGAGGAAGTGAGGCAATAACTACTACAACAATCTTAACTAGGTCAGTTTCCTCAACATTTTGTGTTCCTTCCTTAGTAGCCTCTTGCTCTTGTTCCTCTTCATCATCCTCATTGTCAAAATGTGTTACTTCCTCATTATCTTTTTCTTCATCCTTTTCTTGATCATCATCATCTTTGTCACTTATACTTACTAGAAAATCACTCGGTTTATGAAGAAGATATACATTCTTCCAAGTATCTATTGCATTCTTGACAACATGCTCTATATCATTCAATAAAATAAGATAGGTATTGAATCTTAAAGTCAATTTTTCATCATTTTTCATTAAATATTCCTTCACTTCTTTGTCAACTAGATTTGGCAAGAGCTATTTCAAGGTTTTCTTATGAATGTCTTTTGTAGTTTTCATTGGTTGTTCCCATCTTGGTTTGATTTTGTCCATTAATGCATTGGGAATATTTTGAGTGAGTTGGTTAGGTGAGTATTTCCATTTTCCCATCTTGGATATCAATATATCTTCTATTTTCTTTTGCTCATTAGTTATTCTAATCTCATACTTGAGTGATTTGAAGTTTGCGATGCCTGCACCTGATTCCATTGCTTTCATCTTCTCTTCAAATATGGATGGAGACCTCTTGAAGATTATGTCTCCTCGTTATGTATCTTCTTTCTTTCTAGAGGATCTCTTGGTGAATACTACAATGGTTGTCTTGGTAGGCTTAGAAATGATTACCATGCCCTTTTTCTTCAGTGGGTCCTCTTCCTTTGATTCTTCATCCTCTACTTATTCATCTTCACCTTTGCCCTCAATCAATAGGAGAGTATAACTTTTTTTCAACTTAGCAATCCTTTTCTTTCCTTTGTTGACCACCCGAGGGAACTTGATCTCTAGTTCTATTTGAGCCTTAGCCTCATCACATGTGCCAAAATATGTAGCCTTGGGGTCAAATGGTTCATTAGTCAGTGCCTCAATTATATCTTTTGTTTCATCAATACTCACCTCATATCCCAGAGGTTTCACCCATGCAATTCTAGGCCTAACTACTTGAATGTATACCTTATCACTATCCACTAGAAAACATATATCATCCTTATAATATTGAACTAGTTTCTTGGGGATTCGATATCTGTTATTAATTTTCTCCTTGAATGCATCAAAATAATTATCCATGACACTAGTGTAATTTTCTCCCATCTCAGCAATGTATTCATTAATCTGATAGAGTACTGACACATATTTCCTCCAAACAACAATACCTTTTGATGGAAATAATTTCTAAACATAAAAGAATAAACATTTCAATAGAGTGCCAAACTTACATGGGTTTTTCTTTGATGTTTTAATGTTTTCCATGTTTTTGTTAAATTGATTCAATAGTAGCTTGGCAAGCTCAAGAGAAAGGTTGTTCTTGACTACCTTCTATGCTAGGTCCACAGCTTCATAGGACACACTATTCAACCTACTCAAATCTTAGATTTTGTGTGCAATGATATGAATACCAAACTTCAACTCCATATAAATGATACTACTTATTTTCATTCCCCTACCATCCCACTCGACTAGGGTTTTCTTCTCCAATTTGACTTGACCTAGGGTTTTAGTCATTTTCACTTTAGCCAACATTGGGAGACTAGTGATCTTGTAGATCATCTTTTTGGTAGTCAAAATTGGTTGTTCCAACCAAAACTATCTATTGTGCGCACAACTGAGGATAAACCTAATCCATTTAACTTAGAAGTCTCATGGGATGTGAGGAATATGGGTTAAACCTTTGGTTTGGGATGGATTTGTGACTATGCTCCACTGGGATCTAGGTTTTCAACAACTGCAGGAGCGAGCTTGAAGTCTAGTGCCTTCCATTCTACACCACGAACCAACATGTCTGATCCTTGTTTCACTTTATTGCTGGTAGTTTCCATCTTTACTTAGTAGGGTTTGATAAAATTCAAAAATTTTGATAACAATTTGGTCAAATCACTTGAATGCTCTTTGAAGATCACTCTACACAATTTTCTCTTGAAAATTCACTCTAAAAATGACTTCAATTTCATTCCTTTTATCAAATATCACCATAAATTCCTGGTACAAATGTTAGATCAAATTGACAAACTGCCATCCACTTCACTTGCATTGATTACTTGGTAGAGTCTTCCATCATTCAGTAACCATACAAAACTTAGTTACTCCCGACCTTGCTTGATTGAGTCTATGACCCAACCTTACTCGGTAAAGAAGGTAACTTTGTAGTAACTGGTATCTTTTACTTGGTGATCCCTTTGCATCTTGAATGATGATATGGATCTTTTTTCCTATCAACTAGAATTTATCTAGACATCTTCTTTGGTAGCCTAGTTCCAATTCTCTTTTTGAGAAATCAAGTAGAAATGGTGGAGTCACTCAATTCTTGGGTGACTTGATCATCATTGCTTGGACTTACATTCTCAGTAGATTTTAGAACCCATTGTTGTCCCATTTGTTTTTTGATATTATTAGCTTTTTCTTTCTTTTCATCTTCTATTCTTTAAGTATCCATATAATTCTTGGTAAGGTGACCACGTTCTGTACAAATGAAACATCTTTTGGTAGTATCTCTTTTCCTCATGTGATGCTTTACACAATTCATTCCAATGTGTCCAAATTATCCATAGTAATGACATCTGCACCAAGTGTTATAGTCCCAACCAAATATAGCCTTCAGAATTTGTTTTGCTGAATTCTATATCTTGGTTTTGCATTTTGATGATTTGTGCCCATGCTTCTTGCATTTGTGGCATTTACCTTCAAATTTTGGTTTCTCTTTGCATTCTTTTACTCTATGACCATGCTGATTACAATTATAACATTTTCCATTGATTTTTGCTTTTCCATTACTCCAACATTTGTTTGAAGTATGATCTATCTTACCATAGTCACTACAAGTAGGTTTTTTGTTCCTTTGAGCTCCTTGCTTGGATGATTCCCCTTCTTCTGCATATCCATTTCCTACTTTTTCTTTTTGTCTAAAGTGACTTTGTTCATTCAACTAATTCATTTATGCTTGGGATTTCAACATTCTTTCATTGTTTTGCCTTTCAATGTTTAGATCATTCTACAATCTTTTATTCTTTGATCTCAGGTTCATGATTTCTTCATTTGCATTGGTGAGTTGATCAATAGAGTCTACTTTCTAAAGGGATAGGTGCTAAATTTCATTGTGCTTTCCTTCTATCTCTTCTCTTATCTTTCTTTTCTCTTCCATGACTTCACACAATCTCACTGACTAAATTTCTTGCTCTCTTCTTAGTTTTCTTACTTCTTCTTGAAGAGTATTATTCTTTTCTAATAGTTCTTTGATTGCTTCATTAGCTTCATCTGAATTATTTGAAGTGCTATCTTCAATTATTTCTTTAGTGTAGAGTGAATCATTCATCTAGATTGCAAGACCTTTTCTTCTTTTTAGGTATTGGGAGAGTTTCTCTTTTGCTTTCTTGAGTTTTCCAATGGCTAATTCCAAATCTAACTTTTCATTTTCAACAGCGTTGTCAAGTCTGAATACCTCCATTGTCTTTGATCCTTGCTCAAGCTTTTAAACTTTTCAATGAGAACCAAAAAGCTCTGATACCAATTGTTGAAAATATTAAGACAAGCTGAGTTACTCAGAGGGGAGGGGTGAATCAATAACTTCAAAAACTTTTATTCCAATTAGAATTTAATCCTTTATATGAATTCTAATCTAACTTCATGCATGAGAAACTAAAAAACATGAAAGCATACACAACACTTTAACACAAGATTTGGTGACCCAAAAACCTTCCAAATAGAAAGTAAAATTGGGGTGAGACACAAGCTTTAGTTTTGGAGAATAAAGTTGTCCTATTAAGGCTTACAATGACCACTTCTGATGATTTTCCCTGTTAGGAGCAATAAGGACTGCTAGGTCCACCTTGCAAAAGGATTTACAAACATACAATGAAGTATGCATTCAGTAAAGAAATTTACATAAGACTATTAGATCTACCTTGTTAAATTATTTGACTGATCCACTTGTTAAGATGAAATAGTAGCTAATCTCTGATTTGCAACTTAGTTTGTTGAATGAGATTCCTTTGAGTGTACAAATCAAGTTGTTATGATAGATGAATCTTTGCTACTCATACTACTATAGCCTTTGTAATTCTCTCTTCTACTTTTCTCTGATAATTACATTACTTGCTTACTTTTTAAATTTGGATGAGATACAATACATTACATATATATCAATCCAGTTACATAATTACAAAGTTAGCCACAATATGAGTTTACACAAATATCACAAAGTCAGCCAATGTGTAGAAACTTGAGCTCTGAAGACTAACTTGATGAGGTTCTGATACTCAACATCGACTGTCAATGCTTGACATCATCATGCACTTAGTAGACATAGAAGCTCGGTCCATACGAATCAGTTCTAAGTAGTCTTGAACTCAATCTACACTGGTGACTCAGTGAATACTATGAAACTTGGCATATAGACCGAGTCTCTTGATTCACACTACATAGCTCAGTGAACACTATCACCTTGAGCTCAGTATAAATTGAGTCTCTTGGTTAACACTGATTAGCTCAATTAACACTAGACTCACATTAAATCAACTATGAACTCAATAAACACTACACAATTTAGTTTGCTCTAGTAAACTTGGCATACACTGAAAGGCTCAATTTACACTACTGATCTTCAACTCTATAGTAACTGCTTGGTTCAAACTAAAATCTATCCATAGGATTTAGTAGCAATTGTAGGACTCAGTAATAACTAGAATGGTTGGTTTACATTGTTAACTATACAATGTGTTCAGTATGAACTCACAATTTGAATAAGTGTATGTCACTTATAACAAACATGGTTGGAATGTCAATAGAATCATACTTCTCATTGGAGGTAAACCATTAGGTATACGTTGACATTCCAGTCATGTTTGTTATTAGTGACATACACTTATTTAGATTATAAGCTTATACCGAGCATATTGTATAGTTAATATTATAAACCAAGCATTTCAGTTGTTATTGAGTTCTACAATTGCAACTGAGTCCTTTGGACATATTTTAGTTTACACCAAGAATTTACTATAGAGTTGATGATCAGTAGTGTAAACCAAGCATCTCAGTGTATGTCGAGTTTACGAGTGCAAATTGAGTTGTGTAGTACTTACTGAGTTCATAGTTGATGTGATGTGAGTCTAGTATTAACTCAGCTTCTTAGTATTAACCAAGAGACCCAATTTATATTGATAGAATTAACTGAGCTATGCAGTATGAATCAAGTGATTTAGTTTATATGTTGAGTTTCACAATATTTGCTGAGTCACCAATGCAAACCAAGTTCAAGACTACTTGGAAGTGATTAGTATGGACTAAGCTTCTATGTCTACCAAGTGCATGCCAATGCCGAGCATTGATAGTGGTGATGACTATTAGAACCTCACTGAGTCAGTCTTCAAGACTCAAGTTTCTACACTTTGGCTGACTTTGTAATATTTGTTTAAACTTGTATTATGGTTGACTTTATAATTATGTAAATGGATTGATATATATATATATATATATATATGTAATGTATTGTATCAAGTCTAATCAATGGAATAGAAGTAATGTAATCATTAGAGAAGAGTAGAAGAGTGAATTACAAAGGCTACAATAGTATAAGGGGCAACAAAGATATATCTATCACAACAAGGTGATTTATACACTCAAAGGAATCTCATTTGGCAAATCAAGTTGTAGATCAGAGATCAGCTACTACTTCCTCCTAACAAATGGATTAGTCAAGTCTTTTAACTAGGTAGACTTAACAATCTTATGTAAATATCTTTTCCAACTTCATTGTATTTTTGTAAATCCTTTTACAAAGTGGACCTAGCAGTCCTTATTGCTCCTAATAGGGCAGATCATCAGAAGTGATCATTGTAAGCCTTAACAAGCCAACTTTAGCAGTACTAAAGCTTGTGGGTATCATCCCCACCCCAGTTTTACTTTCTATTTGGAAGGTTTTTGGGTCACCAGATCTCATGTTAAAGTGTTGTGTATGCTTTCATGTTTTTTAGTTTCTCATGCATGCAGTTAGATTAGAATTCACATAAACTATTAATTTCTAGTTGGGATAAAAGTTTCAATGGTTACTGATTCACCCTTCCCCTCTCAATAACTTAGCCTATCATAATATTTCTAATAGTATATCCTTTGCAAAAATATCCTTATACTCATTCAATAATTTTTTAATTTCTATGGGCACTCATTTAACATTATCTTCTGTCACTCGGTCATTACTAACTAGCACTCGTCTAACACTATTTTTTGATACTCGATTATTACTGGCACAACTCGGTCTCCTAGGAATTATCTAAAAATAGATTTGTTTCTTCTTCATTTCCTTTTCAAATTGCTTTCCATTAGCCAAGGAAATTTTTATAGTAGTATAATTAACCTCATCTGAACTTTCAATCAAAGGCAACAATATTTTCTTTTTCACATTCACCCAAAGAGTATATTGATTCAATCTTCAATCATGTATAGCATATCTATCATATTGGCAAGGTCTACTTAGCATAATATGACAACAATCCATAGGAATAATATCACACAAAACTTCATCAAAATAATGTTCAATCTTGAATTTCACAATGCATTGTTCACATACCAATATCTTATGCTCATATTTGATCAATTAAACATGATAATGTTTAGGATGCTCCAACCTCTACAACCACAACTTTGTAACCAATTCTTCTAATGATAAATTTTTAGAACTTCCACTGTCAATGATCACCTTGCAACATTTTCCAACTATCGTACATCTAGTTTTGAAAAGACGTCTCCTTAGGACAGGTTCCTCATCAATTCTCGTATTATACAAGGTTCTCTCATCATCATATTTTCTCTAGCTTCATGGTGACCCCTCATTGTCTCCTTGAATCAAAATTTTTTTATTACCTTGCCCACTTTCATAGGATCTACACTCAAAAGATCTATACCCTTCTTTACCACATGTGAATCAATTACCATGAAAACCACCTCTAGAATAAGAATTATCTCTTCTTCGGTAAGAACAAGTACATCCTTAGTAAGAATCACCACCTTTCCACTTGATCTTTCCTTTATCATCATTCTTGCATTCAGATTTTCCCTTATCCTACACAAAGTTATTAAATCTACCACCTTCTCCATAAGATCTAGCTCTACCTCTCTAGAATCTACCACCTCTACCTCTTTGTCATTGTTCATTCTTCTTTGTCAAAATCTCCTTAGCTTTCAAGGAATACTGATATGCTTCATCCACACCTTTTAATTTCAAAAAAATTATCTCATATTTAATCCCAGATCTCAATCCATTTATGTACCTTACAATTTTCTCAACATCATCATCCACATGTCATAATATGATGTCCAATCTGTAGAATTCCTTTGTATACTCTTTCACAATCATGTCTCTTTGTCTCAAATTTTGCATCTTCCTCAACAAAATAACTTGGTAATCAACAGAAAGTAAGTTGTTCTTTACGTTGTTCACCATCTTCAGCCAAGTCTCGATCTTCTCCTTTCCTCTCCTTTGTCTATTAGTATGCAAATGCTCCCAGCATAGTGAGGCATGTCTTTTCAACCTAATAACTACAATTTTCACCTTCCTAATATTAGGCATGTTTTCATAGTCAAAGAACTTCCCCATTTTAGAGATCCAATCCAACACAACATTGGTATCTAATTTTCCATCATAAGGAACAACTTCTACACTATGTTTTGAATTTTCCCTAGATAATACTCTCAACAATCTTGCCTCATCTTTATCTTCTTCAAGTCCTAGATTAGGGTTTGGTGTTGCTACTTCATCATCACTCACATCATCAAGATGTATTCCTCTTCTTTGGGCTATCTCCACAACATCTAACCCACCTACATTTTGTCTCAATGTATCCAATATGACATTATCAACATTTTCTATACCTGGAACCATCTTTACAATCAAGTTCCTACAAGATCATAAGCCTCTGCAAATTATAGGTCAAATACATAGATTTGAAAACCTACAACCAATTTCACTTAGGGTTCTACATGATTTAATCTCCCTAAGGATGAACCTTAGGCTCTGATACCACTTGACATAGGGAGGGATGAGATAACTAGGGCCAAAGGAACAACCAACTATTCAAGCCACCCGTGAGAGTAAAAACAATAGAAAAAAAACAAAAATAATATCAACCATAGGAGATAGAAGAGCCAAATGCCTTATAGATTCATTAAAATAACAAGTACATTCCTAGTTGTAAGGCCTTTTGGGTTACAAGCAACATTACAATTCAAATTCGATCCACAATGATAAAATTTGTATTCCTACTTTCTTATTCTCTTCCTATGCTACCTACCTCTAACTTCATACTTCCCTAAGACTCTACCTAAGACCATTTTAAATACATGCATGACCACAAGTCGACCTATTGTAAATATCAAAAATTAAACCCTTACATTAAATGCTAAAATAAGCCACAAGTTGGTGCTCAAAAACTACCTATCACCAAATTAAATGCAAAGGTCAGCTCCAACAAGAAACTACACACAAACAATATGGTCAACAAAGGGCAAACCAAAATGTTGTAACTGAATGCACTTGACAACCAAAAAAAATTGACAACCATCCTGAACTCAAAAACCATTCTAAACTCAGCACCTATCCCAATCTCGACAACCAAAGAGAACTCGATAACCGAAGGGACTCAGAAACCACTCCAAACTTGAGAACCAAAGAGAACTCGACAACCAAAGGAATTTGAAAACTACTCCAAACTTGGCAACCAAAGATAACTCAGTAACAAAATGAACTCAACAACCAAAGAGAACTCGACAACCAAAGAGAACTTGGCAACCAAAGGAACTTAGTAGCAATTGTGAACTCGACTAACATAGAAACTTGACAATGCAAGGCTTGCAACTTGACAAAAACTAAGAGACTTGGCAAAGATGGAGGATATAAATGCAACCCAGGATGCTCCTGCATCATATTTTAACAACAAGAGAAAATATCTCATAAAAATCAATGCCCATTTTCTATGAAAATATTTTTTACAACTAGCCTGGCTTTAAAAATATTTTCTTACCTCCATCCTCTTGTTTCAACCTATAGACTCATTTATACTATAAAGTCCTTTTACCTATAGGCAACTTGTATAAATCCCAAGTCTGATTATTTAGTAAGGAGTCCATTTATTCTATCATCATAGACTCCCATTAAATCTTATTATCCACTTGCACAACTTC
The DNA here is from genome assembly GCA_028749045.1 of Cupressus sempervirens. Lineage (NCBI taxonomy): Eukaryota > Viridiplantae > Streptophyta > Pinopsida > Cupressales > Cupressaceae > Cupressus > Cupressus sempervirens. The sequence continues at coordinate 85,408,677 of CM053791.1, read as the reverse complement.
ATCATAACATTTAGGTTCACCAACATCAATTCATTAAATAAAGTACAAAGAAGGAGAAAATCTTTCTAGAGTTCTACTTAGTCTTGTTGACCATCTAACATTCACTAGGGTGTGTGGTATCTATTGTTGTGGTTGTTGCAAAGCATGAGAGACTCCTAGAACATATTCATTTTGAGTATCATCCAACATTACATACTCATTTTCTTTCTTCTCATGTTGTTGTAACAGATCTTTGTACAACACTTTCTCATTGAATATGACATCCCTACTTCTTATAATTTTACAATTTTCAAAATCCTAAAGCCTGTAACCAAATTCATCAATACTATATCCAAAAAATACACATTTCTTTGACTTATCTTCCAACTTGGTTCTATTTTTAGAATCTATATGTGTAGATGCTTTACAAATAAAGGTTTTGAGAAAAGAATAACTTAGTCCATACTTCCTCTGGAATACCACAACCCAAAAGAGTAGATGGACCTCTATTAATAAAATACACAATAGTATTGACAACCTCTACCCACATGTTTAAGGGAAGCCCAACATGAAACCTCATGCTTCTTGCATGCTCCATTATTGTCTTATTCATAAGTTCAACCACTCTATTTTCTTATGGATTCCTTGGAATAGTTTTTTTAATGTGTGAATACCATTAGTGGGGTAGTAATCTTCATATCCATAACTGCAACACTCACCACCATTAGGGTATGTGTAGGATCATGGTCAACCAAACTATGGCCTTAAGTGGTAGTGAAAAACCAATAAATCAGGGTTATGTCAACTTGATACATAATTTTAAAGTGGTTCTACACTTTATATCATCTAAATTACAAGGCCTTGTCTAGAGAAAAAAATATTTGATTGGCCAAAAGTTTGGATTTTAATGCAATACTACAAAAAATTTCAAGGCAAAAATAATAAGTAGATGTATGTCTAACCACCTTAATCAAAATCAAATGATAATATTTTTAAATATAATTATAGATATAAAAAGTAGAGTCATGCCCAGATGTGATGCATATTTTTGGGTATTTTTATTCCAAAAAAAAATTAAATATGAATTTTCTACGATGATTTTTTCAGAATAAAAAAACTCCCATGTCTGACCACCTTAACTAATTGAAAACTTTACCAAATTAAAATTTTTCCCCTTATACTAGGCGAAGCATAGAATGTGATGCAACTTTTTGGATTTCAAAAATCTTATACTATTTGAAAGTTATAGCTATTTTTCAATAGTATGTCAATCAACACTTTACAATCATCTTCATTAATAATTAACTAATAAATACTTATTGAACTTAGAATTTGATAACAATTATATCGATGGAATCTTGAGAATGTTACAAAAAAATACTTTTCATTTCATTGAATTTCACTGAAAATTATAGTATTATCAAATGGCTACTCAAAGTCTGAATGCCAGTGAAACCTTTCCCAAACATGTTTTTTGAGTTGACCAAATAGGTTTGGTAATACCAAGCCTAATTAGGTACCTGATTTCAAATCAGGTATCCGATACCAGGTCTGATACTCGATATGAAATCGAGTACCCGAAGAGTGGTGGCCAAAATTCTTCCACAAATTTAATAATTTTTGAAATTTTGGACAGAAATCGCCCATATTGGAGGGAAACAAAAATTTGGGTAGTGTGGGCATTATTATTATTACACATGATTATTATTATGATTATGATTATTAACTATTACCATTATATATAATTATGATTATGATTATGATTATATATGATTATGATTATATATATATATGATTATTATTAAATATAGTATAATAATATATATAATTATTATATTAACTAAATAAAATATAATAATATATTTTAATAATAATAATTATTAAATATATATAGTAATATTATATAATTATTATAATATATAGTAATATATATGGTTATTATTATTAAATATAATATAGTAATATATGATTATTATTGTTACATAATCTAGTAATATATTATTATTATATTAAAATATATTACATTATATTATTATTAAATATAATATTATCAAGAAATACATTGAAAGGGTTCTTAGGTTAACCTATGATCCCTTTTGATGTAGCTTATGGCCCCTTTTGATGCATTCAAACCAACCAAATGGGTCCCTAGGGGTCCTAGGGCCCCTAGGGACATATGTTATCATGAAATACGTCGAAATGGGTCATAGGTTAACCTATGACCCCTTTTGATGCATTAGAACCAACCAAATAGGTCCCTAGGGGTCCTAGGGCCCCTAGGGATATATGTTCTCATGAAATGTGTCGAAAGGGGTCATAGGTTAACCTATGATCGCTTTTTATACATTTGAACAACCCAAATGGGTCCTTAGAGCTCGTAGGGCCCCTAGGGACATATGTTGTCATGAAATGGGTTAAAAGAGGTCATAGGTTAACCTATGACCCCTTTCTATGCATTCAAACCAACTAAATGGGTCCTTAGGGGTCGTAGGGCCCCTAGGGACATATGTTGTCATGACATGCATCGAAAGGGGCATTTGAACCAACCAAATAGGTCCCTAGGGGTTGTAGGGCCCCTAGGGACATATATTGTCATGAAATGCATCGAAAGGGGTCAAAGGTTAACTTATGACCCCTTTCGACACATTGGAACCAACCAAATAGGTCCCTAGGGGTCCTAGGGACATATGTTATCATGAAATGCATCAAAAGGGGTCATAGGTTAACCTATGACCCCTTTCAATGCATTTCATGGCAACATATGTCTCTAGGGGCCCTAGGGACCCCTAGGGACCTTTTTTTTTGGTTCCAATGAATTAAAAAGGGGTCATAGGTTAACCTATGACCCCTTTTGACACATTAGAACTAACCAAATGGGTCCCTAGGAGTCTTAGGGCCCCTAGGGATATATGTTGTCATGAAATACATTGAAAGGTGTCATACGTTAACCTATGACCCCTTTTGGCACATTAGAACCAACCAAATAGGTCCCTAGGGATCCTAGACCTATGACCCCTTTTGACGCATTCAAACCAACCAAATGGGTCCCTAGGGGTCCTAGGGCCCTTAGGGACATATGTTGTCATGAAATGGGTCGAAAGGACCTATGACACCTTTCGATGCATTGGAACCAACCAAATAGGTCCCTAGGGGTCTTAATGCCCATAGGGACATATGTTTTCATGAAATGGGTCATAGGTTAATCTATGACCCCTTTTGATGCATTGAACCAACCAAATGGGTCCCTAGGGGTCTTATGGCCCCAAGTGACATATATTGTTATGAAATGCATCAAAAGGGGTTATAGGTTAACCTATGACCCTTTTGACACATTGAAACCAACCAAATGGGTCCCTAAGGGTCTTAGGGCCCCTAGGGACATATTTTGTCATGAAAAGCATCAAAAAGGGGTCATAGGTTTTAATGCATTGGAACCAACCAAATGGGTCCCTAGGGACATATGTTATCAACCAAATGGGTCCCTAGGGCCCCTAGGTACATATGTTGTCATGAAAAGCATGAAAAGGGGTCATAGGTATACATATGACCCCTTTCAACGCATTCAAACCAACCAAATGGGTCCCTAGGGTCGGACATATGTTGTCATGAAATGCATCAAAACCTATGACCACTTTTGACGCATTCAAAATAGCCAAATGGGTCCCAAGGGGTCCAAGGGCGCTTGGGGGCATATGTTGCTATGAAATGGGTCAACTAATGCATTTGGACCAACCAAATGGGTCCCTAGGAGTCCAAGGGATCCTAGGGACATATGTTGTCATGAAATGGGTCGAAAGGTGTCATAGGTTAACTTATGACTCCTTTTGATGCATTCAAACCAACCAAATGGGTCCCTAGGGTTCCTAGGGCCCCTAGAGACATATGTTGTCATGAAATACATTGAAAGGGGTCATAGGTTAACCTATGATCTCTTTCGATGCATTGTAACCAACCAAATGGGTCCCTGGGGGTCCTAAGGCCCCTAGGGACATATGTTGTCATGAAATGTGTCAAAAGGGGTCATAGGTATGACCCTTTTCGATGCATTCAAATGATCTAAATGGGTCCCTAGGGGTCGTAGGGCCCCTAGAGACATGTTGTCATGAAATGCATCAAAAAGGGTCATAGGATAAATTTGAATGACCCAAATCGGTCCCTAGCGCTCGTAGGTCTCCTAGGGACATATGTTGTCATGAAATGTGTCAAAAGAGGTGAAAGGTTAACCTATGACCCCTTTTGATGCATTCAAACCAACCAAATGTGTCCCTAGGGGTCTTAGGGCCCCTAGGGACATATGTTGTCATGAAATGGGTCGAAAGGGGTCATAGGTTAACCTATGACCCCTTTTGACACATTTGAACCAGTCAAATAGGTCCCTATGGGAGGTTAAACTATGACCCCTTTTGACACATTTGAACCAACCAAATAGGCCCCTAAGGGTCCTAGGGCCCCTAGGGATATATTTTGTCATGAAATGCATTGAAATGGGTCATAGATTAACCTATGACCCCTTTTCAAGGCATTTAAACCAACCAAATGGGTCCCTAGGGGTCCTAGGGCCCCTAGGGATAGAAGTTGTGATGAAATGCATTGAAAGCTTTTCAACACATTGGAACCAACCAAATGGGTCCTTAGGGGCATATGTTAACATGAGATGCATCAAAAGGGGTCATAGGTTAACTAATGACCCCTTTCAATGCATTCGAACCAACCAAATGGGTCCATAGGGGTTATAGGGCCCCTAGAGACATATTTTGTCATGAAATGCATCGAATGGGGTAATAAGCATTCGAACCAACCAAATGGGTCCCTAAGGACATATGTTGCTATGAAATGGGTCGAAAGGGGCCATAGGTTAACCTATGACCCCTTTTGATGCATTTGAGCAAACCAAATAGGTGCCTAGGGGTCTTAGGGCCCCTAGGGACATGTGTTGTTGTGAAATATATCGAAAGGGGTCATAGGGGGGTCTTAGGGCCCTAGGGACATATGTTGTCATGAAATACATCGATTCGATGCATTCGGACAAACCAAATGGGTCCCTTGGGGTCCTAGGGCCCCTAGGGCCATATGTTATCATGTAATGCATTAAAAGGGGTCATAGGTTAACCTATGACCCCTTTTGACGAATTTGAACCAACCAAATGGGTCCGTAGGGGTACTAGGGCCCCTAGGGACATATGTTGTCATGAAATCCATTGAAAGAGGTCATAAGTTAACCTATAACCGTAGGGGTCCTAGGGCCCCTAAGGACTTATGTTATCATGAAATGCATTGAAAGGGGTCATAGATCCTTTCGATGCATTGTAACCAACCAAATGGTTCCCTAGGGGTCCTAGGGCCCCTAGGGACTTATTTTATCATGAAATGCATCTAAAGGGGTCATAGGTTAAACTATGACCCCTTTCAACTCATTGAAACCAATCAAATGGGTCCCTAGGTGTCCTAGAGCCCCATGGACCTATGTTGCCATGAAATCCATCGAAATGGGTCATAGATTAACCTATGATCCCTTTCGATGCATTGGAAGCAAAGAAATAGGTCCCAAGGGGTCTTAGGGCCCCTAGAGACATATGTTGTGATGAAATGAGTCGAAAGGTGTCATAGGTTAAGCTATGACCCCTTTTGACAAATTTGAACCAACCACATGGGTCCCTAGGTGTCCTAGGGCCCCTAGGGACATATGTTATCAGAAAATGGGTCAAAAGGGGTCATAGATTAACCTATGAATCCTTTCAATGCATTTGAAACAACCATATATTATCATGAAATGTGTCAAAAGGGGTCATAGGTTAGCCTATGATCCCTTTCGATGCATTGGAACCAACCAAATAGGTCCCTAGGGGTTCTAGACCTATTACATCTTTTGATGCATTAGAACCAACCAAATGGGTCCCTAAGGTTCCTAGGGCCCCTAGAGACATATGTTGTCATGAAATATGTCAAAAGGGGTCATAGGTCAACCTATGACCCCCTTTTGATGCATTTGAACAAACCAAATGGGTCCTTAGGGGCCCTGTGGCCCCTAGGGACATATGTTACTATGAAATGTATCGAAAGGGGTCATATGTTAATCTATGACCCCTTTTGACACATTTGAACCAACCATACTAGGGCCCCTAGGGACATATGTTGTCATGAAATGCTTTGAAAGGGGTCATAGGTTAACCTATGAGCCCTTTCGATGCATTACATGATATCATAACTCCCTAGGGGCCCTAAGACCCCTACGTACTTATTTGACCCCTTTCAATGCATTGGAACCAACCAAATAGGTACATAGGGGTCCTAGGGCTCCTAGAGAGTTATGTTATCATGAAATGCATCGAAAGGGGTCATAGGTTAATCTATAACCCCTTTTGAAACATTGGAACCAACCAAATGGGTCCCTTGGGACTTATGTTATCATGAAATGCATCAAAAGTGGTCATAGGTTAACCGATAACCCCTTTCAATTCATTAAAACCAACTAAATAGGTCTCTAGGGGTCCTATGGCCCCATGGACATATGTTTTCATGAAATGTATCAAAAGGGGTCATAGATTAACCTATGACCCCTTTCGATGCATTGGAACCAATGAAATAGGTCCATAGGGGTCCTAGGCCCTCTATGGACATATGTTGTGATGAAATGCATCAAAAGGGGTTATAGGTTAAGCTATGACCCTTTTCGACACATTCAAATCAACCAAATGGGTCCTTAGGAACATATGTTGTCATGAAATGGGTCACCTATGACCCCTTTTGATGCATTTGAACCAACCATATGGCTTCATGAAATGTGTTAAAAGGGGTCATAGGTTAACCTATGACCCCTTTCAACACATTGGAACTAACCAAATAGGTCCCTAGCGATCCTAGACCTATGACCCCTTTTGATGCATTGGAATCAACCAAATGGGTATGTATTCATGAAATGTGTTGAAATTTGTCATAGGTTAACCTATGACCACTTTTGACACATTAGAACCAGCCAAATAGGTCCCTAGAGGTCCTAGACCTATGACCCTTTTCTACACATTCGAACCAACCAAATGGGCTCCTAGAGGTCGTAGGGCCCCTAGGGACATATGTTGTCATGAAATGGGTCGAAAGGGGTCATAGGTTAACAAGGGTCATAGGTTAACCTATGACCCCTTTCGACACATTGGAATGAACCAAATAGGTCCCTAGGGGTACTATAGCCCCTAGGGACATATGTTGTCATGAAATGGGTCATAGGTTAACCTATGACCTCTTTTGATGCATTTGAAAAAATCAAATGGGTCCCTAAGGGTCCAAGGGCCCCTAGGGAATTATGTTGTCATGAAATGGGTCGAAAGGGGTCATATGTTAACCTATGACTGCTTTCAACACATTCAAACCAACAAAATGGGTCCCTAGGGGTCCCAGGGCTCCTAGGGACATATGTTGTGATGAAATGGGTTGAAAGGGGTGATAAGTTAACCTATGACCCCTTTTGACACATTTGAACCTACCAAATGGGTCTTGAGGGGTCCTTGGGCCCCTAGGGATATATGTTGTCATGAAATACATTGAAAGGGGTCATAGGTTAACCTATGACACCTTTTGATGCATTCAAATAACCCAAATGGTTCCTTAGGGGTCGTAGGGCTGCTAGAGACATATGTTGTCATGAGATGTGTCGAAAGGGGTCATAGGTTAACCTATGACCCATTTCGACGCATTCAAATGACTCCCTAGGGGTCATAGGGTCTCTAGACACATATGTTGTCATGAAATGCATCGAAAGGGGTCTGAGGTTAATCTATGACCCCTTTCAACACATTTAAACCAACCAAATGGGTCCCTAGGGATCCTAGGGCTCCTAGGGACATGTGTTATCATGAAATTGGTTGAAAGTGGTCATAGATTAACCTATGATCCCTTTCAACATATTTGAAACAACCAAATAGGTCCCTAGATTTCCTAGGGCCGCTAGGGACATATGTTGTCATGAAATATGTTGAAAGTGGTTAGAGATTAACTTATGACCCCTTTTGAAACATTTGAACCAACCAAATGGGTCCTTAGGTGTCCAAGGGCACCTAGGGACATATGTTGTGATGAAATCCATCGAAAGGGGTCATAGGTTAACCTATGACCCCTTTTGATGCATTGGAACCAACCAAATGGGTCCCTAGGGGTGCTAGGGCCCCTAGGGACATATGTTGTCATGAAATGTGTCAAAAGGGGTCATAGGTTAACTTATGACCCCTTTCGATGCATTTGAACCAACCAAATGGGTCCCTAGGGGTCGTAGGGCTCCTAGGGACATATGTTGGCATGAAATGCATCAAATGGGGTCATAGGTTAACCTATGACTCCTTTCAACACATTTGAACCAACCAAATGGGTCCTTAGGGGTCCTAGGGCCCCTAGGGACTTATGTTTTCATGAAATGGTTCAAAAGGGGACGTATTTGAGCCAGACAAATGGGTCCCTAGGGATCCTAGGCCCCCTATGAACATATGTTGTCTCTAAATATGTCGAAAGGGGTCATAAGTCAACCTATAACCCCTTTGGATGCATTCAAACCAACCAAATGGGTCCCTAGGGGTCCTAGGGCCTCTAGGGACATATGTTATCATGAAATGCATCAAAATGGTCATAGTTTAACCAATGACTCATTTCAACACGTTTGAACAAATCAAATTTGTCCCTAGGGGTACTAGGGTCTCTAGGGACATATTTTGTCATGAAATGCATTGAAAGGGGTCATAGTTTAACCTATGAGCCCTTTTGATGCATTAGAATGAATCAAATAGGTCTTTAGGGGTCCTAGTGCCCCTAAGGACATATGTTGTCATGAAATGTGTCGAAAGGGGTCATAGGTTAACCTATGATCCTTTTTGACGCATCGAAACGAACCAAATAGGTTCGTAGGGGTCTTAGGGCCCCTAGGTTAACCTATGACCCCTTTCGATACATTAAAACCAACCAAAATGGGTCCCTAGGGACCCTTGGGGCCCTGGGGACCTATGTTCTCATGTTCTCATGAAATGCATCGAAAGGGGTCATAGGTTAACTTATGACCCCTTTCGATGCGTTGGAACCAACCAAATATGTCCCTATGGGTCCTAGGGCCCCCAGGGACATATGTTGTCATGAAATGCATCGAAAGGTAACCTATGACCCCTTTTGATGCATTCGAACCAACCAAATGGGTTGCTATATATATTAATATATTATATTTATAGGTCATAATAATAATAATAATAACAATAATAATATATATTACTATATTATATTTAATAGTAATAGTAAAAATTATAATAATAAAATATAATAATCATATATATTAATATATTATATTTATAGTTTATAATAATAATAACAATAATAATATATATTACTATATTATATTCAATAATTTTATTTAAAATCATAATAATATAATATAATAATATATATATATATATAATATTTATAGGTCATAATAATAATAATAATAACAATAATAATGTATATTACTATATTATATGTAATAGTAATAGTAAAAATTATAATAATAAAATATAATAATCATATATATTAATATATTATATTTATAGTTTATAATAATAATAACAATAATAATATATATTACTATATTATATTTAATAATTTTAGTTAAAATCATAATAATATAATATAATAATCATATATATATATATATTAATATATTATATTTATAGGTCATAATATTAATAATAACAATAATAATATATATTACTATATTATATTTAATAATAATAGTAAGAATCATAGTAATATAATATAACAATCATATATATATATATATATACATACATATATATATATATATGTATATATAGGTCATAATAATAATAATAACAATAATAATATAAATTACTATATTATATTTAATAATAATAGTAAATATAATAATAATATAATATAATGATAATATATAATAATAATCATATATATTAATCATATATAATAATCAAATTTGTTCACATTGCCCACACTTTCCAAAATTTGACTCCCCTCCAAAATTTGGGTATCCAGTTTAGGTACCCAATATCATATCGGGTATTCAATTTGGGATCAGATACGTGATATGGGATTGGGTACCCGAAATACTGGCATGCTTTTTCCAACATATTCTCTATCATTGCAGACCTGACAATCACGTTTTTTTGTGGGCCATTTATATGGATTTGGAGAAAATTAAATTTTTGGGGCCCATGCGATCAAAAAAGGTTCTATAATGTATGATTAGGTGTCTGATATTATTTTTTGAGTGGGGAGCAGTAGTCGTTGAAAGGCTAAACACAAAAGGAAGGTATCGAAACACTACATCATATAGCGAAAGGGACAAGGTAAATCACTGATGGAACAGACAAGGTATGATAAATGTTAGTCAAGTTGATGATGTATTGATCAAAGGTGAAATCATAGAGTCAGATAATGAATATGTGTAGTTGGGGAATAAAAACATACCAATTGATAATAATAATGCCAGGATTGAAAATTTAAAGAATGAATATTTGGAGAATGAAAAATTGGAGAATGAAATGCTACTGGTTCATAATGTAAATTGCATGATTGACCATGTCGAAAATGATAATGCACAAGAACATTACATATCTCCTAATATAATTGACATGAAGGTTCTAGAACACTAAAATGGATAATTGAAATTGATGAAATGATTATTACCAATTTGGAAGGGAAAAAATTAGAAAGAACCATTTGGTTATGAGCTTCAAGACTACATAAGATATTTTTTGACAACAAGATAGTGGTGGAGCAATGTCAACTTTTTATGCACTTATTAAAGATGCAAAAGATGAGACCTATGCTTTCCAAATTGAAGATTTGTGTCAATAAAAAATTGGAAAGAAATGCCATTATTGTGAAGAATCTTTTCAGTGCTCTCAATAGCATTGAAAAAAATAGTAGGGAGAAGGATAAGAGAAGGGTTATTACAACCTCTTTGGTAAGTCATCATTTGAGAAAGAGTAGATATATGAGACAAACTTGTATTGACTTGAACCTAAATCATACTACTTTGAGAAGAGCACTTAGTAGACGAGAGAGAATTGATGATCCTCTTCAAAATGAAACATGGGCTTTTGGTGGGAGACTTCCACATTTTGATAAGAAGCTAGCCAATGATGTGAAGGAATAAATTACACAATTTTGGCACTCTAGCTCAAGAGTATCACTCAATGCTAAAGACATGTTAAAGTTGAGAATTTGCATTAGAAACCACATGCCACATCCTAAACATTGTTTGGAGGCAAGTCGAACTATGTTGTTCAAACAATTTAGAGAAAGTCATGCAAGATTACATATTGTTGATATATGATTGAAAGGATCATTTAAGTAAGAGAACTAAGAACTATTGAAGAAGTGTTTTCAATCATTGTTTTGTCACTAATGTCAAACCTGCTACATGTTGGTAAGACAATTGCTTATATTTTTCAAGCACTATCACTTAGTTGATTGATGAGGAGGATTTTATCAACAAGATGTAACAAAAGTACCTAGAGGAAATGTTGAGTTATGATTATGTATTGATGTGCAAGAATCAGTTAAGATAATGATAACATAATGTATTAATGATCTACTTTGAGGTTAAAAAAATGATTGGCTATAGTTATAAATTTTAGAAGAAAAAGGTTGGACAAAGATCATTTTCTAAGCTTGACCAAGTTGAAATAAGGTGCCTCCCAAAGTTAGTGCAAGCCAAGCAAAAAGTCAGTTGGAGTCGAGTGAAAACAATTTCTAGTGGATGCCGAGAAAACTAATAGGTGTCGAGAAAGTTAGTAGATGTCAAGTGATTTTTAGTTGATATCGAGCACCAGTAAAATTTAGTTGATGCTGAGTAATTTTATAGTAGATGTTGAGTAACACAGTATGTGTCGAGCATCAATAAATTGATAATGTTGAGCTGCTGCATTATGAAGAAGATTGAAGATTCACCAAATAAAAGACAAAAAGTTTGTTTTCTTGAAACTTGTAAATTAGGAGAAGATAAGATTGATGAGATGGAGGCACAAAATCTTACGTAAGCTATTTTGGAGGCAAATTCAAATGGACTCCATGATAAATTTCTAGAAAAGAGAAGATATGGGGTAGATACATTGTATCCTACCTAATCCATCAAAAACCCTAATTTTTGAGATGGATATGAGTGGAAAAAAGAGTTCTAATTTCCTATATGTGGGGATGTCTAGTCATGAAGAAAACTTGGATAGAGGTCAGAGAGTTTTTGGATGCAAAAATTTGACAAGGAGAAGGAAGAGGGTTTGCTTCATCAAGTGACCTAAGAGAAGATGTTTGTAATTGAGAACTAAGCAAGAAGACTTAATGAGGATGAATGCTTGAAGGGTGAACAAGCTGTTAGAGCTACAAAGATTGAAAGCCAAGAAGAGTTGAGGATTGAATAGTGACCTGTAATCTACAAGTAAGGTTGTATGTTGTATCAGATCAAAACTTTGTTGTTACTTACTAACAATTTTATCAGAATAGGGTAAATATTTTGGAGAAAGGTTGACTTAATAGTCATTCAAAAATCTTTTAACAAGGTGGCATTCCAAGCGAATGGCCTAAAGTCTTCTAACAAGGCTCACTTTTAATAGGGTGATTGAAATCTTTTAACCGGGTCACATTTAACAATGTGTGTTGTAACCTTTAACAGGGTTGCCCTTTAATAGGGCATCACTTCATAAGAGTTAAAAATGAGTAGCATGTTACTGGTAGTTTTTCCCAAATTGGGTTTCTATGTTAAATCATCATGTCAAGTGTACTGATGGATATGTTGTGTTTTATGCTTTACATTTTTGCATATTGATTTAATAGTAACATATTAGTTTTGGTTAATACAAATTGGATGCATGCATGATTGAGAAATTTTTAAGGGATTACTGAATTATGAAAAGTTTTATTTGTACATTTGGACCTTGAATAATTGATTCACCCCTCTCTCAGTTATTTTAAAAGAATTCCACCAATTGGTATCAGAGTGCAGTTGCTTAAGATGATTAGTTTAATGGTACTAAAAGCATAAATATCAAGACATCAAAAAGAGAGGTACCCAAGTTGAACAGAGATAACTTCTCTACATAAATTTTTTTGATGAAGCTACACCTTGGAGGACTTGGAGACTATGCACAAACTTGCATTAGAATAGAACATGTTTATCCAGCAAGAGCCCTAACTGTTGAAGACTTGAAGAAAAAGAAAGATCACAATTAGGTGATGTTGGAGATTGCCTCTACCCTAAGCTATGTTGAGTTTGATGATATCAAAGACCTTAAAACTACAAAGTAGATGTGGCATGCCCCAACCACCATCTATGGAGGAGACAAAAATGTTCAAGGAGCCAAGTCAGAGAGCCTAAGAGGTAAGTTTGATGACATGAGAATGGAAGAAGGTGAAAGCATTGCTCAATATGTTGCTAGAATAAAAGAAGTTGTTAGTGCAATAAAAGGTGCTACTGGTAAAATAGATGATGATATTGTGCTAAGTAAAGTCTTGAGGACATTGTTGCCCGTGTATTCCATTAGAGTGTCTACAATCCAAGAGTTAAGATGTATGCCAATAAATGATCTAACCCTTGAAGGTCTAGTAGGTAGACTCACTATTTTTGAGTTATCTAATTTTGAAAACTATAGACCAGAGAGTATTGAACAAACTTTCAAAGCAAAATTGTTAATAAAGGATTTTGAGGAAGTGAAGACAAAGAAGAAGAAAATAAAGATAAAGTATGCATCTAGTGACAATAGGACAGATGAAGAGGACATTGAAAAATTGGAAGCAATGCTAGCCAAAAGATTTCACAAAGAAAAAGGTAAATTTAAAGGTAAGCTGCCTATCATTTGTTTTAATTGTAATGAAGTTGGACATGTTGTAGAAACATGCACATAGAAGAAGAACTTTAGAGAAGGGAACAAGCACAAAAATATAAGAGAAGATGATGGAAGAGACTATAGAGACAAAGATAAAAAGTTATGCTACATTGTTGATGAATGTAACTCTGATGAAAATGATGATGAAGTGGTATATGTTGCAATTAAGGATGAATCAGATGAGGATGAAGCTACTGCACTTATGACTTGTGTTAACAAGAATGAAAAATTGACCATTGATAATGGATGTTCACATCACATGATTGGAGACAAAAGCAAGTTCATTACCTTAACTTTTTATGATGGAAATAGTGTAAGATTTGGTAATGATGCACCATGTTCAATAAAAGGAAAATGGTCTATTAAGCTCACAGAGAAGATTTCATGTGATAATGCTTACTATGTTGAAGGATTGAATTATAACTTGTTAAGTGTGTCACAATTGAATAATTTGGGGTGCAAAGTTGAGTTTGAAAACAAATCAGCCAAGATATATGAAACAAATGGAAACTTGATTGGAAAAGGTGATCAAACTAGGAGTAATTTGTTCTATTTGGATATTTATTGCAAAATTTGATGATGTATGGCTTTGGCACAAACTATTATGTCATGTTAACTTTGATAATCTGATTAGTATCAGTGACATGAAAAGAGTTCGAGGTTTGCCTAAGTTGAAGAAACTAGAAAATATAATGTGCAAACAATGTCAGCTAGGTAAAATGAAAAAGTCAAGCTTTAAAAGTAAAGCTTATAGCTCCAAGGAAATACTTGAAACTATTCATACTAACTTGTGTGAACCTATTGAAGTGCAAATCTACAAAGGAGACAAGTGTAGACACCTAAATTTGATTACACTATTTTAGTAATCCTATTTAGTTATCTAAAAAAGGCATTATTAATTAAATTTCTATTTAATTAATCCTTTGTCATCCCCTAGTTGATTAATTTAATTAATCATCTATAGTCCTAATTGATAAATCAAATAATCTATTATTTATCAATTAAATCCTTTTCTCCTATCTAATTCCAAAAATCCCCATTTATTAAATAAATCTATTTGATAAATGAAATCCTCAAATTCAAAAACCCCTAACCTATCTCTAATCCTCCATTTAGCCTAATCCACCCCATCCACCCATACTAACCAAGCTTAGCCACTAACTCACCCACCCTCATTAATGCCATCCACTTGCACATCTCTAACATCCCTAATCTAATCCTAAACCCAAGCCTAATCCACCCCCTAATGTTGTCACATTCCTTAAACAAGTTTAAGACTTTCCTAATCCAAACCAAAGTCTCCCCTCAAAAAACCAACCACTAAGTCATGAGTGCTCTTACAAAACATAAAAGACTCTGACAAGCCCACTCATGACTCTTACATCCATCTTACACACTCTTCCCTCTTTCACACTCATTCCTCTTACATCCCTCTTACATACTCAACCCCACTCATCATGACTTTAACCAACCCTTTACCCTACCCTATCACACTCATCCTCCTTGTGACAAGTGTCACCTTCCCATTGGTGCTAAACAAGCACAATCCATGTGCTCCCCTTTGAGTGCATCTTAGCCCTCCTTAAGCCTTCATCCATCCTTGCATCTAAGCCCTCCATCCCTCTACCCCTTAGCCTATAAATTGAATCCCATCCCAAGCCATTTCGTCAACAATCTTTGAGCTAAAGTTATCATGCTATTTTGAGAACCAAAGCCATCAATATTACCCTTATAATGCCAAATTGAGAGCTCACAAAGCTACCAATTTTCCATTACCCATCTCCATTGAAGCAGCTTTTGAGCATCTTGAGCATACATCCACAGCAAAAGGACACATCTACAGAATCAAGAAAGCATGGAGTGTTTTCTCTTGTGAGGTTTGCACTTCTTGTTCTCTTTCTTTGTCTAAGCATATATGTGAATTTAGTTTTTGGTTTGTGAATGTTTACTTTATTTGTTAATGTTCTTTGCATACTGATTCTGGTTCTACATTTTGGCACGCCCGGTGGGACCCCACTATGGGTCATTTAATCATCTATGTTCATCTATATGTCATTTTTCTAACCATCTAATGTTTTTTGTTGTTTGAGTGTGCTATGAGGGTGTTTTGCTTATTTTTGCAGGTTAAAGAACACACTTAGGAAGAAGAAATACCATCTAAAAAAAAAAATTCACATTTTTCAGCTTTTTTGGTGCAGTTTTGGCGTTTGCAACCTGTTCTGTCTGCGAAAATTGACGTCTGCGCAAATCGACATCTGCGAAAATTTGTGTTTGCGAAAATTGACATCTGCGAAAATCCGCGTTTGCAAAAATCGTCGTTTGTGAAAATCCGCATCTGCGCAAATCGGCGTCTCACCTGTGTTCTGTGTTGCAAATCTGTTTTGTCCTCTTCGTATTTTGGCGTCTCTGTATTTCAGCATCTTCATATTTTGACAGACTGTCTTCTCTGCTTTCTTATGTTCCATTTCTGCTTTATTATTTCTGCTCTTTGTAGCTAAAAAAAAAAAAAAAAAAAAAAAGAGTATAAATCAAAATTTGACTTTTAGTGGTTCCATAGGATTTAGACCATTTTAAGCATTTTTACGTGTAGAAAAAACAACAAAAAAAGTTAAAATTTTTTTTCCCATAGTTAAGCTCTCATTTTTGAAGATTTTGGCTAACTAACTAAATTGCTTTTTTTTTTGTCTCATTGTAGGTTGGAGCACATATGGAACCACTAACCATGTTTCTTGCAGGTTTTCATGTTGCTAAAAAATGAACTTGAATGGTTAACCATTTGTCTTTGAATGCATGTTGCTAAAAAAAAAAATGAACTTGAATGGTTAAACACATTTTTCATTGAATGAATGTTGCTCAAAAACACACTTTTGAATGTCATGGATTAAAATCAACTTTCTTTGGAATGCATGCTTAAAAAAAAATAATCAAATCTTGAATGCCAAGGATCAATTAACCATTACAAATCTCTTTTTCACATGCAATCTAGGTAAAGTTTGATTTTTGGACATTTAAGAAACTTTGTTAAGTTAAAATACAAATTTACAAAAATCAATTTGAGTAGTTCTTTGGACTCACCTCTTTTCTAATCACCCATCAAATATTGACCATTGGTTGCAATCTCAGCACCATTTATGGGGATGGGTCTACTTGAAAAAGGTGTTAAATGTTCCACAATCTAACTCACTCACTTGGTCTTTGAACGTTTGCTTTAACTTTATCAAAATTCTTAAATGTCCAAAACTCTAGATTAAATCGATCACACTTCAAGTTTGGGCACTAAAATTGAACAACAACTGACGTGGAGAGCCTCCGGGCGCGCGCTTGAAATCGAATCTCACACACTTTTGTTTTGGGCTTAAAACAAACTCACACTCAATCTTGAATGCCTTAAAGAAAATTAATCGATATTTGACGTGGAGGGCCTCCGGGCGCGTGAGTTTGCTTTTGTTGACCGTAACTCTTCTTATTGTTTGCATTCTTCGATCGATTTACTTTTGTTGGCGCTTCAAGTTGGAATTGAACATTGTCTCTTAAACATGAGTGCTTGCAAAGTCTAGATTAGCACACATAAGAGTCAGTTGGTAAAAGAACAAGCGTGTTTTTTAGCCCAAGGTCATCCGAGTCTTCTCTCCCCTTGTCGTCTTTCGAGGCCATCTTGGGTGCATAAGATTAGGATCCAAAACCTTGTTTCTTTTTTTAGGAGGCCTGCTTGGGGATTTCATCACCCCTTGGACGACCTCAACTCCAGCGTTCTCGCGGAGTATAAGAATCGGGAGGTGAATCGAAAGACACCTCTCTTGGGATCAAGATTTTGTCATTCGGGCTAAGCCTCAAGGAACTTTATACCCTTGAGAAGTGAAAGAGGAGAAGTGGGTTACCGCTCCTCTCAGCTATGTGACATCCTTTTGGTCTCATCTACGGATTTGGGCCTCACGTACCTTGCGTATATCGAGGACTCCCTAGCTAAACCAATTGTCTGCCTTGCAGAAAACCATCTAGGATGTTAATGTGTTTGGAGTGACTGATCGAAACATTTGTAGAACATACACACTCCTTGGCGCAAGTATCACATTCTGAGAACCACAAACTTCTATCTGGGTGTTCCTATCTATTGCTTGTTTTTATTTTACTTGTTGAATGAATGTTTGCCAAACTTGGTCAATCCTAGCTTAGGGAAAACTTAGTGTAGTCACTGCCTATTTTGGAAGTTGAACAAGTTGAAGCAAAACAAATGAGATTTTTTCCAAAGCCAAGCAAATTCAGGAATTTATGTCGGAACAACCCAAACCCAAACAGAAGTTTCACAAGGTCAAACTCAAGAGATCTCTAGCATACCAAGAACTTTCAGCCAAGAGAAAATAAATAACACCAAGCCCACGAATTTCCAAACACCACAAAGCAGAGGACAAAGCTACCGACGAAGCACTTCAAGAGGCCTGGTTAGAGTGCACCATCAAATTTAGCCAACATCCAGGAGTTAATCCTGCTTATGCCTTACCAACTAGGCATGATTTCTATGATTAGACACCCTTGTTTCTCCACATCTTCTTGGATAAGCTTCACTCTAGAGTCATCTTTGTAGAAGAGCCAGCCATCTTAGCTTATCCCCTTAAGCATTATTAGCTCATACATCTCATTTAGAATCATACCATCTAGCTTGTAATCGAAAATCTGCACTTCTAAGCTTTCAAAATTGTTGTCACCTTGCTAAAAGTTTGCCATTCCTAAAATCTTCCAAATCCACCAATCTCACCAAGGTTATCCCTTTTACAGAGCTTTGTCTAGGGTAATCTAGCTTTATCACTTGTTATCCCTCATCACCTTGAGCTAAAGGTTGGGATTCGCAAGTGGTCAATCTCGTGTTCTTCCTAAAGGATCATCAGTCTATCCTTAAGTTGACACAATCACTACCAAGCTTGCACATAGGAAAGCAGACCTTTTGTGCTTTGACAACATATCTTTGAAGTTAGAATCCCCAACCCAATCCTCCTTAGGTTTTGTCATATAGCTTTGCCTCAACCTAGGAAATCATTTGCATAGAAAAGCCTTCCCCCTTTTGCATCCATCAGCATTATTGCATCTCATCCCTAGGAGCATTTTTCATGCCACCCGTCACTCGCTTAGCCAAGAAGAAAGAAACAATGGAGCCCTATCATTTGGATCAAACAGCCTCACCCCCCTTGAGCACTTAGCCATCCTTTAGCCCAGAGCAAGCTATGCCATCACCTACTAACATTGAAGCTTTCATGAACCAACCAGGAAATGCAGTATTGGTAAACGCTATTATAGACAAAAACAAAGAGACAATCATGGCTAATTTTCGAAGGGACAATGTAGGAACCTTTGACTTTGGAAGACCCCCTCCATTATCAGATCCATCTCACCCATTGTTTGGGCAGCTACCACCACCCATAGGCTCTTATGATCCAAATTATCCTCAATATATTCCAAAAGAAGAGCCTCCAGCCAATCCATATGACCCAACAGACCCAAACATACCATCATCCACCCAAGTTGAAATCTCCATGCCGCAAGCCAACCCAGCCACCACCACTCCATCCTTGGTTCATACCTCTCCACTCCAAACCCCCTTTACCCAAAACATCTCACCATTCACCCCCTTCACTATTGCTGCTGCTCCCACATCTAGCCTTCCAAATCCACCCATCTCCCAAATTAGTGCTAGCATCTTTGGCCAACCTTAGCAATATACAACAGGGATGCCACCCATGGGGCCAAGTAATCAACCTTTCATCGCCCCCAGCTTGTTCACCACAGCCCAAAGCACAATCCCATCATTTCCATTAGGTCTTGGGAGCTCAATACCACCAGCCACAAATCCACAAGCTACTACCTTCACTCCACAAAGCTATCAAAACCCACAAGCTACTGCCAATCTTCTACCAAGCTCCCAAGTGACCCTAGCTCCCACCACCACTCTACCAAGCTTCCAAATCCAGCCACAAAGCTATCAAACCCCATCAGTTCCATTCCCAAGCTTTCAATTCCCACCACCTCCACCACCAACTAATCCATTACCTCCAATTACCAACTACTTTTCAATGCCACTTCTAGGAGGTAATCCACCACCCCAGCCAACCACCAATTATTTGCAGATGCCATCCCAAATGGGGGCACAACCCACATATATTGGTCAAACCCCACAAGCCCTCTGATCCTTTCCCCAAGCCTCACAACCATCTTATACCTTACCTCCACAAAGCAATCCATTTACCCCACAGCCAGCTTATGTTCCTCAATCCCAACCTCAAATCCCATATCAACAGCAAGCCTCGCAGCACATGCAGCAATATGCGCCACCTCCCCCTCAACAACCCGTCATCCACCATGCAGCTGCCTAAACAATGTACAATCCCTATCAACAAATCCCTCATAACCATCCATATTCAATGGCCCCATCCAGCACATACCTACCTCAAGGCACTCCTACAATGAGGGCACCCCAACCATCACCTATCAATTCAGAGTGGGAGCAAATGAAGACAGCTCTGAAAGCCATCCAAGAAGGGAATGATCCAAAGACATTCAAGTTTGAGAATGTGTGTCCTTACCCATTTGACAGAGCCATTACCACGACACCATTTCCCAAACACTTTGAGGTACCTAAATTTGACAAATTCAGAGGAAAAGGAGACCTTGTCACACATATCAAAGAATTTTACATGCATTGCCAGGACGTGGCCTACAATGATGTCTTCCTCTTGCGCCTTTTTCCCAAAAGCTTGGCTGGACCAGCTCTTGAATGGTTTTATAGAATCCCCTATGGCACAATTAAAAACTTTGCTGAATTATCTGAGGCATTTGTAGCTCAATATGCCCATCTTGTTGAAATAGAGCTATCAATAGTTGATCTTGTCCACACCAAGCAAAAAGGTGGAGAAAGCCTTGCCAAATACCTGCAAAGATGGCAAACCCTTACCACCCGCATATCCTGCACCTTGCCAGAACGCCATGTGGTGAAAATGTTTATTGATAATGCACATCCCAGCTTGGCTCACCACATGACCATGAACTGTTTGCAGACCTATAAGGATATCAAAGAGAAAGGAATGATCCTTGAGCAAGGACTCATCAAAGATGGTGTGGTAAAGATTTACAAAGAGGCCAACCAAAATCAATCACATTCCAATGACAAGTCTAGGTATTGGAACAAAAACAAGCATGTTGCAACAGATGGGGTTACTGACACCAGACATGTGAATATCATTGGTCCTTCTCAAAACCAGTCTAACCCACCATATCAAACAAACAACCAACAAGCTACCAAATACTAACAAGGAAATAACCAAAGCTATCAAAACCACAATACAAGACCCAACTTTCAAGGGTCTAACAATCAAGCTAATGCCATCAATGTAGCTGCAGGGCAAAAGACCAGATTCCAACCTGCACCTAGAAACTATACACCCCTTGGTGAGCCATTGGATGTTATTTTTGAGAAATTGGCTAAGGAAAACCTCATCAAATTTCCTCCTACCCAACAAATTGATCCAAGCCAATCCAAAGCTGCATGGTACAAGGACAATGAGTATTGCAAGTTCCATAGGGTAAACGGTCACACCACCCTCAGATGCATGAAACTGAAAGACTATGTGCAAGACCTCATTGATCGGAAGGAAATCACTGTTGGTGCCCAAACCTCTCCCAATGCAGGCTTACAGATTTATCAAAATGCTTTTCCTCCACACAACAACCAAAATCCTGGAAAAGCACCTATCCAAAACAACACCAACAACTGCCAGCCAAACCAACAACATGGGAAGAACAATGACCACACTTCATCCTATATAGACTATGGTAGCCTTATAGGTTGTATATCTGAGAAAGAGCCTTGTGTCAATGTTATCAATATCTGAGGACCAGATAATGAGTGTGCGATCACCACTCGAAGAACATGATTTAACATCACAGGCCCACCAGTTTCATCAACACCATCAGCTCCATCAAAATGCCGGTACAATATCTTGGAACACCTTGGGAACATGCCAGCCCAAATATCCATTTTAGACCTTCTCCGCACTAGTCCTATGTACAAAGACATCCTTGACAGTGCTCTCATAGAATCCCATGTCCCTTCTGATATCAATGCTACTGATTTTCGTAATCTTGTTGGACACCTTTCATCCTCATGTGCCCTATCTTTCAAACCCACCGACATACCCGCGGTTGAGCCAGATCACACCCTTCCGCTTCGCATAGCCATCATGGTATCCAATTTTGTCGTGAAAAGAGTAATGATAGATAATGGATCAGCCTTGAACATTTGCACCCTAAAATTCATAAAACAAGCTGGGTATACTGAGGCAGATATGATCAGTGAGGTTATCACCATCAAAGCTTATGACAACTTGGAAAGGACCACAGAAGGGACTATTTTGCTACCAATCAAGGTTGGGCCAGTCATTCAAGAGACAGTTTGCCATGTTGTTGATCTAAACCTACCATTTAACATCCTCCTTGGTCGCCCATGGATTCATGCTATGAAGGCCGTCCCATCCACCTACCATCAGTGCATCAAATTTTTGCATCAAGGCATTGAGGTAACCATCCATGCCGATCCAGAACCCTTTGCTTACTGCAATGCGGTTGAAGCTTCATATACAAACCATTGCCCTAGAATAGACATCGGCACAGCCATCGCTAGCTCATCCCACACTTGTAATGACGCAGAAACCATCCTTGCCTCCACCCTATCTACTGTAAAGATCAACAACAAAGGATGTGGAGAATATAGTCTATCAGATGCATTTGCTGTTGGAGCAATCCCACTTGATCCACATACCCATGGACAACCAACATATCACAAAGATAAGGAGATTCCACCTCCTCGATACAAACAGTTTGGCCCAACCACCTTTGTGTCCTCAAAAACCCCTCTTCATGAGGAGCTCACTCCAGATATCAACAATTGGCTACATAAGGATGCACCTCCAAGAAATCAAGCACGCCTTGATCACTTCAGCCAGAAGTATCCCCAACAACATAAGCTCGTCACTAAAAAATGGAACTATCAAGGAGGTGGACTAGGTCCAGAAGAAAGGGGCATGCAATGTCCCATCGAAGCACATGATTGGGAAATAAAGTCAGGTCTTGGCTTTGGCATACCCACAACTGGGGGCACCAACGAGAATGGTCACTCTTTTTCGAACATCCACCGCGACCTTGTCGAAATCGAAGACATTCCCGAGGAAGTTGAAAAGAGAGCCTATGACGATATCCCAACCCAAATCTTCCTAGGAGACTCTGTTCTCCGAGAACTATCCATCCATCTCATTGACCTACCACTTTCTCATCCATAACTCATAGATTGGGACCAACCAAGTGTCATACATATTGATGAGTTCGCATCAGAGGAAGCGCTTCTAAGATTCATGGGAGCTGAAACTCCTCATAAGAAGACAAAGCCAGATTCTGCCTACATCTACAAGCTAGATCCCAAGGGGTATTTTGGAGAAAATCCCCAACCTAGTTTCGATACACCCAAAACTGGAACTAAGGTAAATCTGGGACTAGCTAAGGCAACAAAGAGAACCCCTCAGCAAGAAAATCCAGAGCCACAAGCAGAACATGAGGATTTAGTATTGCCTCCTCAAGATAATCGACCAGAGGTGTCTTCTATTCTAATAGAGGATACTAGAGAAGTCAACATTGGTTCTTCAGAGATCCCTAGAATTGTTCACATTGCTGCATCCCTATCACAAGACCAAGCTGACCTCCTCTTTGAGGTTTTATGAGAGAACATTGGCCGATTTGCATGGTCATATCAAGACATGCCAGGACTCGATCCAAAGCTTGTAGTTCATCATCTTGCAGTCGATCCAAAGATCAAGCCCGTTAGACAAAAGCTTAGGAAAATGCACCCCAAGGTGGCATTACTAGTCAAAGCTGAACTAGAAAGAATGTTAGCTGCTAAGGTTATTCGACCTATCGACTACTCAGAATGGATCTCCAACATGGTCCCTGTCACTAAGCCTTCCGGTGACATCAGAATCTGTACTGATTTTAGAGATCTTAACAAAGCTTGTCCAAAGGATGATTTTCCCTTGCCCAACATAGATATGATTGTAGATCTTACAGCTGGACATGAAATCCTATCCCTTATGGATGGATTTTCTGGGTATAATCAGATTAAGATTGCAGAAGAGGATCAGCATAAGACAACATTCACTACCCCTTGGGGAACCTTTTGCTACACCATGATGCCTTTTGGCCTAAAGAATGCTGGGGCTACCTATCAAAGAGCTATGACAGCCATTTTCCATGATCTTATCCATAGCATTTTGGAGGATTATGTGGACGATATCCTAGTCAAATCTCACACCTTCATGGATCATCTTGCTGACCTGGAGAAAGTCTTTGATAGGTTGGCCCAATATCATCTCATGCTAAATCCCAAGAAGTGTGTCTTTGGGGTCACATCTGGCAAGCTTCTAGGCTTCATAGTTTCTAAACGAGGTATAGAGATTGACCCCAAAAAGGTCAAGGCTATCTTAGACATGCCTCCTCCCCAGACACTACGACAGCTTCGCTCTCTTCAGGGAAAACTTCAATCTATCCGGCGCTTCATCTCCCAACTTGCAGATAAGTGTACACCATTTTCACACTTGCTAAAGAAGAATGAGAACTTCAAGTGGGATCTTTTATGTCAGCGCAGCTTCGATCAGCTCAAGCAGTATCTCACCAATCCCCCAATCTTGGTTCCACTAGTTCCTGGTCGTCCCTTGATCTTGTATATATCAGCAACACCTACTGCTCTAGGGGCACTTCTAGCACAGCATGATGATTATAGCAGAGAGAGAGCCATCTACTATATCAGTAGAACCCTAGTTGGTTATGAACTCAATTACACTCCTATGGAAAAAGATTGTTTGGCAGTTGTTTTCTCAACTCAAAAGCTTCGCCACTACATGCTAAGTCATACCATCCAACTAGTCTCCAAGATTGACCCTCTCAAGTATATGCTCTCCAGAACAGCACTTACAGGCCATTTGGCCAAATGGGTTATGCTACTAAGTGAGTTTGACATCCAGTATGTGGATAGAAAAGCAATCAAAGGGCAAGCTATAGCAGATCACCTAGCTGATGCACCTCTAGTAGATGCATATCCTTTGCTCACAGAATTTACAGATGAGCATATCTGCCTAATTGAAGAATAGCCCCCATGGAAGCTTTATTTTGATGGCTCATATACCTCTCATGGATCAGGGGTAGGAATATTATTAGTTACACCTCAAGGAGATTACATTCCAAAAGCCTTCAAGCTACAATTCCCTAGCACCAACAATATAGCAGAATATGAAGCTCTTGTAGCAGGATTAAAGATAGCTGCAGAATGGAATATCACTGAGTTACAAGTATTTGGTGATTCCCAACTCATCATCAAACAAGTCTTAAATGAATATCAAACCAAAGATGAAAAGCTATTACCCTACAAAGAGCTAGTTGATCAGCTGACCCAGTATTTTACAAAGCTTCAGTTTACACAAGTGCCTCGAATGCAGAACAAGGCAGCAGATGCCATGGCCACTATCGGCTCGCTCTTGGAAATTCCCCAAGAAGCTACGTAGTATGAGTTTTTAGTTGAGCAACTCCTCACACCTGCCTATGCGAATGAGGATTCAAACCGTGTTTGTATCTTGGTTGGTCCCCAATCCCCTTGGTACCATGAAATTCATGCTTACCTTAACGATGGTATCATATCCCCTCACCTCACACGTACCCAACGCCAGAACCTCATCTGAAAATCATCCCGCTATGTTATCATAGCCAATACCCTATATCGTCGGGGTTATCACGATACTCTCTCTCGATGTTTAGATAAAAATGAGGCCATGATGGCATTAAAAGAAGTACATTCTAGACTTTGCGGTGCCCACACGAGTGGTATTGTCCTAGCATGAAAAATCCTTAGAGCAGGCTACTATTGGCCTACCATTGAAGAAGACTCTTGTGACTTTGTCAGAAAGTGTCTCCCATGTCAGCAGCATGCAAATCTTGTGCACGCTCCAGCACAGGATCTACAGCCTATTGCACCACCTTGGCCTTTTGCTTGTTGGGGCCTTGATCTAGTTGGAACTATCACACCTCTCTCATCTGATGGACATAAATGGATAATAACAGCTACAGACTATTTCACTAAGTGGGTGGAAGCAGTCCCCCTAGTCTCAGCTACAGGAGTTCAAGTCTCCAAGTTCACCATCCACCATCTTCACTGACCACGGAAGTAACTTTGAAAATCTCAACATGGAAGAATTATGCACTTCCCTCCACATCCATCACCACTTTTCTAGCCCATATTTCCCACAAGGTAACGGCCAGGCAGAGGCAACTAATAAAACCCTCCTCAAAATCCTAAAGAAAGTTGTCAATGATTCTGGCCATGATTGGCACCTTCAAATAAATCCGGCTCTATGGGCCTATCGAACTTCCTTCTGTACATCCACAGGCACAACTCCATACTCCCTAGTCTATGGTGCTGAAGCGGTATTACCTATAGAAGTTGAACTTCCCTCACTACGCATATCTTTGCGAGGGCAAATCTTAGATAAAGAATACAGAGTAGCTCGACTCACCCAACTAGATCTCTTAGACAAGAAGAGACAACAAGCCTATGACCATCTCACAGTCTATCAAACTCGTCTCAAAAGGAATTTCAACAAGAAGGTGCTCCCATGACACTTTCAGCCAGGTGACATGGTCCTCAAAGAAAATATGAAAGTCCAAGCAGATCGAGAAAAGAAAGGCAAGTTTGAACCTACATGGCTTGGTCCCTATGTGGTTACTGCCTCCTTTGGCTCTGGAGCCTATCAATTATCTACACCAGAAGGAGAACTCTTGAATGATCCCACTAACATCATTCATCTCAAGAAGTTCTATGCTTGAAGATCCTTGGTATACCTAGCTTTTGAAAAAATACAAAAAAAAAAAAAAATAGTAAAGAGAAATAAGCGTCCAATGGTGAAAACTTGGCAATTCAAGCGCCTTGGATAGGTACCTTGGTGAAAACCTGGTAATTCAGGCGCCTTGTGTGCTAAAGACTAATCCATTATCTATCACTATCCTATCCCTCATCCATCCACCCACCATCCCATAAAACACCTGCTTGTTCCCTTGGTGTTCCAATCAAATATCCAAAATCTGATGGAGCTTGTCAATACCTCCTGTACAACTTGTAAATCTTGTACCAAAGCTTGTATTATACCTTGTAAATCTTGTACCATACCTTGTATATATTCAAATCTTGTCCAAAGCTTGTACCATATTCCATCTTGTAAATGATCTTGTATCCTAGCTTGTATCCTATCACATGCACACACAGAATCCCATTTTCCTTAAACTTTTCACAAACCATCTACCTATCCACCTATCAACTATTATAGACACCCCATCCTTCACAAACATTTCCATCTCACAAAAAACCAAAACATGAACAAACTTGTACATTTGTAACATATCTTGGTCTGTCAGCTTGTACATCCTCTTTAGCTTAGTATCATTGTATCTATCCGACTTTCGTGTTAGTTCATCCTTGGTCAACATCTTGCACACATCGCACACCTTGGTTAGATATTCCAATGCATCCTTTAGCTAGATCTCCTATCACCAAAGTGTTATCCTTCTTAGTTCAACTTTCCAGACACATCACTCATCCCGATCCATCAGCTTAGGTGCTCTCCGATAGGTCCTTGCAGGATATAGCTTTCCTCATGTCTAATCTTGGTCCGTTAGTACCTCGTCCTACCCATCTCGTTGGCAAACAGTTCTCTTTTGGATTTTCACTTTCTTTTGATTTGGCATCCTCCCTTTTGGGTCTTGAAATATCTTTTCCAAGCAATCTCCTTGTTCCCTCCTCAAGGTTGCCATGATCTTCCATATCATGGTATGCTACGAATGGGGCAATTAGAGCGTAAGGTCTTGATCAGGTCTTTTGCTTGTTTTCTTTTTATGCTTGTGGGTTACCTAGTGTCGTTTCCACGCTGCTTCCTCTGGGATTCATGTGTGATACTGGGGCAATCCTTGTGTGTTTGTTTTGAGTCAGTTCATCAGTCCTTTGGACAGTTGGTGAAAAAGCCTTGATGTTCTTGATAACCTTGGCAATTAACCAATAGTCCTATAGCAAATCTAGTGCTCAACTACATGGTGGTACTTCTCTTTGAAGTATCCCCCCACTCAAAAAGCTTCAATGGATTCCCTTCATCTCCATTATCCCCCATCCACATCCTACATCTGTCGCTCCTACCCCAGCTTATGCATCAGTATCTCTTTGAATCACTCCTCACACTTAGCTTTAGGGATCCACAATCCTAGTCTTAGGGATCCACCAATCAAATCAATCCACCAAGCCTCATCATTCGAGATTCACAATCCTAGTCCTAGGGATCTCCGGAACCCATCTTCCGCCAGTCTGACTCTTTAAAATCTTGTTGCATCAGCTTTATCATTCTATCATCCATCTCCCTACCATGGATTCCTTTTATAGCACTCTGCTCCTCCATCTCCCCCCCCCCCCCCAATCCTGGAAAGTCTTAAGCTTGCTTTACTATTGTGCCTCTGATTTCCCTTTATCATTCCCATAGTGAGAGTTTGAGCTAATTCAGCCCCTTCTCTTTGCCAACCTGCGTCTCAGCTCATCTCAATTTCTTGTACTTTTCAAGAAGTCGTCGACCCTCATTTCTCTCCCCACCGCCTTCTTGAGGGGGCATCATCTAAGTCTAGTCTCTCCTCTTCTTATCCGAGACTGGGGCAACCTTGTTGCTAAAACATCTTCCTCGTGTTGTCTTCATTCAAACTTCTTTGAAATAGTGTTGTCTCAACACTATGTCAAAGAGGGGCAAAATGTAGACACCTAAATTTGATTACACTATTTTAGTAATCCTATTTAGTTATCTAAAAAAGGCATTATTAATTAAATTTCTATTTAATTAATCCTTTGTCATCCCCTAGTTGATTAATTTAATTAATCATCTATAGTCCTAATTGATAAATCAAATAATCTATTATTTATCAATTAAATCCTTTTCTCCTATCTAATTCCAAAAATCCCCATTTATTAAATAAATCTATTTGATAAATGAAATCCTCAAATTCAAAAACCCCTAACCTATCTCTAATCCTCCATTTAGCCTAATCCACCCCATCCACCCATACTAACCAAGCTTAGCCACTAACTCACCCACCCTCATTAATGCCATCCACTTGCACATCTCTAACATCCCTAATCTAATCCTAAACCCAAGCCTAATCCACCCCCTAATGTTGTCACATTCCTTAAACAAGTTTAAGACTTTCCTAATCCAAACCAAAGTCTCCCCTCAAAAAACCCAACCACTAAGTCATGAGTGCTCTTACGAAATATAAAAGACTCTTACAAGCCCACTCATGACTCTTACATCCATCTTACACACTCTTCCCTCTTTCACACTCATTCCTCTTACATCCCTCTTACATACTCAACCCCACTCATCATGACTTTAACCAACCCTTTACCCTACCCTATCACACTCATCCTCCTTGTGACAAGTGTCACCTTCCCATTGGTGCTAAACAAGCACAATCCATGTGCTCCCCTTTGAGTGCATCTTAGCCCTCCTTAAGCCTTCATCCATCCTTGCATCTAAGCCCTCCATATCTCTACCCCTTAGCCTATAAATTGAATCCCATCCCAAGCCATTTCGTCAACAATCTTTGAGCTAAAGTTATCATGCTGTTTTGAGAACCAAAGCCATCAATATTACCCTTATAATGCCAAATTGAGAGCTCACAAAGCTACCAATTTGCCATTACCCATCTCCATTGAAGTAGCTTTTGAGCATCTTGAGCATACATCCACAGCAAAAGGACACATCTACAGAATCAAGAAAGCATGGAGTGTTTTCTCTTGTGAGGTTTGCACTTCTTGTTCTCTTTCTTTGTCTAAGCATATATGTGAATTTAGTTTTTGGTTTGTGAATGTTTACTTTATTTGTTAATGTTCTTTGCATACTGATTCTGGTTCTACAACAGGTATATTATGCTACTTGTTGATGATTACTCTAGAATGATGACAACCATATTCCTAAAACAAAAATTAGATGCTTTTCAAATGTTAAAATGGTACTTGGCAATAGTTGAGAAAGAAATAGGTAAGAACTTGAAATTTTTGAGATCAAATAGAGGAGGTGAATTCACTTCTCATGAATTTGAGATGTTCTGCAATGACAAAGGAATCAAGAGATAGACATCAACACCTAGGACCCCTCCACAAAATGGAATTTTTGAAAGAAGAAATAGGTCAATAATGGACTATGCTAGAACACTCATGATGGAAAAAAATGGTGCTCTAAAATACTGGAGATAAGTATTGTAGTATACACTTTGAACCATGTGCAAGTAAAGAAAGGTACTCACTCAACACCTTTTGAACTATGGTATGATCATCCACCTAATGTGAAATATTTTAAGGTATTTGGAAGCAAATGCTACATTCTTAAAGATGTTAGGAGTGGAAAGTTTGATGCTAAGAGTGAATAAGGTATATTCCTTAGATACTCCATAAGAAGTAAAGCTTATAAGTGTTTAATTAATAACACTAATAAAATTTTTGAAAGTGCAAATGTGAATTTTGATGAGTTTATAGAAGCACATGAGGTTGAAACTACAAGAGAATCAGAAGACTACAAGACATTTGCATAATATTATCTAGGAAAGCCTACTAAAGAAGATGTGACAGAGGCAAAGGGTGAATAACTAGGGCCAAAGGCTCACCTAGCTATCCAAACCATCTAGCAAGAGTTAACACAACGGAAGAAAACACGAAGAACAACAACCAAAGGAGGTAGAAGAGTGAAATACTTTTATTGATTCATCAAAATATCTTCATACATTCCTAGCTATAAGGCCTTCTGGGTTATGGATAATTAAAAATACATTCACATTCAAAGATCCAACTACAAATTTTCACTTTTAGTTCTGCTCTCTAATCTTCTTCCCAAAAACCTACCTAACTTTAAGCCTAAACACTCTATATATACTTGCCAAAATGGCTTACAGATTATCCTAGAACATTACATAAGAGGAAGGCCGACCCAACAATGGTCTAGACACATCCCAAGAAAATATCTTAACATAAATTTCATGATCAAAATAAATCTCGCAAGTTGGCTCACATAAATTACATCCAAATGCTAACACTTAGCATACATTGGGTAACTCAACACATGAAGAGTCACTTGGCATACAATAGGTAACTCAGTGAATGAAGAGTCACTTGGCATACACTAGGTAACTTGACAAATGAATACACACTTGGCATACACTGGATAACTCGGTGAATGAAGAGTCACTTGGCATACACTAGGTAACTTGGCGAATGAAGAGTCACTTGGCATACACTAGGTAACTTGGTGAATGAAGAGTCACTTGGCATACACTAGGTAACTTGCTGAATGAAGGGTAACTTTGCGAATGAAGAGTCACTTGGCATACACTAGGTAACTTGGTAAATGAAGAGTAACTTGGCATACATTGGGTAACTTGGTGAATGAAGAGTCACTTGGCATACATTGGGTAACTCGGTTAATGAAGAATCACTTGGCATACACTGGGTAACTTGGTGAATGAAGAGTCACTTGGCATACATTGGGTAACTTGGTGAATGAAGAGTCATTTGGTGTGCAATGGGTAACTTGGAAAATGAAGAGTCACTTGGAAAACATTAGAGCTATAGTAACTCGGTATGAACATGCAGAATAAACAAAATGAGTAGGATAACAAGGCAACCCAGGATGCTCCTGCATCAGACAATCAAGGTTGAATGAAATGATTCTCCTAAATCATTGAGATGTCACAATCTGAGTGGAATCCAACTCAGATTGAGAAATCCATGAAGCATCTTCAATAAGCTTGTTGTTCCACTTTACCAAATATTCATATTAATCTTTTCCTCTTGTGCTCCTTCCAACTCTTTGATCCAATATCTATTCAACTTCTTCAATCTGCTTCTTAGGATAATCTTCTAATACAAAAACTTCATCATCTGACTCATGATACTTATACAGATCAGCAATATTGAATATAGGAGATATGTCCATTACATCAGGTAACTGAACTTCATAAGCATTACCATTGTCAAACTTCTTCAATATTTTGCAAGGTCCAAATTTGTTCATCTTCAGCTTACTGTATGTTCCAATTGGGAATCTTCCTTTCTTTAGATGAACCATCATCTCATCACCAACTTAAAAATCATGGTGTCTTCTAGACTGATCAACATTCTCCTTATACTTCTGATTACTTTGTTCCAACCTCAACTTCACTTCCTTATGCAAAGACTCCATAAAATCAACAAATTCTTCTCCTACAAAACTTTTCTTTTCTTCACCAACAACATCTCTCAAATCTGATATACCTCTAGGATGCATTCCGATAACAATCTCAAAAGGTGTCTTCCCTGTACTCCTATTCACAGAATAATTATATACAAATTCAACTTGTGCCAATACCATCTCCCAATTACTTGGCTTATTCCCAACTAAACATCTTAGTAAATTTCCCAAGCTTCTATTCACAACCTCTATTTGTCCATCTATTTGTGGATGGAATGTAGAATTGAACTTTAGCTCAATACCCATCTTCTTCCACAAAGTCTTCCAAAAATAGCCAACAAACTTACTATCTCTGTCTAAAATAATACTTCTTGGTAATCCATGCAATCTCACAATCTCTTTAAAGAAAAATTCAGCAACATGCTCAGCATCTGATGTCTTCTTACATGGTATGAAATGAGCCATCTTAGAAAATCTGTCCACTACAACAAATATGGAATCATACCCCTTCACTGTCTTAGGCAATCCAAGAACACAATCCATACTGATGTCAATCCAAGGTTTCTTGGGAATAGTAATAGGTGTATAAAAACTAGTATTTTGACTCACTCCCTTTGCAACTTGACAAAATCCACAACTCTTTACAAATTTCTAAAAATCCTTATACATTTGTGGCCAATAATACTTCTCTTTCAGCAAACTCAATGTCTTATCAATTCCAAAATGTCTAGCTAATCCACCACTATGCTTTTCCTTAATTAGATTCAACCTCATAGGACTTCTAGGAATACACAATTGAATGCCTTTGAACAACATACCTTCTTGAATGAAATATTCATCATACTTACTTATGTGGTCTATCAGATTTGGTGCTTTGCACTCTCTCCATGCCTTGGAAAAATTAGGATCAGCATCATACAATTCTTTCATTTCATCAAAACCAAGAACTTCAACCTTCATTTCAGTCAACAAAGAATGTCTTCTACTCAATGCATCAACAACTTTGTTAGTAACTCCACTCTTATGCTTGATCACAAATGTAAAACTCTTCAAGTACTCAACCCACTTCATATGTTTTTGATTCAATTTATGTTGACTTCCCAAGTATTGTAAAGCTTTATGATTAGTATACAACACAAACTCTTTAGGAATCAAATAATGTCTCAACTTCTTCAAGGCTTGGACAATAGCATAAAACTCTTGATCATACATAAAATATTTCCTTTCAGCATCATTCAACTTTTCACTAAAGAAAGTAATGGGTTTACCTTCTTGACTTAATATAGCTCCTATTGCATTACCACTTGCATCACATTCAACTTGAAATACTTTGTTGAAATTGGGCAAAGCCAATATAGGTAATTCATCAAATTTTTGTTTCAAAGTCTCAAAAATCTTATCAACTCCATGTGTCCACTTGAATTCCTTTTTTATCTCCCCTCATTGTTTTAGTCATAGCATTACAAAAGAGCACTGAAATTATTTATAAACTTTCTGTAAAAACTAGCCAAACCATGAAATGATCTTACCTCACCCACATTCTCAGGTGTAGGCTATTCTAAAATTGCTTTAACCTTCTCAAGATCCATCTTCAATCCATTAGCTGAAATCATAAATCTCAAATACACAATCTCCTCTTGCATAAAAGAACACTTTTGTAGATTAATCAAGAACTTTTCCTCTTTCAACCTTTGCAATACTTGTCCAATATGCTCAAGATGTTCTTCCTTAGTCTTTCCAAATATTAGAATATCATCCAAATAAACAATCACAAACTTACCCAAGAATCTTTTGAGAACTTCATCCATCAACCTCATGAAAGTACTAGATGCATTAGTCAAACCAAAAGGCATAACCAACCATTCATACAAACCATCTTTTGTCTTGAAAACAGTCTTCCATTCATCACCTTCTCTGATTTTGATTTGATGATAGCCACTATTCAAATCAATCTTGGTAAAATACTTTGCTCCACTCAAACAATCCATTATGTCATCCATCCTTGGCATAGGAAACCTATATTTCACTGTGATTTTGTTAATAGCTCTAGAATTAGTACACATTCTCCATTCTCCATTCTTTTTAGGTGCTAATACAGTAGGTACAACACATGGACTCAAGCTTTCTCTAATCGAACATTTCTATAACAACTCATTCACTTATCTATTAAGTTCTTCATTCTCTACAGGTGTCAATCTATTTGGTGCTTTGTTTGGAAAACTAGCTCTAGGAATTAGATCCATACAATGACTTATACTTCTTACTGGAGGTAAACCATCAGGAATATCATCAGTAATAATGTCTTTATACTCATTTAGCAATTTTGTAATTTCTACTGGTACTCGACTGTTACTATCTACTGTCACTTGGTCATTACTAGCTTCTACTACCCAGCCATTGCTACCAACACTCGGTCCTCTAGGAACTATGGTAAAATAGACTTGATTCCTTTTCATTTCCTTTTCAAATTGTTTCCCATTAACAATGCAAATTTTTATAGCAGTACAATTAACCTCATTTGGACTTTCAATCAAAGGCAACAATGTTTGTTTCTACCCACTTACTCAAAGAGTATATTGATTTAATCTTCCATCATGTACAACATATCTATCATATTGCCAAGGTCTACCCAAAAAAATATGACAGCAATCCATGGGCATAATATCACACAAAACTTCATCAAAGTAATTTCCAATTTTGAACTTCACAAGGCATTGCTCACTTACCAATATCTTATGCTCATCTTTGATCCATGAAACATGATAAGGTTTGGGATGTTTTAGCCTCTGCAATTGTAACTTGGTAACTAGCTCTTCTGATGCCAAATTTGTAGAAATTCCACTATCAATAATCACCTTGCAGCATTTTCTAGCCATCTTACATCTGGTCTTGAAAAGACTTCTCCTTAAAATAGGTTCCTCATCACTTCCCTTATTACATTAGGTTCTTCTCACCATTAAATTTTCTACAGCCTTAGGTCCACTTGGTGAACCCTCATCATCTTCTTGAATCACAACATTTCTGTTACCTTGCCTACTTTCATAGGATCTACATTCAAAAGATCTATGCCCCTCTTTACCACATCTAAAACAATTACCATGAAATCCACCTCTAGAATAGGATTACCTCTTCTTTAGTAAGAATTAGTGCCTCCTCAGTAAGAATTACCACTTTTCCATTTAGTCTTGCCTTTGTCATCATTCTTCCATTCAGATTTCCCTTTATCCTACATAGAACTATCAGATCTGCCACTTTCTCCATAAGATCTACCTCTATCTCTCTAGAATCTACCACCTCTACCTATTTTTTTTTGTTCATGCTTCTTTGTCAAGATCTCCTCAGCTTTCAAAGCATATTGATATGCTTCTTCTACACTTTTCAACTTCACAAAACTTATTTCATCCAAAATTTTAGATCTCAATCCATTAGTGTACCTTTTAATTTTCTCAACATCATCATCCACATGTCCAAATCTAATGTCTAATCTATAGAATTCCTCAGTATATTATTTCACAGTCATGTCCTTTTGTTTCAAAATTTGCATCTTTTTCAACAAGCTAACTTGGTAATCAACAAGAAGGAATTTGTTCTTTACTTTGTTCACCATCTTTGGCCAAGTTCTGATCTTCTCCTTTCCTCTCCTTTCTTTATCAATTTGCAAGTGCTCCCACCATAGTGATGCATGACCTTTCACTCTAGTGACTGCAATCTTCACCTTTCTATTATCATGAGTGTTTCATACTCAAAGAACTTCTCCATATCAAAGATCCAATCCAACATAACATTGGTATCCAGTTTTCCATCATAAGGAACAACTTCTACAGCAGGCTTTGAATTTTCCCTAGACAATATTTGCAACAATCTTTCCTCATCTTGATCTTCTTCAAGTTTTGGATTATGGTTTGGTGCTGCTACTTCATCATCACTTACATCACCAAGATGTGCTCCTCTCTTCTGGGCTGTCTCCACAGCATCTAATTTGGTTGTAATTTGTCTCAACTGATCCAATATAGCATTATTGACATTATTTCCTCTACCATGAACCATCTTTACAAATCAAGTTCCTGCAAGATCGTAACCCTCTACAAGTTATAGGTCAAATTCACAGATCTGCCACCCTACAACCAAATCCAAATTAGGGTTCTACATGATCCAATCTCCACAATGATGAACCTAGCTCTGATACCAATTGACACAGTAAAAGGGTGAATAAATAGGGCCAAACGCTCACCTAGCTATCCAAACCACCCTGCAATAGTTAACACACTAGAAGCAAACACAAAGAACAACAACCAAAGGAAGAAGAAGAGTGAAATACTTTTATTGATTCATCAAAATATCTTTGTACAGGCCTAACTATAAGACCTTTTGGGTTACAACCAATTACAAATACATTCACATTCAAAGATCCAACTACAAATTCACACTTTCAGTTCTACTCTCTAATCTTCTTCCCAAAAACTTAATTAACTCTAAGCCTAAACACTCTATATGTACTTGCCAAAATGGCTTATAGATTATTCTAGAACATTACATAAGAGGAAGGCCGACCCAACAATGGTCTAGATGCATCCCAAGAAAATATCTTAACATAAATGTCACGATCAAAATAAATCCTGCAAGTTAGCTCGCAGAAATCACATCCAAATGCTGACACTCGGTGTACGCTAGGTAACTTGGCACATGAAGAGTCACTTGGCATACAATGGGTAACTCAGTGAATGAAGAGTCACTTGGCATACACTGGGTAACTTGGAAAATGAAGACACACTTGGCATACACTAGATAACTTAGCGAATGAAGATTCACTTGGCATACACTGGGTAACTCGGTGAATGAAGAGTCACTTGGCATACATTGAGTAACTTGGCGAATGAAGAGTCACTTGGCATACACTGGGTAACTTGGCAAATAAAGAGTCACTTGGCATACACTAGGTAACTTGGTGAATGAAGAGTCACTTGGCGTATGCTGGGTAACTCAGTTAATGAAGAATCACTTGGTGTACATTGGGTAACTTGGAAAATGAAGAGTCACTTGGTGTACATTGGATAACTTGGCAAATGAAGAGTCACTTGGAATACACTGGGTAACTTGGCAAATAAAGAGTCACTTGGCATACACTAGGTAACTTGGCAAATGAAAAGTCACTTGCTAAACACTAGAGCTATAATAAATCAGTATCAATATGCAAAATGAACAAAATGAGTAGGATAACAAGGCAACCCAGGATGCTCTTGCATCAAGATGCTACAAAT
The DNA here is from genome assembly GCA_028749045.1 of Cupressus sempervirens. Taxonomy (NCBI): domain Eukaryota; kingdom Viridiplantae; phylum Streptophyta; class Pinopsida; order Cupressales; family Cupressaceae; genus Cupressus; species Cupressus sempervirens. Next base: position 85,371,252 of record CM053791.1, on the reverse strand, counting down.
CATGTAGCAAGTCAACAACAAGTTTCAACAATTGTTGAGTCACATCCTATGAATGCCGAGTTTCATTCAAATGCTGAGTTGTAGAATGAGAAAAATGCACAATCTAACTCTAAGATTAGCACACATGAAAGAGATGCTGAGATACCTCACAGAGATGCACATAGTGATATTGAAGCTGAGAGATAGAATGCAGCCACAAGAAATGAGCCAAGATTATCCAATAAGTCAAAATATATAATCCTGCAAATCAAATCATTGGAGACAAAGATGTAAGTCCAATGAAAAGAAATAGGTTGAGAAGTGAATCATGCTTGCTAAAGCATGAAGGAACCTAAGACAATGAGAGATGCATTGGAAGATGATGATTGGTACAAGGCTATGGAAGAGGAAATTCAGCAGATAAAAAAGAATAAGACTTGGAGCCTAGTTCCTAGACAAGAAGAAAAGAGTGTGATTGGCACAAAATGGGTATTTAGGAACAAGCTAGATGAGAATGGTGAAGTGACAAGAAACAAAGCAAGACTAGTTTGCAAAGGGTATGAACAAGAAGAAGGAATTGACTATGGTGAAACATTTGCCCATGTTGCAAGAATGGAAGGAGTAAGAATTCTGCTTGCTTATGCTACATACAAAAGTTTCAAAGTTTACTAGATGGATGTTAAGTCTGCATTTCTAAATGGAAAATTAGAAGAAAAGGTCTACATAGAACAACCAGAAGGATTTGTGGATGAAAACAATAAGAACATGGTATGTAAACTCTACAAAGCCCTACATGGATTGAAACAAGCACCAAGAGCATGGTATGAGAGACTTCATACTTATCTTGTTAAGATTGGATTTGAAAGGACAAATGATAACAACAATTTATACATGAAGATAGATGAAGAAAAAGGTATACTATTATTTGAAATATTTGTTGATGACATTATATTTGGAGGACAAGATTGTCTGTGTAAGAATTTTGCGAATCAAATGAAACAAGAGTTTGAAATGTCAATGTTTGAAATGTTTGTCTTCAATATCTCTTTGACATATTTTGACCAAAAAATATTTTCTAAAAGTATGCAAGACATAGTCACAGGTCTAAGTAGTTGGATCAACAATTTAGAATTTGTAAGGAGAATTTTCCCATTGGCACTATTATATTAGTTGTTGACTTCGTTGAGAACTACACAATGTAGCCTCAAAATGAGACACAATCTCAGTATTACAACTCCATTTAGATTTTTCTTTTTGTCCACATAACATATAGACATGCCCTTGATAGTGGGGAAGATAATCAAAAGATTATTAGAGAGTTCCATTTTTATATGAGTGATGATAGATCTCACTCTCATGAGTTTGTGCAACATTATTTCGAGAATTATTTTGATTTCTTATAGGAGCATGCAATTGCTATGAATAGACATATCATTTGGTTAGATAATAACATAGGTCAATTCAAGAATGCTCACATGTTTTATTGGTTGTGTAGGATGCATGTAGAGAGGGGGGTGCCTCATATTTGGAATTTTTTTTAGTCCAACCATGGGAAAGGGGAACATGATGGAGTAGGGGCATGTGTGAAGAGAGCTCTAGTTAAGGAGCAATTGAAGATTTGAGGAGCAGAGCTTCTTGATGCTCATAGCATTGTTGATTGGTGTAGTTCAAAATTATCACAGGGGGGAACTCTTGATTTAGTAGTACATAGGTTCTTTTGGTTGGTTGAGGAAGGTTCCATAGGTGATAGATCAAATTGTGCTATAGTGAGAGACTCATAAAAAATGCATTCATTCTAGAGCTCTAGTTCTAGTACATGGACCATTTGGACACGAGAACTACCTTGCTTTTGTCCTAGTTATTTTAAATGTGATTGGGATCGCTGTGAGTTGAGTGAGTGGGTGGACACATGGGCTGCACATTATCTTACTCCATTGTCTATCATACCCTCTATCAAAAATGATGACATGGAAATTTCACTTGAGCATAACCATCTATCAGATCTTCTTCAGCCAAGACATGTCTTTGCATTGGTTGCACCATAGAGGAATGATGAGAAATTAGATTATTGGTTATCATGTTGTGTAAGAGATAAAAAAAATCTTGCACAATTGATCATAGATGATGATGGATTTACACATCCTACTGGTTCAGTGGTTATCACTGGAATATGACTGTAGATATACATGCTTAGAAGGAATGGGATTCCTGCATTGGAAGACTATCAGAAGCACAAAAAAATTCTCATATATTTGTATCTTATTATAGAAACAAATGTAAAGTTGTTGAAGCATCAAGGAAGACCAAAAGTAAAAGAACATTTTACTATTACTAATGCTGATAATAAAGCCCTATTGGAGACCCTAAAATAGAGAGAGGACCCTACTAGAACAATCGACTAGGTATATGTACTTATGTTATTTCATTCATAATGATTCAGTGAACCAATGATTATCTTTTTTAATACAACAAGTTACTAATATTTTTGTATGATATTGGAATGTAGGTACATCATGAAGGTAGCCATAGTTACTTAATACTAGAATGTTTAATATTAGCCATAGTAGCCGTAGGTCCATCATGATATTGGAATGTTTAATACAATAAGTTACTTAATACTAACCCTAGTGACATGCTTGTTCTAGCCATAGAGAGCTTCCATCGTCCGTGGCCACCCTATAACAGTGTCTCCAAGGTTCTTTAAGTGCATGTCGAGGTCGATCTTTCGAGGGTCATAACTCGAAGCTCGTGAGCACTATCGATGAAACATCATGCTATAGGATGGTCATGTTGAGGCCTAAAATAACTTATCTCATTTTTGAAAGATCACATTATGTTTGGATTTGGCACAACGATCTCGCTTGATGCCACAAAATTTCAATGTACCTCAGTTCATAGGTGCATCACAACATAAATTTAAAATCGCTAATCTTGCATCAAATTGTTAGTGCCATTAGCTCTGGATGGGTGGGTGAACCCTAGGGACATCCTTGTTCCAACCACAAAGAGCCTCCATCATTTGTAACCACCTCATACCAAAGAGTCTCCAAGGTGCTCTAAGTGCGTATCGAGGTCAATCTTCCAAGGGTCATAAATCAGAGTTCATGAGGTCTATCAATGAAATATTGAATGCTATAAGATGGTAATGCCAAGGCCTAAAATAACCTATCTCATTTTCAAGAGATCACATTCCATTTGGATTCGACACAATGATCTTGCTCGATGCCAAAACTCGTAGTGTGCCTTAGTTCACAAGTACATCATAGCGTAACTTTGAAATTATTGATCTTGGTATTGAATCATTAGCACTATTAGCTATATATGGGTGGGTGAACCCTAGTGACACCCTAGTTTTGGTTTCAAAGAGCCTTCATCATCTATGGCCACCCTATACCGAAGAGTCTCCAAGGTGCTCTAAGTACATGTCATTGTTGATCTTCTGAGAGTTGTAACTTAGAGCTTGTGGGGGCTATTGATGAAACATCAAATGCTATAGGATGGTCATGCCAAGGCCTAAAATAACCTATCTCATTTTCAAGAGATCACATTTTGTTTGAATTCGACACAATGATCTTGCTTGATGCCAAAACTCACAATGTGCCTCAGTTCATAGGTGCATCACATTGTAACTTTGAAACCGCTGATCTTGTCATCAAATAATTAGTGCCATTATCTCTAGATGGGTAGGTGAACCCTAATGACACCCTTATTTTGGATACAAAAAGAGCTTCCATTATTTGCAGCTACCCTGTACCAAAGAGTCTCCAAGGTGCTCTAAGTATGTGTCGAGGTCGATCTTCTGAGGGTTGTAACTCAGAGCTCATGAGGGATATCAATGAAATGTTGAATGCTACATGATAGTTATGCTGAGTCTTAAAAAACATATCTCATTTTTGAGAGATCACATTCCATTTGGATTCAACATAGTGATCTTGCTCAATGCCAAAACTCGGAGTGTGCCTTAGTTCATAGGTACATTATAGTGTAACTTTGAAATCACTAATCTTGGCATTGAATTGCTAGTGCCATTAGCTCTAGATTGGCTAGTGAACCCTAGTGACACCCTTGTTCTAGTTGCAAAGAGCCTCCATCATTCGTGGCCACCCCATATCGAATAGTGTCCAAGGTGCTCTAATTGCATGTCAAGGTTGATCTTCTGAGGGTTGTAACTCAGAGCTCATGAGGGATATTGATGAAACATCAAATGCTACATGATGGTCATGCTGATTTCTAAAATAACCTATCTCATTTTTGAGAGATCACACTCTGTTTGGATTTGGTACAACAATCTTGCTCAATGCCAAAATTTGCAGTGCGCCTTAGTTCATAGGTGCATCACAATGTAACTTTGAAACTACTAATCTTGGCATTGAATCATCAACATTATTAGTTTTGGATGGGTAAGTTAACCCTAGTGACACCCTTGTTCCAGCCGTGGAGAGCCTCCATCATTCATGGCCACCCTGGTGCAGGAGCACCTAGGTAGTCTAGTTTGTACCTAGTGCTTCTTTCTTGTCATTTTGGCTTGTAGTGATGCTAGCCACATCACTAGTGGTTTAATAAGACCTATTAAGTCCTTAGGTAAGGTTAACTTAGTTACTAAGTGGGTTTTTGCTCCTAAATTATTGTATGCCTATAAGTTGTTCAATAGGGGTTAGGTTGACCAAAGTGGTAGAAAAGTTGACCAAGGGTCAAAATCCATCTTGGAATGTCTAAATAAATGTAATAGGACCCCTTACCAAGTTTTTTGAACTCGTCTAATTAAGAATTTTATGTTATAGCAAAAATTGTTCAAAATTACAAAAGTTACAAAATTGCAAAAGTTGCAAAATTGCAATTTTGCAACTTTTTCTTGTAAAGTTGAAAATGAGTGTAAAGAGTTAGTTAGGGGTTTGAGAATGACCAAAAAAGGTTGGAAACACCTATATAAGGTGTGAAATTCCCTTCTATGACTATGATTTAAATGTGCTAACAATAGCAACTAGTTGAAATTTGTTTGAGATATTGATTTTTAGTTATTGTAGAGCTATTGGTTTATCCAAACTCATACATATCAATGTCATGATGTTGATGGAAGCCTTGAATCTTTCTTGTATTTCCAAAATTTCATGTGGGCTTGGTAAACTAAATGTAGTAAAGTCTCATAATAGCACTTGTTCTCATTTTTCTTTGTAAAGTTGATGTACCAGGCTGAAGGAGGTGGATCTTATTTGGATCCAAAGTGGAAGAAGCAAGAAGAAAATAGAAAGGTCTTTAATTTGACCTTGGGAAGTCCTAAGAAGGACTAGTCAATATGAGTAAGCCTTGTAAATCACACCTCATACCAAAGAGTCTTCAAAGTGCTTTAATTATGTCTTGAGGTTAATCTTTCGAGGGTCATAACTTGGAGCTCATGGGGGCTATTGATGAAATGTTAAATGCTATAGGATATTCATAACAAGGCCTACAATAAGCTATCTCATTTTTGAGAGATCACATTCAGTTTGGATTTGGCACAATGATCTCACTCAATGCTAAAATTTGCAGTGTGCCTTAGTTCATAGGTGCATCACAACATAACTTTGAAACTATTGATCTTGGCATTGAATCATTAGTGCCATTAGCTCTAGATGGGCCTGTGAACCCTAGTGAAACCCTTGTTCCAACTACATAGGGCCTCCATCATTTGCATCCACCCCATACCAAAGAGTATCCAAGGTGTTTTAAGTGTGTCTCGATGTTGATCTTCAAAGGGTAATAATCAGAGCTCATGGGGGCTATCAATGAAACATAAAATGCTACAAGACAATCATTTTGAGGCCTACAATAACCTATCTCATTTCTAAGGTTCTCTAAGTGCATTTCGGCATGTGAACCATAGTGACATCTTAAGGAATTGCATAGATTATTACAAATTAAACATTGCATCAAAATTTGATAATAAAGGTTGTTATAATGTTATTCACAAATTATTGCATTTGAATCAAATATAAAAAACATGATCAAAATGAATGATATTTCATAAAGATGAACAATACACATGATCCATGATAAATTGAACAATGCTATAATAAATTAATATGTATATCATTGTGCACATAAATGACAAAAATATATATATCAAAATACATAGATCCATATACAAAATGTGGCCGATCATGCCATTGGAATGTGTATAATATCAATGTTTCTATATATAATGTGGCATATGCCATCTCAAAATGTCTAATGATGCATCCTATGACAATTATACTATCCTAGGCTGCCAGTGGATGATCAAAATGCTGCCTCTTTGTTGCACTAGGTGGATCAAATCCCTCCTACATAAACAAAAAAGAAAAACCCAAAGTTAGACTACTAAATTTATATGATTCTATGTATCTATCATTGAATTGCTAAAATGTATATTGATGTTTTTTTAAGTGAAGATTTATAGTATTAAATTTTCATCATAAATACCTCTCTTGTCAACCTCCTAGACCAGTCAGGGGTCCTCTCATATGTCCTTGACAATGCTTAAACCTCATTGATTGTGGCCTATGTATGTTCAAGTATGTTTGTCAGATGAATCTATAACTTAAAATTTAACATTATAATTCATAACATGCTAAATTTATAACATATAATCAAGAATTCAAACTACAACTTATCCATGTCAACTCCTCCTCTAGATATAATGGCTGCATCAGCAAAGATACAAAACTCTAGCATCCAACCTCATGTGTACTAGGTGTTTCCTATGAGATACAAAATACTAGTTGTTAATATCACAAAAAATAGTTTTGAATCTATTTATGAAAATAAAGAAAATAAAAAATAAATGTTACTTATACATACAATGGGAATCTTACTATGAATGGAAATGTCATAGGGTTTGCGATGTGGAATCTACCTAGACTCATCACTAGTAGCCATGCCCTATACAATAAAGAATGCAATTAAATTTGATTACAAATTTTTTTTTTACAAGAATGCATCGATATTTAATCACTTTAAAAGCACCTAATTACCTTTCCCTTGTCAATGGGTAATGCCTCATCCCCCGCACTCTGCTCCCCACTGACAGGTGATACCTGCAAAAGAAAAGAAGATTAGAAACCATATATGCTCCAATATAAAATAGAAAAAAAAATGAGAACACAACATAATGTACTGTAGATGTCTTAAGGCCAAATGAAATAGCTGAGAGTGTGACATTATCAACCTATCTGAGCTCCTCCTTAGTCATCAACTAAACATGAATGAAGATCACATACATGTATAAGTTAGTATGGGTTAAAAATTAAAATTACTCTATTATAAAGATTAACTTTAAATCACATATGTCGTAACAAAAAAATGTTTACACGTATTGACACAGAAGGACTCCATGCCTCTGCATGCCCCTCCTCTCTCACGTCAAGGTGTGTAGCCTCTGTATGTGCATCTGGTGTATCCTCCTCAAATATAAATTGATACTCAAAAAGATCACCTATGGGACCTAGACAAATATTCTTGCATGTTATGCAAGTATAGGGCACACAAACATGTGATGAGCTCGTTGATGATGAACTTGTGCCAGCATCATCAATATGGGTAGGAAACATTGACCTACACTAGGATATCAATAGGCTACTCAATCTATGGATGGCTTCAATAGTCTGATAGCTAGCCTCTATAATGATATCAAGATGCTGCAGTCAAGGAGGTGTGGAGATATCAATCAGGGGACAAAAGTGTCAGCTTTCTTCCACTGGGCAAAGGGTCTATCCTGAGGAGCTCCTCCTCCTACACCCATGTTGGTCTTCATGCTCCAATAGTTCACCTTGAGGCCTAACAAAAATTTAGCATACAATTTTTTAATGAAATAAAATGGCACCTCTAAATTGCCGTGTGGAGGGATGTCAAAAACCATACACCAACAATCCCAAAAGTTTGCATGTATAACCTCATTTGTGCATCATTTAATTGATAGTTTTGGCTTTGTGCGTTCTACTTGTTTATCAATTTTTGGGTCCACAAAAGGCCAACCATATCATCTTTAGTTCTATTTAGGGCTGCAACCTCATCATAGTCCAACCCATCATCAAACATGACATGCATTTGGTTGCGCCAGTGAAGAGCAACATTTTGTTCATTGGTAAGTGTTCCAATATTATCAACTATGGTGTTTAACATGGATAACATGGGAGCCAAGATGGGTATAGTATTATAACTAGTTCGCATAACCCTTAATTTGGTGAGATTTTTAAATATCAAATCTTCAATTCGAGGAGGGTTTTGAGGGGGTAGGGGATCGTTTGGTGGATGGTTTTGAGGGGGCACTAGATCATTTGGTGGAGGCTTATGAGGAACATTGTTTCTTGCCTTAGTATCATCATTTGGGTCAGCCATACCTATTAATTTGAAAAACATAATTTCTATTAAAAATAACCTAAATTTCAAGATTTTTCTATTAAAAACAACCTAATTTTTAAAAAATTCAATTAAAAATAACTTGTTGGTGTTTGAAACTACTGAACAACAAAATGCTCAATACTAAAATGATAATACCATATAACCTAAGGATTAGCCAATTCCTATTAACAATTATATGTGCAAACCACTTGGATGCAACTTCAACAAAACCAAAGATGGTTTTCTACTCTTTAGGCTTTGCAAAACCAAGCTGGGTATACCTAGGGATGAGTCAAATGCAAACTGTTGTATGAGATTTATCTTAGTTTCATTCTGATTCTCATCTTCTATCTTCAAACAAATACACAATTTATCCAATTCTTTAATATTCTTAGGGTTATACACATCCCTCTCAAGTAGATCTGTTCATAATTCTCCTAAGATTTATAAATATTTATGGCAATAACAACTACCTAAGACTTAGAAATACAATATAAATGAGCACTAACCAACATTATAACCTTGAACCAAATGAAATGAAAATGATTTTGAATGTATAATTGAATTGGCATGTAGAAGTAAGATTTACACTCAACCATTACTGATTTATGTGACGAGTGCCTTATTCATTGGGCAAAAATTGACTATTGGTAGGAGATCTAATTCAAACAACTTGTGAATGAATTTATCAATAGCAATCACCTATTTCCATTCTTATAAAATATTCTTTTCATAAACCCATGAATTCTACTGATCTACTGAAGCATTTATATAATTCATTAAATTAAAAGAAACAATAGAACCAATACACAATCCATCTAGAGTGCATTTAGTCACTTGAACCTCATTCAAATGACCTCAAAATAAACAAGCTCATGAAATGGAGATAGAAAATGGTGACATAGAAAATAGTGTAAATACCCCTTTGTATTATCCCTTTAAATGACTAATACAATAAATAATAGAGATTCAATGAAAAGCCTAACATATTTAGCTGATTGTGTCATTTCTATATATCAAAAAGTACACTTGAAAGTAAACTCTAAAACACTACATATAATAGGACCAACTATAGTTTTTCTTGACAAATAAAAAAAATACAAACATTCAGACCATCACAATGCCTTGAAAACTCATTTATATAAGCATGAGTTGCAACAAGCAAAGGGAAATTGTGATTGAAAGGTGTCTTTTTACAACAATAAGTACAAGAACATTTTTGAAAATATCCATGACACATTAATTCAAAAAGAAACAACAAAAATAGTTGCAGATGACAACTGGAGCATAAAATCTTTAATTTTGTCTTTTTCTCTAACTACCTCCTATTGGTAAAGCCTTTATTTCTATGATTGCTTCCCATACAGTGACTTCTCTTTTGGTGGGCCACTCACATGTTTTGGTTGTTGCTAATTCTCCAATAGACTTTTTCCATCTAGCATTAGTAATCACTTTCCCCTTTGTGGTAAACCTATTCATTTCAGCTTCAATCTTGAATAGGGTATCAACAAGTTCATTAAAAACACATTCATTAGTATCACCTTGAAAAATAGATGCCACTTGTGGAAAGTCTACAATATGGTCAAAAGAATTAGAACATTCATTTAAATCCTTTGCTTTATTATCAAAATCAAGGACAAAAAGAATTAAAAATGAAAACCATTTGCCAATATTTTTATTTTATTCTGAATTGCTGCTAGTTTTCCTATGAAGAATTGCAACATATCTTTCACCTTATCCATGCCCTCATTTATAACAATAAATTTATCAGGGAGGTCTGGCTTTTTGGCTAGCAATGGTATCAACCTATCAAAGAATTTCATGTATGGTCCCCATTGCTAGAAGATTGGATCAAGCCACCCTATTGATTCTTTATAGACATGTTCTATAGATTGTAAGTTGATGAATGCATTGTATGCATCTTGAGAGATTCTCTTCAAGATGCCTATTCTGTGACTTAGCACATTCATCATAACATTCTTCTTCATTGCACTATTAGATTGAGGAACCTATGTTTCCACACTCACCATAGGCACTGGCACTATCACCCCTATAGGTATCTCTTCTATTTGGGCTTCTACTTCTACAGTGTGCTTTTCCTCTTCCACTTGTCTAAGTGCTTGTTCTACCTCTATTTCAACCTTGAGTTGTTCTTTTAGGGATGCCACCTCCACTTCCAAGCTCTAAATTCTCCCTTCCAACTCCTCTATCCTCTATTTTTGCACAAAGCTCATTTTGAGCTCTTCCTCATATAGCTTTCTGAAATCTAGACATTCATTGTATATAGTAGCTAGCCTATCCTCAATTTGATTTACCTTTTCCTCATTCATGAGTGCAAAATGTTTGACTAGGCTAGAGATCTGTTTTCCAGTGGTATTGTCTAGTGTCCACATAATCATGTTGCCCTATGCAGTTTCTAGTATGCCCATCATTTTATGTATTTTGGTGTCAGTGACAACACTCCATACTGCTGGGGTTTTTGTGTCTATGTTAAATTCTGACCCCATCTTCAGTCCCTCACTTCTATTGGCCTCATAGCTGATGGCTTTGTCTTGTCTCCTCATTTGATCAAGAACAAAGGCCCTCTCAATATCCCAATTCAGTACCAGAATCATACCACTCCTATGTACCAACTCCTTGGCCTCTATAGGGATCATTGTCTCACTATATGGGTCATAGGCTAGCAGTTTATCCACAAATTCTTTATTTTTCTCAGGATCCTCTCTTGGCATGAAGCTCAATGTGAGCTCATTCTATTTTATTTTATAAAGAAAACTTTTAAGTTTTGATGATTTAATGAAATCATCATCCTCCATAAATTTTTCAGATTGGACGAGTCTGTCATCCAATCTTGATGCTACAATTTGAAGATCGCTAGAGGCTTTTCCTGCCTTTGTAGCCCTTTGGAAGAAATAATTTTTCCTAATGTTAGCAAAATATTCATCATTTCCTAGAATCACTTGCAAGACCCTCTCTAGGATGTGCATTGTTTTCTACCTCTTATTTCCCTTTGGCACCCCTGTTGAAGATGATGGTTGCTCCTCCTCCACATCAACCTCCAATTGTACATCTGGCTCAGGGGATTCTCTATTTACAGTTGCTTCCTCTCCCTCTAGCTCATGTGGCATCTGAGATATGATGTAATCAAAATTTTCTACTACCTTCCTTCAGTTACCAGGGTAGGGAATCTCTATATAAAAACCCTTAAAATCAGTGTTGGTCCTTCTCAAGGCCTCCTCCACCTTCCTTATTTCACCATACTTTCCTAATAGCCCATTAGCCTCCCTTGTTGCTACTATGTTAGCAATTCAATCTTTCATATGGATTGGCTTTCTTGGAGGAAGGATGTATCCTCTAATGGCCTTAAGCTCATTTGTAATGTAGTTTTCTAGATCATACATCCTATAGGGCCTAGTAGAAAATTTGTACTAGCCTAGGTACTCACTCAACTCCTCATAGGAATTTTTTCCTATTTCAAAATATCCTACCTTAAAATTTTTGCAAACAAATGTGGGTTTGTGCAGAGAAGGAGGGATTGTTTCTTTGTTCATTAGTAGGAATTGCCAAAAGAATTCAATAATGGCCAATCTAGGAGGTAAATACTTGGGCAGAATGTGAGGAGGCTATGGGCATGCATATACTCTCACCAATGTGCACTCCTTAAACAAAAATATATCCCCCCAGTTATGATCTAATTTTGTTTTATCATCCAAGAAAGAGGGTCTAATAAAAGTTTTCAAAACATTTGGGGCTAGAAAGAAAGTATGGTCCAATTGCCTTATAATTACAGAATTGAACAAATTAAATAGCACAAATGCATTTGAATACCAAAAATTTCTATCCCAAATGCGAGTCCATAGTTGCAGAGATAACTCACCAAATGCATCAGAAGTTTGATCAATGAAGTCCTAGCTAATGTAACCAATTTTGTAATACAAGATCAAGTGCATCAGTAGTGAGTAATGGTGGAACTTGAAATCCTTCATCTCTCCTTTCTTTGCATTGACAATTTGATTGTGCATGCTGTCCATGATGAATATCACATAATCATACTCTTTGTTGTGAAAGGGGTCTTGTATTTCACATGCCATCAGAAATAAAGAACCATAGACAGAATCCTCTGCACCATCACTTCCCAGAACTTTTGTGTACTCCATTTACAATATTCTTGAAGTAATTCTTGAACATACTTAGGGGAAAATGATCCCCTACCTTCTTTTGAATTAGCCCTACCTTTTTAACATTGTATGGGACATGGGGCAGCATCACATTGTTCACAAAATAGGTCTTATTCTTCCCAAATTTTCCTTGTAAATTTGCAACGTCTATGGGTACATCCATTTGTCCTTCTAATCCAAAAGCTTCGATGAAAGAAGTTCTATCCAGTGTGCACAAAAAGCTCCTGTTATGCCTTTGGAATGTCTTGGTGACTAGATTGTAAGAATTTATCAGTGCCTTTTACAAGTCCACATCAACAAACAATCATGGGAATATCAAATTTGCTATGTTCCTCTTCCATGGGTTGAATACTTGTATGTTTTCAGTTCTGTTTTGGTAGAAATATAAAAACAGATTAAATTCATCAATCCTAGGGTATTTTGCATCCCTAACCAAGAAATAAGGATATTTGAAAATATGTTCATTTTCTGAAATGGTGTTGGATGACCTTGGAAGAAGTTTTAGCCAATCTTTTGCATACTTATTTGGCTTTCTAACCCTCAACTTCTTCTCTATTTTAACAGTGCCCTTCTTCCTTTTCCCTTATACTGTAACTTCAATAACATTATTATCCTCATCTTTCACCTCTACCCCTTCTGCAAGAACCTCCTAGACTTCCTTGCCAACCATTTTCTTTGCAATTTATATTTTGAACTCTTGCAACAATAACATAGAAATCACAAGGCTATGGATACTTGGAGAAATTTTTTAGAACAGGAACACAAATTCTTTGAAATGGCAATATTCTGAATGTTCAATCAAATATTTATGGTTTAATCATACATTCTACCAGCCTTTTTAATAAATTCTACATGCACGAGCTTTTAATACAACCCTCTTAGGCTAATGGCAAGGAATATCAACCATGAAATTTGATCTTGATGTACTTTTTAGTGTTTTATTTTACTTGGGCATGGTGAATTTGTCCTTTTTTCTAAATTGGCATGACTCCTTAGTCACTTTCTTTTCAAATTCTAGTCTTCCATTTATACACTAAGTCAAAAACTTTTAATCTTCATAACCCCAGAGACACACTTAGCTAGCCTTTATGTCTGTTTGGTGATGCTTCAGAATACTCCAAGTGTAGAAGCGTTAGTGTTTCTTTAGCACTATATTGAAATTTCTTTTGTGCTCTTACACAACCCCTTACACCATAGAATCTCAAGCTTCTTTAGTAGATACTTATGTTCCTACACTTCAAACCTTCCTCATATAAGTGTAAAGCCTTTGCTACAATCTTCACTTTATCGTTTATGTTGATATGCACACATATCACCAGAATCCTTAAGAAAATTCTTTACACTGTTACACTTACTTCACTACTTGGGACATCGTAACACTTTACACATTCATCCTCTGATCATATGCTTAACGCTTTACTCGTAGCATCATAATATCCCTTATCTTTTCTTTATTTCTCCTTTATGCCTACATGAGTTACCTTAACCTCATAACATTAGAAAGCCTTTACAAATGGCATCATGCTCTTATGTTTCTCCTTTCTCATAGTAGCATAAAGCCTTCTTTTCATTCCTTTGTCTATTCATTTACGCTTATACACTTAGACTTAGCTTGTAACCATGGAGAAAGGGATGAAACAACTCTTCATACATATAGTGACTATGCAATCGTAAAGACGTAATGAGAAATTTTACTTTTCACTTATCAACAACCTGGATTTAATCTTAGAAAAATAGAAAAGAACATCATTGTTGATTTTAGGCACATGCAAAATGAAGAACTTAATTCATCTACCATGTGGGTTGGGCCCATATGACATGTATGACATGTCACCATTTGATTCATTCTCATTAGGGCCCATCTGACAACTCAACAGGTCCCACTTAGCATGATCACTGTTATAACATGGCTTTATGGTTGTCCACAAGTCAAAGAAGCGAAGGCACATAAAAAAAATTGAACTTCACTTTCATTCTTACAAGTTCCTCTTACATGTAGAACTATAAAACCCTTTATCTCTTCTCATGAACCATCCTTTATGCTATCTTGGGACATTACACCTTTACACCATTCAATGTAATGTAAGTGCATATATCAAACCACAAGACCTTTCTACTTCTTTGCTCAATACTTTACTCATAGAGCTGTAAAGTGATCTGACACATGTCCTTTAAAACCTTTTACACTCATTTTCTTAACTCTTTAACGCATGACCACAAATACATTTTCAAACTCCTTTCACTCACCCGCTCAACTTATCACCGTAAAGCTGTAAGACCACTTTCAAAGCATAAAAAGCCTCTACACCTCTTTGCCCAAGGGTCAAACATATGATCGGGGAACTTCAAAATGACTATTTTACTACTATGAAAAGCATAAGCGTATCCTTGTAAAACATGAAATCCTTTACGCCTTTACACTACTTGGTGAAATGTGACCACATAAACATGAGCAAGAAGGTACTTCATTCTTATGTGAAACCCTACACCATAAGACCATAAAGGGAAGAACTTAAGTGCTTTATAAACCATTTTGAAAATTTGAAAAAAACCTAGGGTTTTTACACACTTGGGGTATTTCAATGACTGTATTGATGACAAACCTTGAGAATTTAATAAAATTCAAAAAAAGCATGAACTAGGGCACAACTAGGGTAATTTAAGAATTTGAAAAAATTATAAGGAACGAAACCCTAATCTGCAAGATACAATGACTTAAATAAATTTTTAGAAAAATTTTAGAATTTCTTCGCATTGCGAAAAATTAGACATATAGTGGCTCTATCTAGGGATGATAGACTACTTGAGTCTATGCAAGAATTTAGAATCTATGGTAGAGCATACCACATACTTGATACAACTATGACAACTTCTTCAGAGAGAACAAAATAGAACAACAGAAATAAGGAACTAGATTATACAGAGATATTTATAGAGGCTTACAAAAATATACAAAATGTATAAGAACACAAGGAAACCTAAAAACTATTGTTCATAGAATATAAATACTTTAAAGGAAAAGTACCTCTTCAAGAATTGTCCATAAACTGGCAATTCAAGAACATCTCTAGTTAAATCTTTTAGAAAATATGAATATTTTCCATTTGTATCACAAATATTATATGGGCCATGCCAGATTGGGTCAAATTTTCCATGCTTTCCTTTATCCTCCATTCTAGCATTCCACATCAATACCATATCACCTATTTCAAATTTCCTTTCAATGGCCCTTTTGTTATATAAGTGCTTCATCTAGGATTGTAATTTGGCATTCTAAATAGAAGACTCTCTCCTTGTTTCTTATAATTGCAAAATATCATCCATTCTGAGTTGCATCTCATCAATGATATCATCTTCATATAATTGAACAAATTTATACATCTGCTTTAGGTTATTCTATGGAAGTCTAGCTTGTGTACCATAAACCAAATCAAATGGAGCAAATCTAATGACCTTTTTCATAGTAACCCTATTAGCCCAAAGAGCTAATGGTAGTTTTGAATCCCAGGCCTTTTGGTTTTCTCCCAAAATCCTCTTGATGATTTTCAATATACTTTTATTACTTGATTTTGCCTGACCATTTCCTTGGGGATGATAAGGTGATGATGTGTATTCTGTAATGCCATACTTCTTACAATTTTTTTTATATTCCTAAGATCTGAAACACATAGCATTATCAGTTAAAATCTTCTGTGGGCATCCAAACCTAGTTACAATATTATTTAGAATGAAATTAATCACCACTTTACTTGTTGCATTCTTAGTAGGAATTACTTCAACCCATTTAGTGAAGTAATCAGTAGCCACTAGGATTCAAGAATGTCCACCACTGGACCTATTTGAGATCTCACCAATGAAATCAATTCCACATTATTGAAATGGTGTCTGCACTTCAATTGGTCTTAATGGTAAATTCCCAAAAAAATTTAACTTTCCACTCAATCTTTGACAAGCATCACATATCTTCATAAATTCATGAGATCTTTGAAAAGTGTTGGCCACCAAAAAACAACCCTTAGAACTTTATGAGTAGTAGTTTTGGCCATATAATGACCACCACATACACATTCATGCATATTCTTTGAGATCCTTTTAGACTCAATTTTATCTACACACTTCAAAAGTAACCCTTCCATATTTCTCCACCACAATTGACCTTGCACTATAACATACCTTATAGCTTGTAACTTAAGGGATCTTTTTTGGTTGTCTATCAACTTTGATGGAGATTTCATGTTTTGAAAATAATAAATCACATCTCTATACTAGTAAGAGGTATCCATATCACAAAGATTATCCCTACAATTATCATCAAGTTGATTGATTTGGTTTGCCTCTAGATTGGTTTCTATCATAAATTTGGCCAAACCTTGACCCCTTACCAGTTTAGTGATATGAATATCAATGTTAAATTCTTGTATTCTATTAATCCATCTACATCTTCTAGCAGATACCTCTTGTTGTGAAAAAATGTCTTTTACAACAGCGGTAGGAACAAATGCAATGATAGTGGCTCCCATTAAGTAACATCTAAAAGCTTTCACTCCTTTGACCAATGCATATGCCTATTTTTCATGAATATCATACTTGAGCTCTACTGCCTGTAATGATTTTCTAAAAAATGCAATTGGTTGCTCATAACCTTCCTCGTTCTTCTGTAATAGTACTATAGTAATAGTATGAAATGAAGAAAGAGAAAATATATGCATTGGCTTGTCATAATTTGGTGTTCTGAGAAAAAGAGCATCTTTAATAGCTTGGTTAATCTTATGGAATGCAATGCTAAGCTCACCATCCCATTTTATCTCAGATCCTTTCTTCAACATTCTTGATATAGGCCTACTAATTTTTGCAAAATTAGTTATAAATCTTCTAAGAAAGTTGATATGTCCAAAAAATGATTGAATTCTTGTAACACTCTTGGGTTTTTGGATCTTGTCTATTGCTTCTACCCTTTTAGGGTCAATCCTCACTCCATGTTTTCCAACTAGATGCCCTAATAGCTTTCCTTTAGTGACACCAAAATGACATTTTTTGGTGTTTAAAGAGATGCCATACTTAAGTGCTCTGATAAATGCTTTTTCCAAATGACTAAAATGATCATTCTCATCTTTAGAGTAGGCAGTTAGATCATCTTGATACAAAACTAAGAATTTGTCAATAATATCAGCAAAAGCCACATCCATTACACGTTGAAAAGTAGCCCCAACATTAGTAAGCCTAAAAGGCATTCTAACATACACATAAGTACCCCATGGAGTGGTGAAAGTAGTCTTAAATTGTTCTGATTCCTTAACAACTACTTGATTGTAACTTGAAAATCCATCCATCATAGACATAAGTTTTACGCCAGTGACCTTTTGCAACATAGCCTCCATGTTTGGCAAATCATAATTATCCTTTAATGAAGGTATATTGAGATTCCTGAAATCCACACACGACCTTATCTCTCCATTTTTCTTTCTTACTGGCAATAAATTGGATACCTAAGAAGAATGTCTAATAGGCTTTATGATCCCAACATCTCTTAACTTGACCAATTCTTCTTGCATTTTGGGAGCCAAGGTTTGATTTATTGGCCTTTATTTTTGTCTAAAAGGCTTAGTATCTAGTTTCAAAGGGATTTCATGCTGAAAAAGATTCTCTCTATAAGCCTTTAGGTCATCATATGACCATGCAAACACATGCCTATATTTCCTTAGCAAATCTATCAGGTCTTGCCTAATTTTAGGAGGAAATTTTTTAGCAATATAAACCTTCTTAGGTGTTTCCTTAGTTCCTAAACTTACCTCCTCTAGATCTTTAGCATCATATTTACTGGTATCAACTTGTGACCTGTCCTGGTTGTCAAAAATAGTTTCTAAAACTACCAAACCTTTTGGGATCTTGTTAGTCTTTAGTTGCACAACTTCCTGCCCAAAAATAGTATCTTTTCCATTTACATTTTTCACATAAGCTACTCAATCAATTTCTTGTCCTAAAAACATATTTTCATAGTTAAGAAATCTTAGCATGTCCTTATCATCTTCAAATAATTGCTAATTTTGGACAATATTAGGAACAAAGGGCTTGGTTTGGGTCTCAATTTTCGATATACTAGCAAATGTAATATCATCATGTTTTATTGCTATATTTTCTGGAAAATCTACCATCTTATTGTTAGTTCTATCCTTCCAAACTATCCCAAATGCATCAAAACATTCAATCATATCCCATACAACATTTCTGTATTGTTTTAACCTCTTATTCTTTGACACATAAGCACTTCTTACCTAGGATACAACTAATTCAGAATCTCCTATAACATGTAAACATTTTATCCCATGCTTATGAGCTAGTCTAAGTCCTAACAACAAAGCCTCATATTCTCCTATGTTGTTAGTACAGGGGAAATTCAATGTAAAAGAAAATTTGTATGTTACCCTAGTAGGAGAAATCAATAAAATACCTGCACCTACTCCATCTTTGCAACAAGCACCATCAAAGAACATGGCACATAAATCACCTTTATCTATCTTTGTATTAGCTTCTACTTCTATTTGTGATTTATGCTTTCTTTTCTTCAAAATCAGGACCTCAAATCTGAATGCATTTACATCTATGTCAACAAAGTTTGTCATATCATCCTCAATTTATTCTTCTATCACATATATGCTCTTTGGTTCTCTATTTATTTTTACCAAATTTCCATCAATGTTAAAAGTAGCAAATGATAGATCACATTGCAAACTTCCTCCCATGGCAGAATTCCATTTTCTAGATAATAACATACCATATTGAGGTGGAATATCAACAACCAACACACTCACAGTAAGTTCTTTGTTTGGATAGGCTATCAATCTATAGGGTAAGGCATTAATAGTACCTATGACTGTCACTTCTCTTTTATCCATGGCACAACATCTTCCCTGAGTAGTATCAACTTTCAATCCTAATTCCTTCATGATTTCAAAAGGCATAACAATATTGGAGGCTCCATGATCAATCATGCAATTTTTAGTATTTTACCATTCACTAAGATGCTTAAGAAAAATGGCTCAACATTTCCTAAACATTCATTTATAGAGCTATACAAAAACATTTGAGGAATTTGAGACACAACTGTTTTAGCTTCTTTTTCTTTCACCCTTTCTTTGTCCTCTTCCTTAGGATCATGGATTTCATTGCAGTCTTGTCTTACCCTTATATCAGTATTTTCCAACCATGCTATGGATTTATTCTAGTGTTTAGGGATCCTTAATAATTTAGACAAAGGAACCTTAATAGTGATCTGAGATAAAATAGTAAGCATATCTATAGAAGAATTAGAGGAATTATCAATAATCATGTTCCTTTTCTCATCATATTAATCCATATGTTTAGAGTGTTTTGATGATTCTTGTTAGGTTTAGTGATAACTTTTGATACCCTCTCATCTAACCTTTTGGGAATATTATTTGAGAACTCTAAATCCTTAGGATTACCCCACTTCTTTGGTTCCCACTTTTTATTTGTAAATTTTACCTTCACAATAGGGGCTTCTTTGGGTTTCATAATATCCCCCTTTTTCTTATCATTTCCATCTCTTTGAGTCATATTTCTAGTTTGGACCTAAGCTATCATACTAGTAGTAATTTGATCAATCACTTCCCTAGAAGGTTTTCTTAATATCACGTCTTCTTTGGCATTTACCATGTTACATACATTGTCTTCAATATCACTTTCATCAGAGAATACTTGCTGTTTTATTTTATTTTGAAGCTACCTTTGTTCACTTACATCTCTATCATAGTCTTCACAATCAAAACACTCATAATGTGACTCCATCATGTTACACTCCACATTATCATTAGTATCCTCATGTTCCTAACATTTCTCTACTACAGTCTGACCTCCTAGAAAGGATAAAGCTACTGCACAAGGTTCAAGAGCATGGGGTAATTGACACGCAGAGCACCATGTAGGCTTAGTAGTGAATTCTAGATCATCTACCACATTCACAAAGTTTTTTGACAAAGGATCGGGCGTCACCTTATTGTTATTATTCTTAGGGGGAGGAACATTAGGCTGACCATCTTTCCAAGTAGTTTTGTAAGGGAAATTTTGCAATCTATTATGTCTATTGAAATTTGATTGATAAGGGATCCTATTGTTAGTGGGATTTATGTCATTCTTTATTTGAGACAGATTTAGGTTCTTTATAGCATTTATAACTTGGCTTATCTCACTAGGCTCTTGCCTCTTTCCACCTATATTTTTATGATCATCCTTTTTGTTTCCCTTATTACCAAACAACCTAAGGTCATCTCTTTTACTTTCTAATCTTCCTGAGATCCTCAAATTATTTTCTACATCTATAACAGTTCTAAAAGCATCTCTTAAAGTCCTAGGTTCCTTGTCCCTAAGCTGGTATGCCATTTTATCATCAAAATCATTTAGATAAGTGATTAGACATACCGTGTCATCAATTCAAATGGCTTGCATTAGCTTGTACATCCTCTTCTAAAATATAGTATTGAATTTAGTGATAAAATCACTAGGCAACCTCTTGATGTTATTGAATTCACTCAAAATGTAGCTCTGATTTTTCTTGTCACCATATTGCTCTTTGAAACAATATTCAATGTCTTTCCAATGCATGATGGACAATTCAGGAAGTCTTTTGAATCATTCTCTAGCATCTTCTATTAATGTCTAAACAAACAACTTCATTATGATATCTTTAGCTTCAACCTCATAGTCACTGATCATATCTAGAAAACTCCTTAAGTGATCCTCACAAGTGATAGCATTATTTCCAGCAAACTTAGGCAATCTTTTTCTCATTTCCTATGGCATGGGGTTAGGGACACCAGGGATTCCATGAAAAAAATCTTCCTATAACCTTCTAACTGAACAGGTCTTCTTTGCAAATCAATCTTAGGATGATAAGGAACATTTCTCTTAGAATTATCCATGGTATTACTAGTACTAGCATCACCAATAGACTTATTTAGATCTACCTTCTATAAAAAAGAAGATAAGAAAGAAATAGGTACATTAGTGGTATTTTGATCTACATTAAATCCACTATCTATATTATCTATAGTCATAACTATAGACTGCTTCTTAGCATTTTCCAAGAATTTAATCTTATTGTTCATCTTAGCTATAGCTGCCTCATTTTCTGCAATTTCTAATTTCATTAAATCCAAAGAATCCTTTTCTTTCCTTCTCTTTTCTAGTTCAATATCAGAAGGTGACATGGTATCATGGATCTAGACAATCTTTGCTAGTTCATTGATCCTAATACCAACTTCCTTTTGTTTTCCTTTATCTTGAACATCAACAACATAACCTACATTTCTTTTAGCCTCTAGGGTCCTATAACTCTTGATCTGTTGTAACACATGACCTTGTTGGTTTGTATCTTGTTTCTTTATCAACTTTTGCTCTTGTAATTTAAGCTATTCAACTTGACCCACAATTTTAGGCTACCAAGCACTAGTTGCTATCTCATTCTTCTTCTTCAAGGCAACAACTTGCTTAAGTAATTTCTGCTTCTCTTCAAAAGCTTTCATGATTTTCTCTTCCCTTCCCTTTTGAAATGTCCTATCAATAGCCTCTTTCTCAACAAGCTATATTCTCAAGATCTCATTCTCATTAGGGTCAGGTATGGTAAACTCAAAACTAGAAGTTTTCTCATCATTGAAGCTTTCAGGTTCTAAATGTTTAGGTCTCATTTTCTCAAGAAATAATCTAACATGAAAGGATTTGTACTATGCTAGAAAAGGTTATTACTATTCCTATCACCTAGACTAAGTGCATATGGTTGCACAGCTTTCTCCTAACATATCATTTCAGGGGTATTATAGAAATCATCATTAGATAAACCCAGATGAGACCTAGGACCTTTGCAGCACCAGAAAGATGAAAATTCTCTCCCCTTATTTCTTGTTCTTGGGAATGATCTTCTCCATGCATTTGAGGTCTTTTCACAACCCAATTCTATCTTCCTCTAGGAGGGAGATCAACTTGTAATTTAATTCCTATTTTTTTCTTCACATTTTCCCAAGTGTTTCTTTTATTTTCCATAATTTGGGACAACAATTTTCAAATACTGAGACTGGTTAACCTTTTGAGTCACCATCCACCCTATTAGAATGGGAATAATTACTGAATAGATCACAATTACCTCACTTAATAATCTCAAAAAAAATATAAATAACCCACAAATCCACAAAAAACTTCACGTGAAATACCTACCTCCAACTCTACCCAAGGGGAACACAGATCTCAAATGACTCACTAGTTTATGAAAACACTAAGTGTATCCCTAGTAGAGTCACCATTTTGTTGCTGTTTGAAACTACTGAACAACAAAATGGTCAATACCAAAATGATAATACCCACATAACCTAAGGATTATCCAATTCCTATTAACAATTATATGTGAAAATCACTTGGACCCAACTTCAACAAAACCAAAGATGGTTTTCTACTCTTTAGGCTCTGCAAAACTAGGGTGGGTATACCTAGGGATGAGTCAAATGCAAACTATTGTATGAGATTTATCTTAGTTTAATTCTGATTCTCATCTTCTATCTTCAAACAAATACATAGTTTATCCAATTCTTTAATATTCTTAGGGTTGTACACATCCCTCTCAAGTAGATCTGGTCATAATTCTCGTAAGATTTAAAATATTTCTGGTAATAGCAGCTACCTAAGACTCAAAACTACAATATAAATGAGTGCTGACCAATATTATAACCTTGAATGAAATAAAATGAAAATGATTTTGAATGTATAACTGAATTGGCATGTAGAAGTAAGATTTACTCTCAACCATTACTGATTTATGTGACCAGTGCCTTATTCATTGGGAAAAAATTGATTATTAGTGGGAGAATTAATTTGGACAACTTGTGAATGAATTTATCAATAGCAATCACCTATTTCCATTCTTATAAAATATCCTTTTCATAAACCCATGAATTCTACTAATCTACTAAAGCATTTATATAATTCATTAAATTAAAAACAACAATAGAACCAATACAAAATCCATCTAGACTGCATTTAGTCACTTGAACCTCATTCAAATGACCTCAAAATAAACAAGCTCATGAAATGGAGATAGAAAATGGTGACATAGAAAATAGTGTAAATACCCTTTTGTATTATCCCTTTAAATGACTAATACAATAACCAATAGAGATTCAATGAAAAGCCTAGCATATTTAGTTGATTTTGTCATTTCTATATATTAGAAAGTACACTCAAAAGTAAACTCTAAACTACTACATATAGTAGGATTGATTGTACTTTTTCTTGACAAATTAAAAAAATAGAAACATTCAGACCATCACAATGCCTTGAAAACTCATTTTTATAAGCATGAGTTGAAGAAGAAAAGGGAAATTGTGATTGATAGCTGTCTTTTTAAAACAATAAGTACACCAACCTTTTTCAAAATATCCATGACACCTTAATTCAAAAAGAAACAACAAAAATAGTTGTAGATGACAGCTGGAGCATAAAATCTTTAATTTTGTCTTTTTCTCTAACTACCTCCTGTTGGTAAAGTCTTTATTTCTATGATTGATTCCCATACAATGACTTCTCTTTTGGTGGGCCACTCACATGTTTTGGTTGTTGCTAATTCTCCAATAGACTTTTGCCACCTAGCATCAGTAATCACTTTCCCCTTTGTGGTAAACCTATTCATTTCAGTTTCAATCTTGAATAGGGTATAACCAAGTTCATTAAAAACATATTCATCAATATCACCTTGAAAAATGGATGCCACTTGTGGCAGGTCTACAATATGGTCAAAAGAATTAGACCATTCATTTAAATCCTTTGCTTTATTATCAGAATCAAGGACAAAAAGAATTAAAGAATGGAAACCATTTGTCAATATTTTCATTTTATTTCGAATTGCTGCAAGTTTTCTTATGAAGAATTGCAATAGATCTTTCACCTTGTCCATACCCTCTTTTACAACAATAACTTTATCAGGGAGGTCTGGCTTTTTGGCTAGCAATGGTATCAACCTGTCAAAGAATTGCATGTATGGTCCCCATTGCTAGAAGATTGGATCAAGCCACCCTATTGATTCTTTACACACATGTTCTATAGATTGTAAGTTGATGAATGCATTGTATGCATCTTGAGAGATTCTCTTCAAGATGCCTATTCTGTGACTTAGCACATTCATCATAACATTCTTCTTTGTTGCAGTGTTAGATTGAGGAACCTATGTTTCCACACTCACCACAGGCACTGGCACTATCACCCCTATAGGCATCTCTTCTGTTTGGGCTTCTACTTCTATAGTGTTCTTTTCCTCTTCCACTTGTCTAGGTGCCTATTCTACCTCTATTTCAACCTTGAGTTGTTCTTTTAGGGATGCCACCTCCGCTTCCAAGCTCTAAATTCTCCCTTCCAACTCCTCTATCCTCTATTTTTGCACAAAGCTCATTTTGAGCTCTTCCTCATATAGCTTTCTGACATCTAGACATTCATTGTATATAGTAGCTAGCCTATCCTCAATTTGATCTACATTTGCCTCATTCATGAGTGCAAAGTGTTTGACTAGGCTAGAAACATAGGCATTTTTTCCTATTTCAAAATCTCCTACCTTAAAAGTTCTGCAAATAAATGTGATTTTGTGCAGAGAAGGAGGGATTGTTTCTTTGTTCATCAATAGGAATTGCCAAAAGAATTCAATAATAGCTAATCTAGGGGGTAAATAATTGGGTAGAATGTGAGGAGGCTGTGGGCATGCATATACTCTCATCAATGTGCACTCCTTAAACAAAAATATGTCCCCCCAGTTATGATCTAATTTTGTTTTCTCATCCAAGAAAAATGGTCTAAGAAAAGTTTTCAAAACATTTGGGGCCCTAAAGAAAGTATGGTCCAATTTCCTTATAATCATAGAACCGAACAAATTAAAGAACACAAGTGCATTTGAATAATGGAAATTTCTATCCCGAATGCGAGTCCATAGTTGCACAGGTAACTCACCAAATGCATCAAAAGTTTGATTAATGAAGTCCTGGCTAATGTAATCAATGTTGTAATACAAGATTAGGTGCATCAACAGTGAGTAATGGTGGAACTTGAAATCCTTCATCTGTCCTTTCTTTGCATTGACAATTTGATTGTGCATGCTATCCATGATGAATGCCACATTATCATACTCTTTGTTGTGAAAGGGGTCTTGTATGTCACATGTCATCAAAAATAAGGAACCATAGACACAATCCTCTACACCATCACTTCCCAAAACTTTGTGCTGTCCATATATAGTATTCTTGAAGTAATTCTTAAACCTGCTCAGGGGAAAATCATCCCCTACCTTCTTTGGAATCAGCCCTGCCTTTTTAACATTGTATTGGATATGGGGCAGGATCACATTGTTCACAAAATAGGTCTTATTCTTCCCAAAATTTCCTTGTAAATCTGCAATGTCTATGGGCACATCCATTTGTCCTTCTAATCCAAAAGCTTCTATGAAAGAATTTCTATCCAGTGTGCACAAAAAGCTCATGTTATGCCTTTAGAATGTCCTAGTGACTGGATTGTAAGAATTTATCAGTGCCTTTAACAATTCCATATGAACAAACACTTCTGGGAATGTCAACTTTGCCATGTTCCTATTCCATGGGTTGCGGACTGGTATGTTTTCAGTTCTGTTTTGGCAAAAATATAAAAATAGGTTAAAACCTTTAATCCTAAAGAATTTTGCATCCCTAACTAGGAAATAAGGGTCTTTGAAAATATGGTCATTTGCCGAAATGGTGTTGAATGACCCTAGAAGAAGTTTTAGCCAATCTTCTGCATGGTTATTTGTCTTTCTGACCCTCGACTTCTTCTTTGTTTTAATAGTTGCCTTCTTCCTTTTTCCTTCTGCTGTAATTTCAACAAAATCATCACCCTCATCTTTGATATCTACCTCTTTTGTAGGAACCTCCTTGACTTCCTTTTTAGCCATTTTCTCTACAATTTATATTTTTAACTCTTGCAATAGTAACACAAAAATCACAAGGCTATGGATACTTGGAGAATTTTTTCAAAACAGGAACACAAATTCTTCGAAATGGCAATATTCTGAACATTCAATCAAATATTTATGGTTTAATCATATAGTCTACAGGCTTTTTTAATAAATTCCACATGCACTCGAGCTTTTAATACAACCCTCGTAGGCTGATAGCAAGGAATATCAACCATGAAATTCGATCCTGATGTACTTTTTAGTGTTTTATTTTACTTGGCCATGGTGAAATTTTCCTTTTTTTTGAATTGGCATGACACCTCAGTCGCTTTCTTTTCAAATTCTGGTCTTCCATTTACACACTGAGTCAAAAAATTTCAATCTTCGTAACCCCAGAGACACACTAGCCTTTACATGTGTCTGGTGATGCTTCAAAATACTCCAAGCATAGAATTATTAGGGTTTCTTTAGCATTGTATTGAAATTTCTTTTACGCTCTTACGCAATCCCTTACACCGTAGAATCTCAAGCCTCTTCAGCAGATACTTACATTCTTACACTTCAAACCTTCCTTGTATAAGCATAAAGCCTTTGCTACAATCTTCATGTTACCCTTTATGCTGATACACACACATATCACCAAAACACTTAAGAAATTTCTTTACACCGTTACACTTACTTCACTAGTTGGGACATCGTAACACTTTACACATTCATCCTTCCATCATATGCTTAAGGCTTTACCCGTGGCATCGTAATACCTCTTTTCTTTATTTCTCCTTTACACCTGCACAAGTTACCTTAACCTCATAGCATTGGAAAGCCTTTACAAATGGCATCCTACTCTTATGTTTCTCCTTTATTGTAGTAGCGTAGAGCCTTCTTTTCATTCCTTTGTCTATTCATTTATGCTTATACGCTTAGACTTAGCTTGTAACCATGGAGAAAGGGGTGAAATAGCTCTTCATTCATATGGTGACTATGCAATCATAAAGGCATAATGAGAAATTTCACCTTTCACTTATCAATGACTTGGATTGAATCTCAGAAAAATAGAAAAGAACATCGCAGTTAATTTGAGGCACATGCAAAGTGAAGAAATTAAGTCGTCTGCTATGTGGGTTGGATCCATCTGACATGTATGACATGTCACCATTTGATTCATTCTCATCAAGGCCCATCTGACAACTCAACAGGTCCCACTTAGCATGATCACTATTATAACATGGCTTTATAGTTGTCTGCAAGTCCAAGAAGTGAAGGCATGCAAACAAAATTGAACTTCACTTTTATTCTTATGAGTTCCTCTTACATGTAGAACTATAAAACCCTTTATCTCTTCTCATGAACCATCCTTTATGCTATCCCGAGACATTACGCCTTTATGCTATTCAATGTAACATAAGTGCGTAGATAAAACCACAAGACCTTTTTCCCGCTTTTCTCAATACTTTACTTGTAGAGTCGTAAAGTGATCTGACACATCTCCTTTAAAATCTGTTACACTCATATGCTTAACTCTTTAACGTATGACCGAAAATAGCTTTTCAAACTCCTTTTGCTCACCCACTCAACTTATCACTGTAAAGCCGTAAGAACGCTTTCAAAGTATAAAAAGCCTTTACACCTCTTCACCCAAGGATCAAACATATGATCAAGGAACCTCAAAATGAATTGTTTCGCTACTATGAAAAGCATAAGTGTATCCCCATAAAACATGAACTTCTTTACTCCTTTACACTGCTTGGTGCAACGTGACCACCAAAACATGAGCAAGAAGGTACTTTATTCTTACAGGAAACCCTACATCGTAAGACCATAAAGTGAAGAACTTAAGTTCTTTACAAACCCTTTTGAAATTTTGAAAATGACCTAGGGTTTTTACAAACTTGGGGTATTTCAATGACTGTGTTGATGAAAAACCTTGAGAATTTAATAAAATTTGAAAAATACATGAACCAAGGCACAACTAGGGTAACCTAAAAATTTGAAAAAAAGTATAAGGAACGAAACCCTAATTTGCAAGATATAATGACTTAAATGATTTTTCACCAAAATTTTAGAATTGCTCTGCACTGTGAAAAATCAAACCAACATAATTAATTTATAATAATATTCATTCAAAACATGAAAAAAAAACTTAACCTTATCGTATACCTCTTTTTAAATTCGATACCCGAATAGAGGTCATCTCTCTCAAAAAAATGCAATGTGAAAAGAGCTCTCGGGTTTTTAAAAAAAATCAATTTTATAGGTTTTAGGTATTTGATTTCATATTTAATACTTGATATAATATTGGGTATTTGATATGAAATCGGATACCTAATAAGGCTTTTTCCTAACTTTTTAGCTTTAGTATCAGGATGGGTGGAAAAAAGTTGGAGTAGATTTTGAAATACTTTTAGATGTTTTCAAACTCTTTTTTTTTTTCACATTGCCACTTTTTGGCACATCATGATCCTATGCATACCCATTATCATATCTAAAATATTTTAATCTCTTACCATTTTCATTTTCAACCAAGCATTTCCATTTCTTAAAAGTTTGAAATATATCAAATTTATGTTTAAGGAAGTAAACACATAATTTTCTAGTTGTGTAATCAATAAAAGTAACATAACAATGAGATTCATCAAGGGAAGATACCTATGTTGATCCCCATACATATGTATGCACAAGCTCTAATTTCTCAAAATTTTCCCTTCCCACTCTTCACAAAACTCACTCTCTTTTGTTTTCCATACACGTCCAACTTTCACAAGAATCATATTGACACATTTTAGACCTGGTAAAAGTTTATTTGAATAAAGTAATTTCATACTTTTTTAGTTATGTGCCCGAGTTTGTTGTTCCATAGTGCTGTATCAGAATCTACATCAACTATTTATTCTCGCTGCTCAACTACAACAACTATTGTTGAACATTCATTTTTCTCTGATTTAATTAAAGTAGAAGGAACATTATGACTTGTACAAAGATATAAAGTGCCCACTTTCATACATTATTCTACTACAAGGGAACCTTTTGAAATCTTTCAATTTTTATCATTATAAGTAACTACATAACCCTCACCACTGAGTTGCCCTACTAAAATTAAATTCCTACTTAGCCTTGGAATATGTCTTACCTTATGCAGTGGCCAATGATTCCCATTCTTTAACTTAATCTTAACTTTTCTCTTTCCAACAATTTGACAATTTTCATCATCCCCCAAATAAACAAACCAAAAAACCCCTTGGACATAATAAATAAAATAATCTCTATGGGGTGTAGCATGAAATGGAGCCCCAAAATCTAAAACCCAAGAATCATTAACACTTTCTAAAGAAAATAGCAAAACATCCTTTTTAGATTTTTTACTTACCACATTTTGTTCCTCATTCCCTTCTGGTTTATCTCTTTCATTGTTCTTTTGAGTCCAAAAATCTTTCTTCGCATGCCCTAGTTTCCCACAGTACTGACAATCTCTTGGTCCTCTAGATTGAGACCTCTTCCCCTTTGATTTTCCTCTTGATTTCACATAATTTCTAGAATTACTTCTTCTCTTACTCATTTTGCCTCTTCTTTGTGCATTCAAGGCACTCCCTGATGTAGATCCACTTGATGTTTTCCTACGAGTTTCCTCACTCAAAATAATACCAATTACATCATCAAAATTAAGGGTATTATATCCAAAAATAGAATTACTCATAGCCATTACCAATCCATTCCAACTTTAAAGAAAATAACACAAAATAAAGAGAGAATCAACATTTATAGAAGATAATTGAGTAGTAACTATATTAAAATCATTTAAATGATCTGCAATAGATCCACCATCTTCCACATTTATATTAAATAAACAGTTCATGAGAAATACCTTGTTTGAAGTAGATGTCTTTTCATATAGTTTTGCTAGGGTTTGCATTAAATCATGTGTCATCTTCACTTATGTATTATTATATGTCACTGATTGTGCTATGCATAATTAAATACTTTCAAGTGCCTTTCTATCCAAAATTTTTGACTCCTCATTTGTCAAGATTCCTTGTTTCTTGGCTTTTCCTTCCAGTGGCTGCAATAAATCCTTTTTATAAAGATAGTCCTCCGTTTATATTTTGCATAAATGAAAGTTCTACCCATTAAACTTCTCAACCTTCAACTTACCTTCATCTACCATAATTCCCACTCAACAATGAGATTCCCACTCAATAGTGAAATCTTCCTATAGAGGATAGCTAAAAAAAAAACAATAGTTTGGGATTAAAAAATGACAAAATTTTGGCTAGGATATCACTTCTTAGGATCAAGGAAAAACATAAATAATAATTACATGTAAATATAATCAATTTACTAGAAAATAATAAATTGCATAGAAGAGAACACAAGACACAAGGATTTAACGTGGCTAACCTAATCCCTGGGCTATGTCCACCAACAAGTTTAATATTATTATTATCCAATGATTACAATCCATAACCCCTTATAGCTCAATACCATTGTAAGAAGCTATAATATCATAATACATTATGAAATCCCTAACCCTAAGCCATTTTATACAAATTTTTTTTTGCTTACAAAATTAGACATAGAATAAGTCATCCAATAGAAAAATAACAACCAATGTTGTTTATAATAGTAGAGTCATTTTCGGCTTTGGGGATGCTACCCCAAAAAAACCTCACAAGGGATGTTGCCCATTGACCCTATCTTGGGGGTGTTGCCCCTAAACCCCTGTAGAAATTTTTTGGGGGGAAACTGAGCCAGATAAACCTTTGAGTCTGATTATGCTCCATATCACAACACTATAAGTGAAAGTCAGGGAGACCAAAATAACTATGCATGAAATTTATGAATGTGTACCTATACATACAATGAAAATATTTTAAAATAAAGAAATAGGAGAAACACCACATGGGAAAAAAAACCCTATCTAAATTGAGAATACAAATACATGAAGTGTACAAGAATATATTTTTGAACACAATAAAAGTGTGGACACATTGTTAGTTTGTGGTGACTGATCAAGGAAGTACTATACATACTTCATAATTCTTTAGGGTTGATTGTTATCTAGTGTGGAGCTTGATTAGTCCCCAAGTGGGAGATTGTTAGTTTGTGGTGACTGATCAAGGAAGTACTATCCATACTTCATAATTCTTTAAAAAATAAAATTGGGCCTTATTTTATAGAGATTTTGGGCCAACATGTAATAATTAATTATAACCCTAAAGCGGTAAAAATGCTTGTGTAAAAGAGCTTAGGGTTAGGGGTTTTCATTATGTGTGATGCAAAAATTACTTCTTACAATGGTATTAATCTGTAAGGGATTATAGATTGTAATAAGGTTGTAATCACTAGATTGTAATAATATTGGACTTGCTATTAGGTGGACGTAGCCCAAGGTTTGGGTGAACCATGTTAAATCTTAGTGTCTTGTGTTCTCTTTTGTGCGATTTATTATTTTTTGATATTGTTTACATTTGCATGTAATTGTTATTTCTGTTTGAGATTAATCCTAACAAGTGGTATTAGAGCAAGTTTTTTTAAAAATTTATAGTAAACCAGTTATCCTTTGCAAGAAAGTCTCATGGTTGAGTGGGAGTCTCACAGTTGAGTGAGATGATGGAAGTTGAGGGTATGCTGAGGGTTTACAAGTTTAATGGGCAGAACTTTCAATTATGGAAGATGCAAATGGAGGACAATATCTATCAAAAGGATTTATGGAAGCCATTGGAAGGAAAAAAAAAGAACTAGGGAACTATGACAAATGAGGACTAGGAGATTTTAGAAAGAAAGACACATGGAAGCATTCGGTTATGCCTAGCACCATCAATGACTTTTAACATTACAAAAGTGAAGACAATGAAAGAGTTTATGGAAACCCTAGCAAAGTTGTATGAAAAGCCCTCTGCTTCAAATAAGGTATTTCTCATGATGTGTTTATTTAATATAAAAATGATAGAAGATGAATCTATTGCAAATCATTTAAATAAGTTTAATACTATTACTAGTCAGTTATCTTCTATGGGTATTAATTTTGGCAAAGAAATTAGGGATCTCTTGATTTTGTGTTCTTTGCCTGAAAGCTGAAATGACTTGGTAATGGTTGTGAGTAATTCTATTTCTAAATCTAATACCCTAGAATATGATGATTGGTATTATTTTGGGTGAGGAAACTCGTAGGAAAACTTCAGGTGAATCTACATCAAGAAGTGCTTTGAATGTGCAAACTAGAGGTAGAACGATTGAGAGAGGAAATAATTCCAAAAATCATGGGAAATCAAGAGGAAAGTCAAAGGGGAAGAGATCTCAATCTAGAGGACTGAGAGATTGTTGGTACTATGGGAAACTAGGGCTTAAGAAGAAATATTGTTAGACTCGAAAGAACAATGAAGGAGATAAACCAAAAGGGAACAAGGAGGCAAATGTGATAAGTAACAAATCTAAAGAGGATGCTTTGCTTTTGTCTTTAGAAAGTATTGATGATTTATGGGTTTTAGATTATGGTGCTTCATTTCTTGCTACATTTCATAGAGATTATTTCATTGATTATGTCCAAGGGGATTTTGAGCTTGTTTATTTGGGGGTAATGAACCCTGTCAGATTGTTGGAAAGGGAAAAGTTAAGATTAAGCTACAGAATGAGAATCATTTGCCACTACATGAGGTAAGAAATGTTCCAAGGTTGAGTAGGAGTTTAATTTCAGTTGGGCAACTTAGTGATGAGGGTTGTGTAGTCACTTTTAATGATAAAAATTAGAAGGTTTCAAAATATTGCCTTATAGTAGAAAAATGTGTGAAAGTAGGCACCTTATATCTTTGTATAGGTCATATTGTTCCTTCTACTTTGATTGTTTTAGAGAAAACTAAATGTTTAGAAACAATTGTTGTAGTTGAGTAGGGAGAACAAATAGTTGTTGTAGATTTTGATACAACACTATTGCACAATAGACTTGGGCACATGAGTGAGAAAGGTATGAAAGTACTTCATTCATAGAAAGTTTTACCAGGTTTGAAATGTGTTAATATGGATTTCTATGAAAGTTGTGTGTATGGAAAACAAAAGAGAGTGAGTTTTGTGAAGATTGGGAAGGAAAAGAAAAGTGAGAGATTAGAGCTTGTGCATATAGATGTATGGGACCAACTCAGGTATCTTCCCTTGGTGGATCTCATTATTATGTTATATTTATTGATGATGCAACAAGAAAAGTATGGGTTTATTTCCTTAGACAAAAATTTGATGTATTTCAAACTTTTAAGAAATGCAAATGCTTGGTTGAAAATGAGATTGGTAAGAAATTAAAATGTCTCAGATTTGATAATGGTGGTGAGTATTGCAATCATGAATTTGAAGATTATTGCTCCACTAATGGTATTCATAGACAGAAAAATATTCTAAGGACTCCATAGGAAAATGAAGTGGCTCAATGCATGAACATGACAACAATGAAGCATACAAGGAGCATGAGGTTACATGTTGGGTTTTCCCTAAACATGTGGGAAGAGGCTATCAATACTACTATATATTTGATTAATAGAGGTCCCTCTACTCCTTTGGGCTATGGTATTCCAAAGGAAGCATGGACTAGTAAGAAGGTGAGTTATTCTTTTCTCAAGACCTTCGGTTGTGAAGCATTTTCTCATATAGATTCTAAAAATAGAACCAAGGTAGAAGCTAAGTCAAAGAAATGTGTATTTTCTGGATATAGAATTGATGAATTTGGTTATGGGCTTTAGGATTTTGAAAATTGTAAAATTGTAAGAAGAAGAGATGTCATATTCAATGACAAAGTATTGTACAAAGATTTGTTGCAGCAACATGAGAAGAAAGAAGATGATTATGTAGTGCTGGATGATACTCCAAAAGATGATGTTCCAGTAATTCCTCATGATGTGCAACAATTGCAATAACAAATACCACACACACCAATGAATGTTAGACAATCAACAAGGCTGAGTAGACCTCTAGAAAGATTTTCTCCTTCTTTGTATTCTATTTTACTTATTGATGCTAGTGAGCCTGAATGTTATGATGAAGTTGTGCAGGTGGATACTAAGATTCAATGGGAGTCTACAATGAAAGACGAAATGGACTCTTAGTTGAAAAATAAGACATGGGATTTATGCAAGTTATCTGTGGGTAAAAGGGATTTACAAAATAAATGGGTTTATTGGTTCAAAGAAGAGGATGGAGATAAGAAAAAATTTAAAACCAGGTTAGTTTTAAAAGGATTTGCATAGAAAAAGCACATTGATTTTGATGAGATATTCTCTCATGTTGTTAAAATGACTTTTATTCGTACTGTTTTAAGTATTGTGGCTACTGAAGATTTGCATTTAGAGTAGCTTGATGTTAAAACAACCTTCCTTCATGGTGATTTGGATGAAGAGATATATGTGGCTCAACCATAGGGATTTAGGATCAAAATTAAGGAGAACTTAGTGTGTAGATTGAAGAAAAGTTTATATGGCTTGAAGCAAGCAACTTGGCAATAGTATCTAAAATTTGATAATTTTATGCACGAGCATGGATATAGTAGGTGTTATTTAGATCATTGTGTTTACTTTAAGAGGTTGGATGATGAAGCTACATTATTTTATGTTTATATGTTGATGATATGCTTGTACCTAGGTCTAACATGGATCACATTAAGGGGTTGAAATGCTAGTTAGCACATGCATTTTCTATGAAGAATTTGGGGGTAGCAAAACAAATTCTTGGTATGAAGATTTGCAGAGATAGAAAGAACAAGAAATTGATAGTATCTCAGGATGATTATAAATTGTGAAGGCGTTGCAATGTTTCTCTATGGAGAATGCTAAAGTTGTCAGCACACCTTTACTTGGTCATTTGAAGTTGACTAAGGAGATGTGTCCCAAGACAAAATAAGAGGAGGATAAGATGTCTAAAATACCTTATGCTTCAACTGTAGGAAGCTTGATGTATGCTATCGTATGTATAGGGCCAAATATTGCACATGCAGTGGGAGTTGTTAGTATGTATATGAGTCATCTAGGAATTGAGCATTGGAATGCAATTAAATGGATTTTCAAATATTTGAGAGGAGCATCCAATAAGTGTTTACATTTTGGGGGCTCTACTACTATTTTACAAGGATATGTTGACTCAGATTTGGCAAGGGACATTAGTACTAGATAAAGTACTATAGGTTATGTATTTACTATCGGTGGTGTAATAGTGAGATGGATTCCTAGGTTACATAAGGTTAATGCTTTATCCACTATAGAGGCAGATTATGTTGCTACTACAGAGGCATCCAAGGAGATGATATGGCTTTAGTCCTTCCTAGAAGAATTAGGACACCCTCAGAAGGATTATTATTTATTTCCAGATAGTCAGAGTGCTATTCATCTTGCCAAGAATTTAGCTCTGCATTCAAAGACAAAACATATTCCATTGCGGTACCATTTCATTCAGTTAGTTTTGGATGATGGATAGTTAAAGCTGGACAAGATACATACAGACGACAATCCAACGAATATGTTTACAAAGATAGTGACAAAGGAGAAGCTAAACTCCTCTTCAGCTTTGGTTGGTCTTCTAGACTGAACAAAATAAAAGAAAAATAGAGTCCAGGGTGGTTTGATCTAGTGGGAGCCTCATGGAGTGGTGACATAGCTATAGGATTAGTCTCCCAGTGGGAGATTGTTTTCTAGTGTGGAGCCTAATCAGTCCCCAAGTGGGAGATTGTTAGTTTGTGGTGACTGATCAAGGAAGTATTGTACATACTTCATAATTCTTTGAAATTTTTTTTGGGCCCTGTTTTATTAGGATTTTGGGCCAACATTTAATAATTAATTATAACCCTAAAGCAGTAAAATACTTGTATAAAAGAGCTTAGGGTTAGAGCTTTTCATTATGTGTGATGCGAAAATTGCTTCTTACAATAGTATTGAGTTGTAAGGGATTATAGATTGTAATAAGGTTTAAATCACTAGATCATAATAATAGTGGACTTGTTATTAGGTGGGCATAACCTATGGTTTGGGTGAACCACGTTAAATCTTGGTGTCTTGTGTTCTCTTCCATGTGATTTATTATTATTTGATATTATTTATATTTTCATGTAATTTTTATTTTTGTCTGAGATTAATCCTAACACACCTATGAAATGATACTTGTCATAGTATCAAATAAAGAGCCTAATTTGAAAGCACTATGATGATCAAGATTAATCTATACAAGTTCTCGCAACAATACTATTAAAACAATGAGCATATGAGAAATAAAGGAAAAACACACACCAATCAAAGCCATTGGAGAAAAAAATCTACATGAGTTCCCTTAATAACATTAATCAAACAATGAGAAGATGAAAAAAAAGGTGAAACATTTGCAAGTCAAAGATACAATATAAAGCAATCATCTTGAGCACCCTAATGACACTACTTGAACAATAAGAAAATGAAAAACATAGGAAAACCATATATTAGTTGAAGATGTAGATGGCACAAAAATTTGTACAAATGACCAAAAAGGAACTGCTCAACCATGCCAGAATAAAGTACCATTAAAAAATGAGACTTCCAATAGTCTAAATAACTAAGCAACTACAAAACCAAGAAAATATTTTCACAAATAGTAGAACACTCCCCCTCCCCACACACATAGCCCATAATGCTAAAAAAGGTACACATTAATAGGTCTACTAGAACTCCATGTCATTAAGAAGAAGATGAAGGACATGCCCATGTAGAAAGAGCATAACCTTTTCTTATCGGTGATGAAAAATATGTAGGATTTGAAATATGATGCTTATTTATGGCCTCTTCTAAAGCATATAATATCATCCAATGTCTACTAACTACATTTCCTACCTTGTCACAAAAATTGCAAGGTGACTTGACTTCTTCTACTTTATCTTGGAGAAAGACTCACTAGAATGAGAAGTAGGATAATGAGATAGAGTGGAATTTTCCATACTTAATATTGGAATGAGAATATCCCTCAACCACAAGATGCACAAATCATCCTACAAATAGATAGTCAAGAAATCTAAAAATAAACAATTTTAAGAACAATATATAACTCATCAAATCTCTACAAAAGAATAGCAAATATTTGCATATAGGATTTTGAGAGCTTTTTGATGACGTGCATGCAAAAAATGATTAAGTATGTTTTTTCAAGTTATTTTACCAAAAGTGTAAAAAAAGTACCCTAATTTTAGAGGTTATGTATACAAAAAATGGTACACAATATGATAAAACCACCACTAGATTGATATTTACACCTAAATTAGGTTTTTGATGATATCTTGTTTTCCTAGTTTTGGGCTCATATGACAAAGTTGTGGGCTATAAACTAATAATTTCTATTTATTGTATTGGTGGTCAAATTAATATACAAAAAAATGTGAATTTTTTTTCATGCTCATTTACTTGACATGGCATATTCTAAAAAAGTTATCAAATCCAAATTCACATGAAAAGACAGATTTTGAGAACCTGCAATACTCTTGCAAAAAGAAACCCTAAAATATTGAGAAGGTTTTGTTTAATCTAGGCTTAGACACCATGTTGAAGTTAGCAACACAAGTACCTAGGATCAAACAACAAATGAAAACAATTCTATAAGAAAGGGTATCAAGAAAATAGTGCTATATTGCTCAAATTAGAAAGGATTATAATTTTCAAGATCACATTATTGTATAATGAATTACAATGAGCATATCTATTTATTTTATAGAAAGTAATACTGCTAAAACTAAATAAGCTAGTTCTTAATATAAAACTAGAAAACTAGATCTAGATATAGAAACCAAAGGTGCATGATATGCACAATATGCAAACTAGAGCCCAACTCTATTATACTTAGCTGAATTTAGACTCATTAACCCCATGTCCCCATGCAACTTCTTAAGAAGCCACTCTATTCCCATGTAACTCTTAAATTAAGAGGAAATGATAGTTTGGAATATTTTCGTATTATGGTGGAGAAAAAATATGAATAATTTCAAAATAAGCTTTGAAAAAAGGAGGGGCTCAAAATAAGTAGTAGTTGCTTACTGGAAACACGACATATGTCTTCATCATAATTTTTCCTCTTTCCTAAATTTTCTCTTTGAAATTTAATTTGCAATAGATGTTCATTTGAAAATTTCATTTAAAAGAAGATTCTTAAAAATAAGAAGACATTTTTCTTCAATGGGGCCACCAGCTAAAAAAATGGAGCAACCACTGCTAGGCAATATAAGCCTAACAATCGCATTGGGATTTCCCCTAAGTAAACTTAAGCTAGAGAATGAGTGTACAAATATATGAATATGAATATTCTCTAACATGTGCATAATTAATGAAAGCAACATATTCAAGTGTGCCTAACACAACTAATATGCACATTCTAACAATATAATCATGAATTATCCATTTACAATCAGAAAGATAATACTCGTGCATATATGCTTACATAAAGACTTTAATCACTATGTATAGAGAGATTAACCACATGATATTGTAGAATTAGATATACCATTTCATCATGTATGGATACTATTAAGAAGAGTTATATAACACAGTTGTCTATGTCAGTAGGGTCTCTAGACCCTTATTTTCTTGTTTATTATCATTGTTGTTGAAAGTAATATTTACAATTGTGTTCATCCTTACATGACACAAACTAATAATTACAATTTTTTTTATTTTGTAGGTTCCCATGAAGCCCACATGCTAAA
This sequence comes from Cupressus sempervirens, assembly GCA_028749045.1. Lineage (NCBI taxonomy): Eukaryota > Viridiplantae > Streptophyta > Pinopsida > Cupressales > Cupressaceae > Cupressus > Cupressus sempervirens. Next base: position 85,332,098 of record CM053791.1, on the reverse strand, counting down.
GAGTGGAAATAGACAATGAAATATGAAGGTGTTTGTGTAGATAAACCCTATATCTCCTCATCCCATGGTCATTGAAAGTAATGTTTAAAATTGTAATTATTCTTACCTACACGGCATAAATTACTTAGTACTCATATTTACTTAACTTTGTAGGCCCACATTGAGTTCACATGCTAAGTGATGAACAATCACTATAAGATATAAATGTGTTGATTACATATATAGAACTTAGTATCCATTTATACATGACTATATTTTGCATGCATGCCTATAAGACCTCATTTACTTTAATATTCATGTTCATGATAGAATTTACATACACATTAAGTTGAAGAAAACACACCATGGTGAAATTTGCATCCTCATATTGATTCTTGTTTAGTTAGGGTCCATTTTGAAAGAATTGAGTTAATGAAAACAAATTAATTATTGACAAATGGTCAAATCATGTGCAAATATAGACTCATTTCCAAAGCCTTCTCACCTCATCTTATCCATTTCATTTAGTTTTAAATATAATTTGCATACATTATTACATCACCTATGTTGAGCTTTTCCTTCCCACACCAATATCACTTCATTGTCTTACGTGAATTTGTAGGTGTGGAAACAATCGCATATTGACATAACTAATTGTCAAATTAAAGAAAATTCAAATTCAAATAGCCACTTTCACCTATTTATTCTTGTTATGAAACGATTTGATACATATTCTCATATAATTATTGTTGTGCATTGTTATTTAAAGATATTCAATGTGATTTCATTAATCACTCACAGATTGATATGCATTAGAATGAAGAGTCCTCATAGAAATACTTTAGTTAAATACATTATGTTAACCTTAATGTATACAATTCATTCTAAAGAATCTATATATTTAAAGTTAAATACCAATAAAACTTGTCTCTATAAGCTTGAATTATTTATCTATTTTCAGAAAGTATATTACTCTAAGACAACCACAACCAACTGCAACACTTTTTTTTTCTGCTTTTGCTTTTAAAATATATAGAAAGTTATGATTTTCTATTATGATAAGAATAACAGACTTGTAAATAAAATAATAGAATAGATAAAGCGAACTTCTAAGTAATATCCAGCAACCAGGGCACCATCCCTATTCTTTTTTTCACATCCGGAAGGCTCGTTCTCCACCTACCCATAAAAGAAAAACAAATCTTTCAATCCAACCAGAAAGAAAAATCTACACTTAAAGTTTTCTTCTGTATTGCCATGTGCAAAAGAATAAAGAATACAAAAACGCCCAATTACAAAAAGAACCCTTGGGGATCAAACCCAAAGAGAATCCATGTCCAAATTTCAGAAGATCTATCAGCGACATGCGCGAACAAAAGCTTTGTGGTCTTCTCTCGATCCATCATCAAAATTAAGAGCATAACTGGAAGGATCATAATGAAAAGCCCCTGCTTTCATATCGGCGCCATTATCAATAATATTGTTTCTGTTCTTCAACCTGCGGACGAGATTCTTCAATTTCTGCCCACTATTCCCCGCTTTGTGTACAACCGATCCTGACCATTCTCGCGCCTTCCTCATACTCTTTGACAGTCCTTGCCGCCACCAATTTTGGCCATTGTTAGCAGACCTGTGACCAAAACAACACCCAAAACACCCAAATTCAGAAGAAAATGTTTCTTCTTCTGCCTCCTCTTCAATCGGTTTCAAAAGTCGGGATTCTTCAATATTAACCATTTCTTTCCGAGTAATTAAACGGCAAGAGGATAGTCAGAGAGAATGGTTTAGATTTCAGGACGACCCAGAAAAAGAAGAAGGAGATGAATAGATTTCAGCAGAAATATAAATCGAAATCCAGATACACCCAAAAGAGAAATCTTTGAAGGATGAATAATTGTTTGAGGGAGAACTGTGTGTTGTGGGTGTTTATAAGATTATGACCGAATTATAATACGAAAAGCTCGTTACGACACGCAAACGGGCGGAAAGAATTAGGAACTTGAGAGTGAAAAAGGAAGGAAACGGCTATGTTAATATAGATCAATTAAGAAAGTGCTGGATAATTCCTTAGACGCGGTTCGCCGGCCGTCGCTGTACAACTAACGTAGAGATTATCCAGGAATAGTCTCGTTGGACAGGTCAAAGGCGTCATCCACGGGGAATGTGCATTCTTTTGCAACCTATGATGGGCGAACGGCAGTTGTTTTTCTTTGGACTTGTACATTTGTCTCGTGGGCCACCCTTAAACATCATCTACAAACCAAGAAATCAAGTTTAGAAGAATCATTGAAGTTTCAAGACAAATGGATTAGTGTTGCTTGGTAAATGAGAGTTGATTTTTTTGAATTTTTTTTGTTTGTCTTACTCTACTGTTTTTAGGGAAGGACCTTGGGTATGTCTTGGGTTTGTTGGTACTTCTTAACTATGGAAAAATGACTAGTCTTGAATAAGATTGAAATAAGTTCGTTAAAATATAGGTCATTTTGTGAAATTAAAAGAGACATATGATACATGGTACATGAATGTTATTTTTAATTAAAAGATTATATATTGAGTGTAAGACTAGTTTTTAAAAGTGTGGGTGGTGTGAGATTATATCATAAGAAAAATTAACAAAGTTAGGAACAAAAATAAATCAGATATGTAATCTTCTTTAAAAAAAGATCTATGTCATAAATGTAACATTCTACAATAGAAATTATTATCAAGTCACTAGTTTGATTGTCAAGGTATAAGCTTGTCTTCATCTTTAGATTTTCTCTTTCCAAAAGAATCATTAAAGTTCCAAGACAAATAGATTAGAGTTTCAAACAAATCACACATAACACCTTCAATGTAAAAAAAAAGGATACTAACCTCAATTTCTTGAAAAAAACACATCTTCTTTAATTGGTTCTTTAATTTAGTTCTCTTTTCATATGACTTCTCTCTTAAACCAACTTTATCTTATTGGTTTTGTATTTTCACTTCCTACACTGGGTAGTACTATCTCATGTAATTTCATGAACTTTCCTCAAACCGATTAAGCCTAATATTTCATTTCCCCTTTCAAAGCGCCTTATATATGCCATAAAACTTTAAACATGTTTGAAATACTAGAGTAGTCTAGCCGTTTTTGATAACTTGGTTTTGTTGACTCTTTCGTCGTTGAAAATTTTCCATTTGTTTTGGATGTGATGAAGGTATATTTAGTGCTTTCAAGTACCTTAAGTATTTTTAATTTTTTGTGTAATACAATTGTGAAGTAACTTTATTCCTAGTATCCATTAAAGGGCTAGTAGTCATAATAAAGCTATTCTATATATGATGATCCATCTAATTTTGATTCAATGGATTTGGATATACCTTTCTCCAAATATACTTTCACCCACGATTAACAAAGAAGGCTTTCAAGTGGTAAAAACCCTAATTTCTCTTCATGGTTTATATGCAAACCATGGTAATATCCTCAATGATTATATATTAAAGAGATAAATTGCAAACTTAAATATTTTACCTAAAATTATGAGAATCTAGACTTTGTTAAATTATGAATTTACATTAATCTTAATACCAATTTACTAGAGTATAGGTTAATGTCAATTTTTCTTCTTTACATTTTGCTCTGTTTGAAATACATGAAAACACACCAAGCTGCACATAGACTAAGAAAAAATGGTGATGAGCTCAGCCACAATTGTGAAAGGTGAAAACAATATATTAAGGGACAGAAAAAAGAGAACTTCTTTGCCCATACGATATATGGGAAAGTTGAAAAATTCAAAGGGAATTTGAAGTATCAATCTCCTCTGATATGCGTGAATAAATTTGATGCCCAAAGGAATTATACAAAGTGCCTTCAACTAGTGCAGGAACAAAGCTCAAAAGTAGCTGGGAACATAAAAGATCCCCTTGAAGATACAATCATCCTCCGCTAGGGCAGAAAGAAGTCGATAATACAACAGATGATGAGGGCTCGTCCAGATTTGGAAAAAAGAAAATAATAAAAGAGAAAACGCAAGGAGGGACGGAAGTAAACAAATCAGACATGGCTCACAATAATCCATGGAAATCATTGGAAGTCAAAACCCTAAGAAAAAAATTGAGTAAAACAAAGTCATTCCAGTCGAAGGTAAGAAATACAATTAGTGGTCAAAAAACTTTGCCAGAATGGGAAGTAAAAGGCAACATAACTTTTTCTACAAAACTAAAGATCCCCAAAACACGAGGTGGAAAATATCTAATCCATTATCAACACAGAATTGTAGTTTGCAAGAACAAGGGGAGTCTCTAAACAGGTATGTCATAGAAAAGGTATGTTCTCTTACCTAAGTCCGAATCTTGGGAAAATTAAATGTAATTTAGTAGACGATAGAGACGCCAAGACATCCTTGACAGAGGAAAGTGGTTTGTTTAGGTAGGAAGTAGAGGTTAACATATTGTATTTAGAAAAAATATCATATTAATAATTTTGTCTTATTTAGGAAAGGTAGGTAGGATGCTGAGAGGAGGGGGAGCGGGACAGAATCAGTTAGTATCTGCAAAAATTTTAATTCTTAAACAAAATATTTGATGTCCTGTTATTTTCACAATTAGGTAAACAAATATCATTAACCCCATTATTTGGAAATGAAAATAACTTTATCTAATCTATCTTGCATGAATCATGAAACCATAAACCATAAAATCATGATACATAAGACAATTATTTGGTCATATATAAACCCTTGGTTAGGTGGGGATACCATACCCACAAATCCACCACTACTATACTAATAGGGTGCCTTGTTAGGGATTACAATATTTTCTCACTTCTAGTGACTTACTCTGCTATGAGTAATACAAATATATTTGCTAGGATGTACCCCTTTCAAGGATTTTACAACACTATACAAAGTGTGTACTTGGTCAAGAGATTTTACAAAAGATTGTTAAGTCTACCTTGTGAAAAGATTTAATCTACTACAATGGTTAGAGAATAGCAGTGAATTGATCTATACAATGCAACTTACTTTTCCAATTAGATCCCTCTTCTACTCACTGATATATTACATCTAGTGACTAATGTAGAAAATCCTTCCTTATGCTGCCTGAATCTCTACTCGTCCTTCTGAATTAACCTCTTCTCAACATAACAATAATAACAACTATAAATCTCATCTCTACAAAAAATTTAAATAATTCCATGTAGGTCCTTAAATAGTTTTCTTTGGCCTCTTATGATCTCTAACCTAATCAAGGTTTTGGAATTCTCTAGAATATGTTACCAATTGAAATTAGTGATATAGAACAACCCTTGTTCCATACTTTTCCTTTCTGTCATTTCATTAGCCTTCTCTACCTTGAAATCATAAACAATCAATTCACATTAACCAATAAATCTTTTCAAATCTTAACTCAATATGTGTAATTCAAGTGCCCTACTTGGTAGGTTCAGTCACATCAGATTTTGTGCCATTGTAAACATTTATGTTATCTTTGTACAACTAGGTGTCCTCCAAATTCAATTATGCTTACAATGTTTGGTAACTTTTATGCTCAGTTAGTATTGAAATAATTAGTATATACTAATGCTCGGCTATAACTGGCAACTTTATACTTTTTCTTTTCCTTGTGTACAAGAAATATAGTATAACTGTGTAACTTGGTGACAATGTTCATCGACTAATATCTTCTTCCTTCATCATTAATTGTTTGACACTAATGACAACATGAATGTGTCTTAGGAGTAAGATTCTCCCCATATGACATTAGTGGCAAAAAATTATGCTCATAAATAACTTAAAATTTGTAGAACTCCCCCTACATAGATACTTCCTTGGTATCACATTTTTTGTCCAAAATATTTTCCAAAACTCTTTGTCTGTTGTTCCATATAAATTTATCCCTCTTATAACTCCTTATCCTTATATCTCCCTAGATGTATATACACTTATACACTACCCCTATCTTACTAGACATACATCCCCCTTTTCTTACACTTATGTCAATTAACTTTAGAAATGAAATACTTATTTGGGATGTAAGCCAATGTGATCAAGAAAATCTTGATGATTCTTCAACATGATAGCCATTATATTATCCCAATTTTTCTTTAGAAGCTCAATTGTTTTCTTTTCTATCCTTAACTTGGTTGCTAGGTTAGTCATATGATTTGTAATTGATAAGCTTAGGGAAACAATGAGATCCTTTGTGATCTATATATGTTTCTACATTACCTCAAGATGAGCTAGCAAAAATGATTGAATTTCATTGATTTCTTTTCCCAATCTTCTTTCTTCCTATAAGAGTTCATGCTAAAATCTTGTTAAAAATTAGACTAAGGAGTACTGCAATGAAGATCTACTAGGATCAACATTAAATTCCTCTACACTTTCTTTCATATCTACACTCACTTTTTGCAATTCATTTTTGATTTCATTCATGAGAAATGGTATATCACACAAATTTTTGAACAATGTAAGAACATTGTGCACAATATTTTTTGACTCGGTAACATGAGTGGATAGTTCCACTTGTTGTATTACAATCTTACTTACAATCCTTTCTAACACTTTGTGTTAAAACTTGTTTTCTTCTCTCCCCATTAGCTTTATCTATGTATCCATGTCAAGTTCATTCAACTTCTCATAAATTTGCACAAGTTGCTCGAACATCAGAGTCTTCTCATTTAGGGTGATATTAGGAACAAATTCTAATAAAATATCTTTAACATCATGGAGTACTTTTTTTCTTCTTATGTTCCTTCTTCAACCTTTCTAGCACATAGTTTTACTATATACAATTGTAACATCAACATCCAAAGTATTGGGATTCTAGTTAGGTATGATTATGACCTTCTCATATGTGACTGAGTTTATAAAATCATAGTCCAAATTGTTGGGATCCTAGTCAAGTATGATTATGACCTTGTCAAGTGTGACTGCGTTGGTCTTGAACAGTAAAGCCTCCTTTTTATTCATCTTCTTTCCTTTTGAGTCTAGAGTAATAGTACTTGGGGAATGCTTTGGTGGTACTTGAGCTTGAGTCTCTTGGATTTTCTTTTTAGGTGCACCATAATTCTTTGTTTCAACTTTCTTTCCTCCATGATCAATCATAGTTTGTGTAGGTGGCAAGTGAGGCGTACCCTCTAATTGTTTCAGTGTAGTATGAATTTTTTCACTACCTTTATTTTCCACTACCTTTATTTTTCTCCTATTCCGTCTTCTCTAGTTGTGCGGTAATAGGTGGTACTGAAGATGCATACTAAAATATTATTTGGGGCGCAACCCTAGATTGTGGTAAATCCTCTTTCTTCTATTCACTTTCTGAATTTTTTTGTCTCTTCCCTATATTTCCCTAACTCAAAGGTCTATGGACTTGTTTCCTTACACTTGTATCAGAGTCATCTACTTTGTGCTTAGTTGCATCTCCTTGTATTTTAGTGTTCCCATCATTATAATTCTACTCGGTATCTATATTGTCTCCTTCTTATGTATTTTGAGCTCAATGCTCAGTATTTGTGTCCTTTTGATCTCCATCGGTGTCCATAGGAATACTATCAACTAACACATGTAAATAACATATACACATATTATGAGATTTACCAGGTTTGAGATATTCCTATATTTGTAGAATAACTAGTGTTTAGCTTGGTAAATGAGTATGTACTAACTTGGTTGATGTTGAACCTATGTATGTTGCCTAGTGTCAGCCATAACATCTTCATCTTTCTTTATTCCTTTAGCAAGATCTTCACTAATCAGATCTTTAATAGTTACATTATCTTCACTCCCATTTATATTATTTACCATTTTGTATACTTCATCATCCAAATCTTGTGGTGTAACAGTGTCAAATTCATCATCTCAATTATCCAACTCTACATGATCGATAATCTCTTCCCATGTTTCCTTCACATGTTTAATATTGTAGATTTGTTTCCAAATCATCTATGCATCTTCATCATCATATTGTAATTTCCTGATAAAATATTTATGACTCTTCTTTTTTGAACAAATCTTTGATTATGATTCTTCATTGCTTCAAGTTTAATTTACTCACATCAAATTCAGGCATTATGGTAGCAAGTGACCTTTTTCTCATTTATTCTTTTAGTACTAAAAGTATATTCCCATGTATTGTCAATTTTCCTATATAATTCATCATGAATCATATCACCTATCTCTATGGGTGCAAGTTTAATTTTTGTCATTATAGTAATCAATGCCTCCTCAATATTTAGTTTGTCAATAATATTCATAGTATAGTAGTTAATGAGTTTAAAGGCGTACAAACTTGCATGATCTTTTAGAGATTCTACTATCTCATCAACTATTTTAGGCTTCTTGTGCACAACAACTCTAAAATGACTTGCCTCATATGATTTTGTCCTCTTATTGTCCTCAATGTCATCATCATATTTGATAATAAATTTTCTTCTTCTTCTTCGAGTTGGCTGGCTGGATGATTCAAGGACTTCCTTTCTTTTTTGATATGTTTTACTTGTGATTGTACATGCTTAGTTATTCTGATAGCTCCTTTCTTCAATGGTGGAGTAACCTCTAAAGCAGCTTGGGTCCTAGACCTTGTATTACTGGGGCTATTAGTTATAGCTAGTGGTTTCTTCTTACCTTTCTTCTTCTCAGGTTCATTAACAACAATATATTTTCCTTTATCTTCTTCTTCTGCAACATATTCTCCTTTTCCTTTAGTAATAATTAAAGGTTGATTTTCTTCTTTCTCACCAAGTGCACTCTCCAATGTATCTATCATTTTTTTGTTTTTCCTTTCAACTTTAGGTGCAATGATATCCATTTTTATTCTTTCTTTTGCAACCTCATATGTATCAAAAGTTTTTTCTGGCTTAATCACAAGTTCATTAAGTAGTGCTTCAATTTATTGCTTGGTCAATTTTTATTTCATATTATATGAGTTCAAGCTAGGCAACCCTTGGATTAGCAACTTGCACATGAGTAGTATCAGTATCCACAAGAGAATTTATACCCTCACAATATTTATCAACTAATTGAGGTGGAATCCTATTTCTTTGATGCATTCTTTTTTTAAAATCATTAAAGTATGCTATTATAACACTCTCAAGATTACTACCTAACCTTTGAATGTACTCATTAATTTGGTAGATGATAGGTGTATAGATATTTTCCAATTTACTTGACCAATTGTATGAAAATAGTTTTTCATGTAAAAGAATACCCACACCAACAATGAACCAAACTTTTATGTGTTTGACTTAGCAACTCTGATAGTTTTGATGTTCTCAGCTTGTTGCTTTAGCTATAACTTGGCAAGGTCTAGTTTTTATCCCTTATTCACAATTTTATATGCCAAATCAACAACTCTACATGACACACTATTGAGTTTTCTATATTGAAGGATCTTCTATGCAACAACATATACACCAAATGTCATCTCAAGGTTAGAAATAGTTGTAACTTGAAGTCATCTACCATCCCATTCAGATCATGTGTTGTGTTCAATTTCTTTCTTTGATGCAAAATGAATGGTTTTCACCTTCTCAGTAATTGGGTATCCTATGACCATATGTATAATGTCTATGGTAATCTTCACTAACTCATCTAACCAAATTTTCATATTTTGATCTCTACTCAACACAATTCAAATCTAGTCTTCCTTAAACACTTTTGGAAAATGTAGAGCATGTGTGAGACCTTTTCTCTCTAGGTTCTTATGTTCCCCTTTTAGTTTTCCATTCAAAAACATTTTATCACATGTCTCACATATTTCATAGTCTCCAAATTCACCAATTTTACCATGATAGAATACACAAATATCTATTATCAGTAAAACCCTAGGAGGAATAGATGAAAGTGCATCAACCTCATCAATTTGGATAGTCGCTTCAAGATGCAATTTGTATTGTGTCTATTCACAAACTTTATTCTAAATTAATTTGATAGTACTAACATTAGTCTTGTTCTTCATCATTATAGAGCTCAATGTCACTATCAGAAGTTAGGGTTTTGACAAATATATTCAAGCTCACTTGATTAGTGCTAAATTCAATTTCTCTTGATCAAATTTGTGCTCATACAATTTATAATTCAAACAACACAGTTATAGCTCAATTTTTTTCTAAAAAACACATTTTAGTATAAAAATGCAGGGTCAACAAATAAATTGTATAAACCTAGTTTATATAATCAAGTTTCTTTTAATTCTTATTAGGACATGTTAAATGCTCTATACCACATCCTTGGTTAACACATACTTCCTTCAAAACTTTACTCAGTTGCTATAAGGTACTGGGGTAAGCAATGCCTCCAATTTTAACTCGGTTAACATAGAAAACTTACTTGGTTGATACTTAACTCATCTTCTCTATTTAATGTGGCTTCACCAACTTTATTAACTACATACATCTCATACGTTATTGTCATGAATCTTGCATTATGATGATATGGACTTTATTCTATTGATTTAAGAAATTGATGTAAGATTTAAAAATATTAATGCACTTCTTACCTTCTGATAAGGATTAGGTTGAAGTGGAGGTTTTACCTAATCCATTGGATGTGTTGGTGTTTTTCAATTATTGAACAACAAAATCTTAATACCAAGATAATAATACATAAATCTAGGAACTAGCTACTTCCCATTAACACTTATGTATGTATATTACTTGGATCCAACTTCAACAAAACCAAGACTAGTTTATCCATTCCTTGACATTTACAGATGATATACATCCCTTATAAGAAGATTTGGTCACAATTTGTCATGTCCCCTTTTCAAATAGTTAAAAAAGAAAATCTTTGCTAAGGCAGGCAGGCCCAAGAAAGTGAAGTTTCGGAAAAAGGGGGTTAATCTTTGGAAACCGTTGGACTAATAAATGAAAATTACTATTAAAATAAGTTTCATTAACCTCTCTCGGACGTGAGTTACAGTTATGCCCTCTTTTAAGGGGTTTGGAGGCATTTTGGGCTCATTCCAGACTTGATTTTCGCTCATTCTTTGTTATTCTTCAGAGGCTGCCAAACCTGTGGAGAAGGAGACCCAAGAACGGGAGTTTGCAGGTTTCCAGGGAGACCCAAGAACGGGAGTTTGCAGGTTTCCAGGAAGGCTAAGGATGGGAGTTTGAAGCCATTCCATGTGCATGCTCATACAGAGTTTGCCTTTGTGCTAAACAGTGTAGATTTGTGGGTTTTTGAGTGTGTGTTTTGCATGAGTTTGGTGTTTTCAGTTGAGCATTTCATATCAGTTTTGGTTGCTGTTGTATTTCAGACTTTAAGCTGTTAAAATAGAGCTGAATATATGTATTGGGACGTGATTAATCTTCTGAGATAGTTTATGGGTGTTTTTGTGGTCTTTCCGGACATTTTGTGTTAATTTCGGGAGCCCGATGAGCATTGTTTTTGTCCTCCATTTGGGAGCTATTGTATGCATGCTATACAGATCTGGAAATGACATTTTATAGGCTGTTATGCTGCTCAAATTTCTGTAAAAATGTCTACTTTCAGATTTATTAATAACAGGTGAAGCTGTGAAGCTTTTTGGCACTATTTTCGACATACCCGATTTGGGGTTTCTTAAGAAATTTGGTGGATCTTTGTGATAGCAGTTGTTTGATCTTAAAGATCTGATTAAGGTTGGAAATATCATACAAAATCAGAAAAGGGACATTACAGTGGTATCAGAGCCATGATCTTGCCAGCCTGAGGGTTTGTAGAAGTTTGCAGGTCAGTTTTGACAACTACCCAGATCTTGCATTTCAGTTTTGAGAACTACCCAAATCTTGCATGTCATAATTTATGGTTGCATGTTTCTTCTAATTAGCTGCATGTCAAAATTAATGGCTGCATGCTACTTCTAATCATTTTCATGTTAGTTCTTGGTGAATTTTGTGGTTGTAGAAGTTTGCATGTCAGTTTTCACAACTACCCAGATCTTGCATGTCAGTTTTGACAACTACCCAGATCTTGCATGTCATAATTTGGTGGTTGCATGTTGCTTCTAATCAGTTGCATGTCAAAATCTATGGTTGCATGCTACTTCTAATCAATTGCATGTTAGTTCTTGGTGTTTGAAGAAGTTATATCCTATTGGGGTTACACTCTACTTTATCCAGAATGGACAGGTATAGTACAGAGTCTCAGAGGACACGATCTTGGACAATTGATATCCAGAGTCAAAACAGTAGGAAGGATGGTTATTTAGACATTCGAGATAAACTTATGAAAATAAGCCATGACATGTCTAAACAGTTGGTTGAGCACCACCGTATAATGAATGACATGTTGTCCGACCCAGCTAAGGTGGATAAGTTGACTAGATTTCTATTTGGCAAATTTTCTCACAGGACAGATGACACAATTCACAAGAACTTGCATGAGGAGTTTGAGAAACTAGCTAATAGCCACGTAGAGGTCTCAGGTTCTACTCTGCCACAGGAGGTGGTGGGAAAGGATATCACACAGATTGATAGTAACAGTCAACTTGATACTCAAATTGAGACAATTGTTTACAGGTCGTCAAAGGGTGATGCCACAGGTATTCAAGATGGTATAGTTACAACAGGCAGTGACTACAGTGTAGTGGGTTCAGATGATGATTATGAGGATGTTGTTGTGCAGGATGGTGAGATACCTGGTAGAGAGGAGCAGACATTGAGCATTCATGACTTTGCTGAGAAAGAGTACCAGGCACAGTTAGATGCTTCATCACATGAGGTTGAGGCTGGTAGTACTTCACATGATTTGTCCAGCCAGCTGAAGGTGAACCAAGATAGTATTGTGACTTCATTATCTCATCATGACAGGTATGTGGAGTTAGTTGGTATTGGTCATATTACTCAGGTGAGGATTTTGCTTGAGTTACCAGTTGATTCTAGTTTACGGATATGGACTCGAGATTGTTATATTGGCATTTGGGATTCAGTTGACTGGAGATCTTTAACACTTTTTGGTAGCAGTGTTTGTTTGGGTGCTATCATGGATTTGATTAGCAGATTACACGGTGTTGTCTTTTCTTGTGCCAGTATCTTGTCTGATGTTGGTATTAGTTTTTATACACCGGTGTTGGACTTTGTTCATATATCCAGTCGACCATACTTGCTGGAATGTGTTGATGATGTTTCATATTTGGCAGTGTGTATAGATGAGTCCCAGGATCATATTGGCATTGATGACATCCAGGAGAATGTAGTGGGAAATTTTGAAGACTTAGTTTCTTTGGGTATAGAGGAGTTGGACAGCAGTGCTACAGTTTTTGATACTCCGTATGTTGATATGAGCTTTAGATTTGATTCACAGGATATGGATGGTAATACTCTAGAGACTAGTAACTTTGAGGACACTCCTTCAGACAGTGCATCAGAGGAGGTTTGTAGGAGACAGTCAAGCCAGTGCCATCATGTGTCTAATCAGTTGAGAGTTAGTGACCAAGACATTGCTATCACTTGCCAACATTTCGATGCTGCTCGTCAGTTGTTAGCAGTTTATGGATGGGGTTCTCCTACTAATGATGAGCATGAAGGAAGTTATCTTTCCTTGACAGAGATCCACTCTTTATGGGAAGCTATTCGGATTTTGAGACAGAATTATATGCAGTTGGTAGCTGACAGAGATTATCTTATGGAGTGGGGTAGTACAGCATATGATGCATTATTGGCCAAGGAAGATGAGGTGAGTGAGCTTACTGAGCAGCTTGAGGTGACTTCTGAGATTCTTGAGAGTACACAGTTGGCTTTCAAGGAGTCACAGTTTCATTTGGCTAAGGTGACCATGGAGTTAGAGCGACTACAGTCTTTATCTGATTCTATACAGTCACAAGCTATGGTGTTTGGTGATTCGAGGATGTCCATGGCTGAGATTGTCAGAGACAGTGGAGATGGGGATGCATCCATCCTTGATACTAACATTGGCATATCGGGTTCATTCCCACTAGAGTCAGGTTTAGTTGAGTTGGGTATTGTAGCAGATTATTGTATGCCTAACAGGGTGGTGGCCTCTAGTACTGAAGGCACAGAGACTAGTGATGTATCAAAGGTCATGTGTGATGTTGGTGAGTCGACAGTTGGCATGGTTCCTGCTAGTAATACTACTCCCTTCGCAATGTCTTCAGAGGTAGTAGCCAGTTCCAACTTGGTTAATGATCGATTACAGTTAGTTACATCTGGATTGCAGTCTGAGCCACTGACTGAGATTGGTGCATTCTATCGGCATTACACTGTGAGGTATGCTCATCTATCTACCTTTGATGACCATGTTGATGAGATGATGATACGGAGATGTACTTTGGTTCCTAGTGCTTATCATCAGTTATGGGATAGTTTGATGCCTCGGGATGAGAGTTGTGATGGGCATGACATGGTGATAGGTCCTGCAATTGACAGGTTGATAATACATGACTTAGAGCAGGAGTTTTGGAGTGATGCTTTAGCAGGTGTTGTTATTGATTCTACTCCTTTGGCTATGACATCTCTTGACTTAGCTGGTGATCAGTCACAGTGGGTTGTATCACTTCTTCATGGTGAGCTGTTGACTGAGGTTGGTTTTTTTTATCAATATTATATTGCAGGGTATGTACATCAGTTAGCATTTGATCCTTGTGCTGAGGAGTTGATGGCAGACAAATTTGGTTTGGATTCCATTTCTTACTCTTTATCTTGTAATGTCTTTTCACCATCAGCAGTGTATGGGAGTTATGGTTATGAGATAGTGGCCGATGATTTGCAGAGTTGTGTTGACTGCAGGAGTTGTACAGTGTGTGGATTCTCCATACTTGGTACAGTTTCATTCGAGAGGGTTCACCATTGTTGCAGAGTTGGATTGTACATTCCATATAGGCCAGTGGGATGCGTTGATGGTATTTACTGTGTTGGTAGTTTGATTTGTCCACTTTACTTGGGTTCTGATGCTCTAAGAGTTTGTGCCTCATGGGTTTTTGATTGTGGTAGTGGTGATTTCGGAGTTTGGTTGAGCTATAATTGTCAATTTGATTATGGATTCCTCTTGGTCATATTGCAGAGGATATTGCAGGAGCCTGTGTTAATTGGTAGTAGTATAGTTCATGACTACATTTGGGATCCAGGTGGATTGATTGGTTTATTATTCAGCCATTGCTTGAGGACAAGCAATGTTTGGGAGGGGAGGACTTGTCATGTCCCCTTTTCAAATAGTTAAAAAAGAAAATCTTTGCTAAGGCAGGCAGGCCCAAGAAAGTGAAGTTTCGGAAAAAGGGGGTTAATCTTTGGAAACCGTTGGACTAATAAATGAAAATTACTATTAAAATAAGTTTCATTAACCTCTCTCGGACGTGAGTTACAGTTATGCCCTCTTTTAAGGGGTTTGGAGGCATTTTGGGCTCATTCCAGACTTGATTTTCGCTCATTCTTTGTTATTCTTCAGAGGCTGCCAAACCTGTGGAGAAGGAGACCCAAGAACGGGAGTTTGCAGGTTTCCAGGGAGACCCAAGAACGGGAGTTTGCAGGTTTCCAGGAAGGCTAAGGACGGGAGTTTGAAGCCATTCCATGTGCATGCTCATACAGAGTTTGCCTTTGTGCTAAACAGTGTAGATTTGTGGGTTTTTGAGTGTGTGTTTTGCATGAGTTTGGTGTTTTCAGTTGAGCATTTCATATCAGTTTTGGTTGCTGTTGTATTTTAGACTTTAAGCTGTTAAAATAGAGCTGAATATATGTATTGGGACGTGATTAATCTTCTGAGATAGTTTATGGGTGTTTTTGTGGTCTTTCCGGACATTTTGTGTTAATTTCGGGAGCCCGATGAGCATTGTTTTTGTCCTCCATTTGGGAGCTATTGTATGCATGTTATACAGATCTGGAAATGACATTTTATAGGCTGTTATGCTGCTCAAATTTCTGTAAAAATGTCTACTTTCAGATTTATTAATAACAGGTGAAGCTGTGAAGCTTTTTGGCACTATTTTCGACATACCCGATTTGGGGTTTCTTAAGAAATTTGGTGGATCTTTGTGATAGCAGTTGTTTGATCTTAAAGATCTGATTAAGGTTGGAAATATCATACAAAATCAGAAAAGGGACATTACACAATTCTCCTTAGGTTTACAAATATTTCTAAAAATAGTAGCTATCTAAGACTCAAAGATTAGATGTAAACGAGTACTAACCTTCTTTGAAACTCTTCAAATGGTAAAATAAAAATGATTTTGATTTTTAGAATTTGTGCTTATTCATGATCACTTTATCTGCAGACTGGATTAACTGGATCAGTGCTTTATCCATTGGGATTTAGAGTCTACTTCAATTTATATATCTAATTGATTGCATTACAATTAATACTATTTGCAATTCTTATTGGAATTCGTTCTTATATATATCCTTCCTATTACCTTAGCAACCCTATCAAATTCACTAGAGCATTTACTTAATTCATTGAATGAATAAAAATAATGAAATGACATACAATCTAAGTGAATTGCATTCAATTGGACAAGCTTTGCTCACATAACATCAGAATGACTAGGTAATAACAATGGAGACAAATTTCAGCAAGAACAGATATGGGGACAATTCAACTTTGTATTAATCTTCTTTGAAAATTGTATACAATTGTAATAAGACTCAAAATGAATCTAAATAAAAATATTAGACCCCTTTAACATCAATATATTCCCAAGTATTTGTAGAATAAATACATTATGAGTTTTGTACTAATAAACTGGACCGAGCCATATTCAATATAGACAAAAATTGACAATGAAATCAAACCTTTCTCTAGCCTTGGAATCTCACTTAAATAGAGTGAGATGAAATAAATTTTAGGCATAGAGAACTGACATAGAGAACCGACAGGTGTCAACTTAGACAAAAGATATTTAAATATACTTGTCACAAAAAGACCAAAACTGTGTAACAGAAAAACTTATACATCAAATTATTCTTTTGGTAGGCCCCTCTTCTATTACATTTTAAAATGCTACAAGTCCCATGATTGGCCTTTAGTTATTCTGAGTCCTTGGCATATGTAGCTATCAAGTTTGCTAATGATGTGCTAGGTTTTTATTCCTGCAAATTCACCTCTACTTTGGCATCTCCACTTACATCATCATGTATTAACAAGGTGATAGTTATATTTGGTTTCATTTCTGCCACATCATCCATCTTGCCCAAGGTACTTTCCACATGAGATGGTTTCCCTTCTTTGTCTTCTTCTCTCTTCTAATCTTCTGAGGGTGCATCAATAATCTATACTTCATGTGGATTCATTTCATCATCATCACCCTCAACCTCTTCCAACTACTCATCAGAAGCAACATCAACCATCCACTTGTCAAAGAGAGTGTCATCTAACCAGTTAAACTGCATAATATCTCTTTTCTTTTTGATCACGTATTCTGCCTTTTTATCAATACTAACAAAATCTTTCTTTAAAGAATAAAAGAATAATTGGGCCTTTACTATTTCTCCTATTGTGGCTGCCCACCATGCATGTCCTTTTTCATTTATAACTTCATTCATTCTTAAATAAAATAGATCATCTAATTTTTTAGCCCATTCATCTTTATTTTTCAATTTACTTTTCTTATCAAAAGCAAGTGGGAATAAAAAAAATTTCTTACTCTTGTACTTATCCAAATAGATAACAATTCTTCTTTGTAGCTCAACTCTCATATCATCAAATTCTGGAACATCATGAGCAAGATCATGGGTTATTTCAATCTAATCATGTGAAGACCTTATGACAGAGTAGCACAAGAATGTGATTTCCTTTCTCCTCTTACTCCACTTATTAACAATAGGTCTCAAGGCCTCATCACTTTCTTTTATTTCATCCCACATGTTCATTAATTTTTCTAATTGATCACAAAACAATGGCCATTCAATTTTATTAACTAGATACATGAGAGCCTTTCCCAGTTTGTATTTATATTGCACATTTAACTCTACATGTAGTGCCCATAGTTTGCTATTTTCTTCTTCAAAATCTTTAGCTATGTAATATTGTGACCTTTGTGGAGTATCTGGCGTTTCTATGTGTGGAGTTGATTTAAAAGATTCCACTGGTGGGCAAAGATATTTAATCCTTGGCTTGGAAGACCTCCCCATTACCTTATTTTCAAGTTTAATTCTTTTCTGAACTTCTTTATTATAAGCCTCCAAAACTTTCTCATATTTAATCTGTAGTTCAAAAATTTCCTTCTCTTCTTTCTCTACAGTAGCCAAAACTAAATGAGATGTTCCAATGTTCATATGTGCAACCTTTACATGGGAGGTATTTGCTACCCTTTTGATAATTATATTGCCAATCATCCCAGTACTGTCTGATTGCAAAGACATTGTTGTGGACCCTTTCCTAATTGACCAAATGACCAAACTAGCTTGGTCCTCACTGAATGTAGTACTTGTGAATTCCTTTTTGTTTTGATCCTGTAGGTCCAATTTATTTGAAAAAAATTTAAAAACTAGAGCATCTACTATATCCCAATTGGGTAGTAGTAAAATATTTGATGTTTTTACCATCTGCCTCCCCTCTTCAGGGGTTATAGTTTGAAATTATTTTATCATCTCATCTTTTATTTGTATTTGAATTGCTACATATTCAATTTCTAGATGCTCAATCTTCAATTTATTGCACCTTTCTTCATACTTTCCTATGTTTTTTCTCCATGCAAACTGGTAGAAGGCTCTGTTTTTAACAAAAATATCATCTGACAAAAATTGATGAATAGCTTGCTCTATCATAGGGTCTAGTTCCCTTCCTTTATAATCTGCCACTGTCAAATCTAGGCTTGGCATAGGAGGCTCCTAGGGGTTTCCCTCATCTAATTCTTCCTACGTAATAAAAACTCCTTCTTGGGTCCCCAACTGTTTAATTTGCTCTCTAGTAAGTTGTTCCTCTTCAATCTGCAAAGGAGATTGTGTAGGTGAATATTCCTCAATGTGAGGACCTTGATCTTTTATTATTTTTTGCCTCTTAGGGGAGGGCTCATTAGGTCTCTCTTCCAAGACAACACTAGTGGATTCTATTATTTGTTTACCCTTATCCATAGTGGCCTTCTTATTTTGTATCAGAGTATATCCTGACCTTTTCTGAACAATCAATTGTCCCACCCCTACTTTAGTAGTGAATGCCAATCTCCTCATAACCTCTTTGGCCTTATTTGGATAAGCATTAATAAATTTTTTTTTCTCATTCATAGTTTCCATTATTTTAGGAAAATTAATCATGATTTTATTAATTCTATCTGCCTCTGTGTTGGCATTATCTAAAGGACTATAATCTTCATCAAAATAAGGTATAAACTCCAAAATCCTTGAGAAAACCCTCCACTTTTCTTTCCTGGTTTCTTGCTCCTGCAAGGAGAACTCATTTCTTATTATGTCACTAGGGTAATATGGCTCATGTTTTATTTTACCAAGCTTGGCTCTGTGCCTAAAAGCCAAGTCATAGAATCTCTCAGTGTCACAAAAATAGGAATGAGAGACAACCATCTTATATTGGTCCAGTATTTTGTAAAGGGATAACCAACCATCTTTTGTAATCACAAATTGGTGAGCTAAAGTGAAAGTTGGGAAAATCGACCCTCTTTTCCTTTTCACCAAATAATTTTCCTCCAATCCTCCTAGCTGCCATTAAAACTCAGCTACCCCTACCTTGAATGAAACCTAGTAGGGAAATACGTGAGGAGTTCCTTTGAAACCATAAATCCTAAAAATAATTGAAACAGAGTATGGGATAGTGTCTCCCTAATTATGTGATACTTTCAAATTAGTACGATGATCCATGGGCCTGATAAGATTTACAAGTGCCTTAGGCACTCTGTGATTGTCACTTAATAAAAGGCACCTCAATTTTTAAGCAAAGTACCCATCAAATCTGACAGAACTAGCTTTCTATGAATCCCATGTCATATCTACACTCCATAACTGGACTAGCAGTGCTTCTCCACCCTATTCTGTATTCAACTTCATTTCCTTACTTGTTGGTAAATAGATTTTTTCTTTTAGATTATTACTCTTCAATGCTGAATTCAAAACAATATTTGATCACAAACAGTTGGAAAGCTACTTATGGATGTGTTGGCTTTCCTCTGAATTGATAGGTACAACTCCCTTACATAGATTTGCAATGAATTCTATTTTCTTCCTAAACTACTTTGGGGTATTTTCTTAACCTAAGAATAGTAGAGGTATAACCAAGCTAGACCTAAATTGAATCTAACTCAGGCAAATAGAAGTTTCTCAACATCAAATGGTTCTATGCACTCGCACATCTTATAAATTCATAAAACTTCTCTGAACAATGATGAATACTAAACTAGCAAACTCAAATTTGAACTATGATTAATAAATTGAAAACACTAAAAATATTTCTCTTTAAATGAACAATAACAACACCTATTATGCTCATTTTTTGCCTCAAAATAGGGGAGGTAAAACTCTATTTCTCCCTAGTTTCAATTCAACCAAAAAAGAAAATGTAAACTAACTATAACATTCACTGGAATAGAAAATGATTGATATAAAATACCATTCAATTGTCTCTGCAACAAAAAGTACTTCACACCAAAATTTTTCTAACCTTTCATTTATCTTTTCAATTCATACATATAGAGTTTTTGAGATGACTGTTACAATGAAAGCTTTATCGGTTCATCTTCCGAGAATGACAAATGGCAAGGTGCTAGTTTTTCATATTACAAAATTAAAAAAGAAAATGAAAAGGAGGCATAATATGAATCAATTGAAATTCTTCCCCTTTCTGGTTTTAGCTCTATATGCTTTAGCAGTGACTATTATTGGGATTAACTCTTCATGGTTAGGCACGTGTATATTAGTGAATCTCAAGAGCCATTTTGAATGTTCCCTTTCCACTACCTTTACACCATTCAACTGCTCTGACAACTCCTCCACAACCACATGTATACAACCACTAAGCTTTTGGAGTTCCGCTACTCTTTTTTGACTACTAGAAGCCACTCTTGACAAATTATCCAAAAAGGTAGAGAAGATACTTTTCATCACTTCCACTCTAATGAGAGCCTTTCCTTGACCACTGGTTTGAGAATCAATGTGTAACCCCCTCATAAGCTCAAATCCCCTATCTTGAGTTTTCTTTACTTTACTCTCTATTTCCTTGAGTCCCTTCTCAGCCACCTAGATCATTTCTAGCTTGAACTACATACTTTGGAGCCATTCAAACAAAGGTTCATTCCCTTTCTTTTGAATCTTTTCTTTAACTACTTCCTTCACTTTCATCTGGATGATCATCTTTAAAAGGGAGATGCAGTCATCACATCTCACCCTTTGCCTAGCCAAAGTATTACTATTAGACAATATATTGTCCTTTTCTATCTCTAGTCTGAGGATAGCATTTCCAATTTGATCTATGAGAGAAACTCCTTTTGATTTGAGTCTCTCAATCCATTCTCTACCGATCTGGCCATAATGCCTATCTTCCTGAAGCAAGGAAATGAGGGCTTGTACTTATGCTACACTAGGAGTCTAGGTCACATACACATTAGAAATAGATGCTAGTGGAGTGACTAGCTACCTAATGAATTTATTCAATTCTTCTATCTTAGCTTTCATCTTGATTTTTGACAATTTGAGACTTTCCAATTGTCCTTATATCACCTTATTACTTGATCTTCACAAGCCAACCTTTTTATCATGTATGACATATCCAAGATCAATTGAATGTAGAGTTTAATCATCACGTGTCATATTCTCAATTCTCCCTCCTTTGTTTGGCTTGGCTATTTCCATTGTCAAGTGCCCTGTTTCTGGATCTTGCCCAAGTATTGACAAAGTCTTTTGCTTCTTAACCTTTGCCAACGTAGTCCCAGAATGAACTACAAGGGATATAGTGTCTTTCATAGAAACACTTTCATCCTTTCTTTTTCTCTTTCTTTCCAAAGTATCTTCTATCCAAGAATCAGTTCCTATCACTTTGGAAGAAGTTTCGAGTAATTCAATGCTGAACAATTTCTTCTTCACTAGAGTCATGATTATAGAAGTTGAAGATAAAGTATTCTTTGAGTCCTTAGAGATGAGTCTAGAAGAAGCCTGGCCCTTCTCCATCTCTAAAGTCTTCTTCATCTCTTCATTTGATTCAGTGGACTCCCTGTTGCTACTGTTTCCATTCCCTAGGTCTACTATCTGTATAGGGGAACTACCTAGCTTCAAAAGTGAAGCACTTGCTGATGGCACAGGGCTATGATGAGGAGATGGGATTGGAGTGGTATGCGAAGAAGGAATAGGGATAGTGTGAGGAGATGAAATGGGAGTAGTATGGGGGGAAGGTATTGGAGTAGGGGCACTGTCCTTTGGTTCTTCCATTTTCTTCTCTTCAGTATCAGTCTGGGATCCTATGACTGGCAAGGAACCATCATGACATGTTTGGGCTATAGGAACATTCTTTTTTGGGGGTTGATCACCTTTGCCCTTAGGTTGAGCTGGTCCTTGGGTGGAAGCTATCGTCACACCCACTATAGCACTCTGAGATGAAGTAGATGTTGCAGCTGCTGGAGAAGCTTGAATGGCTACACCCTTACTCCGACTCTTTCTAGTTGTCCACTTGACCCATTTCTTGATTCTCTTGATTATCCTTGCCATCATGATATTGAGATTCTCTTCCATATCCACATATGGCTCAGAACTAATAGGAATTCCCCTTAATTTAGTCAAATATGTATTGCTATACATATTTTGACCATCATCCTCCAATCCTTCTACATTGAGATCAATGCCAGATGTCTTTATTTGTTCCAACATGAGCCTGGCGAAAGAAAAGTCTTGGCTTTCTAACTCATCCTTGCAATCTGCCCAATAATCTTCTAGAGTGGTGACGTGCTTGATCACACTCCTAATTTGAAGCACCTCTCTAGCATATCCATTTGGGTCGAACATGGGCCTCACAACCTCATATTCTTCCAATTTGTACTTGTTCTCGAATGCCTTGAGCATTTTTTCGCATCAGATTGAGAATCACAACTATAAGCACTGACCTTCATGGGGAACTCATATCCCTTCTTCCTTAAACTGGTGCTCAACACGTTCACCTGGATAGCTTGTCTTACAATCTCAATCAACATGATCATGTTGCTTGGGTATATGGGCAGCTTCAAAGGAAATCCGTTGAAAGTTGTAAGATGTAAATATGAGAAGGATGAGAATTGAATAAAGTAGCTACCAAACTAACTAATGGACACCATCTCTTCTAGGTTGAATCTCCTCTTCGGACATCCTCAGAGTTCCCTATAAATCCTCATTGTAAATGAATCATTAACTCTGACATACTCTACATAACTATTCTGTAACTGTAAGCATGGATAAAATTCATAACTTTTCACATCATCAAGGAAATTCTCTACTCTGGGAAGACCCAACCATAATTGTAGAGAATCCAACATATAAATTAAGAAAGAAGACATGTAGAAGGTATTGTAGAACTTTGTAGCATTTAGAGCTTTGGACAGATGTTAACTTACCTCATACACCCAATCAACATAATGTGTGTCTGAATAGATGATTTTCACTAAAAAGAAATATTGTTCTATGAAATTGAGTGCTTCTACCTCACCTTTCAACTGATGCAAAGGAACCATAATGTCCATGATTTGGGCTTGAGATTGGTGCTAAAAAGGGTCTTAGGAACCTTACTCTTAGCTCCTTGTGGCTTTTGAAACCAAGACCTCATAATTTCCTTCCGCTACACCATCTTTTTCAAGGAGAACTCAAACATGGCTCCTCCTATTGTCAATTCAAAAAATTCTTCTTGTTCTAGAATTTGGAGTCAATTTACTATAGTCTGCCGTTCAATTGAGATCAAGACTATATGATCAGTCTGAATTGTAATGGTTAATACATTCAACAATCAACTTGAGATCTTGAACTACTACTAGGAATCTGATTGCTTCTACTAATCCACTTCCTCAGAGCTTCTCTGTTATTGGGTGGATTCGCCTTGTCCTCAACCTTCTTTGGAAATCTGTCATGTCAAAGAAATGGAGTGAGGTATGTATAATGTTCTACAATGTTG
The DNA here is from genome assembly GCA_028749045.1 of Cupressus sempervirens. Classification (NCBI taxonomy): domain Eukaryota; kingdom Viridiplantae; phylum Streptophyta; class Pinopsida; order Cupressales; family Cupressaceae; genus Cupressus; species Cupressus sempervirens. The sequence continues at coordinate 85,308,156 of CM053791.1, read as the reverse complement.
AATTAATCCCATTTAGTCCATCGAATCTAGTGAATCTTGTTGCCATCTTATCTAAGATAGAGATGAATTGAAAATCTTAAAACTGAAGATAACACAGAGAGTAGAACTTTGCAACTGTGAGGATTTTGAAATCACTATTCAATTCAACAACATAACAATTTAATAAAGAAAGCAGTAGTTTGAAAATCCGTTATGTTCATCTCTATATAGAAACCCCAATCCACCCGTTAATCTTCAAGATCTGTGCCACACGAGTAAATTAAAGGATAAATTCATTAGATTAGTAAATGCAGGGGTTTCTAATAGATTTTTCCATGTCTTTTCACTATTTCCATTGGCCCAACGACAACTTTCCTTTATTACAGACTTACTTTCATGTTTTTCACCAAGTTGTGAAAAATTAAGAACAGAGTACTCTATGGGGAAAAATCCGCTTAGCCAGATTTTGCTCAAGATACCTTCTCAAATGTGATTAACTAGCTTCCATTATCCTTTTTAAGTACCATGTGATCGATCTATGAGGTCAACATGCTTGCAGAAGTGATTTTTCACTAGATGCAAAAAATTGCTTTCGAGGGTTGAAAACTCGCTAAGGAGAAGTCAACTTCTATTTTTCTACCTATGCTTTTTTTTTCACTTTACCCTTTAATAAATGTTCTTTTAGGATTTGGAAAATCCAAAAAGGGCTGTGAAAATGAAAAAGGAACTCACTTACTTACTTTTATTTTTCACAAATGCTTTTGTCGAAAAATTGACTTCCTGGGTCCAAAACCTGCCATGGAGAAGTTACTTCAAAGTTTTTTGCCAGATGCTATTCTAATCATTATGATGAATTCTGAGTTACTCCAAGGTGGAATAATGCAATGTAAGGAAGATCTATCCACAAAAAACTTGTTTCTTCCTTGCTTTATCTTATAAACCTTAGTCGTTGACCTCTGTAAGAAATCATCTTTACAGTTTGAAACTCTGCCAAGGAGAAGCCAATGCTAGGTTTTCCACAGAGTTCATTTTCTTTATGTGCAAACTATATTGAGTTGTGAGAAAGTTCATTCTTGGAAATAACTTTGTGAAAATCATGATATGACCCAATAATCTCCATCGAAAAGGATCCTAGACTACCCACAAAACTCATGACAACAAGGAAAACTCACCCGGTTATATAATGCCAGAGAAGAAAGAAGATGAAAACCTGATGGAGAGACTTTTCACTTGAGGGAAAAGAAAAAGACTCAGACATACCTAGACCAAATTGAGATATGAGATCTTTTTCCACTTTGCATAATGGGTACAAGATGAAAAGTGAGGCAATAGCTGGCTCTGACTAGGGCCTTGGGTTGAGTATACCCAAGCAAGGAACTCAAAATATCTAGTTTCAAAAAAGAAGGTAAAAAGGTGGAAACACAAAAAAATACAATGAAACAAAGAACAGGAAAAAAAAGAAAAGAAAAGAAAAAAGACAAACAAGGAAACACAAAAAGACACTAAACCTAACTATAATATAATACAGGGGTTACCTGTTTCTCAATTAGCAATTTGATAAAGCTTCAAATCCATACCATTATAGGTTAGAGGTAGTACTTTGCTATCTTCATATGCCAACTTGAAAGAATTATTTTCAAATGTCTAATGAATTCTGAATGGACCTTTCCATAAAGTGTCAAACTTCTTATGCATTCCTTTTTGAGTGCTACGCTTATCCCTAAGTAGCACACTATCTCCTACCATGACTTTTTGTGGTCTTGCTTTCTTATCAAATAGATCTTTCACTTGCATCTGGTGTTGTGTAATGTGATCTACAATTTCTTCCCTTTCCTCTTCAAGTTTGCTCAGGTATAGGATCCTCTTCTCTAGACCATCTTTATAAATATCATCCTCAATCACTTTTTTGAGTTTATTTATGGCTAATTCCAGAGGTAAGGGGAGATTAGCTTCAGTCTTGTAAACTAATTCAAAAGGAGATATGCCTATTGCCCTTTTAGGTGTCACCCTATCTACCCTGAGTGCTTCATGAATCTTTTTGTGCCAAGTCTTTTGATTATCTAAAACCAATTTCTTAACAATATTCATCAGATTCTTATTGCTAGACTTAGCTTGACCATTTCCTTGAGCGAAATAATTGGATGAATGACCAATGGTGATCCCATACTCAAAGTAGAAATTGGTAATTTCAATTGAAGAAAAATAAGATGCATTATCCATCACTAATTTAACAGGGACATCGAACTTGACCAATATGTTCTCCTTTATGAATTTGGACAGCACTTCGAAAGTAGTTTTCTTGGTAGCCTTAGCTTCTACCCACTTAGTGAAGTAGTTAGTCATAGTTATTACATATTGGTGACTAGCACTGGATACATGACTAATCGGACCAATGAAGTTAAGACCCCATTGTTGATAAGGTCCTTCAATAATGACAGGTCTCAATGGTAGAGTAGCTAACTAAGGCCATTCAGAGAACATCTTGCACTTCTTTCATTTTGCTACCCATGCATAGGGATCTTTAAACATTCTAGGCTAGTAATAACATTGCCTTAGTATTTCAAAATTTGTGACTGAAGATGAGAAATGTCCTCCGCAAGCTTCATCGTGAAATGTTCTCAACAACTTTTCCTGTTGTTGTTTGTCTATGCACCTAAGGAAAGTTCCATCGATGGCTCTTTTGAATAGTTTACCATCCCAAATCACATATTTAGTTGCTTTTAGTTTTAGATCTCTTCTTTCTCTTACAGTTAGGCCCTCTAGACATTCACCATATGTCATTAGATAAGAAATATTTTCAAACCATGAATCATAGAGGCCTACAACTAACACCAAATGCTTCTCTCCCAATTCTTCTAATTGTTCAATTATCTTATTTTCTACAATTGCCTTGCATAGAGCATTTCCCCTTACCAACTTGGTAGGTCTTATTTCTATATCATACTCCTGTATCTTTGCCACCCATGCTCCTCTGACATTACACTCCACATCCTACTATGTCAATACACTGTTCACTACTATATCTGGGACAAAGACTATAGAATGTGAATGTAGGATATAAAATTAAAATTTTTGAGCTCCTTAACTACTGTAAAAGCATGCTTTTCAATCTATGAATTTTTCAGTTCATGACTCTTCAAAGGTATGCTCATGAAAGCTATTGGGGTTTGTACCCCTTCATCATTTTCTTGCACAAGTATCACCAATAGAGTATGTTCGAAAGCATAAAAATAAATGATGAAATCTCGTTTATAATTGGGATGACATAAAACTAGGGCATTAGCAATAGCAGTCTTTATATCTTGAAAGGCTAGCTTTCTTGCCTCATTCCATTTGAAATTTGAATTTCCTTTCATCATATCCATTATATGCTTAGTGGTTTCCACAAAATTAGGTACAAACCTTCTGAGGAAATTCACTTGCCCAAAGAAAGACTTGACTCCTATTTTATTTGAAGGCAAGCTTAATCTTTGAATGGCTTCTACCAATTAAAGGTCAATTCTAATGCCTTCCTAGGACACTATATGACCCAAGAGTTTTCCTTTTGTTAGACAGAAGACCAATTTCTTGGTATTAAGAGAAATCCCACGTTCTCTGCATCTTTGTAAAACTTTCCTCAAATCTTTCATGTGATCTTTCCTTTTTCTCGAGAACATGATGAGGTCATCTAGGTATATGACTATGATTCAATCCTTTAGATCATCGAATGTCTTGCTCATACATCTTTGGAATGTAGCACCAGTGTTGATAAGCCTAAAGGGCATTCTATGATATGTAAATGTACCCCAAGGAGTGGTGAATGTTGTCTTATGCTGATCTTTCTCCTCTACTTCAACCTAGTTATATCCTGAGAAACCGTCAAGCATAGAAATCATTTCAGATCCTACCACCATTTGTAATAGGTAATCCATGTTAAGAAGAGAAAAGTTATCTTTAAGAGATGCTTGGTTCAGGCTGTGGAAATTGACACAGATTCTTATTTCTCCATTCTTCTTTCTGACGAGTACTATATTGGCTATCCAGGTGGAATGATGAATGGGATAAATGATTCTTGCTTTTAACATCTTATCTACCTCCTAGAAGATGGCATCTACAACTTTAGGATTGTAGTTCCCCTATTTTTGCTAGAAGGGGAGTGCATTGGGCTTCAGTGGAATTTGGTGTTTTAGCTTCCCATCTCTATAGCTTTTCAAATCTTCATAACTCCAAGCAAAAACATCTATATATTCCATGAATAGATTTCTTGCAGCTTCTTTTTCTTTAGGCAAACAACACTTCCCAATATTAATCATCCTAGGATTATGAATATCTTCAATGTTTGTTCCCTCATATTCACCCATAGTAGGTCCCTTTTCTGCTCTTTTTTTCTTTATGTAGGCATCATGTCTATTAAATAGTTTTTCCAAAGCCACAAAATATGGGGGAATAATGTTACCTTTCAGCTGAACTTCTCCATATTGATTCCGTTCGTTATCCACACCAAAGCTTTCATGATCTCTTCCACTAGATTCATGTTCAAAACTAGACTTGTCATTTTCCAAGAACATCCACAAACTCTTATCGTCATTGAAGACTTGCCATGATTCCATGTTATCTAGAATAGTAGATTGATACACAATTTCAATCTGATACTTTTTGTCTTTGAAATCTAGGTGAGGAAGTAATATGGAGGAAGAGACTACTAGGGAATCAAATTTGGTATTCATCTCTCTTAGAATCACTTCAATAGAGAAGGCATCAAGGCCTTCTATCTCATCCCAAACTCTATTCCTATAATTCTTTAGCTTATGATTTTTCATAGAATATTGTCCTTTTACTTGTTTCACAATAATCTCTGCATCACCTTGAGATTTTAAAATCTTTAACCCTCTTTCTTTTTCTATTATTATCCCCAGTAATAAGGCTTCATATTTTGCAGTATTTTTGGTATTCCCGAATTCCAATTTGAAAGCCATACGTTCAGGTTCTCCTTCTGGGGATATCCATACTACACCTGCTCTAGATGCTGAAGAGGCACAACTTCCATCAAATTCAAGTGTCCATACACCTGATGCATCTTTGTTTTCATTAGAAACTTTCTTGCTTTGACTCTAATCTATTTTTTCATCTAAGCCTTCTTCAATAAACAACACATAGTTGCTGAATTCCAACTCTTGGTAGAGAATCTGAGCTTTAGGGTCATCTAATTTCAAGACTGTGAATTTTGCCTTTTCTTTAGGTTTTAATTTGACTCTCTTATTTCCAATAGGTATCACTACTTGAGACTAGTCTTGCTTTATTTCTCCTCACAAGTCTCGACAAAAACTTCTACTTAGAAGAATTCCATAGCTTGCTAGAATATCAACTACCAAAATAGTCAATAGGAGCTTCTTTTCTAGATGTGAAGCTAAGGCTACCTAAGTGTGTTTAATCTACCAAAGTAAGGGAACTTTTTTGGTGTCCATTGAGTAGCATCTTCCATGCACTTTAGTGAGATTGAGACCCAAGGCTTTGGCTAGGGAATAAGGCAGAACATTATCTGATGCACCTGAATCTATTATACAATTATTGAGTTTACATCCATTAATATACAATGAGATATAAAAAGGTTTAGGCTTTTGCCCAAGGGATGTTGCTAAGATTGTAGAGTCTTCTTGATTAAACAAACTAGATGTCAAGGTTTCATCCTCTCTCTTAGCAGTTACATTATAATTTGCATCTGATGTGTTTCCTTTACACCAATCTACTAGTCTTTTTAACTCAGAGGGATGTGACTTTAAATAATCAATAGTGGAAATTTGAATTTTTGATTCTTCACAAAATTGAATGAAATCAAAGGATGTATTTTCGTTATCCATTTTTGAAATAGATGCTCCTTGATCAGTGTGTTCATTACTCGTTGAAGGACTAGAGTCATTTCTATGAGTGTAGCTAGAGGATTGATTTTTCAATCTTTGCCCCAGGTTAAGAACTGCGTATGAAGTTCCATTGATGGTTGCGTAACACTCACCTTTTGATTCATAATCCAATTTGTATTCTAAAAATAAATTTCTCGAGTCACCATTTGAATAGGAGTCAGGTACTGAACAAGGAGTCATAATGTTTAATTCATTAGTAGATAACAACTGCATCATATGGGTAGTCTCCAGAAAACTCTCGCTGTCATGTTTTGTGGTCAAATGAAAGACATACATATTTCATTTTTTTGGTTCTAATTCAATTTGCAACCTGGGTTGTGAACTTGTAAGTTGTGAGAATCTACCCTCATTATTCTTTCCTGGTGAATTTTGGTAATTCCGTTGATAGGAATTATTGAATCTAGGTAATTGCTTCTTTACTGCTACCAGCTCATTTGACAATTTTTGAATCATCTCCTCAGATGATGTGGTATTACTAGAACTTCCTTTAGTTTGAAGTTCTCATTTCCATTTTCTCACAAAAATAAAATCATCCTCACATTTAATTGCTTTCTTTTGTGTGTCAGCTAAATCCGTGGGATGTGCTCTCCTTAAATCATAATTAACATCTAGAGGCATCACACTAATGAAGAAAATTTTCAAATTACCAAGTGTGGGTCTATCAGTGACTAGAATTCTACTGATAATCTTATTGAATTTGGCAATGAAATCTCTCATACTCATAGTGGGTTGCTTCTTAATTGAAGTCAACTATGTTAGCAGGCATGTTCATCTTCTGTGGTCTTGAATCTTGTCTCAAAGGCTATCCTCAATGTGTCCCAATCAATTATTGATCCATCAACTAGATGATAAAACTAGTCTACTGCACTATCTATGAGGGTCTCTACAAACAACCTTACAACAACATCTTCATGTCCCACCCCTAAGATATGAGTGGCTGCAAAGAAAGCTTTAATGTGTTCATCTATACTGAATTTCCCATCGCTTGAAAATTTAGGGAAATTCTTCCTTGAACTAGCTAGGAGTGGATGATAAGCATTTAACGCTAATGATCCTATTGCCGTAGCCCATGGAGTAGCCATGATTGTCTTGGTAGTATATGGTGGGAAATTAACAACTAGAGGGGTAGTAACTCTGTGAAGTGCTAACATCTGACAACTAGAATATGAAGTGCTAGTGTCCTAATTCCTAATAGGGGAAGGGGGTCTACTACAACTTTTCTTTTCACTTTTCTACTTTGGAACATCTAATATAGGAAAACTGAGCTTTGTAAGGTTATCAAAGATATGGTCTTTCCCACCCTATTCCTTGGTACTTCTAAGGAACCTAAATTGTTCCATGATGCTAAGTTAGGTTTATCTCTGAGCTTCTTGTCTCAATTGTCTTTCTGCTGTTCAGATATATCTCCTTTGAATAGCTCTCTCTAAGGCTTCAACTCTTCTTTCTTCTTCTTCTAAAACCTAGGTAGCATTCCTATAATGTTCAGTGTTCCTTCTATGTCTCCAAACTAATGTGTTAAGGGATGAAATTATGTCTTCTTGATCATCTTGAATACCAAGATTAGGTTGGAGCACTGGAATAATATTTTCATGAGGTTGTACCATCTTCCCTCATGACATAGGCTTTTAGTCAAGTGACTATTCATCTCCCCAATAGTGTCACCAAAAATCTATTGGTAAACAGATTTGTTCTTTTTGATTATTACTCTTCCATGCCTAATTCAGAATAATATCTAATCACAAACAGTTGGAAAACTACTTATGGATGTGTTGGCTTTCTTCTAACTTAATAGGTACAACTCCCTTAAATAGATTTGCAATGAATTCTGTTTTCTTCCTAAACTACTTTAGGGTATGTTCTTAACCTAAGAACAGTAGAGGTATAACTAAGCTCAACCTAAATAGAATCTAACTTAGGCAAATAGAAGTTTCTCAACACCAAATGGTTTTATGCACTCACACATCTTATGAATTCATAAAACTTGTCTGAATAATAATGAATACTAAACTAGCAAACTCAAATTTGAATTGTGATTAATAAATTGAAAACACTGAAAATATTTCTCTTTAAATGAACAATAACAACACCTATTTTTCTAATTCGTTGCCTCAAAATAGGGGAGGTAAAACTCTGTTTCTCCCTAGTTTCATTTCAAGTAAAAGAGAAAATGTAAACTAACTATAACATTTACTGGAATAGAAAATGATTGATATAAAATACCATTCAATTGTCTCTGCAACAAAAAGTACTTCACACCAAAAATTTATCGACCTTTCATTGATATTTTCAATTCATACATATAGAGTTTTTGAGATGACCATTACAATGGAAGCTTAATCAGTTCATCTTCTAAGAATGACAAATGGCAAGGTGCCAGCTTATCGTATTACAAAATTACAAAAGAAAATCAAAAGGAGGCATAAAATGAATCACTTGGAGTTCTTCCCCTTTTCAATTTTAGCTCTATATGCTCTAGTAACAACCACTATTGGAATTAACTCTTTGTGATTAGGCACGTGTATATTAGTGAATCTCAAGAGCCATTTTGAATGTTCCCTTGCCAGTTCCTTTATAGCATTCAACTACTCTGATAACTCCTCCATAACCACATGTATACAACAACTAGAATGAACTACAAGGGATATAGTGTCTTTCACAAAAATACTTTCATCTTTTCTTTTTCTTTTTCTTTTCCTTTCCAAAGTATCTTCTAACCAAGAATCAGTTCCTATCACTTTGGAAGTAGTTTTGAGTGGTTCAATGCTGAACATTTTCTTCTTCATTGGAGTCATGGCTACAACAGTTGAAGAGAAAGGATTCTTTGAGTCCTCAGAGATGAGTCTAGAAGAAGCCCAACCCTTCTCCATCTCTAAAGTCTTCTTCATCTCTTCATTTGATTTAGTGGACTCACTGCTACTACTTTTTCCATCCCCTAGGTCTACTATCTATATAGGAGAACCTCTTGGCTTCAAAAGTGAAGCACTTGATGATGGCATGGGGCTATGATGAGGATATGGTATTGGAGTGGTATGTGGAGAAGGAACAGGGGTAGTGCGAGGAGATGGAATAGGAGTAGTATGTGGGGAAGGTACTGGAGTAGGGGCATTGTCCTTTGGTTCTTCTGCTTTCTTCTCTTCAGTACCAGTTTGGGTTCCTATAATTGGCAAGGAACCATCATGACATGTTTGGGCTATAGGAACATTCTTGTCTAGGGGTTGATCACCTCCACCCATAGGTTGAGCTGGTCCTTGGGTGGAATCTATGGTCACACCCACTGTAGCACTCTGAGATGAAGTAGGCATTGCAACTGCTAGAGAAGCTTGAGTGGCTGCACCCTTATTTTGGCTCTTTTTGGTTGTCCACTTGACCCATTTCCCAATTCTCTTGATTATCCTAGCCATCATGATATCAAGATTCTCTTCCATATCCACATATGCCTAAGAAATGATAGGAATTCCCCTTAATTTAGTCAAATACGTATTGCTATATGTATTTTGACCATCATCCTCCAATCTTTCTACATTGAGATCAATGCCATATGTCTTTATTTGTTCCATCATAAGCCTAGAAAAAGAATGATCTCAGCTTTCTAACTCATCCTATCAATCTTCCCAATAATCTTCTAGAGTGGTGACATGCTTGATCACACTCTCGATTTGAAGCACCTCTCTTGCATATCCATTTGGGTCAAACTTGGGCCTCACAACCTCATATTTTTCCAATTTGTACTTGTTCTCAAATGCCTTGAGCATGTTTTTGGCATTAGAATAAGAATCACAACTGTAAGCCTTGAACTTCATGGGGAACTCATACCCCTTCTTCCTTAAATTGGCACTCAACATGTTGACTTGGATAGCTTGTCTCACGATCTCAATCAGCACGATCATGTCGCTTGGGTATTTGGGAAGCTTCAAAGGAAATCTATTGAAAGCTGCAAGATGTAAATACAAGAAGGATGAGAATTGAATAAAGTAGTTACCAAACTGACTGATGGCCACCATCACTTCTGGGCTGAATCTCCTCTTTGGGCATCCTTGGAGTTCCCTGCAAATCCTCATTGTAAATGAATCATTAACTCTGACATACTTTGCATAACTATTCTATAACTACAAGCATGGATAAAATTCTTAACTATTCACATCATTAGGGAAATTCTCTACTCTGGGAAGAGCCAGCCACAATTGTAGAGATGCCAACATATAAATTAGGAAAGAGGACATGTAGAAGGTATTGTAGAACTTTGTAGCACTGAGATCTCTAGATAGATGTTCACTTATGTCATATGCCCAATAAAGATAATGTTTGTATGAACAGATGATTTGCACTAAAAATAAATATTGTTCTATGAAATTGAGTGCTTCTACCTCACCTTTCAACTAATGCAAAAGAAACAGAATGTCCACTATTTTGGGCTTGAGATCAATGCCAAAAAGGGTCTTAGGAACCTTACTCTTAGCTCCCCATGGATTTTGGAACTAGGACCTCATAATTTCCTTTTGCCACACCATATTTTTGAAGGAGATCTAAGACATGGCTCATCGTATTGTCAATTAAGAAAACTCTTCTCATTCTAGAATTTAGAGGCAATTTATTATAGTCTACTGGTCAATTGAGATCAAGACTATATGATTAGGCAATAAAATTTGTTTAGTGTCTGGATTGTAGTGCTTAATACATTCAACGATCAACTCAGGAGCTGGACTTGCTACTGGGAACCCAACTACTTCTACTAGTATGCTTCCTAAGAGTTTCTCTATTATTGGGTGGATTGGTGCCATCCTCAACCTTCTTTAGAAATCTTGCATGTCAAAGAAATAGAGTGAGGTATCTGTAACATTGTGCAATGTTGACTTAATCCAATTTAGTCCATTGAATCCAGTGAATCTTGTTGCCATCTTATCTGAGATAGAGATGAATTAAAAATATTAAAACTAGAGATAGTATAGAGAGTATAACTTTGAAATTGTGAGGATTTTGAAATCACTATTCAATTCAATAGCATAACAATTCAATAAAAAAAGAAGTAGTGTGAAAATCCATTATGTTCACCTCTATATAGAAACACCAATCCACTTGTTAATCTTCAAGATCTGCGCCACATGAGTGAATTAAAGGATAAATCTATTAGATTAGTAAATGTGGGGGTTTCTAATTTATTTTTCCATGTCTTTTCACTATTTCCATTGTCCCAATGGTAACTTTCCTTTATTATAGACTTACTTTCCCATTTTTCACCAAGTTGCAAAAAATAAAGCACGAAGTAGTCTGTGGGGAAAAATTTTCTCAGCCAAATTTTGCTCAAGATACCTTCTCAAATGTGGTTAACTGGCTTCCATTATCCTTTTTAAGTACCATGCAATCGATCTATGAGCTCAACATTCTTGTAGAAGTGATTTTTCACTAGATGCGAAAAATCACTTTCCAGGGTTGAAAACCCATTGAGGAGAAGGAAACTTCTATTTTTCTGCCTATGCTTTTATTTTTTCTTTACCCTTTAGTAAACATGCTTTTAGGCTTCAAAAAATCCAAAAAGGGCTATGGAAATGAAAAAGGAACTCACTTACTTTTATTTTTCACAAATGCCTTTGTCAAAAAACTGACTTCCTGGGTCCAAAACCTGCCACAGAGAAGTTACTTCAGAGTTTTCTGCCAGATGCTATTCTGATCATTATGATGAATTCTAAGTGACTCCAAGGTAGAATACTATGATGTAAGGAAGAGCTATCCACAAAACAACTTGTTTCTTCCTTGTTTTAGCTTATATAAAACTCATTCATTGACCTCTACGAGAAATCGTGTTTATAGTTTGAAACTCCACCAAGGAGAAGCCAATGCTAGGTTTTCCTCAGAGTTCATTTTCTTTATGTGCAAACTATACTAAGTTGTGAGCAAGTTCATTCTTTGAAATGACTTTGTGAAAATCATAATATGACCTAAGAATCTCCATCGAAAAGCATCCTAGACTACACACAAAACTCATGACAACAAGGAAAACCCACTTGATTATGTAATGCGAGAGAAGAAGGAAGATGAAAACCCAATGGAGATATTTTTCACTTGAGGGAAAAGAAAAAGAATCAGACATACCTAGAGAAAATTGAGATACACAATATTTTTCCACTTTGCATAATGGGTATAGGATGAAAAGTGAGACAACATTACCAAAATATGTTACTCCCTTGAACAAAAACATATGCATCAACAAAAAATAATGACCAAAAGTTTTTTCTACTTTGCCTTTTGCAATCCCAACCAGGTGTGTGTGAAATTATTTTGCTAAATAGGAGGTAAAACAAAAAATAACATCAACACCAAAAGAAGCAATCTAAACAATCATATACATAAAAGTTATAGGCATAAAATTCTCCTTGTCTTCACCAAAAACTCTACACAGAGTCTTGTATGCCTCCATAGCCTTGGTGTTGAAATACCCCTTTTTGAAAGGTTCTCTAGAGGATTCTATGATTTCTAGCAATGTTCCAATTGTGCCTATATGTGCCCTTAGTGCACCCTGCCTAATTGCATCCTAGTTTTTGATAAATATTCCTTTTCTAACTCTTGTAGGTCAATGGGTACATGATATTATGTCAGTGGCTTTAGGCCAAATACCTCTCAAATTTTCTTAGGGTTGATTGTGATCAAAATATCACCATTAATTCTTCTACTACTCTGATTGATAAATCATAATTTTTTGCAATATCCTCTAAGAGGTCATAATCCATAAAAACACTAGGAACCACTAGCTTTCCCAAATCAAAGTTCCAGATATTTGCATTAGGGGCAAATAAATTCCTTTCTGAAAACCATTTTTTGAAAAAAGAAAGCCTAGTTTGAGAAGTTTTAGCATCCCTAACCCATTTCCCCCTATCATATAACCTATCTACAATTTTGAGTCTAGGGTTTAATGAGGTTAACTTTTTCACTTTCATAGTTTCCTTTATGGATTCAGGTAGTAATTCAAGAAGATCATCATTGATATTCCTATCCAAAAAGTATTCTTTATTGGAGAAAACCTTCTTTGGAGGCATACTGAATACAATCTATAGAAAACTAGATTACTTTGAAGAGTATGGAGTGTAGGAACTTACCTAATTTTCTACTTATTCTTCTCTATAATTCTGCGATGCTTTGTGAAGAAAGGGAAATTGTTTGACATTTTGATCAAGCCAAGTACAAATTTTTAATAACTTCTTCTTTCAAGACCTAAAATTTTGTTTGCTTGAGATGAAAATGGAAAATCTTTCTGCAATATACTCTATTTCCTGCTCGCACGAGAAGCTTTCATTCCTCATTAATGAACTATAAGGGAAACAGAGTGGCACTACATTCGCATTTTAAAACTACATCATCAATCCTAAAAAATTTGATGATCAAGGAGTGAAAATAGGAATAACTCATTTTCCACTCGCCAAGCTAGAAGTCAATCCAATGAAAATCCTCCACATGCGCTTTTTCTTCACTACTTGTGCTATAAATTGGACCCACTAGTTCTTAAGAACATGTGTTGCCTAGTCACTGCATCACTATGCATAAAAAGTGAGCATGTTGTCTATATGACATAGTGACAACAGTTGATTTTGTTTAAATTAGACAATGAGCATTTGATTTATGGTTCAATAAAATTGTGGTGGGTCCCTCCTTTGCTCCCTTTGGTCACTATGTCACTGTCCTTAAAGAGTGAGCAACTCCTTATGATCTAATCTTGATCTGACGACGAGGAATCTGCATTAATTTTCATTTAACTATGGTGGGTTCCCACATTCTTTACCTTAGTCGCCATGTTGCATTGAGTAAAAAGTGAGCAATTCTTCATTGTGACGAAGCAACAATCATTGATCCATCTTTGATTTGACGGTGACAAACTTCCACCTACCCTTTCCTTTTGAGTGTGGGTCCATGTCATGTATGACTTGAAATTTTTTTAACAAGTTGGCAAAGAATTCAATATTTTAATCCTTGTTGTGACATCATAGGATTGGGCCTTTCCATGTTCCATATTTTTAGGCAAGGTGCTATGTCGTTACTAGTAGGGTGCAAGGACTTTCTGGTCATGACATAGCGACCTCCCGTGTTCTTGAATGTTTCAGTGCACACATGTTTCTTTGAAGATGCCACTATGTCAAGGTGATTACGTGACTCATTTCTAATGAAAATATTGTTGGGACCCATGCTTCCAATTGCTGCTACAAACTTGTTTCTTGTCAAGGCGCTATGTCGCTACCAGTGGGATTCCTTACTTTCTCGATCATGATATAGCGACCTTCTTAATATTATTGAAAATTTGATGTTGGGAAGGTCTCCACATTTTCATCATGATTACCATAATCAATGTGTTTGACAAAGGAATAAAGGTGCATGATGATATTACAATGGAGAACTTTTTGGTGCCCATTTTTTGTTTAAAACTTGCTATCCATTCTATTCTCTAGTAAGTTGCTATGTTGCTACCGATAGGACACATTCTTTTTCTAGTCACAATATAGTGACCCATCAAAAAAACCAAACTCTGGTGATGCCAATTTTAACTCATTCCAAGTGGTCCCCTCTCTGAGACTAACAACTCTAACATCAATCATGTCATCAAAACTTTGAGACAACCAAAATTTTTAGTTTCAACTCTCAACTTTACAACACTGCCATTCCAATTCATGGTAGTCGCTATGTCTCATGGGTTAAAAACCTTGCATTTCCTCTATGTGATATAATGACCATTGTAGATATTATAGAGATCCAATGATGCAAATAGTTTCACTAACAAGCCCTGGAAAAGTGGTAATTCAAATGGATGCCAAAACAATATTCAAAATTCAAAACACCTTCACGCCCAATTAAAATTTAAAAAGCACATGACCTAGGCATAAAGCTTAGGGTTTTTCTCATTTTTTAAAATTTAAACAATAGAAAACCAAAACACTAGCAAGCAAGACACAAAAATTATTCTAATTTTTATACCTAAAACTAGGAAAATTTTAAGTTGTAAAAATCAAACCAAAAGTGGCTCTGTCTAGGGACGTTGAAAACACTTGATTCAAATGAGAGCTCAGAATCCCTGGGAGAAGTAGACCACATACTTGAATTTTCTTAAAACTTGATAATTTTGGGAGTGAAACAACAATAGGGACAAAACTATGCACAAGAAACTATACAAAGATAAAAAAGATATACAAATGTATAGAAAACCTAAAACTACTGTTCATGGATAAAACAAGCATTTTAGTAGAAATACTTCTTCAAGAATTATCCATGAATTGGTAGTTCAAGAATTTTACCTCATAAATCCCTTAGCAAATAAGAATCCTTTCCCCATGAAGCTTCAATTAGATAGGGACCCAACCATATAGGGTCAAATTAGCCATGTTTTCCTTTTTCTTCAATTCTTGCATTCCACACGAGGACCAAATCTTTAGATTCAAACTTCTTACTCATTGTTCTTTAGTCATATAATGTCTTGACCTATTGTTACAACTTTCGATTCCTGAGAGATGCTTCTCTCCTAGTTTCTACTAGTCCTACAAGCTCATCCAACCTTTCTTGCATATCATCAATAATATCTAGTTGATAATACAACTAGATGTAATTATAGAGCCCTACCAAGTTATTTTGAGGCATCCTTGCTTGAATTTTATACACAATATCAAAAGGTGCTACACCAATGGCTTTCTTCACAATCACCCTATCAGCCCATATTGCTAATTGCAGTTTAGAATCCCAAGCTTTTTTATTATCATCTAATGTCCTTTTTATTACCTTTAGTAAGCTCTTATTTGTGGATTTAGTCTATCCATTTCCTTGTGGATGGTAAGGAGAAGATGCTGATCTTGTTATCTCATACTTATCACAAAACTTTATAGATTCCTCAAATCTAAAGTACATTGCATTATCCATCACAATTTTCTGTGGGCACCCAAATCTTGAAATGATGTTATTGAGAAGAAATGTTTTTACAACCTTGCTAGTTGTATTTCTTGTTGAAACTGCCTCTACTACTTTGTGAAATAATCAGTAGCAACCAAAATCCAAGAATTGCCATTGCTAGACTTAGGAGAAATGTTACCTATAAAATCCATTCCCCATTCCTAAAATGGTTCTTGAATGTCAACTAACTTTAATGGAGTATTCCATGAAAATTTTAATTTACCTGCAGACCTTTGACAAGCATCACACTTTCTAACCATTACTGGAGCATCTTTAAAAAGGGATGGCCACCATAATCCAGCTCTCATCACCTTGTGTGCAGTGGTCTTGGCCATGTAATGTCCTCCATAGATTCCAAAATGCATTTCCTTTAATATTTCCCTTGATCTTTCTTGATCAACACATTTTAACAACACTCCCTCAAAGGTCCTCCACCATAAGTCATTCTAGACAATAATATATCTAATGGCTTGTAGCTTAGTATTTATTTTTTCATTCTCATTCAAATGAGGAGGGGCTTCCTTATGTTGCAAATAATAAATGACATTGTTGTACCATTCACAATGATCCATATCACATAAGTCTGATTTCAAGTTATCTGCCATTGCATTAATCTAATTGGCATCTAAGTTAGTTGAGCCATAAGCTTACCTAATCCTTGACTGCTCACCAATTTTTTTTAATCTAAATTTCAATGTTGAATTCTTGGATCCTGTTGATCCACCTACATCTCCTACTAAAGACCTCTTGTTGAGAAAATATGTCCTTGGTAGCTGCACTAGGTACAAATGCAATGATATTGATTCCTATCATATAACAAATAAAAGCCTTAACAACCTTAACCAACACATAAGCTTGCTTCTCATTTATCTCATAATTTAGTTTGATAGGTTTCAATGATTTACTGAAGAAGACAATAGGTTGTTCATACCCTTCCTCCTTCCTCTTTAACAAAACTATAGCTATAGTATGGAAAGATGCAAAAGAAAATATGTGCATAGGTTTTGTGTAGTCAAGGGTCCTAAGAGCTGGAGCACTTTTTATTGCAGTCTTAATGTCCTGAAATGCTTGTGAAGGTTCACCATCCCAGTCAATAGTAGCTCATTTCTTAAGCATTTTTGAAATAGTCCTACTAATCTCAGAAAAATTTGTAACAAATCTCCTTAGGAAGTTTACTTGCCCAAAGAAAGATTGTATCCCTTTCACATTTTTTGGCCTAAGTATCTTATCAATAGCTACCACTCTTTTAGGATCTATTTTCACTCCATCCTTTGATACTATATCTCCTAATAGTTTTCCTTTAGTTACCCCAAATGTACACTTCTTAGGGTTTAATGACACTCCCTATTCCAAGGCTTTGATAAAAATCTTCTCTAAATGTCTACAATGGTCTTCAACCTTTTTGGAATAAGATGTAAGGTCATCTTAGTAGACAACCATGAACTTATTGATATGCTCATTAGAAGCTACATCCATAGCTCTTTGAAAAGTGGCACTAGCATTAATCAATCCAAACGACATTCTCACATATTCATAATTTCCCTATGGAGTTGTAAATGTTGTCTTAAACTACCACTAGTAAATTTAGCCCTAAATTTTGATGAGAAAATGTCAAAATTTTGACTAGAGTTGGTCGAATAGATGACTAAACCTATCGTCGATCTTTTTTAGTCAATTTTTTATCATAGTCATTATGTGTCAAAATTTTGACTTTAAAAAGGCTGACTTATCGACTTTAAAAAGGTTGATTTCCTTAGTCTAGCCTGAACTCTTATATCCTTATTTGCGTCCATTGCTGGTCGAACCTTCAATGGCAAGAATGACCAACCATCGTTGAAATTGTGACCAAGATCCCTTCAATCTTCTATGGTGGTGCCATACCATGGATGACAAAATTGACCAACCACTATCAAAATTGTGATCAAGACCTCTTAATTTTCTATGGTTGTACCATACATTTGACAACAAAGGGAAGACATGTTTGTCTAAATTGCAACCAACACTTGCTAGAAGTTTAGATAGCCTGTGCCAATTGTTGCAAAAGCTTTTCTCTCATAGGAGCCTTCTAAACTACACCAAATTTGATTCCAAAGCATAATTGCTTGGTGCATGAGACTCAGGGTATTGTGCACATTTCTACCTCCACACCATTGTTTTGTTCATCACATGATTTATTTCATACAAAAAAATAGGAAGGAAGAAGAAATGTGCACAATATCCTGAGTCTCCATCGAGCAATTATGTTTTAGAATCAAATTTTGTGCAATTTAGAAGGCTCCTACGAGAGTAAAGCCTTTGCAATAATTCACACAACCTGTCTAAATTTTTGTTCTTAAGACACCATTGCTTGTGAAGACTATAGGAAAAAATAAAATTAGGAAAGAATTATTTATCAGGAATGAAAGCCAATAACACTAACTAATCTCTATTTTTTCAAATAGACAAATGTGACAAAAAAACTTACAGTCCCAATTACATCATCATAAGAGCACATATATAACTATAACCCCTTATTTGACTACTTGTTGATCAATTCCTTGACAACAACATCTAAAACATAATATTAAAATGCAATCAATCATTGAGCCTATTAGCTCTTTCCTACCACCAAGTTTGGAACATAGTAACTTTGTGGATAGAATCAAAGAAAAAAAATGCCATACATATGGATAACAAAGATTGCTAAGGAGCTAAAAAAGCTCAAGTGGCATTTTTAAAAGATCAGCTCAAGATAGATTCATGGAAGATCTTGGCTAGCCTAGCCTCAATTTTTTCAACCTTGGCCTCATTCATGAATGAAAATGTTTCAGGGTATTAGAGATTTCTATACTTGAAGTGTTATGCATAGTCCATAATATCATAGTCCAAAACTCAAATGTGATAAGATGTTTTTCTTGGAATCACAATTTCTTGTGTCTTTTCTCTAACAAACTTGCCAAAAATTGATAGTGTTTTGATTTGTCACTTTCATAACAAAACAAAACAAAATAGTATGATAGCTCTTCAAGTTATAGAGGATCATTCATGAATGAAAATGTTTTAGGGTATTAGATATTTCTATACTAGAAGTGTTATGCATAGTCCATAATATCATAGTCCAAAACTCAAATGTGATAAGATGTTTTGCTTGGAATCACAATTTCTTGTGTCTTTTCTCCAACAAACTTGCCAAAAAATGATAGTGTTTGCATTTGTAATGGCTTCAAAAAAGTTGAAAGCTTACCATTTGTCAAGAACACAAAATGCATTCATAGTTCAGCTGCATCAATAAAAGTAAAGTTATTTGAATGTTAAAAAAATGTGAAACTTCCACTTAATAGCTAGAAAATCCATATCCTCAGTATACATCATCTTTGATGGATTGTTCATAAGTGAATGATTTTCTCTAAAAGCTCAAACTTATGCACAAAGAAGCACCATGCTCTTGAAGATATATATATATAGATATAGATACATACATACATACATACATACATACATATATATATACATACATATATATATATATATATATACATACATATATATATATACATATATATATATGTATGTATATATATATATATATACATACATATATACATACATACATACATACATACATACATCCATACATACATACATACATACATCCATACATACATACATACATACATACATACATACATACATATATATATATATATATATATATATATATAGATATATATACATATACATATACATACATACATACATACATACATACATACATATATACATACATAAATACATACAATACTAATATATTGAAAGGAGCACAGTGAGGGAAAGAGACTATCAATATCGATTGTGGAGTTGCAGATAGGTAAATGATAAACATAAAAAGGTAGTACAAGACACCATTTCCCATGTTCTAATATGATGAACTACCTTGGAGCTGGTTCTAAATCTTGATTGCTTAATGTTGGATTTAATCCAATGGTACCATTATCAAGAGGAGGTCCCACACCCCACTTTCCTTTTGATTCTAAAGGCTCAATGACATAAACTCCTCTGTCAGTCATTCCAAGAGCTGCTAGAACATTGGCCAAACATTTACTAATTTGAATCTATAAACATGTGAATTTACAAAATGAGATGGCAATGGATATAAAAAAAGAAGAAAAACTTGGGCATCAGCCCCATAAGATACCAATACATTCAAAGTGTATGAAAATGCCAAGCCTATAATTTTCTTTTGGTGGCCTTTAAGCTTCATTTTTACCTAGTTAGTTTAAACAAGTTTTGATAAGACACAAGTTAGAAGTCACTATTTTTAATGATGCACTAAATGAGTGAGCAAGAAAGAGACTCATTGATTACACCTCATCTACTCAAACATTGTATATCTAGATTTTTGAATCTTCCAATCCCAATTGTAATGATGTTATTATGTTGAGGGTGAAAAGCTAGAAAAGTAGCTATAGGAGGAGGTGTCATGAAGGTAGTCATAACCTGCTATAAACACTCATCAGCAAGCATGCCACAGAATATTTTCTCAAAACTTTGGTTGAAAAAAGGAAATAAAAAACTTGATAAGGAACCCAAGTAAGAATATAACTTCTAAATTGACTAGCTCAGTAGTGATGTTGAAGAGGAACATATTTTCAAAAGACGCACCTTGAATTTCATCATATTGAACAAGGAGACCTTTCCACCAGAGGCATATATTACATAGGAATCATTCTTAGACAATGCTATGCAAGCATCAACTTCTTCTCGATTCGTAGCACCAATATCATTAGTCATCACAATCCCACTAGCTAGCTGCCACATTTGTGGTTGAAGATTGGCAGTAGACTGTAGAGAAGATCACTATCTTAGTCACTTAAAAAAAGACAATTTTCTATGCAACACACAAAAATTCTTTCCAAATTAAGAGCATTACCTTTCCAGATGTATTTTTCTCATTCCATGGCCATTTCCATAGTTTGTGGAGTGCATTTGATGCCAATGCTAAAAGAGCAACACCAAAATTGGTATATATCAGTCTTGTAACCTATACAAAACAATAGGTGCTTTCTCATGGGAATCTACTTTTGGATTGTTGAAGATATAGTATAATGGCATATTACCTAATGTATAGGACCCAAAATTGGTGGTAAGATATTTTTGGATCTATATATACACTAGAAAATGAGGAATATAGTTTTGATTTATATTGCATTCATTTTTGGTGCATTCCTTAAGGGGGAATTGATAGGGATAGGGGAAGCTAATGTAAATATTGAAGTCATGAATTGTAAAGAAGGATATGCGAGTCTAGTTATAGATATGACTTTTCATATTACAAGGAGTAATTTATGGTAACAAAAAGTCCATACAGTGTTTTAAAGGACACCCTTTGTCCTTGATGTCAAGGGGGGGGAATATATGATGTTGTGAAGAGTCCACAAGTGTTGTCATAAATGATGAAGGGGGGTATTGATGCAAATATGTATGTTGGGTTTCCATTAATGTCAAACTTATCATTGATGTCAACTATGGTCCATAAGGTGTTTTAGGAGTATTTCTACCTATTCCAGAGTGGTACAGTGATAGCAGTGCTTGCACCAAGGAGTTTTAGTTGTCATGATATCATAGCCAAATATCTACTTCAGATTCACATTGGTTTAGAGTATAGCTCATCTAAATTCTTCAAATTTTGCATGTTTACTCACACAAGATCCACATGGAGAAAGTAAGCTCTAGAAGTTCATGAACCTTGATCTTACATATCTCCATACTCTTAATAGAAGATGCTAGATAAATTGATAGCAAAGATGCAACAACAAAGGGATGATTTGGAGAAACATTATGAATGGATATAGGCTATAAGCATGAATCCAAATTAGAATGTCACATAATATCATATAAAAAACAAAAACACCATAAACTTGTAATCATAGCATCATGATCATACCATTGTATCATCATATGCTTCAAGTTCAACATTAGAATAATAAAATGTCAAATGATAAATTATAACATCAAGTTCAAGTAAAGGAAATAGAGCTTGTATAACCATATTTGTTTATCATACCCTTTTTGCAAGGAACTAAAAAATTATTCAAATTAAACAAGTATGAACTGTAAGAAACTAAGAAAGAAGGAAAAGGTGTTACCTCACCAAGATGATAGTAATAATAAGACAAATAACCATGAAGACCAAATACAAGGAGACTAGATCTAAACATCTAGGTTCATTCAAATTCAAAAATTGGTTTGCCTTCATAGCATTGTCAAGTCAACAACATGAGCATTATTTTGTGTCTAGAGTGTCATCAATTTTTTTAAATGTAGAATGAAATGGTTGTAAGTATGCGTTCCTACCACATGTAAATGATTTTGAGATACAAACCTGTGCAATCCAATCTCCCAAGGAGTAGACAACACCACTTTTCACCATCTTTGTCAAAAAAATATTTGTCATAAAGTGATGTTAGAATAGTTACTAAAATGGTCATAAATTATGTTATTATAGTGAAAGAATACTTTGACTTAAGAAAAAAACTACACAATATTAAAACATGACATTGTGCTTTAAAAACTGAAAAGGTACCTATAATGAAGAACTTTATTTGTACTTGCTAATTGATTGTCACATTAACTATAAGCTTATTTTGAAAGTTTGAGCTTCACTTGGTTTCGAGAATAGTTTAATACTCTCTACTAAACAAGGCCAACCATGTGAAGGTGGAAGCTCATTTGGCCCCTGCCCTTCCCCCTCCCCCCCCCCCACCCAACATCACTCTAAATTCCCCATTAATATTTAATAACATTCATTCATTTATCCATTTTTGAAATATAACATTCAATCATTATAATCACATGATAACATTCATTAACACATAAAATTCACTAGCACACAACATTCATGAATAATTCATTAACACAAAATTTATTAACACGCAACATTCATGAGTAAGTCATTCATGAATAATTCATTAACACAAAATTCATTAACACACAACATTCATGAATAAGTTATTAACACATACAATTCATTAACACACAACAATATTTTCTTTTTGGTTTTCTTGCTATTTTTTATTTTCATGAAATTTCTAAGAGGAATATCAATGTCCTCGTCATCCCCCTCCTCTACTGGTTCTAATTGCAATGCATGTCTCCTCCTCATTTGTTCAAGAGCATGAGGTTGTTGCACCAAAGGGGGGTCCACTTCAATAACAAGTACTTCATGAGTTAAATTTTCACCATTTTATATTAGTGAATTATGAGTTTTTATTTATGTAAAAGAACTATAAATAAAAAAATTAATTTAAAGGAACAAAACATAGATTTTCTTTACCTTAATGTGTGACATGATCTACCTGTTGATCAGTTTGAACATCCTCAAGCACTCATTCAGCATGACATGATTCTATATCCTCTAAAATACACACAAAAAGGTTACACCAAGTTCAATTAAAGATGTTAGATTGTATTAATAATTACATAATTAGTTTTAAATAGCAAATGAGCACCACCATGGATAGTACGATGCACATCAGGGGCTTCATGATGCAATGTCTGAACTATGTCACGATTAATAGGCTGCATTGCAATGTCATGCACATTATTATCAAATAGATTTTTGCTCAAGTATTCAACTTGTAATATATATTTTTGGCATATTTACCTATGCACATGATGTAGGAGACTATTCGGTTGGGGCAATGGAAGCCTATCGTAGGCATTTTGCCACGATTGTATAGCCTTGCTTGAAGGCAATTCTTTTGTGTTCTTCTGTGGCCTCTAGATTAAAATTAGTGTCCTACATTTTTTTATTAATTAACATAATTATTTGCATTTTATAAATATTTTTTCTTTGCAATTCATTTACTGCTACTTACAACTTGTGCTTTGATTTTAGAATATCCCCCAAAGCCAAGTCTGTGCTACCCAATCTTTTCTAGCCTGGCCTTTGTTGCCTTTGATGTGTCTTGCAACCTATCAAAAGTTTGAAATATTTTAGATGATATAGATATAAAGATCAGTACTAATTAGTGCATTATTACATTAACGTACTAGTAGTTAATACTATTGCATAGCTTCTCACATTTGCCAATGTAATTTCTCTTAAACCATCCCCTTTCTCCTTTGTATCCAAAATGAACTCATTCTATTCCCTCACTACAAAAAAGGGAGGACGCTCATACTTCTGGTTTAGGACAAGACTCTTTCTATATGAGTCCCTCACAACCTTAAGATGTTTGCAAGATTTTTGTAACATTTTCTTATGATCAAAAATATTAATACCAAACTCATGCTCTAAATCTTTGATGAGCTGATCTTTTAATTTTTTATCTTGCAAGTTCCACCTTTTAAGAAAAAACACAAAATTGTTAGATATAGCTATTAAAAGAAAAGACCAAAATGAAAGGAAAAATGTTGCACCAATTAATGATATGAAAAAAAAAGTGGGATAAAATTAGTTCACTTATGATGTTCCACCTTGTATGTATGGTGGGCCCGAATGTTTGTAGTGTGAGGTCATAAAGCTTCTTATAAAATGTATCATTTCCTACAAAAAAAATACCATAGGATAATCAATCCAAAGCTTCTTATGAATAGGTAAATGCATATTACAATATTAAAAATAATTATTTAAAGTACCTGAAATCTTAGGACATTTTAAAGCCATCGATTCATCATGGTCAATCAACAATGATGTCTACATAGCTCCCATGCTAGAAACACAGGTAGCTCCAAGAAATGATGGTGAATTATCAACAATACATGGACTATGATATGTATCTAGCGTAACAGATGGTGCGTCTCCTACCACTAAAAAAAAATCCACTATGTGATGCACCCAATATTAAAGTACAAATTATCAAATCATAATTAACACAAAACCAAATATAGAAAAACAAGGATTTACTAGCTAGACGTCCCCTTGTTACTGACATTGTAGTTGGCAATCTCATATGGACATCTGTTCATAGGAGTCTCTTGCACTTGATGACCTCAACAATACATTGTTAGCAAAGACATTTTGAAATAATAAATGCAAGAGTTAACTTAAGAAGTTTTTGAATGTTCAAAATCAAAAATTTCTTGTAATTTGTCAACTAAGAGATTATTTTACCAGTGGCAGTCAAAGCTCTACTAGTACCAGCCTCACCACATTGTCCTTGACTAGGTTTTGGATCAGTTGCCAAAAAATATTGTAACAAGAACACATATTACATATTTTAATTCACAACATAAAACATTATAAAATATAAATTTGTATTGAACTTTTTTTATAACTAAAGATTCATTACTGCTTACTTCATAATGATGAGCTTGGACTCTCAAATCATATAGCCTCTTCATCATCTCCTCGGATGGATATTTACTTCATCCAAAATTCTCATTATTTCTAAACTAATTTTTAAATTTTTTTCTTCAACATAATTGTTACATTAGGTGTTTTTGCAATATCAACATCAGAAGGGGTAGCTATTGGCTTTGTACTTACTACAAGTGCTTTTCCCTTATTCTGAACATCAAATTGTGAGAGGAATATCAATAAAACTATCGTAAAAAATCAAAAAATGTAAATAAAATAATGTAATAATATAACATTTTTCAACTATCTAATTTGTACAATTTCAATAAGGTTTACCCTTGCTGAAGAATGGGTGGGAGTAGCATCCTCTTGGCCTCTATCATGTGTGGGATCCATATCGTCTTGTCACAAAGATTAAACATAAAAACTTCAGCTAACTAAAAGCAATAGACAACAAAAAAAAAACTTATTAACAAAATAGTATACAGTACTTACAACCCTCATGATAGTAACTTTGTTTGTATCCATGTGATTTAAATGGTAATCTATTAGCAGTTCTTCCCTTGCACTTATTGATTTTATTGAACAAAAAAAAACTTCATTCCCCTTACATGCATCAAATATGCAATTGGGTTGCTTACTAGTTGAGGAAGGTCATGTACTAATTATAAATCCTACAATATTACCTATTTCTTTTGGTCTCCCATCAATGTACATAGAAAATCTTTTACTTTGATCATTTTCTTTCCATTGTATATAATTAGCTGATAGTGCATACCTATGCATACTTTTTTTATATCGAACAATCCACATCCAATCATTGTAATTGTAACATGGACTGACATACTTGAACAATTCAACAACTTTATTGTAACATACCTTTATCCCATCCATGGAAAATAGGCCCAAACCATGTAATGAGGATGGAGGAATGCGATATATCCTCTCATTAACACAAACTTCAGTGTTAATTGGAGGTAGCTCATTGGGTACCCATTCTTTCTCAATGTGTGTGTACCAAAAGGACACCTTGATATTGCCTTTGGTCTCATAATCATAAGAGGATGACCCCCCATTAGCAAGGAAAATTTGCATGTGTTTATCAAATCTCTAGTTGGTCTCCCTATTTTGGCCATACTACATGTAGAGCTTTCATCGACCATTTCCTCATTTCCCTCATTCGATGTAGATAGATTTGACAAGTACCTATTTGGTGGGTCTTGCAATTCATCAAATGGAAATTTGATAATATTTAAATAATATATATAGAATAATTAAGTCATGACTCATACATGCAGTTCTTCTTTGTCTATATGTGAGAGATATAAAATGTAGTAAGTTGAAAGTGATTATACAATTATATTTCTATACGGACCTTCTTTGTCTACATATACATTATATGATTATATAATATGTCTATTTATAACATACATGCTCAATGATAAACAAGAAGAATATAAGAAAATTATGTCTATTTATTGACTTATACTTGCTGATCCATGTCACTATGCACTATCCATATGTTAATCATTTATCTTAAGTTGCTAAAAATTGCATGATACACATATGCTACAAATAACTTAGAAGAAAACATGAACAATATGCAACATCGTAAACATGAACAAATTTACCTTATATATGGAATGCAAGATTGTCAACAGAAGGGGTGACAATGTTTGTAGTCAATTGCCTATTTGCAAAAAGGGTGATAATTAGAAACAATATAAACATTGGTAATTATAAATAACATATATAAACATTGGTAATTATAAATAACATATATTGTAATCATTAGAATTGAACATAATAAATATGCAATCAAATTTCTTGCATATGTTAATCATTTATCTTAAGTTAGCTAAAAATTACATGATACGTGTATGCTACAAATAACTTAGAAGACAACATGAACAATATGCAACATCGTAAACATGAAAAAAGTTACCTTATATATGGAATGCAAGATCATCAATAGAAGAGGTGGTGATGTCTATAGTCAATTGCCTATTTGAAAAAAGGGTGATAATCAGACACAATATAAACATTCATGGTAATTATAAATAACATATGTTATAATCATTAGAATTGAACACAATAAACATGTAATCATTACAATTGAAAGCAATAAATCATGTCAATCATTTTATTGATTATTTCAATTATGTCATTGATTATCTTCTTCTTCATCATCCTCATCATCATCATCCTCCTCCTCCTCCTCCTCATCACCATCATCACCATCATCATCCCCATCATCACCATCATCATTGCCATCATCATCGCCATCATCACCATCACCATCATCATCATCATCACCATCATCATCATCATCATCATCATCATAATCATCACCATCATTGTCATCACCATCATCTTTATCTTCATCATCTACTTCTTCATCATCTTCAATATCTTCTTCTTTCATAACATTATACTTTATCGGCCTTCCTCTTGGATCATGTCTAACAACAAATGACCAACCCTATTTATGTGGAACTTTTGAGTAAAAAACTTGCTCACATTGGCTTGAAAAAACATAGGGCTCATCTCCAACTGGATTAAATGACCTTGTATTAATCATTGTAAATTCATTATCATGTTGAATAACCGTTCTATTTGGATCATTTTGATTTAGTCACAATCTATACCATTTGACAACAAATAGAACTACTTTTAAGGAGTTAAAGTTGTACTTAATTATATCATCCAAGATACCATAATATTGATTTTGAGATTGTTGAGGAAGTATGTTGTTTCTAGATGATATATTGGTGACCTCAAAAACTATAGTTATCATAGAATCACAAGTTTTGTTTGTGTCATCCAACTTTTTTATGTGAAATTTGTGGCCATGATAGTACATTGCTTTGTGGTCCTTGACCTACAATTTTTGAAGTGTGTATAAATAATTTGCATCATGAGTTGATACAAAACATATGTCGAGTTATAATCATTAATAAATTTCTATGTACCTCTCCACCTCTTAAACCCTTTACTAGATCAACTACCATTAGTGTAACATTGGAATCTCCATTATGATGAGCTTCTATAACCAATGAAGCAACACCTTCCCATGTTAATGAGTAACCAATTTTTTGACATTGTTTAATCCATATCATCATCCAATCAAGATTGTTCACAATATACAAATGTATTGCATCCCACTCTCGACCACTTGTATCAAAAAATGCACTAATTATAAATAACTTATATTGAAGATTTATAATAATTAATTAACTACAATACCATCTTAGATTCACCTCTCACTTTCCTTGATCTAGCTTTTCCCATCAAGTACTTACCTTTGAATTTGTTTTTTTGAGTTGGGATCCCAAATATGATCTACATGGATCTTTGCTGAAAACTTAGGAAGATATTCACTAATGTACACCATGGTCTGGTATACCATATATCCCTCCATCATAGAACCCTTAGAATATGATCTCTATCAAACCAAGCCTTTAAAAAATTTCAAAAATTTCTCTCAACCATCCACATTGACCTAGTTGGTACAGGTCCACACAATTCAGTCTCCTCAACTTGATGTATGAGGTAGTGTTCTTGTGCATTGAAAAAACTTGGAGGTAGACACTTTTGCATTTCACACATAAGAAGAGGAATTTCTCTCTTCCAATATTTTATATCTTCTTTATTGATTTCTTTAGATGACAACCACATCATGTATTTTCCAAGATCATATATAACCTATTTGACATTGTTGGCAAAGTGGTGTGGGAGAGATAGAGGTAGAATGTACTGGAATATTTGTAAAATGATCTTGTCAATATTTTATAAAAGAATGCAATTAAAACTACATGCAGTATACAAATATATAGTGAATACAAAATAACTTGAATTACCTTAATAAATCTATGCCAATCATGTGTTTTCAACCCTGGCCCAAATTCACTTTTCTTTGATATGAGGTTGTTAATGTTCGCAACAAATCTTGTGGGAAATTGTATTTTTTTTTATGACTTCTTTTATAGCATTGCTCTGCTGCTTTGACAATAACCAACTAAGGGCACTTGTATCAATTTGGTCTCCATTGTTATTTGATTGAATGCCATTTTTCATTGCATGGTTGGATTCTTCAATGTCACTACAAGTTTTGACAATTTGGTCTTTGTCATGCCTTCCATCCAAGATTTTTCATAATGTCTCTGTTACATTCTTTCCAATATGCATAGGATCAAAAAAATACACAATTGGGAGTTTCTCGTAGTATGGCAACCTAGTAAATTGCGTAGGATAAATTTTTAGTCCTTTTGGAAGTTGGTCGTTGATGCCTTGACAACCTTCACAAGCATTAATTACATCATCAATAAACAAAAAACAATATCAAAATATAAATTTGAAAAAAAAATTGTTAGATGGAATGACATTACCTCGATGATTTATTTTATTGTATGCCAACTTCCATAGGCGAGGTGTCATTCTCTATGGCTTTGACATAGTCTCTTCTTTCCCATTGAAAAGATGTTTTTTGGTAATTTGGTACTTATGATTTCTGTGTAGAAAGTGTCTATTCTTGTTGAACACTGTTTCTTAAACTTTTTGAATGATGAGATTTTGTCTTTGGACCACAAACTAGACATGCAAATTTTCCTTTTGTCTAAAGACCTACAAGATCATGTATAATTGGATTAAATGTGTTAATTTTTATTGTCACTATAACATACCAAAAAAGAGGTGTTAAGAAGAGAACATACCACAAAAATGTGTTTGCCTAGGGGCGTCATGTATTGTCCATACAAGCATTGCATGAAATTGAAATTATCTTTGTCCTATTGGTCTATAGATGTCATACATAGTAACCCCATTCCATAACACCATCAATTTGTTGATAAGAGGTTCAATATATACATTGATATCTTTAACTTGGTACTTAGCTAGTTGAATGAATAAAAACATTACAAAATTATTATGACCATTTTGATGGATTAGTAATAATAAATTAATTTAGATGACCATTAAATAAAAAAATACCTAGAACAATCAGTGCCAACATTATGTGCTCTCTCTTTATGGAGAACCAAGGAGGTATGTTATTGTTGATAACAAAAACAAGCCACACTAAGTAAGTAGATCTCATCTCTCCAAAAGGATTGACACTGTTTGCTGATAATGAAAGCTTGAGATTATGAGGTTCTTCTTTAAAGTGTGGCCATTTTTCCTCTATTTCCTTAAATGCTGAACCATCTGTAGGCATTCACATAATGTCATCTTGACTTCTATTGTGTGCATGGTAATCCATAAATTGTGTCAAGCTATTGCACTTGAACAATCATTGCAGATGTGGAATAATGGGAATATGCCAAAGAACCTTGCGAGGCACCTTTTTTGTTAATCAATCTGATTGATATCTACTAATATGACAAATAGGACATTGTGTTACAAATTCATGTTGTTTATAATATATAATATGATCATTCAGACATGCATTTATTGTTTGATACTCCATTCTAATATCTTTCATGATGGCAAATAATTCTCAGTATGAGTGAGGTAGAATGTTTGATGGTGGTATCAAACACTCACCTATCAACCTATGACCAAAAATATAATTTTTTAATTTAAAGAATATTAATTGCTACATGAACCAAATGTTAATTGTAAGGGCACTACGAGTAAAATAATGAAAGAAGATGACATACCTTAACATATGTGTCATTGCTATGTTGGATAAACCATTCATAACCTTCAAGTTCACCAACAACAATACAATGACAAGAAGAGTTGTTTTAGAGCCTTCATATAGGGACTTTTTTGCCTTCTCAAGTATAGGTACATCAAGCTCTCTATCAACATCATCATCATCATCATCTTGATCATCATGATCTTCATCATCATGGTCTTCTTCCATGGTATCATTACCTTCTACTTCAATATTCACACCTCCATGTTCCCTCATTTGGAAATCTGCATTCTCCGAATTGTCATGGTCCATAACATGAAACTCATGGACATTGACCTCTATGAAAATGATGACCTTATATTAACCATGACCATGATGTAATCATCAAATCATGTCTTATGTAATTTATAAATTATTAAATTACATACCAATGGATGATATTTCCCCCCCCCCCTTCAATGTGACCATGTTGCCTACAATGTTCCTTAGTTGTTTTGATTAGATATCTTCAAGTCTTTAAGCCCTTGCAAATTTTGCAAGGACAATAACATTTTCCATCACCTTTTCTTTTTAAGTTAGACCACAGTCTAGCAATTTTCTCCCTATTTTTGTGTGTGTTGATATCATCATACATGGTCTTTCTTGAATGGAATGACTCATTGGTGGAAGAAGGATGATTTGTTTGCAACCTGCAGGTGGAGTAGTAAGAGGAAGACACATATAAAAATGAATACTAAAGAGCGACAGATAGAAAGAGGTATAGATAGAGAGATAGATTGATAAAGAGATAAAGAAATATAAAAAATGAAAAGAAACAAATACTTAGTTGACCTTCCATAACTCTACCTCTACATATTGTACTTGCTACATACAAGCACTTCCTAAGAAAATGGGCAGTAGCAGCCAAGAAGGGAATAGGAGAGTCCATTTGGCTCAAGAGGAGGATGAAAAAAGTGACCAAGGGGAAAGAGGAAATGTTGATCTAGAGAGAGAAGAGTCTCTAATGTTCAATAGAACCCTGCTAAAGACTATCATAGAGTAAGAACCTCCCCAAAGAAAGACATTATTCAGAACTCTCTACAAGGTAAGAGGTAAGGTCTACAAAATTATTGTAGATTCCAGTTCAACTAATAATATAGCCTTAGCAGAAATGGTAGAGAAGGTTGGATTGAAGAAGTTGCCTCATCCTAACCCTTATAAGGTTTCATGGCTAAACAGGGAGCAACAAGTCATAGTAAATGAATAAGTTCATGTTCAATTTCAAATAGGGGAGTACAAAGACAAGATGTAGTGTGATGATGGTTGGAGAGAAAGAGTTTTTGAAGACCCTCAAGATGAAAAACACCCCGTGCTTTTCCATAGTAGTAAAGCCAACACTTGGAGAAAAAGGAAAGGAAGGCAGATCCAATGAAAGGATTGTGGGACCCAAGGAAGTAAGGTAGCTATTGGACAAGTACAAAGAGGTACTTTTAGATTATACCAAGGGAAAATACATGAAACTCATGATGAGGAAGATGGGACCCTTCAAAATTTTGCAAAAATATGGCACAAATGCATATAAACTTGAACTCCTTGCTGATATTGGTTTATCTAAAATTTTTAATGTTTGTGATTTATATCCCTATAAGGGAACTGCTGACTATGATACAGGTCAAATGGATGGAGTGGAGGTGACTATGATAAGGCATTTCAATTAACCATTTGTTCACTATGGAACATCAAAATTCCGTAAGCTTGTGATTCCATTGAAACATGATTCTATTCTACAGATAATTATCCACAACAAAATGACTAACCTCCTCCTTAGAAAAATCCTCACTGCTAGAATCTTTTGTTGCCAGCTTCTTTGCAATGGCAATATTTTTGGTTACAGGATGCTTCACCTTTATCTATAGAATATTAACACAAAAATGAGTACCATAAAGTCAAAACATATGTTATATTATCAATATGATCCCAAAAAGCAACAAAATAACTAGCGTTCTTCAGATCTAGTATTTTTTTCAACATAAATGTTCTAGTTCGCTCAAAGACAAAGAAAAAGACCCTATGAGAGTGTGGTTCCACTTGGGAAGGTAGAGAGCCACATGTGGTATGGCTTGGTAATACCTATGTACTAATACACAATCTATGTTGTGCTATCAACCATCTCAATAAAGAAAAATAGAGAAAAATTATGATTTCTAAAACTAAGGCTCGAGATCTATAGTATAAAAAATTGGATTTTCAAGTGTAAAGAACTGAGTTTAAATACATACATTTTTTAGTCTTTAATGTATGTCAAATACCATGCTATGCAATCAAGGGTTAAAATTGAAAACAACTCAAAATGCATAAATAAACATTCTTGCATTATCACACACAAAATGAAAAAATAAGTTTGATTCTAGAGAAACCCTCAAATAGGAAGAAAAATCTTATAGAGTAATTACTATTCTTAATGCCACTAGATTACAGTCTAACAAGAGTAGAGGTGGAGTCTCTTATACCATAGAGGCATGTCATTATTGCCTAAGAAGTTGCTGGTGCAAAGGTGGAGTCTCTTATACCACGGAGGCCTAGCATGAATGCCTAAGAAGATGTTGGTGCAACTGATGTTATCATGGTAGCCATAAAAGATGTTTCTACTTCTTGGTAAGCTCATGATGATGACAAGGATTATCACCATGAAGACCAATCTAGGGCTAGAAAAGTTGAACATGTATTTTTCACAATTAATGATGTCTATTGTTAAACTTTTGAACATTGTAGAATTTTATTCATCATAAATATTTCAGATCATACATCATGATCTAAAATTTAAGTTCTTCAATATTGATAACAATCATGATCTAAAATTTAAGTGTGATGAGAAATTGACTAAAAAAGATTGATGAGAAGTTGTCAAGGTTGGCATGTTATTGCAATAGTTTCTTAGGTTTGTCACAATGGGTCAAATTTTATGTTTGATTAAAAAATGAGTAGGAGGGGTCTCAAAATAGTTAGATATGTTATTGAAACCAAACTCAACCCTTTAGGAGTGATCATGACTTTCCAAGTCATCAAAGTGAAAAAATTACAAAAATGATCAATGATAACTTTGATAGCAATATTAGAAAGTCACCAAGAAATGGATGGGGATTGATGAAGAAAGTTGGTACTTGGACAATAGAGTTATATAAGCTCATTTGAAATCATTTTGAGGGGTTTGAGTTGCAAGTGTATGAAATATTGACTAATAAAGAAAATTGTTACATTAAAAGACTATCACAATGATCTTGCAACTCAAAACTCTATATTCTAATGG
Source organism: Cupressus sempervirens (assembly GCA_028749045.1). Classification (NCBI taxonomy): domain Eukaryota; kingdom Viridiplantae; phylum Streptophyta; class Pinopsida; order Cupressales; family Cupressaceae; genus Cupressus; species Cupressus sempervirens. The sequence goes on along the minus strand of CM053791.1, from coordinate 85,274,161 downwards.
ATTGAAATGAGTGGTTTGATTACGTGGTTTGATGAATCATTCTAGTAATTTCTTAGTGCATTAATTAAGTTCCCATTTTATGTTTTGGTAGTTGTAAATACATTTTTTCTTCTTGGCTAGTTCACTGGCCTAGGTAGAGTAGTTGGTGTAGGAGCCCCACACACAACCAAGCCAATGGTGTAGCTTATGAAGAAAGTCACCAAGAAATGGTTGGGGATTGATGAAGAAAGTTAGTACTTGGACAATAGATTTATATAAGCTCATTTGAAACCATTTTGAGGGGTTGGAGTTCCCAGTGTATGAAATATTGACTAATAAAGAAAATTATTACATTAAAAAACTATCACAATGATCTTGCAACTCAGAACTCTATATTCTAATGGATTGAAATTAGTGGTTTGATTACATGGTTTGATGAATCATTCTATGTAATTTCTTAGTGCATTAATTGAGTTCCCATTTTATGTTTTGGTAGTTGTATATAAATTTTTTCTTCTTGGCTAGTTCACTAGCCTACGTAGAGTAGTTGGTGCAGGAGCCCCACACACAACCAAGCCAATGGTGCAGCTTATGAAGAACACAAAGACAACTAGAGGAAATTAGGGAATTAATTGGCAAGTTATAAGAATTAGACTAATATGATGATTGAAGTATTTTTAATTTCCTTAATAGGACTAAATGAAATTCTAATGGACTGTCATTGCCCAAGCATAAATAACATTAGATTGTTTAGAGTTTAGGAATGTTAGTGATCATAAAAGATCAAAATTTGGTTGATGGTTTTTTTGTTTAAAGGGATTCCATAAAATATATGTTGACATTATTTTGTGTTTGTTCTATTTTAAAACCAAACCATTCAACTAACTAATGATAGTTGTATTGGTTTTGAGTTAGTTTTAGGAATTTCTATATTTTTGTTTTGAGTCTCTATTATAAGAGAGATAGTTGGGTGTACGGACAGAGGAGAAAGATAGCAACAAGAAAACTCTATTCTTCACAATTTATTTCCATTACTTTGGATCTTCAATTGATTGGTTTGTATTCGAAAGACTTTGAGAAGGTTTTATGCATGAACTACTATGTTTTATTGATACTTTTCATAACATTGTAGGCTTTTTGTCATAATGGTCTTGAATTAAAATAGTTACTCTTGATTTCAATTTACTATTGTAATAACACCTTAGGTAGAATGAGGATAATCCCATAAACGTAGAGGCCTAACCTTCATGGGATGAAATTGTTAACATGTATTATAATTTGCTAATAGTGCATATGTAGTTTTGTGGGGTGCAAAAGTGATCACAGGTTGAAGATATATTGGAATTGAAAGCCATATATAGCAAGGAATATTATGCCCAAATGTTTAGTGAATCCTATGTTGGAAAAACATATAACATATTGAATTTTTGTATGGAGGTGAGAGTTTGAGGGAACTCTAGTCAAATTGGGTTTGAGTGAAGATTCAAGGGCTATGGTGTTGTAGGGCCTAAGAGGTCAATCATTTATGAAATTTGATCATTTTTAGTCATCTCATGACTTTGGTTTGACTTTGGAGAGATAAGGATAGCAGGTGTGATGTCCCTTATTAAATTGATGAATTGTCATGCTTAGATGTGGGGTACAGTTATGTATAATCTTATTGGTCTATCGTAACCATATACAATCCTTTGCTATGTTATAAAACTCTTTAAAATGGGTATTAGGAAGTGTCTTTGGATTGTTAAACATTTTGAGGAAAACTAAAGTTATCCCTATTCCAATCATGCAGCAGGATTGACAGGTTGGTTATTGTGCATTTGAGCCAAATTTATAGAAGTATGGTATTGTTTTAGAGTCTTAAAGATCCCTATGCCAATTGATTGGGTGTTTAAGAAACCAAGTCAACATCTAGGAATATTGTGATAGACTTAAACAAGTTAATTCCTTGAAGAATTTGAAGTTGTCGATAGGCACAAGTATCTAAGTGTCTTAAGTTTGCAACTTTTATTGTGTATTTAATACCAACCAGCCTTCCTCTACATCAGTAGTTATCATAGAAATTGCTCTAATTTGATTTCTAATTGTTGGAACACAACAAAATTTAGGAATATATTAGCGAACAATAAATAACTTGGGGTCAATATGAAATGGTCTTCTATTTTTGGAATCAATCCCTAGGTGGATTCAGGCATACCCGACAAGGTAACTTGATGGTTATAGGGTTTGGATAGAGGAGTAGTTTGATTGTTTTGTGCCAATCAAGGATTGGAGTATGCATAGAAATATCTAAAGGTATAGTTTCCAAGAACTAAGAAGGATTTGAATTTTTTTGTGTTCCTTTTGAATCTTTGTAAGGTCCGTCAACAAGTAAAGTCTTAAAACCCTTGTAAGTAGGCTATTTTATAGGAATGAGTTGTACAGAGGGGTTGAAGGACTAAAACCTTGAAAATATTCAAGTTCTCTAAAACCATAACTTAATTGGTATCTTCTTGAGTTTTTTTTGAAATATTTTCAAAATGGAAAATTCGAAGGCCTAATTAGTGGTGCAGGGGCACCAAGATCATCCTATGAAGACACAAAAACATACCATGAAGACCAAAGGAGTGAGTAGGACAAGGAGATATCCAAGTGATACAAATGGACTAGAATTAAAAGCTACAATGGTTTTCATAACCAAACAATGTAATCAGATGAGTTTATTTTGTAATGTCCTAAAAGGACTGAAAGTCATACTTGTAATGTCCTTAGAGGACCAAGAAATTATTTGTATTGGACTAATGTTGTCCAAACCTAAGTTATGTTTAAAAGAAGTTCAGAATGAGTAGGGGATAGGTCTAGGTATTAGAATAAGGGTTGAATATAAATTTAAAACCATTTTTCTTATTTAAAATTCAGATATTTAAAAACAAATAGCTATAAAGGTATTTGGAGGGAATTAGTGTTTAGGGTGTCTTTAGGCTTAAACTAAGCCTCCAACTCATAAGAGTTGGTTGCGATAGTTTGGGGAAGGCTATTAAAGCATAAATGCATCTATTGTATGATAGAGATCTGGCTGTATGGACTGATAAAAATAGTGAGCAATCAAATCCTCATTTTGTTGTTTTATTGATTTGTTGAACTCTTCATTATTTGGATTGACATATCTATGAATTAGCAAGGCTTATTGATTTCATTTTGAGACCTATTACTTTATGGCCATCCCATGACTTCTAAGGGCCCAAAATTCATGGGATGTGCAATTCTAACATGTATAATTGTCTTCTAACCTTTTAATTGTAGAGGAGAATGCAACATTGGTTGACTGTTATGAAATAGTGTAGGTTTCCTAGAAGGAATTCATGGGTATAGAGTAGAAGTAGAGTTTTGGTCTGAAGGAGGAATCTATTTTATGGTTTGAACCATCTTAGTATGATCATATAAAGGAGAAAAAACTATCAATTGTTCTTGGAATTGATCGAATACAGTGGATTTGAGAAACCATTGGATTGAGGGTTTGGAAGTCATAAATTGGGGTTTTGGAGGTTTCCAGTGGATTGAGTCTTAACCTTTTGGGATTTAGTCATATTTAGCCATTATATGACTGCTAAGAGTTTGGAGTGATATGCATGATAGAAGAGTAAGGATGCTTTGTTAATTGATGGAATTTATGATACTTAAGGGTCACATTGTGTAGACAGTTAGACCTGGTCCAAAGAAGTCTATAGTAAGGTCTGGGTATGTTAAGGTACTTGGAAAAGGGTATTTGAAAATTCTTTTACTTTATGAAGTTTTTTTGGAAAAGGTAAAGTTATTTGAGTTTTAAACCTACTGCAGACCTACTAGATTGTCTATTCCCCCAATCAAAGATGAAAAGAACAATGTAAACAGTCAATTTAAAAAAAAAAAATTCATTGCTTAGAAAAATACCCATTCCCATCCTTGCAAAATAGAAAAAGGTTTTTCTACTTTTCAACTCAGCATTCACCTATTCATCGGTTGCAATGTGAACCTAGACGAGTTTGTGTATGCTCAAATGACGACTAACAGTTTGAGTTTAGGGTTACATTATTGGCCAAAACAAGAAACTTTGCACAAATAATTTGAAGAAATTTATTTTATTTTTCTCCAAGGACATTGGTCAGAAGTTGATAAGAAAACTAAAAATATGAATAAAGATTATCAAGATTGGAGTACTTCACAGAATGTATCTTCATTCAAAACAAAATCCTTTCTTTTCTATTTTGAATGCTTACCTAATTTGGTTGATTTTTGTGGTAGGATTCCTAGAAGTGGCACCTAAAGGAATTCTAGGGTTATGTTGCTCACAAGGTTTCCAAATGCTCCAATGTTAAATGCTCGAAGGATGTAGAATGATGGAAATCCTCAAATTTTCCATGAATGATGCTTGACATGCTCATCTCAAGTGAAATGTTCAACTAATATGGCACTCAATTGAAATGCTCAACTAATTTTCTTTTTAAAAAAAAAAACTTTATGTTGTTGTGTTGGTCACAATTGAGAACAACACAAAATACAAAGCATTGGTCACAATTAAGACCAACACGAGCATGTATTAAAAAACAAACAAAAGTTTCCTTTATAATGCGACCAACCAAGAAATTTATATTTGATAGTCAAAATTTAAGGTAGAAATTTGGGGTTAAATGTACTAGTGTGCTCTTCTTCTTTCACTAGGACCTAGTTATACCCTGAGAACCCATCCATCATGGACATAAGTTTAGAACTAGTTACCTGCTGCAACATAGCCTCCATGTTTGGTAACCCGTAATTATCTTTTAGGGAAGCAATGTTTAGATTTCTGAAATCCACACATAGTTTGATGTCTCGATTCTTTTTTCTGACAAGTACTAGATTTGAGACCCAAGTGGAATGTCTAATAGGTTTAATTATCCCTCCATCCTTTAGTTTCATCAATTCCTCTTGCATTTTGGGGGCTAGAGTGGGATTCATTGGTCTCTGTTTCTGCCTAAAAGATTTTACATTATCCTTCAATGGTATGACATGTTGAAATAGATCTTCTCTATAAGCCTTTAGGTCATCATACAACCATGTAAAAAAATGTCTATATTTTCTTAGTAGGTCAATCAAAGGCTTTCTAATTTTAGCTAATAAGTTCTGACCAATATAAACTTTCTTAGGGGCCTCATTAGTTCCAAGGTTTATTTCTTCTAGCTCTTGAAGTTCATAATCTATAGCCCCATGTCTTACCTTATCTTGATTGTCAAACTTGTTTTCTAAAGCATGTAGGCCCTTAGGTATTTTATTAGTCTTTATTTGTATGACCTCTTAACCAAAAATTGTTTCCTTCCCATCTATACTTTCAACCAAATCATTACAGTCCAATTCTTGACCATGGTATTTATCTTCATTCAACAAGAAATTTACAATGTCTTTGTCATCTTCAAATACTTGCCAATGTTCAATATTATTAGGTATTGAGGGTCTATTCTAGACCTCAATCTATGAAATTCCTACAAATGATACATCCTATGGTTTAATTTCTACATTTGCTAATAGGTCGACCATCTTATTTTGAGTTCTGTCTCTTCATGAAATACCAAATGCATCAAAGAATTCTATCTGATCCTAGACAAAATTTCTATACTGTTTCAATCTTTGATTTTTAGAGGTATATGTTTTCCTTAGCTATGAGATAACCAATTCAGAATCACCTATAGCATACAACTTTTTAATTCCATGGTGGGTAGAAATTTTCAATCTTAATAGTAGAGCTTCATATTCAGCTATATTGTTAGTGCATGAATTTTTTTGGGTGAAGGAGTATCTAAAAGTATTCTTTTTAGGAGAAATGAAAACCACCCCTGCTCTTGAACCTTCCTTAGAGTTGGCCTCATCAAAATACATGGTCCATAATCCTAGTGAAACCATACAACACTCAACTTCATGCTCAATCATAGTAGGCAACTTCTCAACTTCTTGGATAATTAACTCAACTTTGAATGCATTCAAACCTGTGTCTAAGAAGCAAGTAGAATCTTTGTCAATTTCTTCCCCCAAAACATGACTGACCCTTGGCTCTCTGTCTACTTTAACAACCTTATCTCCTATGTGAAAATTTTCATAGGTTAGGTCACATTGTAAGCTACTTCCCATGGCAACACTCTATTTTCTAGAGAGCAACATTCTATAATGTGGAGGAATATCAACTACAAAGACTGACATAGTCAATTCTACCTCAAGGTATACAACTAGCTTAAATGGTAAAGCATTGATAGTACCTATAACTAGAACTTCTCTAGCATCCATACCTCTATATCTGCCTTGCTTAGTGTCTACTTTCAACCCTAGGGATTCCATTACTTTGAAGGGCATGATGGTGTTAGAGGCCCTTGAGTCTATCATGCAATTTTTTTTGGGTTTTTCCCTTTATAATCAGACTAAGAAAGAAAGGGTCAATATCTTCTATATATGCTACTGATGAATCATCCAAGAACATTTGGGGAATTTGAGATATAATACCACTATCTTCTATTACCAATGGGGTTTGCTAAATGGTGTTTTGTTCTATAATATTGTTATTATTTCCTATCCCTCCCAACCATGAAAAGGCTTTTCTTTTATTCTCTTCAATTCTAAATAGTTCAGATAAAGGTATTTTAATAGTAATTCGTGACAACATGGATAGCATGTCAATAGGCTCAGATATAATGGGCTTCACAAGCATACCTAGAGTAGAGAAATTTTGAACAACAGGCACTATTATTTGCTTGACATTATTAGGTCCTAATTTCTTTGCTTGCACAAATGCTTTTGTTGTCTCATATTTTTGGAATTGAACTTTCTTCTTGGGTTCCTACTTCTTGGTTTTGATGTCTTTAACTTTAATTGTCTCTACATTAGCCTTCTTGTCTTTATCTCTCATCTTGTGTGTAATATCCTTTATGAATATATCAGAAGGATTTCCAACATCATTATTAATTGTTTGGTTTCTCAAATTGTAATTGCTATGCACTTGGGAAATCATCTCTGTAGTGATCCTATCAATCTCCTCTTTAGAGGGAATTCTCAAGTTTACATGGCCAACTTCAAAAGATGTAACACATACCTAATCTTCATCACAACCTTCATCATCTAAGAACACTTGTTGATGATGTAACTGATAGGAAACACTCTTATTTGCAAGATCACTTTCAGTTTCTTCCAAATTAGAAGCCATACAATCATCACACATGTTGACCATATTACAACTTACATCATCATGGATCTTTTCTTCTTCCTCCTCCTCATTTTGTACATTTTGACCTGAAGCAAATGATTGGGAAAAACACAATAACTTGAAGAGTGAGTTGATTGACCTATGATGCACCATGGAAATCATCATTCATATTAGCAAAGATTTTTTGCAAAGGATCTGGTGTACCCTTATCTTTTACATTTTTAGCCTAGTTAGGGTTTGGTTTACCATCCTTCCATTGAGTGGTATAAGGATAATTCTACAATCTAGGTTGTCTATTGAAATTTTTGTTGTTTATTGGGGCTTTCTCACCAACATTAGGCTTATGTGTATTGAAAGTTGTTGGGTTCATCTTTTTCAACAAGTCCAATACCTAACCTATTGTGGGTTCTTTAGGTTTCTTACCTACAAGAGTTTTATCAACTTCTTTCTTATTGTTATTCTTGGGATTGAACAACTTTGGGTCATCTCTCCTACCAAGCTTGCCAGATGCTTTCCTATTATTTTTAATATTTACTACAATATTATAAGCATCTCTCAAAGTTTTAGGATCTTTATCCCTCAATTGGTAAGCCATCTTGCTATCAAAAGGATTAAAATAGGTTGTAAGACAAACATCCTCATTCAACCTCATAACTTGGAATAATTTGTACATTCTCTTTTGGAATCTCACATTGCAATCAACTATAGACTCATTAGGGTTTGTCTTACTGTTATTGAAATCATTCAACATAAAACCAGCATTAGTATTATATCCATATTGTTCTTTAAAAAAATTTTCCAAATCACTCCATGAAGTAATGCTGTCTTTAGGTAATCTTATGAACCAATCCCTTGCACCTTCAATTATTGAATGAACAAATAAGTTCATCAACACATCCTCATGTTCAACTTCAAAGTTATTTAGCATATCTATGAAAACTCTTAAGTGCTCTTCACCTATAACAACATTATTTTGAGAACTTGACAACTTTGTCTCTTAAATCAAAAGATATAGGGTGTGGAGAATGAGGAATACCTACAGCTGAAATTTGTTAATATTTTTCCTTGTAGATAGGCTTCTTCTAAAAAAATAGCAACATTTTGGGTGCTTGCTAAATTGGCTTGGTTGAGAATAACACTTTGAGATTGTTGAGGCTGGATGATAGGGACTTTAGTACTAATGGTGGATGATGAGGTAGGGGTAGATTGAGATATTCCCTAATTTGAAATTAATGGTCCACAAGTAGGTAGGTAAGTTATAGCTGGGGTAGACAAGTTTGGTCATGAAGCCAACACATAATTAGACTTTTTGAACTAAAATTTTCTCCTAGTTTCTACAACCTAGGCTTCATTCTCAACCTTTCCGAGTTCCTTTGCAAGATCTTTTTTCTCTTTCCTAGCCTTTTCTAGATCTAGATCTAACTTTGAGATAGGGGGGTTTACAAATTTACTTGTTGCTACCTGAGGCTCATTTATCTAGATTCCTACAGCTTTGCCTTTTCCTTTATCTATCTGTTTGACAATAGGTTCTACTTGATTATTTTGGATAGGCTTGTAGGGTTGAACTTAGGAAATAATAGGATTTTATCTTGGGCTTAGAAGATTTTCTTGTTCCCGAACTTTGGTTCTTAGACTATTTACATCTCCAAACACATCAGCATGAAGGATTGCAGTTCTTTCTTCTAACTTCTTGTTTTGTTCTTTTAAGGCAACCATCCTTCTAAGTAGGTTATCTCTTTCAACTACGGCATCTCGAGTGGCTTTCTCTCTTTCTTTTTCTAGACGAGCATGTTTGACTTCTTCTTCAGCAACCCGTTTCTTCAAAACTCCTATCTCTAATTGTACTTATTTAGGATCTACAGAAGTGGTTTCTGAATCAACATGATCATCCAGATCTATAAGATTAGTTTCCATGTATGGGACTGCTTTGGGATTAAAGGGATCTTCAAATGAACTCCTAAATCCTAGCCTATGATTCATCTTGGCTATCAGATCTAGCCTAGGGGATGCTTTCCCTATTGGTGACATATTCTTGTCCTGATAGGTTCTTTCATCTGGTAATGGGGTACTAAATATTCCTCCTAAGAGTCTTGTGGTTTCTAATTTAGAGATGAGTGAAGAAGACTCTCTCCCTACCACTGGTTGGTTTTGAGAATTAATTGATACACTACCTCTTGGTTTCTAGGTGGGGTTTGGGTCTACCTTTTTCTTATTTAGGTTCTTCCTACCACCTAGAGGTAAGTTAGTATACATTGGTACATCAGGATTGACTCTTGTGCTTTTTCTTTTGTCAGCTATATTTACTATTCATCAAATAAGCACTAGCTTCAAAACCTTGATTGAGTAGCCACCATATTCTTAGGAAAAAGTAACAATAAAATAACTCTTGACTTTTAGGGAAAGGACACAAGATAATATAAACATATATGACACACTGAGGAACCAATAAAAAAAATCAAAAGACCATAACTTTGGCTTGATAGATAATACACTTGAAAGGGTTGTATACATCAGTGCACACATGTGGCATTTGGGTTTCCTTTCCTTTTTAAATTCTCAAGGTTTGTCACCAAAAAAAGTCCAACATTACCACAAATAGTACTAAAATGATCTAACAAACATGTACACAACATGACCAAAGAAACCACAATTCTTCTCACACGTGTTGAACAAGTCCCCTATAGAGTCACCATTTTGTTGGTGTTTTTCAACTCCTAAACAACAAAAGCTCAATACCAAGATAATAATACACAAATCTAGGAACTAGCTACTTTCCATTAACACTTATGTATGTATATTACTTGGATCCAACTTCAAAAAAACCAAGACTAGTTTTCTACTCTTTAGGCTTTGCAAAAATGAGGTGGGTATACCTAGGGGATGATTCAAATGAATGTATTGTATGAGAATCCTTTTAGTTTCATTCTAATTCTCATCTCCTATCTCTGACATATACATAGTTTATCCATTCTTTGACATTTATAGATGATATACATCCCTTATAAGTAGATTTCGTCACAATTCTCCTTAGGTTTATAAATATTTCTAAAAATTGTAGCTATCTAAGACTAAGAGATCAGATGTAAAAAACTGCCGACCTTCTTTGAAACTCTTCAAATGGTAAAATAAAAATGATTTTAATTTTTACAAATTGTGCTTATTCATGATCTCTTTATCTATAGTTTGGATTAACTAGATCAGTGCTTTATCTATTGGGATTCAGAGTCTACTTCAATTTATAGATCAAATTGATTGCATTACAATCAATACTATCAACAATTCTTACTGGAATTCATTCTTATAGACATCCTTCCTATTACCTTAGCAACCCTATCAAATTCACTAGTGCATTTACTTAATTCATTAAATCAATAACAATAATTAATTGACATACAATCTAAGTGAATTGCATTCAATTGGACAAGCTTTGCTCACACAACATCAGAATGACTAGGTAATAACAATGGAGACAAATTTCAGCAAGAACAGATATGGGAACAATTCAACTTTGTATTAATCTTCTTTGAAAATTATATAAAATTATAATAAGACTCAAAATGATTCAAAATAAAAACATTAAACCCCTGTAACATCAATATATTCCCAACTATTTGTAGAAGAAATACATCATAAGTTTTGCACTAATAAATTGGACCGAGCCATATTTAGTATAGACCAAAATTGAAAATGAAATCAAACCTTTCTGTGGCCTTAGAATCTCATTTAAATAGAGTGAGATGCAACAAGCTTCAGGCATAGAGAATTGATAGGTGTCAACCTAGACAAAAGATATCTACATTTAGGTGTCACAAAAAGACAAAAATTGTGTAATAGAGAAAACTTATACATCAAATTATCCTTTTTGTAGGCCCCTCTTCTATTAGATTTTAAAATGCTACAAGTTCCATGATTGGCCTTTAGTTATTTTGAGTCCTCAAAATATGTAGCTATCAAGTTTGCCAATGATGTGTTAGGCTCTAATTCCTATAAATTCACCTCTACTCTGACATCTCCACTTGCATCATCATGTACTACCAAGGTGACAGTTATATTTGGTTTCATTTCTGCCACATCATCCATCTGGCCCAATGTACTTTCCACGAGAGATGAATACCCTTCTTTGTCTTCTTCTCTCTTCTAATCTTTCTAGGGTGTATCAATAATCTATACTTCATCTGGATTAATTTCATCATCATCACCCTCAACCTCTTCCAATTGCTCATTAGAAGCAACATTAGCCATCCACTTGTCAAAGAGAGTTTCATTTGGCTAGTTAAACTATAGAATATCTCTTTGCTTTTTGATCACATATTCTGCCTCTTTATCAATACTAACAAAATCTTGCTTTAAAGAATCAAAAAATAACTAGGCCTTTACTATTTCTTCTATTGTGGCTACCCACCATGCATGTCCTTTTTCATTTATGAATTCATTCATTCTTAAACAAAATAGATCATCTAATTCTTTAGCCCATTCATGTTTATTTTTCAATTTATTTTTCTTATCCAAAGCAAGTGAGAATAAATGAAATTTCTTACTCTTGTACTTATCCAAATAGCTAACAATTTTTCTTTGTAGCTCAACTCTCCTGTCATCAAATTTTGTGAGATCATGAGCAAGATCGTAAGTTATTTCAATCTAATCATGTGAAGACCTTAGTATAGAGTAGCACAAGAATGCGATTTCCTTTCTCCTCTTACTCCACTTATTAACAATAGGTCTCAAAGCCTCATCACTTGCTTTTATTTCATCCCACATGTTTAGTAATTTTTCTAATTGATTAGAAAACAATGACATTCAATTTTATCAACCATATATATGAGAGCCTTTCTTAGTTTGTCTTCATATTGCACATTGAACTCTATATGTAGTGCCCATAGTTTGCTCTTTTCTTCTTCAAAATCTTCAGCTATGTAATATTGTGGCCTTTGTGGAGTATCTAGCATTTCTATGAGTGGAGTGGATTTAAAAGGTTCCACTCATGGGTTAGGATATGTAATCCTTGGCCTATAAGACTTCCCCATTACCTTATTTTCAAGTTCAAGTTTTTTTTTGAACTTCTTTATTATAAGCCTCCAAATCTTTTTCATATTTACTCTTTAGTTAAAACACCGCCTTCTCTTCTTTCTCTATAGTAGCCATAACTAAATGAGATGTTCCAACATTCATACGTGCAACCTCTAAATGGGAGGCATCTAGTACCCTTTTGACAATTATATTTCCAATCATCCCAGTACTATCTGATTGCAAAGATATTGTTTTAGACCCTTTCCTGATCGACCAAATGACCAAAGCAACTTGGTCCTCACTAAATGTAGTACCTTTGAATTCCTTTTTGGTTTGATCATCTAGTTCCAATTTATTTGAAATTGAATTAAAAACTAGAGAATCTACTATATCCCAATTGGATAGCAATAAAATATTTGATGCTTTTACCATCTACCTCCCCTCTTCAAGGGTTATACTTTGAAATTATTTTATCATCTCATATTTTATTTGGGTTTGAATGGCTACATCTTCAATTTCTAAATTACTTAGTCTTCAATTTATTGCACCTTTCTTCATACTTTCCTATGTTTGTTCTCCATGCAAACTGGTAGAAGGCTCTGGGTTTAACAAAACTATCATCTAACAAAAATTGATGACTAGCTTGCTCTATCACAGGGTCTATCTCCCTTCCCTTATAATCTACCACTTTCAAATCTATGCTTGGCATAGGAGGCTCCTGGGGGTTTCCCTCATCTAATTTTTCCTGGGTAATAAAAACTCCTCCTTGGGACCCCAATTGTTCAATTTTCTCTCTAGTAAGATGTTCCTCTTCAATCCACAAAGGGGATTATGTAGGTGAATATTTCTATATGTGAGGACCTTAATTATTTATTATTTTCACCTCTTAAGGGAGGGCTCATCAGGTCTCTCTTCCAAGACAACACTAGTGGATTCTATTATTTGTTTACCCTTATCCACAGTGGCCTTCTTATTTTGTATCAAAGTATACCCTGACCTTTTTTGAACAATCAATTGTCCTGCGCCTACATTAGGAGTGAATGCTAATCTCCTCATAACCTCTTTGGCCTTATCTAGATAAGCATTAATAAAAAATATTATTTTTCATTCATATTTTTCATTATTTCAAGAAAAGTAATCATGAGTTTATAAATTCTATCTGCCTCTGTGCTGGCTTTATCTAGAGGACTATAATCTTCATCAAAACAATGTATAAACTCCAAAAATCTTGAGAAACCCTCCACTTTTATTTCTTGGTTTCTTGCTCTTGCAAGGAGAACTCATTTCTTATTATGTCCTCAAGGTAATATGGCTCATTTTTTATTTTACCAAGCTTGGCTCTGTGCCTAAAAGCCAAGTCATAGAATCCCTTAGAGTCACAAAAATGGGAATGAGACACAACCATCTTATACTAGTCTAGTATTTTGTAAAGCGATAGCCAACCACCTTTTGTAATCACAAATTGGTGAGCTAAAGTGCAAGTTGGGAAAATTGACCCTCTTTGCCGTTTCACCAAATATTTTTCCTCCAATCCTCCTAGCTACTAAAAAAATTTACTACCCCTACCATTAATGGCACCTCGTAGGGCAATACATGAGGAGTTCGTTTGAAACCATAAATCCTAAAAATAGTTGAAACAAAGTATGGGATAATGTCTCCCTAATTATGTGATACTTTCAAATCAATAGGATGATCCATGGGCTTGATAAGATTTACCAGTGTCTTAGGCACTTTTGGATTATTACTTAATAAAAGGCACCTCAATTTTGAAGCAAAGTACCTATAAAATCTAATAGAACTAGCTTTTTCAACATCGCATGTCATATCTGCACTCCATAACTAGACTGGCAATGCTTCTCCATCTTCTTGTCTGTTCAACTTCATTTCCTTACCAAAATATGTTACTCACTTGAATTAAAACATATGCATCAACAAAGAATAATGACCAAAAGTTTTCTCTACTTTGCCTTTTACAATCCCAATTAGGCCTATGTGAATTTCTTTTGCTAAATAGGAGGCAAAATCAAAGATAACATCAACACCAAAAGAAGCAATCTGAATAATCATATACATAAAACTTATAGACATAAAATTCTCTTCATCTTCACCAAAAACTCGACATAGAGTCCTATTTGCCTCCATAGCCTGGGTGTTGAAATACCCCTTTTTGAAAGGTTCCCTAGAGGATGTTGTGATTGCTGACATTGTTCCAATTGTGCCTATATGTGCTCTTAGTGCACCCTGCCTAATTGCATCCTTCTTTGATAAATATTATTTTTCTAACTCTTGTAGGTCAATGGGTATATGATATTCTGTTAGTGGCTCTAGGCCAAATTCCTTTCGAGTTTCCTCAAGGTCGATTGTGATTAGAATCTCACCATCAATTCTTCTCACTACTTTGATTGCTGAATCATAATTTTTTGCAATGGCCTTTAAGAGGTCATAATCCATAAAAACACTATGAACCACTAGCTTTACCAAATCAAAGTTCGAGATATTTTCATGAGGGGCAAATAAATTCCTTTCCAAAAACCATTTTTTGAACAAAGAAAGCCTAGTTTGAGAAGTTTTGGCATCCCTAACCTAATTCCCCCTATCATATAACCCATCTAAAATTTTGAGTCTAGGGTTTAATGAGGTTAACTTTTTCACTTTCCTAGTTTGATTTATGGATTCAGGTAGTAATTCAAGAAGATCATCATGGATATTCCTATCCAAATAGTCTTCGTGACTGGAGAAAACCTTCTTTGTAGGCATACTGAATACAATCTATAGAAAACTAGATTACTTCAAAGAGTATGGAGAGCAAGAACATGCCTAATTTTCTACTTATTCTTCTTTATAATTCTGCAATTCTTTGTGAACAAAGGGAAATTGTTTCACGTTTTGATCAAGCCCAACACAAATTTTTAATAACTTCTTTTTTGGAGACCTAAAATTTTGTTCCCATGAGATGAAAATGGAAAATCTTTCTGCAATATACTCTATTTCCTGCTGACATGAGAAGCTTTTATTTCTCATTAATGAACTATAAGGGAAATAGAGTGGCACCACATTTGGATTTTAAAACTACGATGTCAATCCTAACAAATCTAATGATCTAGGAGTGAAAACATGAATGACTTATTTTACACTTGCCACACTAGAAGTCAATCCATTGAAAATCCTCCACATGTGCTTTTCCTTCACTGTTGGTGCTATAAATTGGATCCACTAATTCTTAAGGACACATGTCACCCAGTCGCTACATCGCTATGCATAAAAAGTGAGCATGTTGTCTATGTGACATAGTGACAGTCATTGATTTCATTTCAATCTAATTATGAGCATTTTATTTATGGTTCCATAAAACTATGGTGGGTCCCTCCTTTGCTCCCATTGGTTGCTATGTTGCTAGTTTTAAAGAGTGAGCAACTCCTCATAGCGACGAAGTGACGACCGTTGATCTGAGCTTGATCTGATGGTGAGGAATTTGCATTAATTTTCATTTAACTATGGTAGGTCCCAATGTTCTTTACCTTAGTCACCATTTTGCATTGAGTAAAAAGTGAGAAATTCTTCATAGCGATGAAACGGCGATCATTGATCTAATTGCAACAAACTTCCATCTACCCTTTCCTTTCAAGTGTGGGTCCATGTCATGTATGACTTGGAAACATCCTGACAAGTTAGTAAAGAATTCAATATTTTAATCCTTGTGTAACATCAAATGATTGGGCCCCACCATGTGTAGGGCCCATTTTTCGTTGCACCAAAAGCCATGACTATTAGTGAACATGGAACACCACATAATTAACCACCTGTGGGCAGGGGAGCGCATCGCATCACCCAACAATCTCTCCCTCAACGCGCATACCAGGTGCTTACATGGGTCGGGAAGGCACCAGAGAGATTTGAACCCATGACCAGGCCAAAACCACGCTCTGATACCAATTGTAGGGCCCATTTGCCATTGCACCAAAAGCCATGACTGTTAGTGAACATGGAACACCACATAATTAACCACCTTTGGGCAGGGGAGCGCGTCGCATCACCCAAAAATCTCCCCCTCGACGCGCATACCAGGTGCTTACGCGGGTCGGGAAGGCACCGGGGAGATTTGAACCCAACACCATGTTCCATATTTTTAGGTAAGGTGCTATGTCACTATTGGTAGGGCACAAGGACTTTCTGGTTGCAACATAACAACTTCCCATGTTCTTGAAAGTTCTAATCCACACATGTTTCTTTGAAGATGCAACCATGTCAAGGTGATTATGTGACTCATTTATGATGAAAGGGTTGTTGGGACCCACCCTTCCAATTGCTACTGTAAACCTATTTCTCGTCAAGGTGCTATGTTGCTACCAACAAGATTCCTTACTTTCTCGATCATGACATAGTGACCTTCTTAATATTATTGAAAATTTGGTGCCAAGAAGGTCTCTACATTTATATCATGATTACCATAATCAATGCCTCTAACAAAGGAATAAAGGTGTATGATGATATTACAGTGGAGAACTTTTTTGTTCCCATTTTTTGTTTAAAACCTATCATCCATTCTATTCTCTGATAAGGCACTATGTCACTACTGATAGGGCACATTCTTTTTCTAGTCACCACATAGTGATCCATTGGAAAAACCAAACTCTAGTGATGCCAATTTTAACTCATTCCAAGTGGTCCCCTCTTCGACACTGACAACTTTGACATCAATCACGTCACCAAAACCTCGAGACAACCAAGATTTTTGATGCCGACTCTCAACTTTACAACACCACTATTCCAATTCATAGTAGTCACTATGTTGAATGGGTTAAAAACCTTGCATTTCCTTGATGCGACATAATGACCACCATTGATCTTATAGAGATCCGACGATACAAACAATTTTGCTAACAAGCCCTAGAAAAGTGCTAATTCAAACGGATGTTGAAGGAATATTTGTAATTCAAAACACCTTCACACCCAATTAAAATTTAAAAAGCACAAGAACTAGGCATAAAGCTTAGGGTCTAATAGGGTTCTCATAAGTGTTTTTAAAAAAAATTTAAAATTTAAAAAATAGAAAACCAAAACCCTATCAGGCAAGACATAAATTATTTTGATTATTATACCTAGAACTAGAAAAATTTAAAGTTGTAACAACCAGACCAATAGGATGATGTGTTACCAACTATTCATTTGATGTCTCATTCTCTTCTATCTTCTTTCTACATATTTTACACATATCATCACGTACTTCATCAACAATAACTTTTCCTTTTCCTTTTGTGTCTTCTTCCTTAGGTGCTAATACTCAATACCTACAATTTTTGCTTAAGTGACCTTGCTTTTGATAATGATAACATGTCATTTTAGGACTTCTCCAATTTCTATGTCTTCCTCCAGATTTCAATCTCACACAATTATCATCAATGTGATCATATTTTCTCCATGCAATATAAGTATACAATGTATTATAGTCCCAATTGATTGTGTCACCCTTCATTCTCAGTGTCTAGTTAGACTTCTATGATGTGTAGCCTTGTGACTTGTGTCCAAAATTGTTGCAAGTATAATAGTAACCATTGAAATCATACCTCTTAGGGGATTGACTAAACTTGGATCTACATTCATATACTTGATGACCATACTTATTGTTATTATAATAATCACCATCAAGCTTATGAGTAATATTGGATTTACCATTTTTTCTCATGTAAACATTTGTTGTGCATGGACAGGTTTTCCACAATGATAGCATGTAGGATTATTTGGCTTGGGATTTGTATAGATAATATTTTGTTTCACTTGCTTAGATGATTCTCTTTTTTTGGTTATGGAATGATTGGTATAGCCTAGTCCAGATGTGTCTCTCCAATACCTCTATCCTCTTAGGTATTCATCTAGTATTCTTATGATTTACTCTGAGCTCTTCAACCTTCATTGGGTTCTTTCTCTAATATTAGTTTTCTCTTCATCTTTTCATTCTCAAGTATCCATTCAATAATTTAATTCATCTTTATGCCAATCTGAGTATTTGCACCAAGTAGTTGATTTACCATATCATAGTGATTCTGAGTCAACCTCATGATTTCTTCATCTGTAGCATCCAATCTTGTAGTAATTTGTCTCTTATCTTCTTCAATCATCCTTTTCTCATTCTCATCTTGTGTCTTTTGTTCCATTAATTCACAACACCTTATATAATCAACTTCTTGTTCTTTCTTTAGTAAATTCAACTGCTTAGTCAGGTTATTCTTCTTTTCCATTAGATAATCTATAACAATAGTAGATTCATTAGACATGTTTCTATTAGATAGTTCCTCAATCAATTACTCCTAATAGGTAGTGGCATTCATTTATTAGGCAATTTACTTTCTTTTACTCAGTGACTGCTTTAGTTTATCCTTCATCTCATTGATCTGTTTCTTTGATTCTCAATGGCTTTGTCAATCCTATACCTTTCCATATCTCAGATCACTTCTCTTAAGTGGTAAAACCCTTTTAACAAGAGAACTAAGCTCTAGTACCAATTGTTGGATTACTTAGGAAAGGTAGGATGCTAAGAGGGGGGGATCAGTATCCTCAAAAGCTTTAACCTTTAAAAAAATCTATAATGCCCTTGTTATTTTCATAGCTAGGTAAACATATATCATTAACCTCAATACTTGGATAAGAATAACTTTATCTATTCTATCTTGCATGAATCATGAAAATATATACCATAAAAACATGGTACATAACACAAGTATTTGGTCATGCAGAAACCCTTGGTTAGAGGAAAAAATGTAGTGGGGATGGTACCCAAAAATCCATCACTACTACCATTAGAGGGTGCTTTGTTATGGATTCCAATATTTTTTCACCTCTCTTGACTTACTCTACTAGGAGTAATATAAAGAGATATGCTAGGACCTACCTTTTTTGAGGATTTTACAATACTATACAAAGTGTGTACTCGATCAAGAGATTTTACAAAAGATTTTTAAGTCTACATTCTCAAAGGATTTAATCTACTAGTAATGGTTAGAGAATAGAAATTTAAGTTGATCTATACAATGCAATTTACTTTGCCATCAGATCCCTCTTCTTCTCACTTATATATTACCTCTAGTGACTAGTATAACAAATCCTTCCTTATACTACCTGAATCTCTACCCATCCTTCTGAATTAACCCCTTCTCAACATAACATTAATAACAAATATAAATCTCATCTCTACAACAATTTTAAATAATTCAATGTAGGTACTTAAATAATTTTATTTTTCCTCTTATAACCACTGACCTAATTAGGATTTTAGAATTCTCTAGAATATTATACTAATCAAAGTAAATGATATAGAACAATACTTGTTCCATACTTTTCCTTTTTGTCATTTCATTGGCCTTATCTTCCTTGAAATCATAAACAATCAATTCACATTCAACAATAAATCTTTTCAAATATTTAACTCAATCTATGCGATTTAAGTGTGTCTCTTGGTAGGTTCAGCTCACATTATATTCTGTGCCATTATGAATATTTATGTTCTCGCTGTATAACTTGGCATACACTCTATTTCTACTAGGTAGTTGTGTTGTCACTCATGTCCTCCAAGCTTAGTTATGTGTACAATACTCAGTGAATTCTATGCTTGGTTAGAATTTATTTATTCAGTATATACTAATTCCTGGCTATAACTAGAAACTTTATACTTTTCCTTTTCCTTGTGTTCAGGCAATACAATATATTACTTTGTAACTTAGTGACAATGTTCATCAACTAATATCTGCTTCCTTCATCATTCACTATTTGGCACTAATGAGAACATGAATGTGTCTTAGGAGTAACATGGACTTACTAGAAAATCAAACTAACCTTATTCACCACATTAAAGATACTAGTATTAATCCAACCCTAGATCCCAAATGGATCAAGTTTCTTCAAAGAGAAACCACAACCCTAGAAATCTACTTAACAAATCTCATAGAGAATATAGAACTTGGAAATAGAAGACGAATAAGACCTATACAGTTAATAAAATTAATACAATGCCAAAAATATAGTAATTTCAAAGATTCATAAAGCTCTTGCATATAAGTATCAACCTTATAAGTTTAGAGCTACTACTATTACTAAAAAGAGCTACTACTATTACTAAAAAGAGTAAATGTTTATATATTCCAAGTATTAAATTTATTAGTAATAATTAAAAATAGTTCCTTAGGTAACTTATAAAAATAAAAATAGTGAGTGATTTACAAAATTTAATAATACAAATAACATGTTAAAAGATAAATAAATTAAGAATGAAAAATTCCTTATTATTAGTAATGAGCATAGTTACTAACAACGATGGCTAAAGTGCGAGAATTGGAATGACCCGGTCTCATATAATCTAGATTTGGCCAAATTGGTTAAGGTAAAATTTCCCTGAACAAGTTAGAAATACAACCCTATTTAATTATCTAGTTTACCTTCATCATATGAATAATTCTATTAAAAAAAACCTTTATCAAGACCCCTTTTCTTCTATAAAGGTTACAGTGTAAATTTCTTTTAGTGGAGCTGTAATATGAATGAGGATTTTGTGGAAAGGATAAGCATGCCCTAGATATGGATTGCAATAAAATCTTCACCAATTGAATTATTGTATTTTCATATAATAGAACAAATTGGACTATCAATTGGAGAATTCATAAGTTTTGAATATAATTTTAAGGAAACAAATGATGTTAAGATCTTAGTTAATATTAAACTTCGAAACCTAGATTTTAAGGTAATAAAAATTATAAATAATAGATCTATATATGAATTAAATTATACTAAATTTGAGGAGATTATTCATAATATACCAATTCTTGAATTAGATATTAGTAAAGATAATAATATCTCTAGTTTTAAAAACTATAAAAGAAATACAAATATGAAAAAGTTATTTGATAAATTTATCAATGAATAGGAAATAGATTTATTACTTATTAACAAGTTTAATCAACTTGAGTTTAATACTGGTCTTCCAATCCAAAATAATATTAATGGACCAAAACCTAGTCTTGTTAGTTTAATTGTCTGTTCTACAAAAGATACTGAAAAAGGAGAAATAATAGGAGAGGAGTTGATCCAGCCTAATAATAGCAACATGAGTCCTAAATTTAGCAAGACTCCAGCCTAGGATTTATTTATTAACACTTTATATTGAAATAGGAATATAAACCTTGAAGACAATAATACCAAAAGTAAACCTCATAATTGTCAACCTTGTGAGCATTGCAAACAAAAAAGTATTTATATTGAAGATATTAAAGAAAATTTGAACACATAAAAAATTACCAATGACCTCATATTAATAAAAAAATGATATTAGTGATCAATTAATCTTACCAGAAAAAGAACATTCAGAACATCAGCAATCAATGAGTCTATTTCCCTTTAAAGAGGTTGGTAATGGTATAGTATTCCCAAATAATCTAGGAACCTAGTTGATGCTGAAAATAAATATTGTTATAAACCAGAATAAAAAAGAACCTAATCCTCTGATTAATAAAGAAAATTCATGTAGGGTAGAGTTAGTTAGCCAAGAAGGAAACAAAGACTATACGTTAGAATTGTTGAAAAATTCAAATAAGCACATTAAGGACAATCAACACATATCTATAAATATAATGGACAAGGCCAATAATTTGGTGCCTAAAGAAAATGGTCAAGCAATTCCTTATAATACCAAGAATAGAATAAATATAGATAAGGAAAAATAAAAAAATGAAACAAGATCAATGATAATAAATAAATAAATAAATTAGTAATGAAAAATTAGATGGATAATATAGTAATTAATAAGCCAAAGAAAAGAGCTAAAAAACAAAAATTACATAAGAAGGAAATAAAAATATGTTTGAAGATGACAAATTTTTAAATAATTGAACCAAGAGCTAAAAGTTACTAAGGAGAAAATCCTCAATCAAATTACCATAGAGGTAGAAACTTACCTTAGGAGCTATGAGTTTATTAATTAAGGGAATCCAACCATTGCTTTGGAAATTGATCAAAAAACATAATATTGGGAAGAGTTTGGTGCTCAAAAAACTCCATCAATAGTACAAGATAATAAAATTTATAAAAAATTAGAGAATTACGTCAATCGTGTGGATACAATATAAAAAATAGGAGTAGATAACTGTCTTGATTCTGGCTTAATTGATATAATTATACATGAGCTCAGGGAATAAAATGTAGTAAAGAGTGACAACTCAATAGAAATCAACATACTAAATAAAAGTAATAGTCTTGATAAGCTAGGTATTTTTGCTACATTAGAAGGAATTGCCCAATTGAAATGCAAAAAATATATATAAAATGAGGTAGGAAATCAATTACAAAACTTAGAACAATAGGGGAACTGACTATGAACGAAAAAATTAAGGATTTATTGCATGCAGGAAAGGGGAAATTCGTTTCCATAGCACCATGAAACTCACAATGTCGAATGTTAGGGGACTAAATGCCCATAACAATTTTTTTTGTTAAAATGTAATTTAATGCTATTTGAATATGAAATTATTGTATTACAAGAAACCAAATTCAATAAAGAAGAGGGATTAAAACTTAGCAAGAAACTATGTTTCTGGAGATCCAAAATGATAGAATCATTAGAGGTGACAAGTGCTATTGAAATTCTTTGGGATCCAAGAAAAAATTATTTCAAATTGCTAGTTTCTAATAATAATTGGATGGGTGGGAATATTAAAATCCTTAGAAGATATATTCTATTCATATTCATTAATGTATATGGACCTATACCGAAAAAAGACACGAAAACATTATGGAATAAAATCAATATTTTTTAGAAGTAAATTATGCGAAAAACATATTTTTAGGGAATGATTTCAATTTTGTTCTTAATTTAAAAGAAAAATTTGGACCTTCCCAACTGATAACATAGACAATGACTGAACTTATAGAATGGTAAATTCAACAATAATTTGATTGATATTCCAACCTAATGGAGCATTCACATGGAATAATCAAAAAACATTCTTTTCTAACATAGTAGAAATACTAGATAGATTTATTTTCAAAGGGGATCTTTGTACTTTCAACACATGTTTCAAAAATGTAATCATTCCTAATATAGGTTCAAATCATTTCTCAGTAAGACTCAAGAACTAGCATAACAAATTAAACCTTTTAGAAATCACTTTAAATGTGAAAAATATGGTTTTTAGATAATAGCTTTCTTAAAAATATAAAATAGTGGTGGCAAGAGAGTAATTTTGAAGGGTCTAAAATGTTTTGCTTTGTAACAAAGCTGAAAATACTAAAAGAAAAGATTGTGTAATGGAATAAATAACACTTTAATAACATTTTTAAAGAAAAGCTAGAAAATGAAGAGGAAATAAAAAAGCATAATGAAGAAGTACTTAAGAATAGAATGTATAATGAAAAATACATAAAGGAAAAAAAAATTCTAGCAAACTAGGAAAATATTCTAGCTAAAGAAGAAACTTATTGAAAATAAATTTCATAGGAAAGATGGTGATCAAAAGGTAATAGAAACATGGAATTCTTCCATAATAGCACCATTAACAAAAGGAATGCCAACAAAATAATAAAAGTTAAGTATAATGCAAGAAATGTGTGTGAAAATCTCAAATAGAAATTTTTTTTTTGAATTACCATACCAATATTTTAAGTAGTTCTGAAACATCTAACCTATCCACTCAAAACATAATAAAAAAATCTATCCCAAAAGTATTAAAAAAAAGATAACAAAATTTTATGCAATAAATTCTCTATTAAAGAAATTAAATAAGGTCTTTTTGAAATTAACTCAGATAAGTCTCTAGGTTTAGATGGCTTTCAACTTTGATTTTAAATTCTTTTTTGGGATATCCTAGGTTACGATTTGTGGGAAGCAATTGAAGCTACTAGAAGTTTGGAGAAGCTCTTAATCAAGATTAACAACACGTTCCTAGAATTAATACTCAAAAAATTAAACCATGAAGATCCTAGGGATTTTAGATAAATAGCATTGAGAAACATTATATACAAAATATTTTCCAAATAATTAGCTGATATACTAAAAAAGTCCTACCAAAACTCATTTCAAAAAAACAAACTAGATTTGTTCCAAATAGGTCAATATTCAACGGGATCATTATTATCCAAGAACTAACACACTCAGCTCAAATAAATAAAGAAAAACTTGTAGGCTAATGAAATTAGACATTTAAAAGGATTATGATAAGGTGGATTGGCATTTTTTAATGTAAGGTTATGAAATTTTTTAGCTTTACCAATCAATAGATAAACCTAATCTATAATTGCATATCAACCCCTAAAATATTCTTGCTCATAAATGACAATCCTGAAGGTTCCTTTACCGTATCTAGAGGTATTAGACAAAGAGATCCATTATCGCCTTTTCTTTTCATAATTATGATTGAAGCATTTGGAAGAGAAATTAAAGAGGCATAATTGGTAGGATGAATTAAGGGAATCAAAGTAACAGAGGAAGTTCCTAAAATAGCCCATCAATAATTTACTGATGACACTATTCTTCCAAGTGAAAGTATAATAGAAGAAGCCATGAGCTTTAAAAAATATATTAATACTTATATGTAGAGATTGGGGCAAAAAGCTAGTTCAAATAAATCATAGAATTTTGTTTTCTAAACACTAGCCTCAAAATTGAACAAAATATTTGTAATATTATGGGATGCAAGAAAGAAAATTTCCCTTATAAATATCTAGGTATTCAACTAGATAAAGGGGTTATAGATAGCAATACTTGGGATCTCGATGTAGAAAAACTAGATAAAAAATGGAAAGTTGGAAAGGAAAATGGTTAACAAAAGCTAGTAGAACTACTATGATTGAATAAATGTTATCAATAATTCCTAGTTATCAAATGTTGTGTCTCCCTCTTCCCAAAGGAGTTTTAAAAAGGGATAAAATTTATAGACCTAAAGAATTAGGATGTTTAGGTATCAAGAACTAGATTTGGCAAAATGAAGCCCTGGGAGTAAAGCTAGTTTGGAGAATGTATCAAGAACACAAAATAAAATGGGAAAAAATCCTATCCACAAGAACCTAAATAGCTCTAATCCAATTTCTTTCTTTCTAACTAAAAACCCACCCAAAGGATCTAAAATTTGGAACTTCATGTTACAATGTTGCCCTCTTATTAACAACAACCTAACTTAGGATATTGGACTATGTTAGGAGGCCTTATTATGGGAAGATTCATGGGATGAATTACACCATCTTGATAGTTTAAATTTAACAACAAATATCAAACCAACACTCAAACTTATGGGGAAAACAAGTTAGTGATTATAAAAAAATAAAATAGTGAAGCTCACAATAGCAGTTATAATTGAAAATCCATCGAATAAACTAATCTACCCATCTAGGTAAAATCAATTTATAATCAATTTATGGAAAATAGAAAAACTAATCATAAGGAGAGGCTAGATAAGTTAATCTTAGGTACATCAAAGAATAGAGCATATAGTGTTAAAAGAAGATATGAATTAATAATAAATTCCCAACAATGGGAAAAGATAGATATCCTTCTCAGTCTTTGTTGGCATTCTGCTTATAATCTCCCAAAGGAAGGTACATACTTTTCTTTGGGAAACCTTGTGAGAAAGAATTGTTATAGTGGATAGATTTAGGGTCTTAAAAGATGCCCTCTATGTGAAAATAAATAAAAAATGATTGAACATCTACTTTACCAATATCCCTTTGCTAATAAATGTTGGCAATGGTTATGTCAAAAAATGAATTGGTCAACAAATTTCCCTAACAAACTCAATACTTTTTTGAAAAGATAGCCTAAATTAGGAAAAAATAAAGTTTATATTAATTTATGTAAATATCTCATTCTATTCTATTATGGGAGACATGGAAGGATCTATAAACAAAAGGATCTTTGCCAATGACAATATGGGTATAACTTCCCTTAGTAAAATAGAAGCATACATCGTAGAAGTAGAAAATAATAATAGAATAAACTCTCATATAGAATAAGGATCTTTCTCTGAATGGGATTCTCAAATGAGGAAACATTGGTTTAAACTTATTAATCCTCCATTATCCTATTTAAGTGGTAAGAAAAAAGATATATTAATTGTAAATGGGAGCCTCCTCCAGTTGGATGGGTCAAAATCAACTCTGATGGTGCCTTAAGATAAAATCTAGGACCCATGGGTCTAGGTTGTATTATCCACTCTGAAAGAAACTCTTGATTAGTCAAATGATCTAAACATCTAGGTGTCTCATCTATTAACGTAGTATAATTAGAATCTTGGATTGAATGTATAAAACTCATCTTGAAGATAGGGATTAAAAGATTAGTAATTGAAGGATATTCAAAAATTATACATAATGCCCTTAGTAAAAGAAACACACCTAACTGGATCTTAAACTCCAAATTTGAACATGCTTTACAAGAAATAAACAATTTTGAAAAAATAATTATCAAACATATTTATCGAGAAGGAAAAAGGGAAGCAGATTCATTAGCCAAAAAAGGTGCAGATGATGAAGATTCAAAAATCAATTTGAATTGTATAAATTGTCAAGCAGACTAAAATTTCAAGTAGCATTAAGGTGTGTTGAGGTGTGTTTAAACTTTGTCAAAGTTTTCCTTTCTTAGAAGAGTTTTTGTCTAAAAAGGGGATTAGTATATTTGCCTTAGATTATAAAATTCTATTGTCTTGGTTAGCCTTACAAATTAATTATTAGTATTCATTTATGAAATTAACTAGTATTAGAGTAAAGATTATAATTATGATTAGTATAATGGTAAATCAACAAAGTATAAATTTATGCTTACAAAACTAATTTTCAAATATTCGACCTAGACAATATCAATGATTTACTTATCCAATTTAATCAGCCATATAATTAGCAAAAAAAAATTATAAATCTTCATAATTAAAATAAAATTTAATCAATTAAAATAAAATTAAATCATAATGATCCTCTGAACTTAATTAGGATTTATATATTAGTCAAGGTCTATCCTCAAGCCTTAAGCTAGTATGTTGTTTAGTTCTATCACATGTATTGACACTTTCTCTCATCTTCCTTCTTCTTTCCATTTTAGCTATGTTTTTTCTTTATTCTATTAGTTTCCCTATGTTTACATGTTTATGATGTATCCTAAGTATATTAGGTTTCTTTGTCTCTCTTAGTTTTGATCATATCTTTATTTCTCTTCTTTCTTCGATGCATGAATATGAATTACATATTTATATGTTTGAAAGCCTCTAGTCTTTCAAACATAACAATATCCCCTCATTTTTGGATACAATTTTTCAATTGTGTGTTGTCTTTGATGTCACACAAATGTCATATTAGCAATCAGATAGAGTCTACCAAGCTCAAAAGGTCAGCAAGGCAAAGGATAGTGTCTACTGAGCTCAGAAGGTCAGCAAGGCAAAGGATAGAGTCTATTGAGCTTAGAAGGTTAGCAAGGCAAAGGACAAAGTCTATTGAGCTCAGATGGTTAATGAGGCAAAAGGATAGAATCTACCCAGCCCAGGAGGTTAGTAAAGAAAAATTGCAATATCTATCGAGTAAATAGTTGTTATTGAGCTAACTCGATCATCAAAGGAAATGTGATAGAAACAATTCTTACCAATCTCACTTGGTCATCAAAGGAAATGTGGCAGAAGCAGTTCTTACTGAGCTCTCATGAAGGAATTCAGTTCTTACCGAGTAAACTCTGCAGCTAAAGGATTTTATGGATATTGCAATGTTAACTGAGTCAAGAAGGTTAATTTAGGAAGTTTTTGGAAGTAGTATCTACTGAGCAGGGTCGGCCAGTAAAAGGATTTTATTGTTTTATGAAATAACATTTATTTGTTTAGAGTAATATTTATAGCCGACTAATGTATGGTTTATTGGTAAATGTAACATGTAAATGGGCCAACTTGACAATCTGAATGGTATAATTAAGAGGTCAAGTTGCGAATTCTAAGTGTAAAGTGGAAGTGTGTGTGGAATTAATGTGATATGAAGACTGATTATTGTGGAAGTGAATTTGAAGGATGATCAGAGATCATTGAGGAGCAACAAAGCTATATTTGATCAAGGAGGATCTAATGATGTTGAATAGAGATCCGTAGTCAGCAAATCTAGTTGCATCATGTTTAGAACAATTCATTGTTGCTTTCTAACCATTGTAGTAGTGATTTCAAATCTCTTAATAGAGTTGGTTTAACAGCCATTTTGTAAATCCTCTAACAAGGTGACAATTTAGTTGAATTGTTCTAAAGACCTCTAGCAAGGCCACTCCTAATAGGGTGATTAAATCCTCTAACAGGGTCACACCTAACAGTGTGTATTGTAACATTTAATAGGGTTGGCTCTTAACAGGGCTCACTTCAAAAGAGTGAAAAATTGGTGACTAGTTACTTTGTGTTTTTTTCCATATTGGGTTTCCACGTTAAATCTGGTGTCTCTTGTATTCATTTTGTTTTCAATTGCATGCTAGTTTGCTCGAAGATAAGTAACAATTTAATCTATTGAGTTACAACATTTTTGTTATGTTTACTGAGTATTAGCAGTAACTAGATCTTTAAGACATCTAAGGGATCTATGGATTAATTTTTATGAGTAATTGATTCACCCCCCCCTCTGTTACTCTACCTTTAATTCCAACAATTGGTATCAGAGCTTTTGGTGCCTATAGGAAAAGATTTCAAGGATCTAAGCTAAAGATCAGGATGTCTTACAAAAAGGAAATTCCAAGACTTAACAGGGATAACTTCTTAGCATGGCAATGATTGATGAGGCTTCATCTGGCTTCTATTGGTGATACAGGGCTGAAGTACCTCAATGAAAAATATGAAGAACCTCTTGGTACATTATTTGTCAATGATATTGCTAAAAAGAAGACTCACAACAACATGATGATAGATATAGCATCTGCTCTAAGTTATGAAGAATTTGATGAGATCAAGGATTGCAAAACTGCCTTTGAAATGTGGAACAAGCTGAAAGAGATCTATGGAGGAGATGATAATGTGAGAAGAGCCAAAGTAGAAAGTTTGAGAGGACAATTTGATCAAATGAGGATCAGAGAGGATGAAAACATTGCAAAGTATGTTGAAAAGTTAAAGCATGTGTTAGTGCAATCAAAGCATCTGGAGGAGATATCAATGATGAGACAGTTGTAAGTAAAGTTCTTAGAACTCTACTTCCCATTTATGCAATCAAAGTCTCTACAATTCAAGAAAGAAGATGTGAGGAAAATCATAAAATAAATTTAGAGGCCATAGTTGGAAGATTGACTACTTTTGAGATAGACAACTATGACAATTATGTTTCAGCTGTCAAGAACATTGAATCAGCATTTGAAGGCAAGCTTTCACTCAAAGAAAATGAGAAAAAGATGAAGGATCTACAATTAGATAGTGATGAAGAATCAGAACAAAGTTTAGAAAGTGATCTTGAGGTGGTTGAAGCTCTACTAGCAAGAAAATATTCAAGAGGAAAAGAGAAATACAAAGGTAAGGTTCCTCTAATTTTCTTTTCTTGTGAAGAAATTGGACATATTGCAGCTAGGTGCCCAAATAAGCAGAACAAAGATGAGAAGAAAGGTCACAAGTACAATGGCAAGAAAGATTTCAAATCATTCAAGGATAAAGGTAAGAAAACATGTTTCATGGCTAAAGATTCTAATGATTTTGATGATAAAGAAGAAGATGAAATTGTCTACATTACTATGAAAGATGAATCTGATAATGATGAAGAAATGAAACTCATTTCTCATATGAGCAGAAATGATACATGGATAATAGATAGTGGTTGTTTTCATCACATGACTAGTGATAAAACTAAGTTTGAATACTTTGAAGACTATGATGGTGGCAGTGTAAGATTTGGTAACAATGAACCTTGTTGTATAAGAGGAAAAGGAAGAATCTCACTAACCAAGGAACTTGTATGTGATAATGCATATTGGGTAGAAGGACTAAAGCATAATTTGTTGAGTCTGGCACAACTACTCAATAATGGATTCAAAGTAGAATTTATGCATGGAAAAGAAAGATTGCTAGATGGCAAAGGAAAGCTAATTGGATTAGGCACTCAAACAAAAGGTAACTTATTTTATCTTGAACTTGGTGAATGTTCATGTTTCATTGCTCAAATTGAAGAGAGTTGGTTATGGCATAAGAGGTTATGTCATGTAAACTTTGACAACTTGATAAAGATAAGTAAATTTAGGAAAGTAAGACGTATTCCTAACATAAAAAAACTCGAGGTTGGTCTATGCAAGAATTGTTAAATTGGTAAAATGGTAAAGACTAGTTTTAAAAGCAAGAACTATCAGACTAAAGAAGTTCTAGAAATTGTGCATACTGATTTGTGTGGACCTATTAGCATTGAAAGTTATACTGGTGAAAAAAATTTCATTCTATTTTTTGATGATTATTCAAGAATGATGACTGTCATGTACCTAAGAGAGAAATTAGAAGCATTTGAAAAGTTCAAATGGTATTTGGCCAGAATAGAAAAGGAAATAGGCAAAAGACTAAAATGCTTAAGGTCTGACAGAGGTGGTGAATTCATTTCACATGAGTTCAATAACTTTTGCATTGAAAGGGGAATCAAAAGATAGGTTTCAGCACCTGGAACTCCTAAACAAAATGGAATAGCAGAAAGAAGGAACATATCTATCATGGATTGTGCAAGAACCTTAATGATTGAGAAAGGCATTGCTATCAAATATTGGAAGGAAGCTATCAGCACTACAATTCATACCTTGAAATGAGTACAATTGAAAAAGGACTCATTGAAAACACCCTATGAGTTGTGGTATGGCTACAAACCCAATGTAAATTATCTAAAAGTATTTGGAAGCAAATGTTACATTTTGAAAGAATCTAGAAAAGGTAAATTTGATGTAAAAAGTGATGAAACAATATTTTTGGGATACTCTTGCAAAGGAAAAGCATATAGATGTTTGAACTTATCTACTCACAAAGTCATAGGAAGTGCACATGTGAAAGTTGACGAGTTTGCAAAAATAACAAAAGAAGAAAGAAAAAAGGAACTTGAAGACTACAGAAGATTTGTTTACATGGAATCTGATACAATGCCAAGTATACCTATTAATCAAGAATCCTCAACTCTAGAGTCTTCATTAACTAAGTCACAAGAAGTTCAAACTAAGTCAGTACTTACTGAGATGCAAGAAATCGAGTTGCAAACATAAGCTACTGAGTTAGCATCTACCGAGCTTGAGCAACCAAAATTAGAACCAAAATTTGAGACACAGAAGGATAACAGTGCAAGTCATTCAAAAGGCAAGAAGCCCATGTTAGCCAAGTATGTTAGAAAGCATCATGCACTAGATCAGATCATTGGAGATAAATTAGAAGGAACAATGACAAGAAGTAAGTTAAAAGACACTTGTTTACTTGCTGATTTTGAACCTATAAATGTCAAAGATGCACTAGACAATGAAAGTTGGATTGAAGCTATGAATGAAGAGATAGAACAGATAGAGAAAAACAAAACATGGACTCTTGTACCTAGACCCAAAGACAAAAATGTGATTGGAACAAAGTGGGTATTCAGAAAAAAACTAAATGAAGATGGTAAGGTATCAAGGAAAAAAGCTAGACTGGTATGCAAAGGATACTCTCAAGAAGAAGGTGTAG
Source organism: Cupressus sempervirens (assembly GCA_028749045.1). Taxonomy (NCBI): domain Eukaryota; kingdom Viridiplantae; phylum Streptophyta; class Pinopsida; order Cupressales; family Cupressaceae; genus Cupressus; species Cupressus sempervirens. Next base: position 85,242,367 of record CM053791.1, on the reverse strand, counting down.
ACTATGGAGAAACTTTTCCTCCTGTTGCAAGATTAGAAGGTGTCAGAACCTTACTTGCATATGCTACATTCAAAGGATTCAAAGTTTATCATATGGATGTCAAGTCAGCATTTCTCAATGGCATATTGGATGCAGGGGTTTACATTGAATAACTTGAAGGTTTTGTTGATCCAGACAAGAAGGACATGGTATGCGAATTGCATAAAGCATTATATGGTCTGAAACAAGCCCCTAGAGCATGGTATGAAAGATCACATAACTATCTTATTTAGATTGGTTTTCAAAGAACTAATGACAACAGTAGTCTATACATAAAGGAAGGATCAGATAATAAGATTGTTTTGGCAAAAATATTTGTAGATGATACTTTGTTCATAGGAAATGATGATCTTTGCAAAGAATTTTTAGAACAAATGAACAAAGAATTTGAAATGTCAATGTTTGATGAAATCAAATTCTTTTTTGGTCTTCAAATTCAATAGAATAAGAATGGCATCCACATCACTCAATCTAAATACATCAAGGAGATACCGAAAAAGTTTGGTATGGAAGACTGCAACCCAGTTGGGACTCCTATGTGTACTAGATTAAAACTTACCAAGGATGATGAATCAAAGGAAGTGGATCAGAAATTGTATAGATGTATGATTGGAAAGTTGCAATATGTGGTGCACACAAAACCAGAAATCACATGATGGAAATCAAAAGGATCATGAGATACTCAAAAGGAACTGAAGAATATGGATTATGGTATAAACTTGGAGGAAATATGGATTTAAAGGTGTTCATTGATGCAGATTGGGTAGGAAATATTGATGACAAAAAGAGCACAAGTGGAGGAGCTTTCTTTCTTTGAAAAATGTTGGTTTCTTGGACAAGAAAAAAGCAGAATTGTACATCTCAATCCACAGCAGAGGCTGAATATGTTGTAGTAGTAGTAAATTGCTCAAACATTGTGTGGTTCAAACAATTATTGGAAGGTATGAAACAAGAAATAAATAAATGTGTTGTTATGTTTTGTGATAACACAAGTGCAATTAACATCTCCAAGAATCCAGTGATGCATTCAAAAACCAAGCATATTGCCATAAAGTATCACTTTGTTAGAGAATTGGTGCAAGAAAAGGAAATAAGATTGGAATATGTCCATACAAAGGAATGAATTGTTGACATATTCACAAAGCCTTTACCTAAGGATGCATTCTTATATCTAAGAGGTAAGTTAGGGGTCATTCCCCTATCTAAAGCTCACTTAAATATAGTTCTAGTGATGCATCAATAGAAACAGAATTGAGGATCTATTAGTTGGTACAACAAACCAATGAAGACATTGCATATGAATCAGTACATCAAGTACAATGCTATTCAGTTGTTTTGAATTTTCTTTGGCGTGTGTTGTCAAAGAGGGAGAGTATACTGTCATATCTTTCTAAAATTTGCAAAAAAATAAGAGTTTGTGTAAGAGGTAGAGATTATTATGAAAGAGGGAGTTTTCTATATTTGAAGAAGAAAGTGAAGTATTCTGTCAATAAAAGACTTGTTTTCAAATTTTATTCTACTATGACATGTTGTGTTGCCATCAATGCCAAAGAGGGAGATTGTTGGATATTATTGTTCAATTGTGTGTTGTCTTTGATGTCACACAAATGTCATATTAGTCATCAAATAGAGTCTACCGAGCTTAGAAGGTCAACAAGGCAAATGATAGTGTCTACTGAGCTCAGAAGGTCAGCAAGGCAAAGGATAGAGTCTACCAAGCTTAGAAGGTCAGCAAGGCAAAGGATAGAGTCTACCGAGCTCAGATGGTCAGTGAGGCAAAAGGACATTATCTACCGAGCCTAGGAGGTTAGCAAAGAAAACTTGCAGTATCTACTGAGTAAATAGTTGTTATCGAGCTAACTCGTTCATCAAAGGAAATGTGACAGAAACAGTTCTTACCAATCTCACTCAGTCATCAAAGGAAATGTGGTAGAAGTAGTTCTTACCAAGCTCTCATGAAGGAATTTAGTTCTTATCGAGTAAACTCGATAGCCAAAGGATTTTATGGATATTTCAATGTTAACTAAGTCAAGAAGGTTAACTTAGGAAATTTTTGGACGTAGTATCTATTGAGCAGGGTCGGCCAATAAAGGATTTCATTGTTTTATGAAATAATGTTTATTTGTTTAGAGTAATATTTTTAGCTAACTGATGTATGGTTTATTGGTAAATGTAACATATAAATGGGCTGACTTGACAATCTGAATGGTATAATTAAGAGGTCAAGTTGCGAATTCTAAGTGTAAAGTGGAAGTGTGTGTGGAATTAATGTGATATGAAGACTAATTATTGTGGAAGTGAATTTGAAGGATGATCAGAGATCATTGAGGAACAACAAAGCTATACTTGATCAAGGAGGATCTAATGATGCTGAATAGAGACCTATAGTCAAAAATTTTAGTTGCATCATGTTCAGGTCAATTTATTGTTGCTTTCTAACCATTGTAGTAGTGATTTCAAATCTCTTAATAGAGTTGGTTTAACAGCCATTTTGTAAATCCTCTAACAAGGTGACAGTTTAGTTGAATTTTTCTAAAGACCTCTAGCAAGGCCACTCCTAACAAGGTGATTAAATCCTCTAACAGGGTCACACTTAACAATGTGTATTGTAACCTTTAACATGGTTGGCTCCTAATAGGGCTCACTTCAGAAGAGTGAAAAATTGGTGACTAGTTACTTGGTGGTTTTTCCCATATTGGGTTTCCACATTGTGTTCATTTTATTTTCAATTGCATGCATATTTGCTTGAAGATAAGTAACAGTTTAATTTACCAAGTTACAACATTTTTGTTATGTTTACGAAGTATCAACAGTAACTAGATCTTTAAGACATCTAAGGGATATGTAGATTAATTTTTGTGAGTAACTGATACACCCCCCCCTCTTAGTTACTCTACCTTTAATTCCAACACTCATGACTCTATTTTTATGTTTATCTTGTCTCTAGAATTTTTGTGTTTCTTGTTCTTAGTTTTTTGCCATTTTTCTCCTTTATTTATCCTCTTTTCTCTTCCCTCTTCCTAGGTCTTCATTCAATTTGTTTCTTTCTACTAGTTTTTCATTTTTAATAGTCTTTTCTCCCATGTCTCCCCTTTAAGTTAAGTAATCTTACATCTTTATAGATAGGATAAATTTATTCATATCACTTTAACCTAAACCAAGCTTTTGTAGTGGTGAAGTTTATGTTTTTCTCTTGATAGTAACAATATTAATAGGAAAAAACTATTGATCTACATTGAATTAACATTTGTATCTTTATGTAACTATTTAAGTTAAAAGGTTAAAACTACTATGTAATGATGCTCTTTCATATTAGTGAATGGGAATTTTAAAATAACGAGCTACTAGTCATAAAAATTATTTTGTTCCTATTGTAGTTCTCATTATGTGAAATTTTTTTTCTAGGCTTTTCTAAAATCTTCTCTAGCCTCTATTCCCTTCCCAAGCTCCACTTATTTTAGCCTCTCCATATTTTTTGTGTTTTTCGATGCCTTTCTCTATTTGCGAGTATCATGTGTTGAAAGGAGATTATTGAATTGAAGAAGATTGATGAAACTTATCATAGAACAATCATTATTTTGTCACTGATGTCAAACCTGCTACTTATTGTTATTAAAATTACTAACTTTAGTCTAAATGCTATCATTTGATTGATTGATGAAGAGGATTTGAAAAGAAAGGATAACAAGAGAACTTAGAGAAAGGTTGAGTTATATAGTGTATAAAAGGACCACTAAGACCAAGAAAGAAAATGATGATATAGTGTATTGTCTATCTACTTAAGGCTATAATGAAAGGATACTTGAGCAAAGACTAGAAGAAGGCTAAGTAAAGAAATATGTCTACCAAGCTTAACTGAGAAAATAGTGGAAGTTGAGAAAGTTAGTGTAGGCCAAGAAGAAAGTTAATGGAAACCAAATAGTAAGTTCAGTATGTGTTGAGCAAAGAGAAATATAGTAGGTACTGAGTGAAAAAATCTTACTATGTGTTGAGCATTAGAAGATGGCAGTAGCAACCGAGTGAAGCTTAGTGTATGCCAAGAAACCCAGTGTTGACTGAGCATCAGAAGACAATGTTTGCTGAGAAAACAACATGTTATTGTTGAGTGCCAGTAAAATTAGTTTGAATGAAGATTTGACAAATTTGAGCTGACAAAGTTTATTTCTTGAATTGTGTGAAGCATGTGGAAGATACCTATGATGAGGTGGTGGCACAAAATTCAAGATAAACCTTTTTGAGATGAATTCAAAGAGGATTGTAAAGGAAGTTTCTAGGAGGAACAAAATGGAAAGATGTGAAGATTCAATGAATTTGACCTAACCCTAAAATGGATGATTTGGTTAAGTAGAAAAAGATCTAAATTCTCTATATAAGGAGATAATATGCCAAAAGAAAGAAGTCAAGTGTGGGAACCTATGAAATACAAGAAGTGTAGGGTGTTGCTTCTCATGGTGGCCAAATGAAAGAGTCTGTAGTTGGCATACTAAGCAAGAAGACTTAAGGAGATGGAGACTTGAAGGGTGAACAAGATATTAGAGATGAAGAGGATAAATGACAAGCAGAATGGGGGACTAAATGTGAGATTAGTAATGTGTAAATGAGTTATTTTATTATTAGATCAAGTCCTTCTATTACTTTCTAATAATTACATCAGTCTAGATAAATCCTTTGGACTAAGGTTGACCTAAAAGCCATGAATAAATCCTTTAATAGGATGACATTCTAATGCAATTTTCTAAAATCATCTAAAAAGGGTCACTCCTAATAGGATGATTGAAATCCTTTAATCAAGGTCACATTTAAAAGTGTTCATTGTAACCTTTAACATGGTTAGCTCCTTATAGGGCTTACTTTAGAAGAGTGAAAATTGGTAGCACGTTAATGGTGGTTTTTCCCAAATTGGGTTTACACATTAAATTCTTGTGTCAAAATACATGATTGATTTTGTGGTATTTCATGTTTACATTTCTGCAAAGTTATTTTGACCTAAGAGAACAATATGCAAAAGTTTAAGATGTTAAATGATGAATGCATGTATAAGTATAAGTTGAAGTAATGAAAAGTTTTATTTGTACATTTGGACCTTGGATAACTGATTCAACCCCTCATATATTCCAAAGATTCCAACAATTGGTATTAGTGGCTCAAGTGGTTGTGAAGAAAAAGTTTAAAGGTACTTAAAGCTAAAGATTGAGATGTACAATAAGGAGGTGCCCAAGTTAAACAAGGAAAACTTTCCTGCATGGAAAAGTTTGATGAAGCTATATCTAGGAGGGCTTGGAGATTATGCATAGTCAATTATCACCACTAAACATGTTGATGTAGTTGGAGCCCCAACTGTTGAACAACTGAAATAGAAGAAGGAACACAATTAGGCAATGTTGGAGATTGTATCTTCCCTAAGCTATTCAAAGTTTGATAACATCAAATTATGTGATTCTACTAAGAAGATGTGGGATTCCCTATAGACGATCTATGGAAGAGACAAGAATGCACCAAGAGCCAAAGTTGAAAGTCTTAGAGGAAAATTTGATGAAATGAGAATGAAAGAAGGTGAGACTATAGTCTAGTATTGTGCAAGGATCAAAGATTTTGTTAATGCAGTTCAAGGATAGGATGGACATATTGAAGATGAGATTGCGATTAACAAAGTACTAAGAATTTGGCTACCTATCTATGCTATACAAGAACTAATTTGTACTCCTAGTAGTAATCCAACCCTTGAAGCACTAGTTGGTAGACCCACTACTTTTGAACTTTCAAATTTTCATAATTTCAAATTTGAGAATGTTGAATCTTCTTTCAAAGCTAAGCTGAAACTAAAAGATTTGAAAGATAAGAAAAAGAAAAAGGTCAAACATGCTACTAGTGATAATGATATAGATGATGAAGAGCTAGAAGAACTAGAAGTACTACTGGCTAGGAAATTTCATAGAGGCAAAAGAAAATAAAAACTTAAGTTACCCATAATATGTTTTAATTGTAATGATGTTGGTCACATTGTAGCAAGATGTCTTGAGAAGTCAAACATCAAGAATGAAGACAAATACATAGGTGGAAAAGATGATAGTAACAAAGGCTATAAGGATAGGGGAAAGAAGGCTTGTTACATTGTTGAAGAAGAATCCAATGATGAATTTGATGATCATGATGATGAAGTTGTCTATGTTTCTATAAAATATGATTCTGATGAAGATGAGACAACTACATTTATAACTTATGTGAATAGAAGTGAAAAATGGATCATTGCCAACAGATGTTCACTTCACATAACTAGAGATAGAAGTAAGTTCATTACCCTTGAGTATTACAATGGAAGTAGTGTTAGATTTGGTAATGATGCACCTTGTCTGACAAAATAAAAAGGATTAATAAGATTGATAGACAAGACCATGTGTGACAATGCTTACTATGTGGAAGGACTTAATTATAATTTGTTGAGTGTCACAATTGAATAGTTTAGGATGCAAAGTTAAATTTGATAATAGGAAGGATAAGATCTATGACACTGATGGAAAACTAATTGGAATTGGAGATTAGACTAGAGGTAATCTATTTTATCTTGACATGAATGATGCTACTTGTCTAGTTTTACAATTTGATGATGTTTGGCTATGGAAGAAAATGTTATGTCATTTAAATTTTGACAATTTGATCAGTATTAATAAGATGAAAAGAGTAACAGGTTTGCCAAAATTGAATGATTTTCAAACAATATTAGTTAGGCTTAAAAGTAAGACTCATACTTCAAAAGAAATTCTGGAATTAGTTCATACTAATTTATGTGGACTAATTGATGTGAAAAGCTACAAAGGTGACACATACATTATCCTTTTTGTTGATGATTACTCTAGAATGATGACAGTAATGTTTTTAAGAGGTAAATATGATGCTTTTAAAATATTTAAGTGGTATCTAGTGTAGTGCCTCCCGTGTTTGCATTCTGTACCTTTTTATATTTTGGGTTTGAGAGCCACTTTGATACTGATGTTTGAGGACATTCAAGATGACCTGATGGTCAAATACTTTATTTTAATTTACCAGTATCATAGATGTTAGATGCTATGTTATTGAGTTTGATCATATCTGTGTGATGATACTTATTGATGTGACATGATGCTTTAGGATGATATCTAGTTATTTTGTACTCAGACATATACTTTTTTAATGATTATATGATGGACTTACTAAATTATTGATACGCTGATTTATTGCTATGGCTATTTACTTCATTCTTGCTTTGAGATGTTTTATGATGCAGCCAGTTATTTAAATAGATGATTTTAATGTGATTAAATAAATGGTTATTTAATGGGATTTAATGCAATTTATCACATCGACTATATTATATTATGCAATTACACTTGATTGTATTGTTCAGTGTGCAAGATTTATATCCTTGGTAGTGGCACATAGAGTTAGTGATTCAACTATTCTTACCTACCCAATTTCATCCTTGTTGTTCAAAATAACAATGGGAAAGTAAAATCTGAGGGGGGAGGGGGGTGAATTAATACTTCAAAACTTTAACCATAAAACATTTACCACACATCCATCTCATAATTTAGCATGTAAACTGAAATAGCTAACTACACATGTTCATCCATAACATGAAACAAATAACACATAACACAATAAATCTATTACCCAAAAATCCTCCAACAAGAAGGTAAAACTAGAGTGGGGATGACACCCACAAATCTTCACTACTACAGTTGTTAAGTGTATCTAATTAAGGTTACAATTGTTTGATCATAAAATATGATCTACCCTATGAAAGGTCTTCCTTGTTAAAGGCTTACAAATACTATTAAGTCTCACCCCATTAAAGGATTTCAAGACCCTACTAAAAGAGTTTCTCTTTAGAGGACTTAAACTTGAAATAAAACAAGCACTCGGTTAAGAGATCTACACAAGCCTATTAAGGCTACTCTATTAGGAGATTTTCTCTACATCACTTGTTAGAATGATTCAACATCATGATCCTTCGGTTAGCACTCTGTTGCTAGATGTTAGATCTTCTCTTTCCTGGTGTGTACTAGATCCTTTTGATCAAATACATCTCCTCTGTCCTCTCTCTTCTTTCCTTTTTTCTCTCTAACTAATTCTACAATTCATAACATTATCACAACTTCTATAGCCACCATGAATGCTATTTGTACTTAGAATTCATCTCTCTTGCATCTCTTTCTCTTCCTTCATGCATACAAACTATTTAAGGTTTGTCTCCTTAAGTAAACACAAGTTGGCTAGGGTTGGGTAAGAATCAATTTGATCTATTTTTCCACTTAGAAAATCCTTCAATTTGATTGGTTGCATGTACTGCATAGGGATTCATAATATACACCTATACATATCTTCTAGAATCATAAAATAATTATTTATTCAGCCCAAAAATGGTTTACATAGAAGTTTCTGCGATTACAAAAAACTATGTCCAGAACTATTCACTCGGCAATTGAAGTCTCTAATGCTTAGCATCCACTATATCTTCAATAATGTAACTTATCTTCTGAATGAATCAACATAGTCTATTTTCTTAGCTCATGAGAGACTTGGCACTTACTAGTGATTGACATTGACTATGTATATTCCTTGGCATGCATTGTCTGGAAACTTATGCTTGAAATGCTTTGATCACTCGGCTCGCATTGATTTCTCAGCTTGCTTTGATAACTCAACATGCACTATAATTCTACTAAATAATGACAACATGTTTTGTCACTACCTTGTCAAAACCAATCTAAGATTAACATCTATATGGTCAATGTATTCTATTTAATTTATTAATTAAACCCTTCAATGATTTAATAAATTTGGACTCATTTGCATTATGTGATTAGACTAGTGAGCATGCCTGTGCATTTAAAGGTTTGCAATTATTGTGAAAGTTATATTGAAATATCCTAATTTAATAGTTTAGGGAATTTAATATTTTATTTAATTATTTTAATTCCTGACAGTTTTTCCTTAGTTGAATTCCATTTAATTGGAATTCCTTGATTTTGTTTGGGTTGAAAAGGGTTCTTTTAGTGATCCTATTATTTTCCTAATATGATATTCCACTTTTCAAAAAATGTGAATATATATCCCAAAAGGGAATTATTCCCTCACTTCTCACTTTTGAATTAGAAAGTTTGAGAGAAAAATCCAAATCCTCTTTAGGAGGAATTACTTTTTGATTTGTTGCATGAACTAGGGGTGTGGGATCATTACAAGGTTGGTCTCATTGGATCTAGCTCAAGAAGACTTTGGTTTGTTTCTCTTTTGGGTGACCTCCTTAGAGTGATTATTTTATCATGTGGGTTCTTGATTTGTCCCTTTTTAGCTACTAGGAAGGGCTCTCCCATTTTTATGTTTTGTCTTTTTCTTAGACTCTATTTTGGATAACAGTTTGCTAGGAGAAAGAGAACTAGTGTTACCCTCCATTCCTATATGTTGGCTCTACTCGGTTGGCTAGGTATGAGCATTTGAGTGTTTTTTGATTTGAGGGTTTGGGGTTTTGTGCTATTATGCTGATCATTTTTGCATACAAACTCCAAACCTAGATTTTATTTGATATTCATGGCTTTTGTACCCAAAGAAATAATGATTTTTAGTTTTGAGGTTTTTGACATTTTTAGTTTTTGCCTCAATTTGCATGCTGCCCTACTTCTCAGGTTTTCTTGGCATTGTAGTTGGTCATGGATCCAAATTATCCATAGGGATATCTTTCTAACCCTTGATGTATTTTTATTGCATTGAGATTCATGCCAAATTTTTACTTGTAGATATAGGCTAGTTGAATGATTTGATTACTTGTGTCTTTTTTTTCTCATCTAGCACTTGTTATTTATAACCATTGTGTAGCTAGTGTGCCCACACACAAGCACATGAATGTGATTTTGTTAGGTTCTTGTGAGACTTGAGCTCCTAGTTGCTTGTTATTTGAGCTATGTTCATTGGGGTTGGTTTGGGAAACTAAATTTCCTATGGACATGCATCATGTGATGAGCATAGGTATGTAGGGTAAGGTCAGTGGAGGGGCTTATCTCATAACCCTAGGTTGTGTTCTTGGTGAGGTATACATGAATAAGTTTCTAATTAAGAGATAATTAAATAAATTCATGGGTAATTAACTAAGATAAGAAAATACATTATTTACACCACTCATGTGGGGATATAATAGGTTGGCCTCCTAAGGGAGTACCAAGGGGAATGGTTCACAATGATGTTAAGATTGGGATTACCAAGTGATCTACTCTCCACCAAAGTACCTAGATAGTAGACCCATAGAGTGTCTTTCTAGGACTCATATTTTATTGTGTTATGATCTTGGTTTTAGTCCTCTAAACTATTTGGCATGAGTGTTAGCCATGGATGATTATCTTGTCTATGTTTGTGGTTGAATCACTATCTCCATCAGCATGACAGGAGTGGGCCTATGGTTTCAACATGTTTGGGAGGCATATCTAGATTTACTACTATTGGGGACCAACATACAAAGTTGGCCTTTCTCCAAGTTTAGTTCTGGAGCTTAATGCTCACATGGTTCTCTGTATCTTTTGGAATATGTTTCCCTATGATTTATGATATTCTAGTCATAGAGATAGTTGGTTTATGCTCATGTATGATCATTGTGATGTTAATTTTTTGCATATTTACTATATGATATGGATTATATTGTTAGATGGTTGATTCATCCATTCTAGCATGCTTAGCTATTTTTAATTTATTCAAGTGTTTGAGCCTTGATATTTGTGGATCTAGGTACTCCTTGATGTGGAGAAATTATTCTACTTCACTCTTCTTGTTATAATTTTCTTTCTCCTATTGTTGAACCTTGTGTTAGAGAGGATATTCCTCTCACAAGATTGTACTCTCTCATGTGAGGCATGGTATTCACTCATGCGAGCCCTTGTCTAGTATGCTAGAGAAGATATTGGCAATTTTTGGCATGTCCTTGTGCGAGAAATGTGTTTCTTCACTTGAGAAAGTAGTTTATTGCATATAGTGAGGTAATTCCTTTTGTGAAGAGGTACTCCCTTATGTGAAGAAGTACTTCCTCATTTGAAGAGGTATTCTCTCATTTGAGATTGGAGGTTTGTGTTTCCTCGCACAAATAATAGGGAGTATCTCCACTAATTTTTAGGAAATGTGTTTAGGTGTTTTGAGTACCCTTTAGGATTGCACACTTTCCTAGACATCAAAAATTCAAAGATTATAGGTTTCATAAATATCTAACTTTCATAGTTAGTTGAATGCATCAGTAAGTAGTTATGCTTGGAGATCTTTGAATGTTTGGTGTTTTTGGTCAAGTCTTCTATTGTGATTTTTTGACTAATTACATGCTGATGTGTTTGATCCCATGCTTTTTCTTAAAAAAAAGGTTTTTTGGCTTTATTTATCCTTATTCCAAGGATCTCTAGGTGGGGCATTACATTTGGAAAGAGTTGAAAAGGAAACTGATAAAAGCTTGAAATGTTTGAGATCTGACAAAGGTGGAATGTTTACATCAAATGAGTTCAAAAATTTCTCTAATAATAGAGGAATCAAGAGACAAACTTATGCACCTAGGACCCCTCCACGAAATGGTATTGTTGAAAGGTGGAACAAATTTGTAATAGACTGTGCTAAGGCACTGATGATGGAGAATAATTTTTCTTTAAAATACTAGAGATGAAAAGTTGTCAGTACACTTGTCTATACCTTGAATTGAGTATAAATCAAGAAAGGTACAAATTCCACACCTTTTGAATTATGGTATGGATACTCACCCAAAATCAAATATTTTAAGGTATTTGGAAGAAAGTGTTACATTCTTAAGGACAATAAAAATGGTAAATTGATGCAAAAAGTAAAGAAGGTATATTCCTTGGTTATTCCATAGGAAGTAAAGCTTATAAGTTTTTAAATACTAACACTGACAAAGTTGTGGAAAGTGAAAATGTAAAGTTTGATAAATACATAGAAGTGCATGACGATGAACCAAAGAAGGAACCTAAAAATTATAGAACCTTTATGTACTACTATGAAGACATGCCTAATAATGCTAATAATTCTACAAACCAAGTTGCTAATCAAGAAGAATCAATGACTATTGAGTTACATACAATGGAATCCAAGTTGTATTTAGGAGTTGAGTTGCATTTAGGAGATTATTTGCAATTAGAAGCTATGGTACATTCTAACATTGAGATCGATTTACATGAAAGGAATGTTGAGTTATCTAATAGAGAAGTGTACAATGAGTCTGAAATTGAACTTCATGAAAGACCCATTGTAGAAAGGAGAAATGAGGCAAGGTTGTCAAATTATGTTAGAAGATATCACCCTACTAAATAAATCATTGGAGATAAAGAAGATAGATTAATGACAAGGAATATGTTGAGAAATTACACATGTTTTTTAAGCACGCATGAGCCTAAATATTTGAAGGATGCATTGGAAAATGAAGATTGGAATCAAGCCATAAAATAAGAAATTGATTAGATTATGAAGAACAAAACATGGACATTAGTACCAAGACTAGATAACAAGAATGTTATTGGAACCAAGTGGGTGTACAAAAACAAACTAGGTGAGAATGGTGAAGTAACAAGGAATAAGGAAAGGTTAGTTTGCAAAGGTTATGCAAAAGAAGAGGGAATTGACCATGGAGAGATATTTCCCCCAGTTGCAAGATTGGAAGGAGTAAGAACTCTTCTTTCTTTCTCTGCTTACAAAGGGTTTATAGTTTATCAAATGGATGTTAAGTTAGCATTTCTAAATGGTATACTAGAAGAGGAGGTTTACATAGAACAAACTGAATTTTTTTTTGATCCAAACAACAAGAAAATGGTGCTTCGACTGCATAAAGCTTTTTATGGTTTTTAGTAAGCTCCCAGAGCATGGTATGAAAGATTTGTTGACATAAAGCTCAATTTGTCTATTAGTGACTCAACACTTAGTCAATTGGTTACATTGCTACAAAGCTCTATAGTTGCTACCAAGATTATCATTCAATTTATAGTGTTAGCCAAGTGATTCAGTTGTTTTGGAGCTAAGAAGTCAGAATATAGTGTCTAGTTAGCACTTGAGTCAAATTTTAGTGTTTTTTGAGATACATAGTGTATATCGAGCTTCAGAGATAAAGTTCAGTGTAAATGAGGTGTAGTAGAGGCTACTGAGCTAGTCAGTGGAAGTGAAGAAGATCATAGTTTTAACTAAGATTTTTAGTATTAACCAAATCCAATAGTGTCTACCAAGATCACAAGGTTAACAAAGTGGATCTAGTGTTGACTGAGTCATGTAGTGTCAATCGAGTGATCCAGTTGCTATCGAGTTTCTTAGAGTTCACTGAGTCACATAGTGTTGATAAAGTTCAAGCTACCTAGAAGTGATTAATATGGACTGAGCTTCAAGTTTAGCTGAGAGACAAAGATTTTTTAATGATGAAAATGTATGTCATGTATTAGAACACCACCAAGTTTGTCTTTAGAACCCGAGTTACAACAATTAGGTCGACTTTGTGAATTAGGATTAAATTGGTATTGTAGCCAACTCTAGTAAGTTGTGATTTGGATTGGTATATATGTAATGTATTATATCATATCCAAATAAGATATGTGTGAAGAGGTATGAGAACAAGGAGTGCAAATTAATGAAGGCTACAAGTAGTATAACGGACAACAAAGATTTATCTATCATAGCAAGGTGATCATTGCAATACAGGGAATCTCAACTAGTAAATTAGAGTTGCATATCAGAGATCAACCACTAGTTCATTCTAATAGGTGCATTAGTCAAATCCTTTAATAGGGTAGACTTAATAGTCTTTGTTAAATCTCCTCACTGAGTGCATACTTCATTATATGTTTATAAATCCTTTAACAAGGTGGACCTCATAGTCCTTATTGCTCCTAATAGGTAAGATAACCAAAAGTGGTCAGTTGTAAGCCTTAACAGGTTAACTTTATACTATAGTACTAAAGCTTGTGGGTAATCTATACCCTAGTTTTACTTTCTAATTGGAATGTTTCTGGGTCGCCATATCTTCTATCAAAATTATATGAATGTTTGTTTTCTTTCATTTTTTCATGCATGCAATTAGATCAAAATATTATATGAAGGATTAATTGGAGAATAAAGATAAATTTTTATTGGTTCCTGATTCATCCCCCCACTCTCTATAACTTTTCCTACCTTATATTGCCAATAATTGGTATTAGAGCTTTTTAGGTTCTTACATCAGAATTTTAACAACTTCAGAAAATATTAGAGGCAATAGAGGTATACAGGCTCGATAAGGCTATTGAAAATGAAAATTAGATATTGAATTGGCCATTGGACAACTGAAGAAAGAAAAGGAGAAACTCACTCAATCATTGAAAAGAAGGAAATATTTTGTAGTACAAATAAATGAAAATCCCTACACTAAAGAAAGAATTGAAGATATTTATCTAGAAATAAATTAAGATCAAGCAGATGAAGCAATCAAAGATCTATTAGAAAAGTATTCCAATCTTCAAGAAGAAGTCAAGAAGCTAAAAAGAGAACAAGAAATCCAATCAATGAGATTATGTGAAGTCATGGAAGAAAAAGACAAAGCTAAAGAAGAGATAGAACAAAAGAGAAATGAAATTCAACATCTATCCCTTTACCAAGAAGACCTCATTGATCAACTCACTAATGCAAATGAAGAACTTATGAATCTAAGATCATAGAATGAAGAATATAGAATGATCTCAACACTGAACAAAAAACCTATGAAAGAATGATGAAATCTCAAGAAAGTATGAATCAATTGAAGAACAAAGCTAGTACAGACACAAAGGCAAAGCTAGAATAGGATATATAGAAGAAGGTGAATCATCTCAAAAAGGAGCTCAAAAGAATCAAATACATACTTGCAATCATTATGGTAAGATATGTCATACATCAAACAAATGTTGGAATAATAGTAAAGAAAAATTTGATGGAAAGTGTTACAATTGTAATAAGCATGGTCATAGAGCAAGTGAATGTAAAGAGAAACCTAAGTTTAAAGGTAAATGCCACAATTGTAAGAAACAAGGACACAAATCTTTAGAGTTCAGAAGCAAGAAAAACAAATTATGAAAGAAATATTTGGATGGGATTACAATACATGGTTAAAATGTCAATACTATGGTGAACTTGGGCACATTGAAGAAAACTATGTGAAATATCAGATGAGGAAAAGGGATACTACAAAAAGATGTTTTATTTGTACCAAACTTGGACATCTTGCCAAGAACTATATGAACACAGGTAGAATTGAAGATGATAAAAAAGCCAAAGCTAACAATATCATAAAACAAATAAGGCAACAGTGGGTACCAAAATCTCTAGAGAATGCAAACCAAGATTATGAAGTGAATGACACCCAAGTCAATGAGTTGGGTGGTTCAATCATTTCAACTTAGTTCCTATGGAGATCATTGGAGCTATGATTTTGAAGAAGAAATCTAACATCAGTTCCAACCAGCAAGAAGAAAGATAAAATCAACATTGAAGATGCAGAAGGGTCACCAGAAATGATGTAAAGTAGGAGACCTTACCAAGAAAGGTTAGGTTGCAAGACCTTACCAAGCAAGGTCAAGTTGTATATTGTTGCAGATACACATTTGGTAGTTCCTACCAAGTGATGGTGACTCTACTAAGTTGTAGATCTCTCTTGAGCATTAATGAATAAACTGAGTGGAGGATAGTCTATCACCAAGTGAATGTGAAGTATGAAGCATTAATGGAAATCAATCAAGGAAAATTTGTTAAAAGCAAGAAAATGAAGGCATTGTTTTCACCACGAATTTCCAGAGCTATTACTACAGAGCAGTTTTAGAGCCCTCGAGTGAATTGAGCATTTGTTATTGAAGAATTTTCAAAGTTTTTAGAAACCCTACTAAGCATGGCATCTTGAAGAAGCAAAGCAAAGAAAGGGTTTGAAATGTTGGTTCAAGGAGTTGATTGCAAGGAACCAAATTTCAAGTCGAGTCCAACAATTACAAAGGTGCTTGACCCCACTGGTGCACAATCACAAATTATGTATGAGGTATTATTTGTGCATGATATCCATTCCTTTTATCATTGTTCAATCTAGGAACTCAAAACCATAGAAATGAATGAACCATTCAGAGAATTATGCATGGGTGGTGTATTGAAACCTGAAACTCAACATTTGGAAACCAAGGGCTTGACACATATCTCTCATATGCCAAGAGACTTTTAGGTCAAATGAATGAGATATATTTTTATCTAAGTACATAATGGATAATTATGGTTGTAATAGCTTATTTAGATAATGAAGAAAATGATTCATAGAATCACTGGGCTCCCAATGCTTAATAAAGAAAAGACAATCAAAACCCTAGGTTGGGTCAAACTAGAAAAGAGAACTCTTATCAAGTGGGATGGAAGAGGTATGTAGATTGGTGGTATAATAGAGATGGAGTTGAAGTTTAGAATTCATATAATTGTGCACAAGATTTATAGCTATATTAGATTAAATAATGTGTCATGTGAAGTTGTCAATCTTGCATACAAGGTTGTGAAGAATAACCTATCCTTTGACCTTGCTCAATTATTGTTGAATCAGTTCAACAAGAATATGGAGAGGATTAGAGGATCAAAGAATAATCCATATACATTTAGATCCCTTTTGACATGTTTATTCTTTTTTTTTTTCAAAAAAATTTCCCTTCCAAAGGTACATTAGTATGGAGGAAAGATGTTCCTATTTTGTATCACATTAATGAGTATATAGCAGAGATGGGTGAAAATTTTGAAAGTATAATGGATAACTACTTTGAAACATTCAAAGAGAAGTTGAATAATGGATTTGTGATTCCTAATAAGCTTATATAAGACTACAAGGATGATATCTATTTCGTGGTGGACCATGACAAAGTATACATTTAGGCAGTCAGACCTAGAGTGGCATGGGTTAAGTCTCTAGAGTATGAGGTTAACATTGATGACACTAAGGACATTATAGAGGCTCTATTGAATGAGCCTATGGATCCTAAAGCTACATACTTTAGAACACATGATGAGGCTAAGGAAAGAATAGAGCTTGAGATCAAGATACCTCATACAATAAACAAAGGAAGGAAAAGAGTAGATAAGATACTAAAAGGCACAAAATAAGAAAGTTCTACTCTAATTCTCACCAAGGGAAAAGATGATAAACTAGAAGATGATGATGCAGAGGATGAAGAAGAAAAGCTAAATATGAGGATGAATAGCCTCTCAAGAAGAAAGGTAAGGTTATCATAACTAGACTTTCCAAGTAATCCCCTACCATGTTTACTAGAAGGGAAGCCAAGTCAAGGAAGAAATTGAAGTTAGGTGAAGATGAAGCTAAGAAGATAATCTTCAAAAGAGATCCACCTACACTTTAGGAAATATTAAAGAAAATGGAAGAAGGAGCTAGCATGGAAAATTTCAAATCTCTTAAGTATGAGACCAAGAATACAGATGAGAAAAAGAAAATTGAGGACATTCTTATGTCAAAATTTTGTAAATGGAAGTACTCACTAGATCATCTTGTACAACACATTCCCAATGAACTACTACAAGTAATCAAACCTAGATGGGAAAATGAAACAAAGACTACAAATGACATATTTGAGAAGACCTTGAAGAAACTCATGCCAAATGTCAGTAAAATGGAGGAAAAAGAGTCCTTGAAGAAAAATGAGGAGAAGTTCACTCTTAAATTTAGCACATGTATAATATTATTGAAATCCATTGAGTATGTAGTGCAAACAACTACAACTTCATCGAATTTTTTTTATAATTTGCATCAACCTAGTGACTTTATTGTACATGTTGAAGACACACATGATGAAGATGAGGAAGAGAATGTAGAAATAAAAGATGATAAGATTGATGATGTTAATCTAGATGATGTAGAGGAAGAACATGAAGCTACTAGAGGAAGTCTTCCAGATATACAAGGTATTGAGGAAATTGATGTAGGTAAAATTGCAGTAGTAGTCCTCAGTTCCTCACTCTCTAAGCATAGCCTTAGTCAAATATGGCTCAGAGATAGCTTCTATCAAGTTGGTTGTGGAAAAAAGTGCTATAACAAGCAACCAACCAAGCTCTAAATTTGTTCTGCTGAATATTTCATTGACTAAAGTTTCCAACACTTCATCTACTGAGCAACAAGATCCTCCATCATCAAGTTTGACCGAGAAACAACAAGGTATTCATGTTGTTAGTGTTGTTTCAACTTTTTTTGTTAATCCATCATTTTCAACCATTACTTATATTCCAAGTATATCGATAACAAGTACAATTATAGTTCAGAGTCAGTCTCAATCAAGTACTAAAGTTCTAGACAAGGGTAAATAAATTATTTCCACCATTTTGAAAGAAAAAGGCAAAGAAGAAGCTATTGGTCTAGATGAGGATATAGTTATTCCAAATTGGGATATCTCTACCCTCACTCATGATCAAATGGACACCATGAGAAAATTAATAAAGAAGAGAGCTAAGAAGAAAAATCTTAGAGAAGAGAAGAAGAAAGAAAATCAAGTTTTTTGAAGACATCAAGAGCATAGTTGTTGATGCTCTGAATATTGAGGTTGATAGTACTCAACCCATTCTTGATTAGTTAGTAGAAGTTGTCCAAAAATTCAATGAAGACTTGAATAGATAGGAGAAGTTGGTATAGAGAGCTAAAAGAAAGTTTGAAAATAGAGTGTTAGAACAAGTTACACAAGTAATTGCAATAGATCAAGTAGAGTTAGCTACTATTCTTGGTTCATTGGAAATCTATATAAATAATGTTGTATCATTATTTATCAAGTTAAATGATACATCTATATTTACAAAGGATATCAAGGAGAAATTGTCCAAGATAGATGAAGGCATGAAGGCAAGTGTGTTAGAAATAGGGATTACTAAGGTGGGGTTGAGGGGTGGGGGGGGGGGGGGTGGGGTGGGGGTGAATTAGTAATCTACAAACTTTAGTCACCAACTGAATATTATTTCTTACTTTAAACTATGCATAACAAAGAAATAAAGCAATGCTAAATAGTAATAGTAACAATGCACAAAGATAACTCATAACACCATATTTTTTAACTAGGGAAACCTTGGCCAAGGGAAAACCTCGGTAGGGATGATACCCACTAGATAATATATTGATATATAAGTTCCTTGTTATAGGATGGACCCTATTAGGAGTCAATGAGAAAATTAAGAATCAAGTTTCCCTGTTAGGAGACTTTGAATCCCTATTAGGAGATTCCAACCCTGCTAGGAGTTGTAGTAAAATAGATGCAAGATGAGCCCACTGCCCAAACATGCACTTCTAATTACAAGAAGAACTCACTGCTCAAAAAAGTAATTAGACTTCTAGAATAGGTACTGTATCTTCTTCCTTGACTAATCTCTAATCTTTAGTTCAATCTTGGATCACAAAATAGCTCATATAAAACTTTACATAAATCACTTTCAATAGTTCACATGTAATCACAATTTCAAGATAGCACTTGCAATCATAATCACAATATTACAATTCACACTTGACCATCTTATCACAAAATTTCCTTTGCATAATTACCATGCCTTTTCACAAATTGTTTCTAGGTCAGCTAAGAACACAATCTACTTTTCCAAATTAGAGTAAACATCTAGGATGTCAGCCCTAATTGGACAAGTAATTGTCTTGTAAATAAAATAATCCTTTCCTTTAATTATGTTATCTTGATTTGCTTCAAACATGATTGTTTCTATTCTTTATAGTCTATACTAAATTTTGAGGTTATACACATCATCACCAACATGTATGCTACATCAATCTAACTTCACTAGTCATAATATGATGTCAACAACAAGTTATAAACAAAACAATATACTACTATAAACCAAATTCTATACTTAGACAAATTTTTTATTACCAACCATTAAGTATCTTTATTTTTGAGGTTTCCTATAAGCATGTACATCATGTGTTTCCATAAATGACAACAATTACATATCACTATTAGCTAATTTTCAACAATCTCCCACTTTGGCATTGATGGCAAGAAAATAGGGAAAATTGGCTAAGTGACAAAAGTTAACACAACAAAAATAAATAACACCTTATATAACATCTATTACAATTTGTCCAACTTTACATATGCTCTCCCTTAAAATATACTTTACAATATTCTCCACTTTTGGCAATTCAATTATCTATAATTACCAATTTTCTAAAATTTCTCCCTCTTTGACATCAATGAGAAAGGTCAAAATGTTAGAAATGTGTTCAAAAACTATCCAAAATTTCTATCCTTCCTTATGCTAATATGATCTTTATGGAATCATCAAAGTTTTCCTTTAGACTATCCATGCCCTTAGTCCGTGTCTCCTTGGTGGAATTATCTAAGGCGAGTATTGCACATAGAGCATATGATACAATCTCAGCTGCATTAAGATTTGAATACAAGAAGTTAGAATATGTGTCCTTGGCCTTGAAAAATTCCTCTAACTATTCTCAATGAAAGATAATTTTAGAGCAATAGATTCTCTAAAATCTGATATCCTCTTCAAAATCTATTCCTTCTAAAGGTCCAGTTCCTTGATGTCACTGTGAATACTGGCCACTTGTCCTTCAAAATCATCTATTTTGCAAGATGGATGCTAGATTTGGTTGGATAAAGCTTCTAGCTCACTCATCTTTCCTTCTATCTAAATATCAATGTTTTTAGTTAGTTTGTATGAAAAGGTACACTTAATATATAGAGTTTTCCCATCCTATTAGCATTTCCAATGTTCCTTTATACAAGTAATAAGATTAATCAAATCATTCTTGATGTTTTGATAGATGGTACTAAACAAGTTAGCATCATGGGAAATTTGTTCTTTTTCACCTACAACATTCAATAAATTGGTAAACTCTTCATCAAATGATTTTAGCACTGCTTGTGCCCTCTATTTAGGATCTAATTTAGCATACTGTATTGCCAAGGTACTATGTAGTCTATCAGTAACTTCCATTAAGGTTTTCTGTAAGCTTTTCACTTTCCCATTTTTCTCAATAAGCTTTGTTAGGGATGAGATCAGATCTATTTGATCATCATCATCAATAGCTAAAATGGCAAGAGAGAGTGGAGTGGATGAACTAGATGGTTTAGTATCATCCTCTCTTTATTTCTTAGCTACCTCTTTTGTTCTTCTCTCTTCTTGTTCTTTCTTTTCCCTTTCCTCTCTTTCCTTTACTCTTTTCTCTTCCAATCTCTTCTTCTCATCTCTTCTTTTACAATTCTTCTCTTCTCTTCTTCTTCCTTTATTTTCTTTTCTTGCTCAAGAAATTTCTACTTGGCTTCATCTATTTTCTTCTTTTCTTCTTCAATTAACCTTTTCTCTTCTTCAATCTATCTCAACTTGTCCTCAATATCCTTGTTGTTTGGTTCATTAGGTTTAGAACCACCAAATGGATTGGTATCATCAATGTTAATGGTAATATTGGTTTGATCAATTTGCATAGTGTTACTACTCATTGAAACTTTCGAGGTTCTAGGTGCTAGAGAAGATGTTTCCTTTGACTCTACCAACATCTAGTTGATACTAGCCATAGTCTCACTTCTTAGTTTATACTTTTCACCAAACATAAATAGAAATCATCTCAATTTATTCCTTAAATATGGTGCGAGGTTATTCAAAAATATTTTAATTTCTTCTTCATCATCAGTCTTGCAAATAGTTCTAAGCATATACTACCGAATTTCTAGATCTTCTTCCCTTGTAGGAGCCTTCTTCTAAATGAGTCTCTCATAGACTTTCTGGTTAATTTCTCTCACAAGATCCTTCAATTTTAGATTGTTTACTATGATATATCTCACAATAGATATATCAATTTGAACCTTTTCAAAACTATTATATAAATCATAAAATTTGTTCATCTGAATAAAGTTACCTTCATTAGCAATAGTTGTGTTAATCTTCTCTATCTTTGGCTTCTAGGATTGCCAAGCTTTGCCTCTTGCTTGTTTTGATGGAGTCACTTTCTTTGTTTTCTTGGTACCTTGTTCCTCTACTTCTTCATCACTGGAATCAATTATCAAAAATGTTTTCTATCTTTTTCCTAGTCTGGTGGCTTGTTGTTTTACCCCCTTGGTCTTAGTAGTTACTACTTCCATGAATCTTTTAGATTTTCTTTTTGGTTCACTAGGCTGAACATCTGATACTACTGTATATGGAATGCTCTATTCTGAAGATGTCTTAGTAATAGATACTGAAAAAGGTTGAATATTCAATATTCCTTGCTTCATTGTTTATCTTATAGCCTTGAATTCACTCTCTATCATTTCGACCTCTAATAGTGCCTTCTTCATTATAGACTCTACTTTCTTGTGTGATGCCTTCTTTAAAGTTGCTTGATGAGCTGACCATGTGATCTCATCATATGTACCAAATCTATATTCTTCTTTGTCTCTATCTAAATTCAACAACAAATCAATATAACCAACTGCTATATCATCATTTAATTCATAACTCAAGGGATCAAGAAATGTTTCCAAAGGTTCCACTGCTTGAATATAGGTATAATCTATATCAACCAAAATGAAAATGTCATCCTTAAATCTGTCCATAATTATAGGTGCAATTCTAAATCTCTATTTCATTTCATTCTCAATTTTTCTCATTATCATGTTGCTATTGTCTAATATCTTATTTGCAAGATGCCTGTTGCATACTTCTATAATCTTCTCCATTGTGCATCTATCACTACTCATTATGTTTTTGACTGACAAGGATATATTTTAAGTACATGAAATAATATGCTATTGATCAATGACTAGAATCTAAACACACCATCATTTTTCCTTTTGATCTTTTCTAGGTTCTTCAAGAGTTGCATTCTTAGTATTTCACTAAGATTCACTTGTTCTTTCTCCACACATGTCTTTGATGTTGCATAGATGAATCTTGCTAAGAGTTCATCAATCTTTGAACTTGCACAAATAGAATAGGCAATAATTCCAATAAAAAATCTTACATCATCTTGCTTGATGGTGTTGATCACCATAGCCTTTCCATTATACACTACTTTAGTATAGCTCTCAACTTTCTTCTTGACCATTTCCTCACCTATAGGTACACTGCCTTCTTTACTAAGACTAGTTACCTCATGAATAAGGTCCTTAGAAATATCAACTACATTGTCTTGCTCCATAATTTACCATCATGTATCCTACTCAATATGATTTGTGCCCACTCATCTATGTCTAACTCATGGTACAAGTGATAATTAAAAAAGTATAATTCCTTTAGATGTTTAAATTTGGGCTTCATAGTCATGTTGTGATTGAAAATTCACTACCAATAGACTCAAACTTCCTATTCAGATAACTTCCTACATCTTTAACATATACTACATTCTTCAAAGTGATAGAAAATGCTAAGTTAGGGTTTACTTTAGTAAGTTTTATGGAAATAACTTTTAAATTAGGTCATTCCTCATTCTCAACATTGTGCACTACTAACATATCCATGATTCTATCAAACAAGAACTTTTACTAAAAAAAATTGTGGAAAAATGATAAAATACCTCTTTTCGAAAATAGGGTTTGCTTTAAAATTTCCTTAACAAGTCTCTTCTAGGTGCTCTTCACTTTGGATGTGTTTTTAATGAAGTGAAAATCAATTCTATTTCAACTAGTGTATATGAGAAATAAGTATGCAAGAAATACTAAACTAAGAAATCAAAAGCATTTACAAACTTGTTAAACATAACATAAAGTGAGACAAAGAGGAAACAACTCAAATGAGAATGTGAGCCATTAAGGGGCTCTCTCAATGAGATTGTTCTCTTGTTTTAGGGATGAGTTTATTTGATAGGTTTGGTATGTATGCTCAAATGCTCAAAATGGCTTCAATGGAGGATTTGGATTTGGGTGTGGATGATGGCTTTGTTGTAAAACTTGGTCTTAAAATGGCATTATAACTTTAGCTCAAGGATTGTGATGATATGGCTTGGGATGGGATCCAATTTATAGGCTAAGGGCTTGAGGGATGGAGGGTTAAGATGCAAGGAGAGATGAAAGCTTAAGGATGGCTAGGATGCACTCAAAGGGGAGCACATGGATTGTGCTTGTTTAGCACCAACCAAGGAGTGACACATGTCATAGGGTGAGTGGATGGAGGCAAGGGGATGGATGAGTCAACAAAGGAGGCTCAAGGCCTTAAATACCCTCATAAATGGCTTGTAAGAGCAATGAATGGACTTGTAAGAGTCTTTATGGCTTTGTAAGAGCAATGAATGGGCTTGGTGGTTGGGATATTATGGAGGGACTTGAGATTGTTGACTTTGCTTGGCTTAGGAAAGTCTTAAACTTGTTTAAGGAATTTGACAACATTAGGGGGTGGATTAGGCTTGGGTTTAAGATTAGAGTAGGGATGGTAGAGATGTGCAAGTGGATGGCATTAATGAGGTTGGGTGAGTTAGTGGCTAAGGTTGGTTAGTATGGGTGGATGGGGTGGATTAGGCTAAATGGAGGATTAGGGATAAGTTTAGGGGTTATTAGATTTGAGGGCTTTATTTGTCAAATAGATTTATTTAATAAATGAGGGTTTTTGAATTAGATAGGAGAATAGGATTAATTGATAAATAATGGGTTATTTGATTTATCAATTAGGACTATAGATGATTAATTAGCTAGGGGATGGCAAAGGATTAATTAAATAGGAATTTAATTAATGATGCCTTTAGAGATAGCTAAATAAGATTACTAAAGCGGTGTAATCAAATTTAGGTGTCTACAACTAGAACTTTCATTAATTGTGTACTTTACAAACATGAAAAAGCTGTCAATGAAGTTCTATAATCAATTAACTGCTCAAGATCATCTATCCAATCTTCAAATTTCACCCAAGGTTTTCCATAGCTAGTTTCCATCATAACAAATTCTGCTAAACTTTGCATCATTAAATTCTTTGAAAAAACATACTTTTTATCTTTTGTTAGAGAATTAGCCTTTGTTGTAATACTAGTGACTCTGAATTCCTTGATAGCTTGTTTAGATAAGCTCAAAATTATAGGTAAGATGAGGTACCATCTAAACATAACTGGATACACCTTTTCCAAACTTTTCTACCTCTAATTTGATCTTTGAATGAAGTTATCAAATTTTGATGCTGTGAACAAGCTTAATTCAACTTGGTTGAATCTAACTCAACAACTAAATTTGATCTTCCTATCTCATCATCATCTAGCTTTTCCTTTGAGATATCTACTCCTTTTACAAATACCTCATTAAGTTCTTCTCAAAGTTCACTAACAATGCTTCTATGTTCCTCATTATTTTTGTTAGTTTTGAAGTTCCTTCTATCATTTTTGACATTCTTTCCATCATTCCTTCTATTCCCAAAGTTTCTTCCATTATTCCTTCTATCTATGAAGTTTCTTTCCATTCTATAATACTTTGATGTGTGTCTAAAGTTGTTGCATAACTAACATATTGGTGCTATTCTTGTAGGATTCTACTAATCATCAGGTGCATGAAAATTTTGAGCAATGTGTCCTAAGTTGTTACACTTATAAGACATGATCTGTCTTCCATCTTCATAAGATCCTTCTTCTCTCCATGTCTTTTCATTAGATCTTCTTGTATCTATAGGGTTACTATTTCTATACATTCTACTATTTCTTCTATCATTATCATACTTAGGTTTCCTACAATCAATTGCATTATGACCCATACCATGACAATTATGACAACAAAAGTTCTTAACATGGACCCTATTAGGAGTCAATGAGAAAATTTAGTATAAGGAGTCCCTATAAAGAGACTTTGAATCCATATTAGGAGATCCCAACCCTGTTAGGAGTTTTAGTACAGTAGATGCAAGATGAGCCCACTGCCCAAACATGCACTTCTAATTACAAGAAGACCTCATTGCTCAAACAAGTAATTAGACTTCTGGAATAGGTACTATATCTTCTTCCTTGACTAATTTTTTATCTTCATCTTGATCTTGGATCACAAAATAGCTCATATAAAAATTCACATATATTGCTTTCAATAGTTCACATATAATTACAATTACAAGAGATCACTTGCAATCATAATCACAATCTTACAATTTGTACTTCACCATCTTACTAAAAAATGTCCTTTGCATAAATACCATGTATTTTCAAAAATTGTTGCTAGGTTAGCTAATACCACAATCTACTTTTCCAACTTAGAGTAAACATCTAGGATGTTGGCCCTAATTGGACAAGTAATTATCTCGTAAACAAAATAATCCTTTCCTTCAATTTCACTGTCCTAATTCACTTCAAAAATGATTATCTCTATTTCATTTAGTCTATACTAAATTTTTAGGTTATACATGTCATCATCAACATGTATACTATATACATCTAACTTCACTAGTCATAATATGATGTCAACAAAAAGTTATAAACAAAACAATATACTGTTGTAAACCAAATTCTATACTTAGACAATTTTTTGATTACCAAACACTAAGTATCTTTATTTCCAAGGTTTCCTATAAGCATGTACATCATTTTTTTTCATAAATGACAACAATTACATATCACTATTAGCTAATTTTCAACAAAGTGTACATCAATTGTCACTTGACCCAAGCCATAGTTCTACACATTATTCAAAGATCAGATATCTAATAAACTTGCAGGCATAATTATTGAAGGAAGAAGCCAGGATCAGGTCCGCACTTGTAGAAATCCAAGGCATGATT
Source organism: Cupressus sempervirens (assembly GCA_028749045.1). Classification (NCBI taxonomy): domain Eukaryota; kingdom Viridiplantae; phylum Streptophyta; class Pinopsida; order Cupressales; family Cupressaceae; genus Cupressus; species Cupressus sempervirens. The sequence goes on along the minus strand of CM053791.1, from coordinate 85,215,640 downwards.
CTTCCAAACATGGATGCATTATAAAAACATATTACACATGCAAAGACATTCATCCATTATAACAACTTCTCCATAGCTGATCACATGATTGAATTATCAATTGAAGTTCATATTTCATTACATGAAAGCAAGTTTCTATAGGAAAATTGAGACAAGACAATGTTACTTATTCAAGATACATTCTAAATTCTTGTCATATTTTGGTATTATCATATAGTTATTATACACCTTTGGCATTTATGTCAAAAAGGGGGAGAAGTGTATATTATATATGAGAAGTAATATGTAAAGGAGAAGTATACTAGACTCCATTTTTATGTATATAGGAAGATATATGTATGGGAGAGAAATATAGTACAAGTGTGAATAAGTAGAAAATCCCTTTGCAAAAGAAATTTTGAAAAATGAAAAACATAGAGTATATTATTGAGCCACAATAGATAGAAGCCAAAACCACATTGAAGACATAGAATGATGGCAAAGGAAGTTTTTGACTCATAGTTTTGAATGATCAAATTTTTGTTTTGATAAGTGATTTTGTTACTAATGCCAAAGGGGGAGATTTTTGACATAAAGGTCAATTTTTCTATCAGTTCTCAACACTTAGTCAATTAGTTACATTTCTATTGAGCTCTATAGTTACTACTGAGATTATCATTCAATTTGAAGTGTTAGCCAAGTGATTTAGTTTTTCTAGAGCTTAGAAGTCAAAATACAGTGTCTATTGAGAACCTGGGAAAATTTTTAGTGTTTTTTGAGATACAAAGTGTCTATTGAGCTTCAAAGACAAAGTTTAATGCAAACTAAGCATAGCAGAGGCTACCAAACTAGTCAATGGAAGTGAACAATATCATAGTGTTAACTGAGCTCTATAGTATTAACCAAGTCTAGTAGTGTCTAATGAGCTTATAGGGTTAACAAAGTAAAACTAGTGTTGACCAAGTCATGTAGTGTCAATCAAGTGATCTAGTTGTTGTAGAGTTTCTTAGAGTTCACTAAGCCACATAATGCTTACTGATTTCAAGCTGCTTGGAAGTGATTAGTATAGACTGAGCTTCAAGTTCAACTAAGTGTCAAATATTTTTGAGTGTTGATAGTGTTTTCCATGTATCATAATATCATCAAGTTTTTCTTCAAAACCTGAGTTACAACAGTTGGGTTGACTCTGTGAATTATGATGAAATTGTTATTGTAGCCGACTCTAGTAAATTGTGATTTGGATTGGTCTATATGTAATTTATTATATCATATCCAAATAAGATATATGTGGAGAGATATGACAAGTAGGATTGCAAATTAAGGAAGGCTATAAGTAGTGTAAGAGGCACCAATGATTTATCTATCACAGTCAAGTGATCGTTGCAATACATGGAATCTCAACCAGCAAATCAGAGTTGTAGATCAGATATCAACCACTAGTTCATCTTGAAAAGTGCATTAGTCAAATCCTTTAATAAGGTAGACTTAATAATCTTTGCTAAAAATCCTTATCAAGTTTGTACTTCACTGTATGTTTGTAAATCCTTTAACAAGGTGGACCTCATATTCCTTAATGCTCCTAATAGGGATGATCACCAAAAGTGGTCAATTGTAAGTCTTAATAGGTCAGCTTTGTACTCTAATACTAAAGCTTGTGGGTATCATCCCCACCCCAGTTTTACTTTCTAACTGGCCACCATATCTTGTGTCAAACTGTTATGAATGTTTATTTTCTTTCATTCTTTCTTGCATAAAATTAGATTAGAATATTATATGATGGATTAATTAAAGAATAATGATAAAGTTTTATTGGTTCTTGATTGACCCCTCCCCTCTTAGTAACCTTGCCTATCTTATATTTTTGACAATATTACATAACTTTTTTGTGAAGATTGGTTTTGAGAAGACTGATGACAACAACAATTTGTACTTGAAGACAGAAGGAGGTAAAGGAATTTTAGTAGCTGAAATATTTGTTGATGATATCATATTTTGAGAAAAAATTGCATTGTGTAAGACATTTAAAAATGAAATGATGAAAGAATTTGTGATTTATATGTTTGGAGAAATAATTTTTTTTTTGGATTGCAAGTATATTAGATGAAGTATGGTATTTAAATCATCTAGTCCAAGTATGTGAAGGAAATCTTGAAATTTTTTGGTGTGGAAGACTCAAAAGCATCTAGTACTCATATGGTGATAAGACACAAACTATAAAAATTGATGATTATGCTAAAATAAATCAAACATTATATAGGTGCATGATTGGAAAATTGCAATATATAGGTCATAGTAGACTTGACATTGCACTAGCTATTGGGATTGTTGCAATATTTTCTACAAATCCTAAGGATAATCACTTAATGGCTATCAAAAGGATTATGAGATACTTGAAATGCATAGAAGATTATGGTTTATAGTACAAGAAAAATGATAATTTTGAATTGAGAGCCTATGCAAATGTTGATTGTGTTGGAAACATTGATGACAAAAAAGGTACAAGTGGTGGAGCATTTTTCTTAGGAAAAAGATTGTTTACTTGGACCATCAAGAAACAAAATTGTATATCATAATCTATTGCTAAAGCTGAATATGTGGTTGCTACTATGAATTGCAAAAATGTGGTATGGATTAAATGGTTACTCAAAGGAATGAAGGAAGAAATCACTGAACATGTGGTACTCTACCATGACAATACAAGTGTTATAAGAATATCTAAGAACCTTGTGATACATACAAAGACAAAGCACATTGTAACAAAGTCTCATTACTTGAGAGAATCGGTTCAAGACAAAGAAGTGAGAATGGAATATGTGAATACAAAAGAAAAAATATCCTATATATTCACAAAGGCTCTACCTAAGGGTGCACATGAATATATTATAAGTAAACTAAGGGTGAAACCCATATCCAAAGCTACTTAAGAAGAAATAGTAGCGCCCTACATCAACTGAGTTGAATGACATGTTTTACAACTTGATGTAGTGGATCTTACTTTAGGACTTGCCTAAAGTAAGGAAGTAGCTGAAAATAGAAGATTTACAGTCACATTCAAGGTGATAGAGAGAGAACCTAAATTGATTATATCTACATGTATAGATGACAAGTCTTTGGCATTATTTTCAAAGAGGGAGATATTAGAGAAACCAATGAGATATTAGAATTAGGGAGATATCAGAGAAATTAGGGAGATATAAGAGAGATTAGAAAAGGAAGGAGAACGATTTTCAAAGAGAGACAAGACAAGATGAGGGAGAAATTTGAGGACGAGATCAAATTATGTAGAGAAAGGCACACATATTGATAGAGGGAGAGATTTCAATAAAAGGTATTAAGTATATTTTTGGTATTGTTGTTGGTATTGGTTTGCCATCAATACCAAAGAGGGAGATTATTGAAATGAAGAAGATTGATGAAATGTATCATGAAACAATCATTATTTTGTTAGTGATGTCAAACTTGCTACTTGTTGGTATGAAAATTGCTTACTTTGGTCTAAATGTTATAATTTGATTGATTGATGAAGAGGATTTGAAAAGAAAGGATAACAAGAGAACCTAGAGGAAGGTTGAGTTATATGCTATATCAAAGGAGCACTAGGACCAAGCAAGACATTGATGATATAGCGTATTGTTTATCTACTTAAGGATATAATGAAAGGATACTTGAGAAAAGACTAGAAGAAGGTTAAGTAAAGAAATGTGTTTGCAGAGCTTGACTGAGCAAATAGTGGAAGCCAAGCAAGTTAGTGTAGGTCGAGCTAAAAGTTAGTAGAAGTCAAGAAGTAAGTTCAGTACATGCTAACCATAGAGAAATATAGTAGGTGCCAAGTGAACAAATCTTAGTATGTGCCGAGCATTAGAAGATGGTAGTAGTGACCAAGAAAATCTTAGTGTATGCTGAGCAACCAAGTGTTGACATAGTTTACAAAGATAGTGTTTGCTAAGAAAACAACATGTTATTGTTGAGTGCCAGTAAAATGAGTTTGATCAAAGATTTGACAAATCTAATATGAAAAAGTTAATTTCTTGAATTTTGTGAAGTATGTGGAAGAAAAATATGATGAGGTGGTGGTGATAAGTTCAATATAAACCATTTTGAGACAAATTCAAAGAGGATTGTAAAGGAAATTTCTAGGAGGAACAAAATGGAAAGATGGGAAGATTCAATGAACTAACCTAACCCTAAAATGGATGATTGTGGTTAAGTGGAAAAAGATCTAAATTCTTTGTATAAGGAGATAACATGCCAAAAGCAAGAAGTCAAGTGCATGAACCTACGAAAGATAAGAAAGTCAAGGTGTTGCTTCATATGGTGACTGAATGAAAGAGTTTGTAGTTGGCATACTAAGAAAGAAGGATTAAGGAGATGAAGGCTTGAAGGGTGAAAAAGCTATTAGAGATTAAAAGGATGAATGCCAAGTAGAATGGAGGACTAAATGTGAGATCTTTAATCTACAAGTGAGTTTTTTAATTATCAGATCAAGTCCTATTGCTATCAATCTGGATAAATCCTTTGGACTAAGGTTGACCTAACAGTCATGAGTAAATTATTTAACAAGGTGACATTCTAATGGAATGTTCTAAAGTCCTCTAACAAGTCTCACTCCTAGTAGGGTGATGGAAATCCTTTAATCAAGGTCACATTTAATAGTGTGCATTGTAACCTTTAATAGGGTTGGCTCTTCATAGGACTCACTTCAAAAGAGTAAAAATTGGTAGCATTTTATTGTTGGTTTTTACCAAATTGAGTTTCTACATTAATTCCTTTTGTCAAAATATGTGATTGATTTTTTGGTACTTCATGTTTACATTTCTACAAAGTTATTTTGATGTAGGACAACAATATGAAAAAGTTTAAGATATTGAATGATCAATGCATGCATAAATATAAGTTTAAATACAAAAAATTTTGATTTGTACATTTGGACCTTGGATAACTAATTCATCCCCCACTTAATTATTCTAGACATTCCATCATCATACTCTAGCTAGAATGGAAAACACTATCATTCTATTTCATTCCTTAGAAGTTAGGAAAATGCCATTTAGGGGGGAAATTAAACCAAAAAATTGGAATGCAATGTTAAGAAAGGTAGATGATATGACTAGATATGTTGTTATTATGGAATTGGGTGAAAGACATTTCAATTTTGAGATAACTCAAAGAGCTAATATTTAAGTAATAGGGTACTTAATAGCTTGTACTTCCAAAGTGCAGACCTCCCACTAGGAAATTTTTAGGCTATGTTCAAACATTTTTTAGGATACTTGGTTGAAGGGTTTAAATACCACATTGTATTTAGTAGCGATAGGAATTTAGAAATTCCTTATCGAGAATATTACATAGAATATCCACTAGAAATTTTTCTAAATGCCATGATTAATTGTAGACCTTCTTTATTCATTAGAGATATTAACGATTTTAAACAGGTCTAGCCAAATATGGAGACCAAAATTTAGTTCCTTCTTCATTGGCGTTGAATTATTATAGATGAAAATGAAATCTAGTTTGATAAATTTATGAGGATGTTTAGGTTTAAGATCTCCCCACTAATAGATTCCAATGACCTTAGAAGAGTGATCCTTATTCTTCCATTAACAAGTCCACGAGGAGGAAGATAAAATATTCACAATTTCCTAGCACAGATGATTTGGAAAGCGAAGAAGACTCAGAAGAAAATTTAATCACTGTCTTCAAATTGGTTTTTTCGGTTACCTCTATTAAGTTATTGGCAATATATATGTACTTGTTTAGGTATTACCTTTATGTTTCTTAGCTTAGCATAAGCTAGTCTCTCTTAGTAGGCTCTACCAATTTTATCTATATAGTTCTTCTCTCTAAGAGGTCCTATTAGTTAATCTCTCTCATGCTTTGAACAATCTCTTAAGTTCTTTTTTAGTTGGGTTTTGGGTAGTTGTGGCTTTCCCATTTTTTCTTAGCTTCTATTTATATTATAAAGATTTGAACCTAGGCATTCTCCCTTTTAATTTATAGTTATATATGTACTGTAATATTGTATATCAACTCTAAATATTTAGTTATGGTTTTTTTAGCCTTTATTTGATAATTCACTTTAATGTGTCATTATGTTCACCATATCCTTCAATGTTCTATATCTATATTTCAATTTTTTAGGGATCTAGTTATTCTAAAATACTTTCCTTATTTGAATAGTTATCTGCAAATAAGGCTCATTAGTAATATACAAGACATTTGTCAAATGAATATTGTAGCAATTACGTAAGTAATATGATTAAAAGAAGATTTCCCATATAAGGTTCAAAGAAAAATATCATCAACGAACTAAATTTAGTATTACAATCACTGATTATGTAATGTTTGAGTAGAATTTGAACCCTTAGAATAACAATTTTTTACAACAAAGTATTAATTTCTATATTTTGGCTCAGTTAAGGAAAATAGAATAGACACACAGTCTCATATTAGTATTCTTTTCTTGTAGAATTGGCTTTCTAAAAATATCCTAGATCCATAGGTTAGATAGTGCTATGGAAACACTTGTCCCAATACATCTAGGGATAAAATTGTTAATATGATTGACAAAATTTGTAAATACAGTAAACCTCTTATGTTTTTTTATACATTTTAATTGCTTGTTGAAAATTTATATGAGATTGGTCATTATATATAGTTAACTAAGTTCATATATTCTCCTATCAGTAGTAGACTTGTTAGGAAAGGAAAATTTTCATTTAAATTAAAGTTCTTTGGATATTAAAGTTAATGAAATATCCTAAATATGAAATTAACTTTACCTATATAAGGATTAACGAATAAAGTCATATTTGAAATGTCTAACTTAAGGTAATTGACAATACTATATAATGTAAATTTAAACCTATATCTATTTCAAGTTTACATCTGTGATGGGTGGACAAAAAAACTCTCAATTTGCCCAATCATCAAGTGAATGTTTAGGTATTAGACCCTAATAAGATAATAATATAGATATTAAGTTCTATTCAACAATTTACAGTAACCTAATGAAATTCTAATGTTTTAGTTCATAATTATAGACCCAATTAACTAACCAATCTCACCAATTTCACTATGTTAAGATGAATTAAAAAAAAAGAACCTTAGTTTTTGGTAAGCTTTATCAGTTTACTTATTCAATAGTTTCCAAGCTTTAGATAGTTAAGTGTAAACCATTATAATTCTTAAAAAGATTTGATGTTAGTCTTCATTTAACTTCATCTCATTTATAATCACATCTTAAGTATTTATTTGAACCTAATTTAGTATTCATAATTAATATGGATTTATGCATTGTATCCAAATTTGATAGTGTATTAATCTAGATGATTCTTCTCATCTATGCAATATTTATTATATAAGAATCATTAGAAAAAATCAACATTAGTGTGTTGGAGTCTTTAGTTGTGAATTTTCCTATTAGTATTTTTTGCCTTTCAATTTTCCATGTCTTATTTTTTATAGTTAGCAATAGGTTTCACTGTGATATTATTTTAGATAAGGTATGGTTATGATTCATTTCAGGGTTAGAAGTAGTTATAGCTTTAAACTACCCTCTTCAATTTTATAATATAGTTTGTTGGGTTAGATTTTTTCAATTTTAGTTTATTATTTTATTCATTCTAAATCAATTTATTTATAGTTCTTAGGTTCTTATGTTTTTGATTTTCAGATTAATTTTTGTTGCTAGTTTGTTCCTCTAATATTTAGAATGGTTTTTCCTCTTTTTTTGTCCCTTTCTTAGCTAACTTGGCCTTGCTCTTATGTTTTTTTTTTTTTTTTTTGGTTCTCATCTCTCTCTATCCCTTTTCTTTTTTCTTCTTTTTTATTTTGTTCTTTGTGTCTTTCTTTTCCCCTTTCCTTTCCTTGGTCATTGTTGTTTTGTTCTCCCTCCTCTTTGTTTCTTTATTTTTCTCTTGTTGTGTGCCCTAGCTATAACTGATTCCTAGTTTTTAAAGTTTATTTATTTATTTTGAAGTAAGGAAGCCCTCCCTTTTTTTTGTTATAACCATAGAACATATAGATTCTAAGTTCCTCCTACCTTTGTTATCCTTAGTTCAATATGCTTTTGGCCGCTATCTCCTATTTATTTTATAGGTCTACTGATGATATCTTCTCTTTTAGACTAATAAGAGTTTTGAATTTACCCAATATGATTGATAAAGATGAGTTAAATGTTTTTAATAGAGTAAATTTAAATCTTTATCTCTCTCCTTAATTGAAATGTTATTGATAAAGATTGGTACTATTTATTTCTTTTGTTTCTACCTTTTTCTTTAAAATTGATAGGCTTTAAATATGTTGGAATTACAATAGGAAAGGTAAACCTCCAAGAGTGAGTGGGGGGGGGGGGGGGGGATGAATTAGTAGTTTAAACTTGGACCGATAAAATTTTCACCATGCATCCATCTTATACATTCAATGAATAACATATAAAGCATGTACATCTAAATCATGTAAACACAAATAAGTAATCACACACATATGACACCAGATATGATTACCCAAAAACCCTCCAACTGAGAAGGTAAAACTGGGGTGGGGATGATACCCACAAACCTTCACTACTACAGCAATAAAATGTATCCAACGAAGGTTACAATATTTTGACCATGAAACATGATCTACCCTATGAAAGGTCAAACCCTATTAAATGCTTACAAAGACTGTTAGGTCTCACCTTGTTAGAGTATTTCAATACCCTATTATAAGTGTGCCTTGTAAAAGGACATTAACTTATAATTAAGTAAGCACCCTATTAAAGGATTTCATATAGCCTATTATGACTACTCTATTAAGAGTTTTTGACTGAAATCTTCTATTAGAATGTCTCAGCATAGATCGTATGATTGGCACTTGCTTTCCTAATAATAGGTCACCTCTAAACAATGTCTTCTTGATCCTCCTTGATCAAATGTCTCTTTGTTGTATCCTTTTCTCTATCCTCTGTTCTGCTCTAACTAATTCTGTAGTGTAGTTTCACTTCATAAATTCTAAGTCACCATGAATACTCTATTTTTGCATGCAAAATATCTTCTTCACTCCTTCAACACTCTTATAAAGTTTAGGGTTTCATCCTCCTTAAGAAGACTTTGGTGGCTTAGGATTAGGTATGAATCTATGACTGAGATTCATCCATTTTGCCACTTAATCCTTCCTATTTTCTAATTGGTTGCATGTAATTACATAGGGAATCCAACTAGAGATTCGTCTTATCTCCAAATTATAGAAATTCAATCTTAAGTCAGCTCAAAAATGGTTTACATAGTTGTTTGTGCCTTTACAAACAAATATGTCAAAACTGTCTTACTCGACATCTAAAGTCTCTGATGTGTGGCATACACTAATCTTTCTGTTGTGACTTGGTACTTGTATTGCTTGGCATCCACTATTTACTCAGCTCTTGTGTCACTCGACATATACTATCTACTCGGTACTTGAGTAATTCAACACATGAGTGGCTTGATAGTCACTATGGCTCGGCATGGTCTATTATTTACATGTCGTGGTTGACGTGTACTACTAGTTCAAAATGAACTAAGTAAATGGGTTAGGTGTGTTGACAATCACTTGTCAAAACCAATCCGAGATAAAAAATCTACCCCTTTGACATGAGTGTCAAAAACACTTGAGTATACATTACCATCCTTAATCTTATAAGCATAACATATCTCAACTTGACTTATATACAAAACTTCAAAATTTTGTAATAACTTGTATACCTCAAAATTTGATAACTCCCCATGAGTTGATAAATTTGTTCTGTAACCAAAATTCTATACTCCTTCTGAGTAAATTGACTTTACTAATACACTTTGACTTCATGCTCTATTTTTCTAATACTCTTTCATCTAATATCTCTTGTTTCATTCTCCCCCTTTTCTCGATTGCTCTCAATTTCTCCCAAAAATATATCTCCCCCCTTTTTTTAATCTCCCCATTTTTCTATTTTAGTCTCCCCCTTTTTCTAACAATATATGTCTCCCCCTTTTTGACACTTATGTCAATGGACTATACACTTATTGTTTGTTTGTCTAGAAAAGATTTATGGACATCAAATATTATCTTGAGTGCTACATCCTAGTGATCACATGCAACATCCAATGACTTGATTTGGATGGTAAGCTTAGCAACAAGGTGGACTAGACCATCTAAAGTAGAAAGATTGGGTTCTTTTTTTAGTAGAGTTTTAGTATAGCCTAGCTCCTTGTGCAAAATTTCCATACGTGGGGTGAGAATTGCTTGGATACTAATTAGTTTGGCTCTTATATTAGCCTTATATACTATCAATATAGCTAACTAACTCTGTGTTTGAAGCAATGTCTTAAAATGCTTCTCACTTTGAGCTGGATTCATTGGTAGTTTTGCACCTAATGCAATGATTTGGCTTTCCAAACTCAAAATCTAACTTCTAGTCTCTTGGGTGAAGAGTGAGGTATTGAACAATTTAGTGTACAATGAGAATATTTTCTCAAGTACCTTCTTCACATCTTAACCTTTAGTTGCTAATGCAACTTGTGTTAGTGCTATATCATTAGATATTTTCTCATTCACTTTTCTTTGGAACTTCTTTTCTGATCAGTCAAGTAATTTTGCATTTGTATCCAAGTCTTCATTACTAACCTTTTCCACTATATTTTTTAGTTGTTCCATTAGTGTCTTGGTCTCTTTAGGAGTTGGTAAACTAATTGCATCTACAAAGATGTCCTTAATGTCTTGTAATGCTTGCTTCTGCTTGTGTTCTCTCCTAAGCATTTCTTAATGCTCTTTCCTTTCTAGGGCTTGCTACAACATGCCTATTTATTATATTGTCATGGTATCATAATCATATTTGGGTATAACAATTTCTTCATCAAGGTTTAAATCTCCATATTGAATTACCTTTTCAGCCTTTGATGAACTTGGGCTTGGCTCTTAGATTTGCAATAGAATAACATCTATGCTCGACTTCTAAAGAGTATGACTAGATGGAGTGTGAGATATTGGAAAGACTACCAGGTCTTAGATGGCAATTTTCTCCTTTAGTTATGGTGTCATTTCACTCTCTTCAGGCTTGCCTTATTCTCCCATAGTGACTTGTCTTGCACCTTGTCCTTGTGCTATAGGTGCAGATAGGTCTATCTAACCTATTTTTTGCTATTCTATAGTAGCAACATGTGCCCTCACAAATCGATCCATAGCTCTCTACTCATAAAGTTCAAGGGTTTTCAATGGAGGCCCTTAGTTTGACCTATTTTTGTGCCCATGCAAGTACACCATGAGATGAGAGATTCAAAGAGGAAAAGCAAGAATGCTAGTCTCCATGATCTTCAAATATGCATGAAAATAAGATCTAATCTATGAAAGAAAAATCTAATCTATAAATGCAAGATCTAAGCTAAAAGCCCATGATGGATGCAAGAGAGAAAAAGACAAAAAAATAGAAGATCTCCACGAAAAGATTTTGTATTCAAACTCCTTCAAAAATTGGTCTTCAAACCTATAGCATAACGATAGCATAATCATGGGTGTCTAACATGAGGAGAGGGCTCTCCCTTATAAAGGAAATTATGGAGGTGAGAGGCTTCTCACAACCAATATGGGATAATAGAGCTTGATCCATGTGAGACAAAATTCCACCAATGAGAAAAGAGGAGTGGTTGAGAAGAGAGTGGTGATCCATGTGAGACAAGATTCCACCAATTAGAAAAGAGGAGTGGTTGAGGAGAAAGTGGAAAGATAAATCCCACTTAGATCACATTTTTAAGTGTAGAGAAATTAAATAAAAAGAATTTATTTTATTTCCTTTTTTCATCAAAAGAGATATTTAAGTGGGATTTTTATTTAATTAAAAGGGAGAAATTTCTTTTTAATTAAATAGAAGATATTTAATTAAATTAAAAGAGAGGTTTTTCTCTTAATTAATTAAATGTGGATGAGCTGTTTAATTAAAAGAGAGGTTTTCTTTTAATTAAATGGGGATTTTATTTTATTTAATTGAAAGAGAAGATTTTCTTTTAATTAAATAAGACTTGGAATAAAATGATCAATCTTAGAAATGAAATAAATCGAATTTGATCAAGGAAATTGATTTGAATTGATTTAATAAAATATTACAAACCATTGATTCAAAAAATTTGATAAATTGATAAATTGAATAATGGGGCCCATAGTCTAGGCGACCATTTTTGGGTGCATACATTTGCCCCTCTTTGACTAATGTGTGATCGATTCGGGAACACATATAGTCAAAGAAAGAAATTGAAGTGTGAGGTCAATTTGGGATCACAAAACAACCCAGATGTGTGGTCGACTCGGGAACACATCAGGACAAAGAATACAAATAAATTTTAACTTGAAAAAGTCGAAGATAAAATTGATAAAACTGAATCAAGGATTGAAATTGATAATTACTGCCCCCTCGTGATCGAAATCGAAATGAGATAGAGGAGAAACAACAAATTGATAAATTTGATCAAATCGAACAAAAGATAAGGTTCTTGATGTAAGATGCAAGATATAAGAATCATAGAACCAAGGTAGACCATCAAGCATGAAATATTATGCCCCAAAGGTGATTTAGAAGAAAAGAAGTGGGGAAAAAGAAAATGGAAGATAGAAGTTTGAAAGATATGGAAAGAAATAGAAATAAGAAAAGAAAATGCTCCAAAAATCAATCAACTGTTTAAGATAAAAATTTTGATTGAGATCACAAAAGAAAATAAGGAAATGAAGATCAAAATGTGACCACAATTGATTAAATGTCCACAATAAAGATGAAAGGAGAACCCTCTCAAACTCATAATGCAGCCTAAAAATGCAAACTAACATGAAGTCTAATAATGCAAGCTACATGAAATGCAATGGTGTACTTGCAAAAGAGAAATTGTAACATAGGATTTTGTGTTCATCATTCATTAGAGAATGTAAAAGAACTTATTTTCATCATTGGGCCATTATTAACGGACATTGAAAAATCACACAATCATCACTAGTTACAAATGCAACTATGAAGATATGAATGCAATTTATATTGGATTGAAATGTGGAAAGATTCTAACATAAGCATCAAAGACATAAAGGTCAAGATGACTTCGATGTTAGCTTACCCAATTTAATATAGAAAAACTATGCTCGCATCAAGGCATAGATGCCAAGATGACTATAAGAATGGTTGTGCAAAAACAATCAAGGATGATGTCTCAAATCTCCTAAGTGTTTCAAGGGGACAACAAAAGACACTCTAGAGTTCAAGACCACACCCACAAGCAAAAATAAATAAATAAATAAATAAATAAATAAATAAATAAATAAATAAATAAAAACATGTCTAATGCCCCAAGTCTTCTAGCGATGCATCATGGAGAGACTTATCAGACAAAGACACTCAACAAAAATCAATAACAGTTAGTACAAAGAGAAAAAAAATCATGACATAAGTCAAGCATTAAGTGTTGTGTTTAAAAATTTAAGTGTGTTAACTGATACTGAGTTCTGAGGACAAGGATCAAATGCTTGCAGGAAGGTAAGATCACATGATGATACTGGGTAAGACCAAACCAATAAGTGTTGAAAAACACTCGATGTCAATGGGTGTTGAAAAACACCATTTGTGAGGTGTCTTAAAGACTCACACATCTAAGAAACCAAAGCTAACATAGTTATGCTCCCTAGACAAAGACCAATTCCAAACCAAGGTAACAAGGACAAGGCATGGTGGAGAAAGGTTAAGTGTCGATGACATGTGCTAAGAAACAGGGGTGCAAAGGCCTCAAGTAGCGCCCGTTTCTAGGTTTTCACCACTTGGATTTTATTTATTTTTTTTTTTAGGACTTTTTATAATTTTTTTTTTTTTTGTATTTTTGCTACCAAGGCGCCTGTTTCCAGGTTTTCACCAAGGCACTTTTTCTATTTTTTTGAATTTTTGAATTTTTGATTTTTTTTGTATTTTTGGAATATATAATTTTTTTTGAAGATACATCAAAGTGCCTTTTGCTAGGTTGTCACTAAGATGATCATTTTTTCAGGACATTTTTCAGTTTTTAGAATTTTTACAATAAATCATTTTTTTGGATTTTTTAAAATACATCAATTTTTTTTTGGATTTTTTTCAGGATCAATAAATATGTACAAAGATACCCCTAGACAGAATGGGCATTAAACTCTTAAGCAAGATCACATCGTGCAGTCCCAATGTCTAACAAGGTGGAGGACATAATGGAGCAATAAGCTAATGGATATTATGGATAAGCAAGGAGTGTATGAAGCAAGTGAAAGTGATCTTCAAAGGTTGACTCCTCAAGAGTACCCAAGCTAGGAAAAATTTGTCATGTAAAGAACATTTGGACAAGAAATGAAAGGCCAGTATAGGATAATTCAAGAAAGCATAATGTAAAAGTGGGAAAGATGCAATCCAAAGAAGTAGACATGTCAAGAAACTTTATAGCATCATATTTTACTCTATTTTATTAGATCAAGACCAAAGGGGTAAATGGGAAAAGGGTAGCAAAAGACTAGAATGAATGGAGGAAAATAGATATGAAGGCTAAACATGAAAGGAATGAAAACAAGATCATCATAAGATATCTCACAAGATAGCCAAATGTTTGTCTATAGGTCAACATTGTCAAGATCAAAGAGAGAAGACAAAATGAATGAAAGATGTAGAAGAACTATGCATGATGCCTATTTGTTAGGTTTTCATCATGGTACTTATCCAAGGCACCACAAGGGAGTGGTTTTCACCATAGGATGAATTTATTTCTCTTTACTTTTGCTACCAAGGTGCCTGATTACCATGTTTTCACCAAGGCACATTTTCAAATATTTCATTTTTTTTCTTTCTTTTTTTTTTCAATCTTTTTCAATTTTTTTTGGAAGAAGTCAAGATTTTGAGATAATGCTCTTTGAATGTTTAAACCATGATATACAAAGGAATTCAAATGATATGATCAAAGATGCTAATAGGGAAAGGAAGATGGGAGACAAAAATGGAGGATATGGCTTTATGCGAAGTGAGTGAGATTGAAAAATGGAAATGAAGGCAAGATAGATGTCAACACACACCTTGAAGGGTGGCGAAAGGATGGAGAAAATGTGAATGAAGGAATATGTGAAGGAATATGGTGAGTGGATAGAAAAGGTTGCAGTTTAGGCACATGGAATGGAAGAATGCTTTTGGAAGAAGATGAAGCGGAATTCTTTGGAAGCTTGAATGTCAAATTTAATTGTTGTTCAACATTAGACTCTCTCAAGAGAGATTTTGGAATCCATATTGCCTTAGGCTTCTTTTCATTTCTTTTTGATGATTTAGAGATAATATCTTCAATGATGGATTTTGGAACCCATACTTTTCTTGTAATTTTTTTCTTAGATATCTCTTTTGACTTAATGCCCCCATGTCAATTAGAAGAGACATGGTGGTCTTCTTTTTTATATGGATTCTTGAATTGCTTCTTTTTCTTGTATTGAACATTCAAGTTACTTCCAAAAGACTTGGGACTTGTGGAAGAAGAAGGATGATATGACTAGTTTAGGTGAGTGGGTGGATGAAAAGGATTCAAGGATATGCATCTATGTTGATCTTGAGGAAAGATAGGAGAGGGAGGGACATAAGGACCCAAAATGGATGAAGAACTAGGAGAATTGGGAGGGGAAAGTGAAGGGACATAAGGACCCAAGATGGAAGGAAAATGTGAAGGATTTAGTATTGGTGAGGGAGGTCCAAGGATGGATGTGGAAGATGCAAAAGGATAATCAATAAGTTCATTAACATCTATATGACAATCAAGGACATCAGCATCTTTAGAGTGAGCATCAGGATTTTAAATAGGAACATAAACATCTTTAATAGGAGAAACTTCATTGATAGGAGAACTTATAGCTTGAGAAGACTTAGGAAGAGTACAAAGTGGAAGGGAACATGGAGTGGTAGAACAAGAAGATGGAAGACTTTGATCTTGACAAGGATCTTTGGATAACATAAGCATAGAATTGTTCTCTTGATTTTCAATAGGCTCAACATTTGAAGTAATAGCATCATTTTTAATAACCTTAATGGAAGTATCATCTTTGGAAGGAGAAAGTGTACTGAGGCCATTTTTATTTTCAATAGGCTCAGTGGTGCAAGCAGTATCTTGATCTTGCTTAGGAGAAGGCTTAAGACATGGTGGAATGAATGAGAAAGGGTGTAAGGGATCAAAAGAACCATGAAATGTATCATAAACATTGTGAAAAGGATTGGATGACATGGAAGGTTCTTGATCTTGATATTTTTTTATATTCTTTTCTTTATCATTTTTAGAGTCCTCTTGACATGAAGCCAGTGCTAAGGAGAAGGAAGCATGTTGGAATTGTATGGAAGACTTTGGAATAGATGATGAAGGACTAGCTGAAGTAGGCATTATAGTGCATGAAGGCATAGGCTCTTTAGGTTTAGTATTGTCAAAGGTATTTGTAGCCAAGTGAAGGTTAGCTTGAGTTTCTTTAAGAGGTAGCCCTTGAGGATAACTATAGGGAACTGCATGAAAAACATTAGGATCTTTTATTGGACGAAATGATTGGTAGAATATTTGAGAGTCTCAAAATCTTTAGGGAATGTATGGATAGTGGAGGAAGTAGAAGATGGAAGGGGAGCATCAGAAGACAAAGGTTCAACATTAACATGATCTTGCTCAAGAGTGTAATCTTTATTTTTAGCATGAGGGTTCTTAGAAGAGGAACTCTTATCCCATTGATGTTGTATTTCAGCACAAAAAAATGCTTTCTCTTCATCAAAAAATGCAGATTTATCATTTAGGTATTGTTCACAAAATTTATCAATGTTGTTTTCAAGATTTGATTCATGTGAATTACCATCAATATCTTTTCGTGACTCATCCCCTTTAATCACAAGCATAGGACTAGGAGGACTTTTAGGAACTGCTGGAATGTAATAATCATCACCATCATAATCATTGTCACTAGAAGAATTATAGATAGGCATATCACAAGACTTTTCATGTTGTTCATTATCATATGTCTTAATAAAAGGAATAAAACTCTTGGTAGAAGTAGAAGAAGAATGATATCGTGAAAAATAGGTAGGTGAAGACCTAGATGGATGATATCTAGAAGAGTCATGGTAAGATTTAGAAGATGAAGTATGTGAATGATATTTAGAAGAATTATCATAAGACTTAGAAGATGAAGAATATGAAGGATATTTAGAAGAATCATGATAAGACTTGGAAGATAAGGAATTTGAACGATATTTAGAAGAATCATGATAAGACTTGGAGGATGAAGAATCATGATTAGAATTGGAAGATGGAAAATATTTGGAAGAAGGATATTGTGATTTAATCTTGCACATGATCCTAGCAAAAGTGTCTAATTTATCCATTTTTTTAATCATTTTTGTTGCAACGTTAGCATCCATGCATCTATTGGAGTGACAACACTTTTCAAATTCAAGAAGGAGGTGGATTTCATCTGAGCTCAAATGAGGATCCCTAAAAAGATATCCAAGATCCATGGTTCTAGAAGAAGAAGAATCAAGTATGGAAGAAGAGAAAGAATGAATAGAAGAAGGTAGACTATATGATAATAGGAGGAAAAGAATCAAGAAGACATGAAGAAGAGGAAGAGTGGAAATGACAGATTAGAAAGACATGGAAGATAAAGAAGAAAGAAGACCAAGAGTCATTTTGGAAAATTTGATACATTTGAGATCATTTGAATGTTGAGAAACATGTAATAGCACTTGTAATCAAGATGAAAGAAAAGGCACTAGTTGATAGGATAACCCTAAGAAACGTTGGTACCAAACTAGGATAGTAAAAGCTCTCACTTGTCCAAAAGAGATGTGATAAGATAGAATTTTGCAATAGGTGTAAACCAACACTACCACAGAGGTGCCCACAACTTTGGGTGAATACCCTAGCACATATGGACCAGGAGGATAATTAACCCAAATTATAAATAATTAAAATTGAATTTTGATAAAAGTGAATGGACAAGAGATTACTAAGACTCTCCAAGTGTAATATCAAAGGATCCAAGTGTATATCTTTCTCAATAAGGACGGTTTCTAACTTACCAACTCCAAACAAGGTTTCTTGTGAAATTAATGATTACTAATTCAAGAGGTCAAAGTACAATAACCCATGGTGCAAAAATGCTTTTAACAATGAGAAAAGTAGCCTAATCCAAATAGGACCAACCTAGGGAGACTAGAAATAATGGGACAACAAAGTTATTTGATCGTGAAGTCTCAACTCAGGAACCCATATTTGTTTTAAAAGATCAAGTAAGAACATCAATAGGTTTTCATCATTGAATAGGCACATAAGACAGCAATCAAGGAGTTCAAGCAAGCAGTCTTCAAACAATGAGCAAGGGCAAAAGCAACCTTGCGCATGAGCAATCAAGTGACTTAGTTTATGCTAATCCCTAGGAGAGATAATTGTGTATGTTCTCAAATAGTTTCACAATCATTGCATACATCCCTAGAAAATAAAAGTTGGCCTGTTTAAGGTTTTTAGTAATGGTTTGACTCTGCAACTTTTATGATTCATAGGGGTGACCTCCAATCCCAACACATCGAGGTTTTGACACAGTCTGAAAACTTAATCTTCAAGAGCTACTAAAGAGATTTGACAACCCACAATGAACCATACCCCATGGAGATTTCTTCCACGAGGACATTTATATAGCAATTGTTGCAACCACGGTAGAAGTGGCTATTACCGCTTGAGGTTCCGTTCGTAGTTTGCCCTGTATAGGGATTCTCTGTTATGGTTAACCCTCTCTAAAGGTGACCGACTCACAATAGTGGACCACAAGGGGACTTAGCTTTCAGATCCAAGGTTTTGACACCTTTTCACTTTTAGCCCAATCAAAGCAAGCAGATTAATCCGACATGCTAACTAAGATTATCTCAAGATCTATGATATCAACCCCTAGTGATCTATCAACTTCTCCGGAGAAAGGATGCCTCAATCACCAAGTTGAAGATCCATCTATCTAAGAGATTCTCAAAATATCATCCCCACCTACAAGGAATCCGTCTTTGAGAGGAGTTTCACTAGGAACTCACTCCCTCAAGATCCATGAATAGTATTCATGGGGCCTAATTACTATGTGTGTATAGATGTTAATTCCCCAAAAGCAAATCTATCCAAGAATAATCAAAAAGCACAAGGTGGTACACTTAACCCTTTAACTAATGCAAGGTGAGTCCAAAGATGTGGAACACTTAACCCCTCACACAAGCCAAAACGAGTCCACAACTCAAAGATTAGTGAATTCTAGAAAGCACAAGAGGGTTGCCAAGTGGAGCACTTAACGCTTCTATCCTATAGACCCCTCCCCTTTAATGTGGCGCTGATCTTGCAACCACGGGGTGGAATGAGGGGTCGACGGATTCAGCGAGTCCAATAACCCAATATAGCTATCTAAATCTATCACTAATAATCAAGCTTGCTAAATAAAAATCAATGGAGATTACAACCTAGTATCAATTATGCATATGTTTGAAAAATAAAAGCATAAGCAAAACACACAAGCTAGACACATGAGAGGTTCATTTTAAAGTTCCAAATCAAAGTGTTATCAGCCAAAGAAGAATACCTGAAGTCCTCGCAACGCGCTTAGTAGATCTTACCTATTTTTAACAACTTTAGCATGTTTTTCCAATGAAATCACAACTTGCTGCTATGCTGTTCCAAAAAAACCAAAAAACACAGAAAACCCAAAACAGTGAGCAGTTAGCAGAAAAAACCAGAAAAACACGAAAATCCCTGCAAAAAAAATACGAATAACCTAGTCAACATGATTAGACATTTTTTTTGCTATTATTTCGGACCCAAAAATAGAAATGGAAAGAAGAGACCCCTGCTAAAAACTAAAGAGCTTTCCAAAAATGTAAGAAATTCAAAAAAATCTCTTCATTTGTGCCCTAGGGACCCAATTTTTCAAAATAGGATAGATTCATCAAATCGAGTTTTTGATCCTTAATACGGTCTCAAAATTCAAAACACAAAGAAAGAACATCCCTTAGAATTCAAAAAAATTCTGAAAATGCAAAATTTTCTAAAAAATACACTGATTTGTGATTAGAAACAACTTTTTATGAAAAATAAAGAGAAATTCATAACTCGCACAAATCATGTCAAAATGCTCTGAAAATCGAACTGGGATATGTTGGGTACATAACCAACCCATAAAAATTTTTTTAGAACCAAACTATAAATCATTTAAAAGATATGATTGAATCTTTAAACCAACTAGATTTTTTGCCTACAAACCAATCTATATATGGGTTGGCCTTAAAACCAAAGTGAAAAATTTATAAAAGCACTTGATTAGATCCAATATGCTGGTGTAAAAAACCAAAGATGAAAAATAAAAGAAAATGGAGCTAGAAACTTGATTCAAGCCCCACGGTGGGCACCAAAAATGTGTGCTAAAATGTTGTCACACTTCTATGAATCATTACATGTAAGAAAAATCAAGAATGAGCCCTCACAAATCGATCCATAGTTCTCTACTCATAGAGTGCAAGGGTTTGCAATGAAGGCCCTCAGTTTGACCTATTTTTGTGCCCATGCAAGTACACCATGAGATGAGAGATTCAAAGAGGAAAAGCAAGAATGCTAGTCTCCATGATCTTCAAATATGCATGAAAATAAGGTCTAATCTATGAAAGAAAAATCTAATCTATAAATGAAAGATTTAAGCCAAAAGCCCATGATGGGTGCAAGAGAGAAAAAGACAAGAAAATAGAAGTTCTCCACAAAAAGCTTTTGTATTCAAACTCCTTCAAAAATTGGTCTTCAAACCTGCAGCATAACGATAGCATAATCATGGGTGTCTAACATGAGGAGAGGGCTCTCCCTTATAAAGGAAATTATGGAGGTGAGAGGCTTCTCACAACCAATATGGGATAATAGAGCTTGATCCATGTGAGACAAAATTCCACCAATGAGAAAAGAGGAGTGGTTGAGAAGAGAGTGGTGATCCATGTGAGACAAGATTCCACCAATTAGAAAAGAGTGGTTGAGGAGAAAGTGGAAAGATAAATCCCACTTAGATCACATTTTTAAGTGTAGAGAAATTAAATAAAAAGAATTTATTTTATTTCTTTTTTTCATCAAAAGAGATATTTAAGTGGGATTTTTATTTAATTAAAAGGGAGAAATTTCTTTTTAATTAAATAGAAGATATTTAATTAAATTAAAAAAGAGGTTTTTCTCTTAATTAATTAAATGTGGATGAACTGTTTAATTAAAAGAGAGGTTTTCTTTTAATTAAATAGGAATTTTATTTTATTTAATTAAAAGAGAAGATTTTCTTTTAATTAAATAAGACTTGGAATAAAATGATCAATCTTAGAAATGAAATAAATCGAATTTGATCAAGGAAATTTATTTGAATTGATTTAATAAAATATTACAAACCATTGATTCAAAAAATTTGATAAATTGATAAATTGAATAATGGGGGCCCATAGTCTAGGTGACCATTTTTGGGTGCATACACTATAGTAGCAACATGTATTTCCACTATGCTCTTCTCTTTAGTGTCATTCTTGACTCTTGTATCAACCTTTTTAGCTGTATCTTCTAGCATTTGGATCAAAGGTTATACATTAATGACTAGAGGGATAATAGAAGGTATTTCTTTTGGATTTACCTTTTCCTTGCAACATTTGTCATCGACTTGTGTAGCTCATCCATACTGATCAAAATAGGATTATTACAAAGTTTAGCCTATAGTGTAGATTGTTCTAATATCTTCTTCAAATCATATTTAGTGATGGGATTGGTGTTTTGAGCTGATAGATCAAAGACATCTTCAAAAGTTATGATTTTAGTGGTCTTAGTTGTGACATGTGGAGAACTAACATTTGGCAATTGTGTGTCTTGTACACATTGTTTTTTTGGCTGCTCTGGATCAGATGTTGCTTTGTAATTTACTTCCATTTCTATTCCTCCTTCAAGAGTGTTATTTTTCTCATCATCATCTTCATCATCATTGACCTCAATATGTTTAGGTTCTCCTCTCTTTATTGTAGTCAATCCATATGTTACTTTCTATATTTGTGTGGACTTTCTAACTACATATTCAATATTATTTTGCAAGATGCTAAAGGCTCTATATTAGGTGTGAACCTAACTACATAATTCTTTACAACCTTAGATAATTTGTGCCTTAGTTAATTTAGGCGTCGCTTGGGCTAGTGTGGTCTCCCTAATTTTTTTCTCCAAGTTTAGACAATAGTGCCATTTTTGCTCATTTATGTCATATAGAATCTTTGGCATAGAGTTGGTAAATTCTAGTGGAGTTTTCTTTGTTAGAGTAAATAATTAATAATTAATTATTTATTCTATTTATTTAAGTTTACTTAGGTTAATGCATTCATTTAATTGTTGTAGTGATGAGTTGTTGACAACACGAGAGTTTGTTCCCTTCTAGCATGTTCCACCTTTTTGTGGAAGTGTGCTTAGTTGTCAACCTTATCTTCTACCACTTTCTAGCTTGTTCTACAAGCTTCCATGAGGCCTTTATATTTGAGCTTTCTCATTGTATCTAACAACTCATTTTTAATTATTGTAAATACATTTTCTTTGTTTTGCAATATGTTCTCTCTCAAGTCCGTTTAGGGTTTTTCCAAGCTCCAGCTCTTCCTTCTTAGTTTTCCTTTGACAGGTTATTTGCATTTAGTTGATCTTGGTGAGCTGTGGAGTTGAATTTTATCAACTCCTACATGTTCTTAGAGCCTTCCTACTGCTTCTTTGTTAAAGGATTTTTGAAGCCGCAAATCAGAGACACAAATCCTAGTTTATTTGTGTATTTTTCTTCAATTTGGGGGAAGAGCATTTTTTTTTGAGCACTTTGGGCCTAAATAGATGCCGTCATTAGATCTGAAAGGCCATTTGTAGTCAGGATTCATATAAAATTTTCCAATTTTGGTGATAGAGCTGCGAGAGGTAATTTTTTTTGCTTGCAAGGCCTGTTGTATGACCATATAGATGAATTTGATCGAAAAATCAATTTGGGCCATGCTATTGTGATACTACCCAGCAGCCACTATGAGGCCACCCACATTTAGCCCATGACTAGCTACACCACCCATGTAGTGCTTGGCCCTAGCCATGGCCAGAGCATTGCCTTCTCACTGCATCTACCAGTAGCTCTACTCCCTGTGTCCACCTCAATAGCTCCACCGCCCTTGTTTATCACTCCTATTCGCTACTTCGTCAAAGTTCTTGTTTCTTCCACTAGTTCCACTGCCCATTCTACAATGACTGCCACCTTTTCAACCTGCATGGCAATTTCAACTCAGTCAGCCCATTTCACACTTGACACATGGTAAGGGTGCCATGTTGGCATCTACCACATGGTCCCTGCCATGTCATTTGGTCTAGCTAGCTTTCGCCACATGGATCTTTTTTCAATTTCCGTGCTAACATCAGCATGATGTCAACACTACATCAGCACCCCTTCCAGGCTCTCTAGGGTCCTTTTTGACACAGTTAATTTTTTGGCTATACTTGAGCATACGAAGGTATTTTTTTGATCTGAAAGAAGTTCTAGAAAGCTAGTTCTGAGATAGAGACATTGGTGTAGGTATTTTGAGGTTTTGATGTAGTTTATTTGCTCATTTTTCTAGTTGAAGTTTGAATTTTTATTTTTGTCTTTGGCATGCATTTCTTTTGCATCTCATGTCTATTTTTTGAAAAATTTATATTTTTGGAAAGCTAGTTTTGTCATCTTTTCAGAAATGTTGTCATTTTCCTTAGATTTTTCCCCATGCTCCTTATATCATGGAATTTTTTCTCTATGGTGGATATCTTGGGTGTTCTAGGTCTAAGGATCATTTTAACAACATGGGATCTTTTATTTTGGGCTGTGCTACCATTTATACTAATTTTTTTTCCTTTTTTGATCATTGTAGCTGTCATTTGTAAGCACTTTTATGTACACACATTGAGATAAAGTGCCACTCTTGCATTTTGGGTTCATGAATGTTGTTTTGAGATAGTTGCACTAGCACTATTTTATAAAGCACCATGGGGGGGATAGTTGTTTTCTATTTTTGTGCCCTCTTCCTTTTTTTGCCCATGTGAAGTAAGTGTGACTGTGTCTTTATAGGTGTTTGTACCTCTTCCACTCTCTCGTCATTCTTGGTTCTGTCTGTAGACGATATTGGCCCACCTTCTCAATTTCCTATCATCTCACCCTATCTAGATTAAGGGGGGTTATTTTTGTGTTCTAATGCTTCCATGGTTCGATGGTTTGATAGTGTGAGCTATGTATTCAGTGGTTGATCCTATATACTAGGCAATTGCAGTGGTTGGCTACCTATGCATTTTGGCGAGATGGATCATCTACCATATAGAAACACTTAGTTTGTGCCTTCTTCTTCCATGAAGGTTCTATAGATTAGTAGTTTCTTTTTGATGATAGAATTTTTGGCTTTTTCATGCTTTAGTGATGCTCGTCATGATCACGCTTTATTTTTTTTTATGGAACATTTCTTTAGTTGAAGGCTTCTTCAGTCCTTCACTAGGTTACCTCTTTTTGGGGGATGGTTTTTTTCCATGTGGTTTTCTCTCCTTCCCCATTTTTTAGAGGTTGCATTTCTTTTCATTTTACATGGGTACCTAACATGGCCTTCTTTTTAGGACCCATTTTGCATTTCATCTTAGTTTTTGTGAGTTTAAGGCATTCCCCTAAGTTGCACTTAAGGTGAGGTGTTAGAGTAAATAATTAATAATTAATTATTTATTCTATTTACTTAAGCTTACATAGGTTAATGCATTCATTTAATTGTTGTAGTGATGAGTTGTTGACAACACAGGAGATTGTTCCCTTCTAGCATGTTCCACATTTTTTTGGAAGTGTGCTTAGTTGTCAAATTTATCTTCTACCACTTTCCAGCTTGTTCTACAAGCTTCCATGAGGCCTTTATATTTGGGCTCTCTCATTGTATCTAACAACTCATTTTTCATTGTAAATAGATTTTTTTAAATTTTTTAATGTGTTCTCTCTAAATTCTATTTAGGGTTTTTCCAAACTCCACCTCTTCCTTCTTGGTTTCCCTTCAATAGGTTATTTGCATGTAGGTGATCTTGGTGAGCTATGGAGTTGGATTTCATCAACTCCTATAGTCTTGAAGTTTTCCATCATGGCATGTAGGGCCTCCTCCACTTGGTTTTTCTCCTCTTTACCCAATTTATCAAAATCAACATGACCAAATCCTGATAGGTCTACATTACTCTAAACATTTTCACATAAATTTTCAAGATTTGAAAGAGGATTATGACTCACCACCTTAAACTAGATGATGTCATCTAACTTTGTTTTCTCCTCATCAAAATTTGGTTGTGCAACATACTTCCTTCTTGGTCTCTTCTACTCTTGACCTCCTTGCTCTTCTTTTTTGTTTTTTTCCTTGGCCTTTTGTGTAGTTGTACATGTGCTAGCTCTTGTTGTAGGTGTAGTGGGCTTGGGATGACTTGGTTTGGCAATTTTCTTAGTCCTTGCCATAGGTTGTGCCTTGGTCTTCCTCTTCTTTAGCTCAGTAGGAGTAGGTGATTCCTTGGCTTCTTCTCCCTTGGCACCTTTAGCCTCCTCTTCATCCTCTTCTTCTTCTTCTTCCTCCTCCTAAGCACCTTCTCCAAACTTATCTCTTAGTTTCTTCACTATCTTTTCTTTTTTCTTTAAAGCTAAAGTAGTCTTCAAATCCATGGTAATCTTGGACTTTACCATCTCATAATTTCCAAAAACTTTTGCAACTTTATCTACCTCTTCTGCTAGTAAAGTTGTTATAGTTGTAGAGGCTTCATCCACATTTTCTTCATAGCCTAAGGGTCTCAACCATCTTACCTTTGGTGTGGTAGCTTGTACACATATATAATCAGCATCTACAAGAAAAAATACATCATTATAATGTTTCTCAACTAAAGATATTGGTATCCTTAGTCTTTCCTTCATTGACTTCTTGAAGTCTTCAAAATAACTTGTCATCACAGATTAAAAATTCTCTCCTAACTACTCAATATACTCACCAATCTATATAGCTACTGATCTATTTGTTTTTCATCTCACAATACCAAATGAGGGGAATGTGTTTTGCACATTAAAAAATATACAAATCAATATAGAGCCAAATTTGCATTGTGCACTCTTAGTTTTCCTAATTGCTCCAAGGTTCTCCATCAATTGTTGCAATTGTAGCTCTACTAGATCATATGTATGATCTTTATTGACAATTTTGTATCCAAAATCCATAGCTATACAGGGCACACTATTCAATCTATTGGATTGAAAGAACTTGTGTGATATAACCCTTACAACAAAGTTTATTAGAGGATCAATGATTGTTTCTATTGCCATGCCTATCTTGTTCTAGACAACTCCACTATTCTTTTCAATCACTTCCTTTGAATCACTTCTTAGTGTCTTAGGTAGATTGAAGGTTGGGTAACTAGTAACTCTATGGATTATTCTTTTAGTAATTTTAATAGGTCCATTTTCCATCCATAATGGACCATCGTGAATTTGGCTAAGCACTATCCTGATCCATTCTATCTTAAATACATTCAAAAATTCTAGGGCTTGTGTTAATCCCTTTCGCTCAACAATTTTGAAATCTTCTTTCAAAACACTATTTTCATAGAGTTTGTTGCAGGCTTATTTAAGTTCCATATACCCAATGCCTCCTATTTTATAGTTATAACATTTTCTCACATCTAGTATCATTATCACATTTGGTGGAATCATCGACAATGCACCAAAAGGATCTTGCTTATAAGCAATGCTAGGAATAGCTTTTAAAATGGTTTGCTTGACTTTATTAGTTACTAACTAAATGTTCAAAACTTCCTTTCCCTCTACATTCTGTGAACTAAATGCCATAATGTGAAACTAGGGTTTAAAAAAATTAAAACTACATAGCTCGGCTCTTGATAAATACCTTATGAAATCAGACAAATTGGTGTGAGATCACTGTTGGAATCTTTTGCAATTACTTGGAATAGATTTCTAGATTTCCTTCTATTCTTCTCACTCTTTCTTAAATTTTAAATGATAAAGAATGAGCTAAAATTGGTAAAATATCCTTTGAAAGCCCTATAATTAATGCTGAGTGCTTACATAGTTGTAGCCTCGACATCAACCAATTTTAGGTTTAGTCAGCATCCATTGATATTTCCATTACTTGCTAACCACTTCAAGCTTGACATTAACTACCTAGTCTAATAGTTTGGCATCTTCTAACATTCCACTTGGCACATATAGAAAACTTTTAATTCTTGACAACAACATGAAAAAAACAAAGATTTGTCTTGAATTCCTAACATCTTGCTTCTTTATTTATCTTAATATAGTTCTTTTAGTACTAGAAACTTTTGGAACTGATGTATGATATGACTTTTAGATATCAGTCCCACATACCTTTTGATTACCCCTTTTGATGAGGTGTAATCACTTGACCAATTGGGTGAAGTGATCCCTTCTCCATTTGATGTGTTGCAATCATCTTTCCTTTTCCATGTCTTATTCATCTCATCTCTGATGTGTTCAACATTTTTCTTGCCTTTGCCTTTATCAAATTCACAACTTGGTGACTTTGACTTTGTTGGAAAATACCTATTGATATGACCACTTTCCAAGCAGCTAAAACATGTGGTTTGACTCAACCACCTTTGGTAGTTACCACTAAAGTGTGTCCTAATATGATTTTTAGGAACACTTCCATATTCTTGACAATAATGACTGCTATATCTTGTATTATAATCCTAGTTGTAAGAGTTGCCATTGTTCCTTATCTTTTCTTGCCTAGTAGATGACCACATGGGTTTGGATCTGCATTCAAAAGCTCTATGTCCATATCTTTGATAGTTGTAGCTATAGCCTTCAAATTTTTGTGTATGCATGGTCTTGGTTCTATATTCATGCGCTTAATGACCTTTCTTGCTGCATTTATGACAATGAATCATGCTCTTGGGATTAACATTTTGATTTGTAATCTTGCTTTTACACACATTAGCAGTATGTCCTTTCTTACTACAATTATAATAAGTAGGTTTGGAGTTCTTACCTTTGTTGTTCCTTTCCACTACACTTTTGAATGATTCTCCTTCTTCAATGCTTTTATATCCTAGTCTAGATATGTCATTATTAGATCTAGGAGATCTCAATAATTGCTCAAAGTATTTGATGGCTTCATTTGGCTTGTTGAAACTTTCAACAGATTCCTTTTCTCTCTTTAGATCACTTTGCAATTGTTCATTCTACAACTTCAATGTAGTTATCTCAATGTCCTTGACATTTAACTCATAGTTGGCATTCATCATTTGACTTAGAGTATCCAATTGCATATTGGAAATCTTGGTTAGCTCTGTTGACTTCTCTTCTAGTCTGTTGGCTAGAATTCTTTTTCCTTCTTCAATCATGGATTTTTCTTCCATAGCTTTCTTCTTTTATTCAGTTACCTCACATAGCAATATGGGTTGTGATTATTGCTTTAACTTGAGATTTCTAATTTCCTCAGCTTAGACTCTATTCTTTTGCATCAAATTTGCAATTGCTGGATCAAATTCATTAGAGTCACCATTGGCAAATAGGTTGGTAGTGTCAATCTCTTTATATTGTGTCATTTTTTGCAATAGCAATTTCTTTCCTTCTCTTTAAGGACTTCTTTAGTTCTTCTCTTACTTCATCCAATTGATGTAGAATGTGTTGTATCTCAATTCTCTGATTCTTAATAATCTTTCCCAATTTGTAGACTTTCATTTCAAGATCTTTCCTCAAAGTTTCAAAGCTTCTCTTTCAAAGAACCAAGCTTTGATACCAATTTTTGGAATTACAATAGGAAAGGTAAACTTCTGGGGGGGGGGGGGGGGGGGGGGTGGTTGGGTGAATCAATAGTTTAAATTTGGACTCATAAATTTTTCACCATGCATCCATCTCATACATTCAATGAATTACATATAAAGCATGTACATCTAAATCATGTAAGCAAAAATAAGTAATCACACACATATGACACTAGATATGATCACCTAGAAACCCTCCAAGTGAGAAGGTAAAATTGGGGTGGGGATGACACCCACAAATCTTCACTACTATAGCAATAAAATGTATCTAATGAGGGTTACAATATTTTCACCATGAAACATGATCTACCATATGAAAGATCTACCATGTTAAAGTCTTACAAAGACTATAGAGTCCCACCTTGTTAAAGGATTTCATATAGCCTGTTAAGACTATTCTATTAAGAGATTTTGACTAAAATCACCTTTTAGAATGTTTTAGCATAGATCTTGCGATTGGCACTTGCTTGCCTAATAAAAAATCACCTCTAAACAATGTCTTCTTAATCCTTTTTTATCAGATGTCTCTTTGTTGTATCCTTTTCTCTATCCTCTATTCTACTCTAACTGATTTTTCAATGTAGTTTCATTTCATAAATTCCAAGTCACCCTGAATACTTTGTTTTTACATGCAAACTATCATCTTCACTCCTTCAACACTCTTAGAAAGTTTAGGGATTCATCCTCATTAAGAAGACTTTGGTGGCTTAGGGTTAGGTATGAATCTATGGCTGATATTGATCCATTTTTTCACTTAATCCTTCTTATTTTCTAATTGGTTGCATGTAATTGTATAGGGAAGCCAACTAGAAATTTGTCCTTATCTCCAAAATATTGAAATTCAATCTTAAGTCAGCTCAAAAATGGCTTACATTGTTGTTTGTGCCTTTACATTCAAATATGTCAAAACTGTCTTACTCAACATTTGAAGTCCCTAATGCTCAGCGTATACTAATCTTTTTGTTGTGACTTGACATTTGTATTGCTTGACATCCACTATTTACTTAGCTCCTGTGTCACTCGACATATACTATTTTCTCGATACTTGAGTAACTCGGCACATGAGTGGTTCGACACTCTCTATGAATCAACATGGTCTATTATTTACATGTTTTGCTCGACATGTACTACTAGTTTGGCATGAATTAAGTAAATGGCTTAAGTGTGTTGACACTCACTTGTCAAAACCAATCTAAGATCAACAAAATATTTATCACTTCTTGTTTCTTAAATAAGCATAGAATTTTTCAAATTAAACTTTAACAAAGATATTTATTTGAATGAAATAAGTAATGATAAATTTTATTTATATATTTTATTAATACTACTAATACTAGATCTTAGTCAAAGCTTTGAAAGTTTTCAAATTGTATAAGAAGCTGCTTGATGTCACCAAGAGGATAAGAAGGAAAAGTAAATTAAATATGTTCTTATTCATGTAAGGACCCTCCTCGTGCGTACTTATTAATTATAAATCCTCTGTTAAAATTGTTATGGGAGATTGTACCAAAAATGAAGTAATGGGTTATGATGCGAATGTCTTGAAAGAAACTAATATTAGCCGATTCATTCATGTTTTAGATATTTAGTGATTCAAGAACTACTACATTTTCTCGACTATTAAAAACATTAAAATTTCACTAATGATGGTATGAGGCATTTTCACCTAATGATAAGGGTGTTGATTTTTTTTGGTATTCTGATGATTAAGTTTTATGCTTCAGATAGTTTAGTATTCTTTAATTGGTGTTATTATGATGATTAGGTGTATGTATGCCTAATGATGATTATTCTAGTACCTTAATATGAATTAACGAATGAGTTATGTGGTATTGTTTATGTGATTTAGATGAGTAAATGTGGATAGAAATGAATTAAATAGTTGATTTTATGAAAGGTTCATGTTTTGAATTATGTAACTATATAGATAAGTTTTGAATATATGTATGTGATTTTCTTGAGCTATTGATGTGTTCAATGAGTGTGCAGAATATTTTAGCTAGGAGATCTAATGAAGAAACAAAACTGATCCCTATGT
Organism: Cupressus sempervirens; assembly: GCA_028749045.1. NCBI lineage: Eukaryota > Viridiplantae > Streptophyta > Pinopsida > Cupressales > Cupressaceae > Cupressus > Cupressus sempervirens. The sequence goes on along the minus strand of CM053791.1, from coordinate 85,184,776 downwards.
GCCATTCATGGAAACATTGTTGTTCATAACTTAATTGTATTGTGAGATGTATGAATGTATCTTTCTATGATCAGTAAATGTTAATGTTTTGTAATTTTGTTCTTATATTGTCACTTGAAACTCGTGAATTGCATATGCATTCAATCATGCTAGCTAGGGTTAGTTGTGTAACCTTTGGACCTAAGTTGGATTAAGTTATTGTCTTTTTTTAATTTGTTCTTAATTGAGTTTAGTCACCCCTAATCTAGATTAGTGCTTAATCTGCATTTTTAGAGTTGTTAGAGGGTCCTAATTATTTCCTAGCTTTTGTTTGGTTCCAATCTTTTCTTAAGGCTTTAAAACATGAAATAATTATACCCAAGGGGTATGGGTATGAGTTGGGGGTCTTTTCCAACCCTAAGCCCCTTTTATTGACTTTTGAGGTCACTCAAAAAGTCCATTTTTGCCTTTGTGCGAAAATTGACTATGGCCACCATGAGTTGCATCACCTCAACTCCACTTAGTGGTTAACCTTGGTATGGGTTGAGTTAGAAACTTCTATATTTGTAGGTGGGTGGGAGAAGTTATTGCCTTTTTGGTGGTTGAGTTTGAGTTTTTTTTTGAGGTCCTACTTGGAGTAGTTGAGGTTGTTACCCAATCTCTACATTTAGAGAGGAGTCTTGGAAGATTTAATCAAGGAAGGGAAAAACTCTACTCAAACTTGTTCTTTTTCCATTACCTCTTTGTGAAGGTAGGAGTTCTTCATCTCCCTTGTTCAAATTTTCATGCTTATTTCATGCTTATGCTACTTGTTGTTGTTCGGATGTTTGTATGTTTGTGGGTATGTTGGGAAGATTTGAAAACCATGTTTTTGAATGATTTCTTTTCATGTTTCTATTTGATTTTCAAAGTTTTCTTGTATGGGTGTTGTGGCATTACTCACCCTTGGAGAGGGTAGAAGTGGCCAATTTCGAGAAAGGTCCTTTTAGTTGGACTCCAACAGTGTAGAGTCTCTTCTCAAGACGAGAAGAGGGAGAGAGGGTAGGGTGTTATGGGCCCCTACCTATTAGCACAAACCACGTATGAGTTTTGGCATGTAAGAATGGAAGAACGGAAGTTCTTGATTTATAGCCCTGATTGGGCACTTGGTTTGGTGTTGTGTCTAACATCTCCTGTTGGAAAAATCCACCTTTCCCTAGTTTTGATTCATTGTGAATCTTGTTGTGAAAACCTAGTATGAATATGCATGTTTGGTTTTGTTTTTTGGTCATGCTTGTTTGTCACCTGATCAGATTATGTTCTCTCCACGATCTTAGCAATGTATTGCACAAAATGATATGGATCCCTTGATGAGGTACATGAAGGAAACTATTTGATTGTTGAAAATTTGGGATTGAAATCCTATGAAAATTGTATTTATCACTTTGTTGTAATGGCAACGATGTCGAGTTTTCTTCCTAGTTCTTTCTCGGCTAAGCCTTTGAATCAGGTTTGCCAATAAAATGGTGTTTGAGTATATATGCTTGCATTGAGTCTTATAGCTTTCTCTTTAGTTTTTGCATACGCTATTCAAAAAAAAAAAATAGAGGTGATGATGTTCACTCTTCCTACAACATTCATATGTCTTGTAACCGTATTGATTTGTATTGGATTAATTTGATAGAATGATGACATATATTATGGTTATTGTTAGTGAATAAAATTAAAGGATGCAACTATTTAAATTTGTGATTTACAATATTATAGTAGAAGTAAAATCAATCTCTTGTAAATTGTATAATGACGAAAGAACGAAACGATTGATCTTAAGTATATTTAGTTTGAATGTCCAATAAGAGAACACGTGCCATTTAAATTGAGAATTTTTAGCCTTTGGATTGAGTGCATCAAATGTGACAAACTTCTTAGTATACTGCCATAATTTATTTAATAGATTAATGGATGCATTATTTTGTTTTGTATGCCTTATCAAAATAATAGAAATTATAGCTTCCAAGTAATATTATCAACTTGATAGTGTTTTTAAAAAAAATTAGGACCCAGCCTAGAAAAATTAATCCATCATTAAAAAAGTTAGCTCAAAAAAAAAAATGCTCAAACATCCACCTCCAGGATGTTGTGTTTTGTATGGAGAGAAAATAAACAAATTCCCCTTGTAGACAGAGTATATCCCTTTTAGATTCTTTTGAACATAATTAATGTTAAATATTTAAATGAAGAAAAGAAAAAGAAAAAAAAAAGAGAAAACAAAATAATATATTTAATGTTGATACATAAAGAAAATATCCTAAATTTTCACCAAAGAAACTTTTTAACATAAATACCCTCATCCACTAAAGCTTCCATCTACCCCTTTTCACTTACCCTCAAGTCTCCATCACATGGTAAAAAGCCAATCATGACTGCTGCAGCAAAAGTACCTATGACATCACCTCCCTTGGCTTAAAATGATGGACGTTGCATGCTTGGAGGGAAGCATTAAAGTTGTTTTAATTTAAACTTATTTCCTCCTCAATTAAAATGGAAGGAGGCTTGATTGGATTACAAGCCATGTGCTGCCCATCTACTTTTTTTGCAGGCCTAGTGCAGATTTTGATCCACGTGAACATCTATTGGAATCGGCCCAAGCTTGTTTGAAGAGGGTTTTTAGGGTGGTGGCTATGGTAGGTGGTGAAGCCACTTGCCAAGTGGTTAGGGGGGAGTAGGTGATAGGGTAGGATTAGAGTTAAGTTAAGTAGGTATAGGGAGTGGTTAGGTTAGTAGCAAATTTGTATAAAGTTTTTTTAGATAGTTTGATAATCATAATATGTGTTTTTCATCAAATATAGTAGATATTAATATTTTTCTTTCAAGTGTAGTTAGTAATGATTGACTTAGAATTTAGTGTTAAATTAAGCTTAGTTAGTAATGATTAATTTTGGAATGTAGTTTTAAATTAAGTGTTATTAGTATTTTAAGTGGTATTGTAATTTGTTTTTTTAATAATTTAGTTTTATTTAAATTAGTTATAGTTTAGTATGTTTTAATTAAATGTTTTATGGAAATAAGTTAGTAAAGTTGTATTAGTATTTAATGATGTTAAGATTTAATAAAGTTTTATATTAAAATCAATCAATGGAATAAGTATTAGATTTGGTATCTTTTTAAATTAAGATAACTAATAAAATATTGGGTTGTTTTGCATTAGATAAAGTGTTAGTCTAAATAATGATAGTTAGTAATCGATGTTTAAGTTAGTTTAGATTGTATTTTATCATGAAGCTTGATTTTTTTAAAAATGTTTTTAAAAATTAGTAATCTATCAATTTATAGATTTATTATATCTTATTTATTTAATTATTTATTTATTTTAATTTAATTTTAGTGGGATTATTATTTGAATTGAAATGTTCTATTACTTGAATAGATTGTAGATTAAAGCAAATTATTATTGAAATAAAGTTTATTTATTTATATGTAGGACATTATTTTAGTTAGAGGGTGCTTTAATTAAAGTCTCGAATAGTTAGAGTTATGTTTCCATAAATTGTTATTAGAAGAATTCAATTATATTGTTTATTAATATTTTGATTTGTTTACATTATAGTGGACAATAATAAATATCTAAATCTATTGAGTGGATCTCACATTTTGATATTAGTTTGTGGAGAAAGGTTATAAAGCTAATTTAATATTTTGTAAAGATTTATGTTTTAGAAAACTTAGTATTATTATCGGTTGATACATTGTCTAGGATAGTTAGCTAGCATATTTAATCCATCTTAAAATCAATTGAGATTTATTATAAGTAATTATATTGTTCTTAAATAGAAGTTAGTATTATTTTATTTTTAAAATGTTTTAGATTAGTAAAGCTTCAAACAAATTAAGTTAGATTATTAGATCAAATTTTAAGTGTTAGATAGTTGCTTAATATTGTGAGTTTAAGATAATTTGACTTATTTATTATTATTATAATAGATCACTTTAAGATTAGAGAATAATGAAGCAAACATCGAAATGAATCTAATACCGAATGTTCAAATTGATCGGTCTGCTCTTACACATTGACTTTGAACTTGTAATGGAATGTAAAGTTATCCATAGGAGAGCATGTTCTATCTTACTTTATTCATGTATTTTATCTTATGTAAATGAACTTATCGAACTTGGTGAACTTAATTATTAAATTAAAAATAAAATAAAATTGTGTGTGTTTTTGCCCTTGTTTTTTTTGGGCATGACAATTCATAAGAGTTAAATTAATTGCACAAAAAGAAACTTGATTACACCAAGAGTAGAAATGATTAAAGAGTCAAGATGATTTTATGCAAAGAAGTATGCAAGATAGAGTGACCAAACTTTGTATCCATTAAATGTTTCTTAGATATAATAAAGTTGAAAAGATGCATAATTAAAGAATGAAAGCAGAATTAAAGATGCACTTCGAAAATGTAAAAATAATATAGATCCATTGAGTCGTTAATGCAATCCAAAGAAATGATAATGATGTATTGAAATTTATTTTTCATGTAAGAGGGGATAATTCCTTTATTAAATAAAGGTAGATGTATCATTAAGTAGACAAGGCATTTGCGTCCCATGTTGGATTGAGGGTTTCCTTCTCTACACTTTGAAATGGGATAAAATATAATTTTTTTTTTAAAATTAATAAATATTGGCAAATTTTTTTTATAGATTAAGAAAACATGAAAACACAAGATGAATAATCACTAAATAAGACAAAAAAAAGTGAATAGACTATTAGTTTTATGATTTAATATAATCAATAAAAAAGATAAATCCAAAACCATTATAATACATTAGAGTAATATAAAATGTAATATTGCTATCGAGATGAATTGTATAGTATTTTAGTCAAACCCACTTCCATTGTTTCATGAGTATTTGTTACAAGAACACATCTCTCATGAGAATGAATGAATTGCCTAATGCTCATTGCATCTATATGATTCCCACCAAGGTGAAGCATTGAGACTTTCGAAGAGGCCACACATCCTAAAACCTCTCCAAGTCAAGTGTACTTAACCAAAAAGTTTCCTTTTTATGTTAATCTTTCTTTCTTGTAATTCCATTCAAATTTTCTTTTGGAAGAAAAGTGAGATTAATCTTGACTATAGCTAAGTGCACTGGAGGTGGAGTAGTACTAGGATGAGTGACCTCTTGGGAGGTCTTGATGCTTAACCTCTATAAGAATCACATAGATGAAATGAGTGCTAAGTGTTTCATTCATTTGCATGAGAGACAAATTCTTGTGAACCACTATTCATGAAACATAAATCAATTAATTTGACTTAAAAGCTATATAGTTGAATCAAATGGCAATATGAAAATTTAACTTGAAGTGGAAAATATCTCATACATATTATTATAAAATATGTTATTACATTTCTATAATAAAGATAGAAATTAAAAAGAACTCTAAAAATAATGACAATAAATACAAATTATTCTACTAGATAAAGATTAGATTATGAAATCTCATTCATGATCTCTAGACAAGATCATCGTCCTATGTAAAGGTCATAGATTGTGTATTGATCTTATTGATGATAATATGAAACATTTGACTTTGTTTTACACTTGTAAATATAAATATTCATCTATTTTTTGTAATCATATTTTGCATTAGGAAACTGAGATTTTGATGTTTTATTTTGGTATATATTTTAAGGATATTTTGGTACTTTTGTAGCTAAAGAATAATCCACATTGTCAAAAGAGACTAGAAAAATTACAATATCATTGTATGCATCTCCATGGTAAATACGTGCTTTGTGAAAGTCAACTTTAAAGACTTTTCATGTTGTAATTGTAATGACTTTTACGTGTATGCCTGATATATATTTTAAGGATTTCTTGTGAATGAATCTTGTAATATCTAGGTTGGTCTTATTGTATATTTTAGTCACTTGTATACTAGTTATCTAGTCCTTTATAGATAGGTCTTTTCCCTTAATCCTCCTTTTTTCCCTAATGTATTTTTGTTTAGCTTTACTCAATAAAAAAGGAGGATTGTTTGATTGGAAAAATATGTTAAAACCTTCAATTTATAAAATCAAATGGTTTATGTCCTCTACTTCCATAAAAATTTAAGGGCTAAATTGTATCTAACACCTTTCAACTTGTGACTTTAAGTAGTTTTTCTTTGGTTTTATGAACAATAAACATACATGATATAGGATCCAAGTGAGTTGGAGAACCCACGAGTGAAAAATCATAAAGTCAAGAATATTTGGAAATATTTTCTTTATTTATTTATTTGAGGTTCTCTTAAAATGAGCATTAAGTGCTATGGCAAGAGGACAATCCATAATGGTTTAGTTAGAATGATAAATCTGCCAAAGATAAGAGGTGTATATAATAATAATGAAAATTCCCTTACACCACACTCAATACACAACTGGAAATAGTTACTTCAATGAGAAAGGTATTGTTCACACATTTTTGAGCTGGATGGGGATTGGAAAATGTGAATCCTTTTGATTTTATGATGAGAATCAATTGATTTCTCAAATTCATTGCTAGCATTATATCTTTAAATGACTCAAGGCTTCAGAGTTTTGTCCTGCACAATGGGATGTTAGATTTGGTGATTGAATTTGGTGAAGACATGGGTGTAAATGATCGCATTGAACAAGATAGGATTGAAGACTATATCAAGAATAGTGAGATGGTGTGGGTTTATCTCTGTGAAGGTGGTTTGTTTCTATTTATGGAAGGCATTGAAGGGTATGATGAACATGTGTCCCTACAATTCGTCAACACCTAGAATAATAGGAAGGTGAACATTAATTGGATGGTGTTTGAAATGATAGAGGAACTCATCGTGATGGTTGGTAGGTTGTCTCTCAAGGGAAGGAGTTGGTGCAAGAAGGCTAGTGTTTTTGATGAAACAAGCTCGAGAAAATTTTCCCACCCTATAGAGGAGTATGTTTGCATGAGGGGTGGTTATTCAAGGGAAGACCTACCCAAACCTTGGGACATTGTGTGCTATGCCATCATGCACTACATAACTCTTGAAGACTAGTACCAGGTGTTGTATTATTACCATTTTCCTATTTTGAACCTTTTTAGGAACCAAGACCTAATTTCCTTCTCACACCTTATTTTACATTCAATGGAGGATAATGTGTTTAATGTTAGGAAAAAGAGGGAGGAAGAAAGACCCTTTTATATTCTACACTAGGTCTTCATGTTCAACCATTACAAGTTTAACCTTTCCCTCAACCTGCTCCTTCTAGTTAACCATCTTGATATTGTTACTCCCCAAGTCCCAACAGACCCTAGCCCTAGTTTAGCCTTAAAGAAGGTGGACAATAAGTCCCTAAGTAATAGGAAAAACATAAGTGTTATTGACTCTAATACTAATATTGGGAAGATTAATAAAACTACAAGGAGGTCCAACAAAAAGCTTAAAATGGAAAAATTTAAGACACCCCCAAAGTAAGAGGTGAGTTCTGAGTCCATGAAAAGTGAAAGAAGATCCACCAAAAGAAAGACGAAGGTCATACACACTAGTTCAGGGGGTAAGAAGGTTCTAAGCCCGTCTCACATTTTAGATACCCTAGAAACCAACCCACCCCTAGATAAAAGCCTTGGGGAAGATATCACATCCCCAGTAAAGGATGCAACTAAGAGAAGGGAGAAGAAGGGGTTTCATATCCATGGGCAAGATTAGAGTAAAACCTAGTTGGAAAGATTAGAGAATTCAATGCATGGCCTAGTTGATAATTAGGAAGCATTGTGTTGAAAGGTCAAAACCCTAGTGGAGTTCTATCTTAAAGTAATGCACTCAGTGGCCACCACTCTTTTTTTACTATAGGTGAACAAGGATGAGAAGGATGAGGGAAAATAGAGTGAGATCACCCACTCCCTCTATAACTTCCTAGGAAATGATTGGCTCAAGACCCTTTTGGAGAAACCTATCAAGGAGGAGGCAGTGAAACCAGCCATGGAGGATCTTGATAAAAAAGATGAGGACCTAGAGGAGAAGGAGGGGAGCTAGCCCCTATGCTTTCTTTTATTATACATATTTTTTTTTTAGTGGTCAACTATGAACTTTGTGCCCTTGGTGGCATTTTTAATTATTATGGATATTAATTGTGTTATAAGGAACATTTATAACATCGGCTGCTAGATCATTTTTTGACATAATATTAATGTCAATGGTAGTATAGTGGATACTAGTGTTTTGAAGGTTAATTCTATGGGATTAAAAGTTAAGATGTTTTTGATGTTTTTAATTTCTAGAAAAGGGATTGGTTAGATAGTAGGAGGTAACTAGTAGCTAGTATCCAACCCTGTATACTATGGGGTCAACCTCCCTCTTTTGGCTACTATTTAAATGCATCAAAAGCATTCATGGTATATCCATAATGAAAATTTAAGAATATATATTATTCATTGGATTCAAGGAATGTCATATTCTTTTTGAATTTGATTATTTACATCATGGCCATTGATCTTTACATGATTTGAATGCATCTACAATTCATATTCAAACATGAGAAAAACTAATGTTTGGTTCAATGGTTGAATGCCTACACCATAATGGTGATTTAATCAAATCAAATCAAGTTTTTACCATTCTTTTAGAGTTAATACATGAAATCAAAGTATTTTATCAAGTGTGCAACCTTGTGAAAAAAAAATGACAAGTGAATTAAGTTCTCTATGATAGAATCTCAACTACTTTGGTTTTCAATTGTATGCTATCTATAATTGAAAAAATGAACAATTTTATAGATAATTTTCTTTGAAATTAGATCATGTGTCTTGAAACTAATTATAGAATCTAAATTGATAAGAAATTTAATGTGAACTGCTAATATATGTGATACCAAATAAATTCTCATATACAAAAAAACCTTAAGAAGAAATGAGATGAATGAATGGATGGAGTAATCAAGACTCCCCCATTATGATAGAAATCATGTATATATAATAAATTAAGGATCCCTTCATATGAAGGAAATACAAGATATAATATCCCCCATAAAGAATAATCTCCTTCAAGTATGGTGAGTGCGCACACACACATGCGTGTGTGTGTGTGCACGCATGTAATTGTGCATTTACATATATAAGTTCTGAAATAAATTTTTTAATATTAGTTATAGTTTGATTGTTTTTTATTATTTCATTGCATCAATGGTTGAAATTAAAACATGAGAATAACTAGTTTGTAGTTTAATGGCTAAACAACTATATCACAATGGTGATTTGTTCAAATTAGATAAAGTTTGCACCCATTCTTTTAATTGTAAATTTATGGATCACTTTTCTTGATCAAGCACAACTTTTGAAATCAAAATTTTCATGTGAAATAAGCTTTCTATGACATAATTTTAATTACTTGGGGTTTCAATTGTGTACTATCTATAAGTGAAAAAATGATCAATTTTTTAGAAAAATTATTTTAAAATCATATCACATGTCTTCAAATTAGTTTTTGATTAAGAAAAACATGTTTTATAGGGATCCTAAAACCCAAAAGTTTTTACATAATATCTAAAATAAAAATATCAAATAAAGTCCAAATGCTATGCAACTGCCTATAAAAAGCAATAACAAAGGATAGGCCAGTGGCCAAGAAACAAAAGCTAGAAACAAAAGACAGGCCTCCGGCCAGTAGACAAAAGCCAAAAGCACTAAACTAGATATAGTACTAAGTAAAAAATCAGGCCACTAGCAATTTTTTCTCACTGTTTAGGATTTTGTTGATTCTCTACTTCCTCATTGGTGCTCTAGATCTCCACGCCCACACATTCCTAGTTCAAGTCAGTAGTTCGTTCCACTTGGCCCTTGGTCTCGTTCATATCACCCTCTATCTTTCTAAGGTATGAGTTGGATTTTTCATCCTTATCCCCACCAATTCCTACATTTTTCAATGATTTACCCAAGCTATTGATGTTCTCATTCAGGATGTTTACAGCAGCAATCACTTAATTAGCCAGATTTTGATTCGACATCTCCGTCTTTTGCACCCTTTTCTTAACTTTTGAGATACAATCCTCCTAGTTGGTAAGATGACTCCTATTGCTGCTTGTCCTATGGCCTTCCTCTAGGCTTCTTTTCTCCTTGAGTGCCTCAATCTCATGGAACAACCATTTGATAGAGAAAAAATGATCTATCATGCTATTTTTGGCATTATTAAGTAGATTGAGCCTTGTTTCCCTTGCATTATCTAAAATTGAAACCAGAATAGGGTCTATGAGCTCATCAAAGTGGGCTTTTCCTTCTAAGTCTTTTAAGACTTGCAGTTTCACTTTCTCCCTAACAATCCCCATTATTTCCATATGGGTGTTGAAGTTTCTCCACAACCTCATTCTATCTTTCACAATTATCTCCCCATTATCTTCCACCATAGTTTCCTTAATCTCTTGAGATGGAGAGATAGAATGTAAAGGTCCTAAAGTCTAAGGTGTTTGATCTTTCTTCTCCTCTGGCTGTAGCTCCTCCTCTACCTTTCTTTTTTTGGGTTTCCCCAACTGAATAGAAATATCTTCTCCCATCTTCCCACTATCTTCCCCCCTCTTCTCTTCCTCTGACTCCATTTCCTCTTCCTCTTCATTATACTCCTCTTCCTCCTATTTCACTAGATTGGGGGTTAATCCCTAAGGGCTTTTTTTGCTAGGAACAAAACTGAAAGGAGGAGGGATTTTCTCCCCCTCTTAGACTTTTGGCCTTTTGAGGAAATATTTTCGTCATCTTTCGAGCTAAGACTCTAAAAATCCTTAGAATCCAAGTAATTTGAGCTCCCAGTTGCCTCTGAATAATCCCCTAAGTTTCCTAAAGGTTTCCCCCTTGTTTGAGTCTTAAGATATTCATAGACCAGTAGGAGCAGTCCCTCATGTGGAGTTGGGTTTGGTGTGGGCTTCTTCTTAAAACCCTTAATGCCCTTACTCATCAAAGTAAATAGATAAAAAGGAAAAGAATTTTTTGTGCCATGCCTAAAATGATTTAACAGAACAAAGTGGTGTGTTCTAACCCTATTCGAATCTAGTGTCCAAAGAAATGTATTCAATAACAACCCGTAAAACATACCTCCACAAATTTTTTATCGAATCCATCTCATAGTACGTCTCAACCTTCACTAAATTCTTCTATTTGTTCTCATTCTTCACAAAACATTTGATTGCATTGGAGGACATTTTCTTATCCCTAGAAAAATTAATTGCCTCCATGGGTATCTCTATGATCTGAGCTATCATTTATGCATTGATTTGATGAGAAACCCTGTAAATTTTCATACACCCATCCTTCCAAGTATTCACCATGAGCTTGGTGATCTCCTTATCAAAGCTGTGGAGTTTCTCAAAAGACCTCGCTATCCCACCCTTCTCTAGCTTTTTCCAGACTTTTGTTCTTTTCTTCCATTTTTTAGCCTCTCTGGTCAACTCCTTCCTGCTTCTCTCCCCTACCATCTTAAGCTCCTATTTGAAAATCCTACACTCACAAACTTTAGCTTCGTAAAAATTTCATTTCCCTAAATCTTTCTTACCTTTGGTAGTTTTAATTGGGATAGCAAAGAAACCCTTAAAACGTGCAACAAGTGCACGAAATGATTGAGAGTTATTACCTTTCCATGATTTTCATTAACATCTTATCTTACTTGTGCCGCAACATAAATATCCATAATTAATGCAAGATTTCCTTCGTACTTCCTTGGATAAGTTCTAGTGTTATGATATCTTTCATTGTTTCTAGGAAGATATCACTGTTGTGCCACATCATCACCATATTTTTGACTACCACTTCATTCACAAACCAATCTGTGGCTAAGTTGGCCTCTCTATACACATGGCTGACATAGACTCTTTTGAATTTACCCAAATCAAATTGAATCTCCTCCACCACATTTGTGATGGTCTAGGAGGGCTTAGTACAACCTTTTAAATAGTTTATTATATTTCATGAGTCTCCCTCCAACCAAAGGTTCTCAGTTCTAGTAGCTAGGGTCAATTTTACTATATGATAGGCCGCATTTGCCTCCATAAAGTGATTCATCTAAATCCCTAAGGGAAAAGAAAAGGCCACAACTTCCTTACAATGTCCATTTCTGATAATTCCTCTAGAGTTGGTAGGGCTAGGATTCCCTTTGGTTACCCTATTGAAATTGGCTTTATGCCATTCTTCAAGGGGGAGAAGCCACTTAGCTTCCTATCTTTTGCTCTCCCTATCCTTTTTCTTCACTATGCTATTTCCTCCTTTAATGTCTCCCCCCTTTCTAAAAATGAAATTCTTCTTCATGAGAGTAACAATTTTATCTGTAATAACAAAAGTAGGGGCTTCCCTGTATCTCAAAATATGATTATCCCTCTCTTTCCATATTTCCCAATAAAAAAAGCAACCCTTAAAACATGCCACAAGTGCACGGAATGATGGAGAGTTATTACCTTTCCATGATTTTCATTAACATATTGTCTTACTTGTGTTGCAACATAAATATCCATAATTAATGCAAGATTGCCTTCATACTTCCCTGGATAAGTTCCAATGCTATGATATCTTTCATTGTTGCTAGGAATATATCACCGTTATGCCATGTCATCACCATATTTTTGACTACCACCTCATTCAAAAACTAGTCTGTGGGTGAGTTGGCCTCTCTATACACATGGTTGATGTGGACTCTTTTGAATTTACCCAAATCAGATTGAATCTCCTACACCATATTTGTGATGGTCTAGGAGGGCTTAGTACAACCTTTCAAATAGTTTATTATATTTCACAAGTCTCCCTCCAACCAAAGGTTCTCAATTCTAGTAGCCAGGGCCAATTTTACAATATGATAGGCTGCACTGGCCTCCGTAAAGTGATTCATCTGAATCCCTAAGGGAAAAGAAAAGGCCACAACTTCCTTACCATGACCATTTCTAATAATTCCTCCAGAGTTGGTAGGGCTAGGATTCTCTTTGGCTACCCCATCAAAATTAGCTTTATGCCATTCTTCATGGGGGAGAAGCCACTTAGCTTCCTATCTTTTCCTCTCCTTGTCCTTTTTCTTCACTATTCTATTTCCTCCTTTTTTAATGTCTCCCCCCTTTCTAACAATGAAATTCTCCTTCATGATAGTAACAATTTTATCTGTAATAACAAAAGTGGGGGCTTCCTTGTATATGAAAATATGATTATTCCTCTCTTTCCATATTCCCTAGCAAAAATGTGGAAGAGACCAGGAACTAATCATCCATGTCTTCATTCCTTTGTATATACTAGACCATTGTCCAAAGAAATCTTGGATGTTGGCTAGTTTACACCAACTAAATCCATAGTCATTGGTCACAAGATCCCATACCTCAGAGGAATAGGGACAATGAATAAAAATGTGGTTAGTTGACTCCAAATCATTTTTGCAAAGGCTGCACCTATTTGGGATATACTGACCCCTTTTAATCAGGTTATCTAGGGTAAGAATTTTTTCTTGGAGAAGCAGCTAGAAGAAAATATTGATTTTCAGAGTGAGGCTAATCATCCAAGCCTTTGCCTAGATAGGTTTCTCCATCCTATTCCATAGTGAAAAATAGCTAGAAGCAATTGAGAATAACCCATTAGGATTTTCTCCCCATATGATTTCATCCCTCTCATTATTAAGTATCATGCCATTTAGAATAGTCATTAGAGGTTTAAGGTCCTAGGGGGAGAAGCCACTTAGCTTCCTATCTTTTCCTCTCCCTGTCCTTTTTCTTCACTATGCTATCTCCTCATTTTTTAATGTCTCCCCCCTTTCTAACAATGAAATTCTCCTTCATGATAGTAACAATTTTATTTGCAATAATAAAAGCAGGGGCTTCCCTATATCTGAAAATATGATTATTCCTCTCTTTCTATATTCCCCAGCAAAAATGTGGAGGAGACTAGGAACTAATCATTTGTGTCTTCATTCCTTTGTACATACTAGTCCATTGTCCAAAGAAATCCTAGATGTTGGTTGGTTTACACCAACTAAGTCCACAGTACTTGGTCACAAGATCCCATACCTCAGAGGAATAGGGACAATAAATAAAAAGGTGGTTAGTTGACTCCAAATCATTTTTCCAAAGGCTGCACCTATTTGGGATATACTGACCCCTTTTAATCAGGTTATTAAGAGTAAGAATTTTTTCTTGGAGAAGTAGCCAAAAGAAAATATTAATTTTCAGAGTGAGGCCAATCATCCAAGCCTTTTCCCATATAGGTTTCTCCATCCGGTTCCACAGTGAAAAATAGCTGGAAGCAATTGAGTATAACCCATTAGGATTGTCTCCCCATATGATTTCATCCCTCTTATTATTAAGTATCATGGCATTTAGAATAGTCATCATAGGTTAAAGGTCCTGGGGGGAGAAGCCACTTAGCTTCCTATCTTTTCCTCTGCCTATCCTTTTTCTTCACTATACTATTTCCTCCTTCTTTAATGTCTCCCCCCTTTCTAATAATGAAATTCTCCTTCATGATAGTAACAATTTTATCTGCAATAACAAAAGTAGGGGCTTCCCTATATCTAAAAATATGATTATTCCTCTCTATCCATATTCCCCAACAAAAATGTGGAAGAGACCAAGAACTAATCATCTATGTCTTCATTCTTTTGTACATACTAGTCCATTGTCCAAAGAAATCCTAGATGTTGGCTGGTTTACACCAACTAAGTTCATAGTCCTTGGTCACAAGATCCCATACCTTAGAGGAATAGGGACAATGAGTAAAAAGGTGGTTAGTTGACTCCAAATCATTTTTGCAAAGGCTACACCTATTTGGGATATACTAACCCCTTTTAATAAGGTTATCCAGGGTAATAATTTTTTCTTGGAGAAGTAGCCAGAAGAAAATATTGATTTCAGAGCGAGGTCAATCATCCAAGCCTTTGTCCAGATAGATTTCTCCATCCTATTCCATAGTAAAAAATAGATGGAAGAAATTGAGTATAACCCATTAGGATTGTCTCCCCATATGATTTCATCTCTCTTATTATTAAGTATCATGGCATTCAAAATAGTCATTAGAGGTTTAAGGTCTTGGGAAACTAGTGATAGATCTTTCCATCCATGATCAGTTCTATAGTCACTAAATTTTTACAAAATCTTCTTACAAATATATTAGCCCATCTCTCATAGTTAGGATGATCTATGAGGGGCCCTTGGCTTAACCAATTGTCCTGCCAAAATAAGGTACTTTCCCCATTGCCTACTTTCTACTTTGCCTCCTTAAGGATCCCATTCTAGATAAATGATCCATGAGGGAGATCAGCTTCACTAAATATTAAGCTGAGGGATTGTCTTCTCAAATACTTTTTCACCATGGTATCCCTCCATTCTCTAGGACTTTGAAAAATGCACCATATCTACTTCACTAGCATAACATTATTGAGATGTCTAATTTTTTTAATGCCTAGGCTGTCATAGCATTTTGGCAAGCAAACATTGTCCCATGCCACAAGATGATATCTCTTGTTTTCTTCAACCCCTATCCACAAAAATGACCTCTAGATTTTCTCCATTTTATCAACATGTTTAACCGAGATCCCAAAAAGACTAAGGGCATAAGTTGGGAGGTTTTGAAGAGTTGATTTCACCAAAGTACATTTACTTGCTTAACTAAGGGTAACTCCTTTCCAACCAGCCAATTTGTTGTTAAATCTATCAATAATGCCATTCCAAAAGGAATTCTATAGTTTTGACCCTAGAGGCATTCTGAGGTAAATATCTAGAAGAGACCCCATACCACATCCTAGTATGTGAATTTCTAATTTGTACACTATCAAATAAATCCTTGTATAAAAAAAAACCTTAAGTAGGAAGAGAAATAATGATCCACCATTGCGATAAACATGGTGTATATACAATAAAGAATCCCCCATAGGAAATAAATACAAAGACAAGATATATCCCCACGCAATGATAATCTCTTCCAAGGATGGTGGATGCTTAAAGACAAAACATAATTTCAAGCTCTACATACCTATATATATTAAATTTTAAGTTTTAAATGATTAATTCAAAAATAGGTTTTGAAGGGACCCCAAACCCTTTAAAGTTGAATTACATTTAGATATTCAATATAATTCTTGTCTTATAAGACTAAAGTAGAACAAACCAATGATAAACATAACAAGAGAAACACAAATATGTGTTACCAATAGTTCCAAAAGACCTAGTAATAACCTTAAAAAATGAACAAAAATTGCATCACTAGTAGTTCCAATAGGCACAAACAATAATCTAGACTAGCATCTAGGACATACAATAACAAATAAAAACAAAGAATAAGAAATTAAACAATATTTTAAAGGATATTCACAAACTAAATGTTGAGATCCTCCATCCTTTGAAAGGCCATTTTTATTTCATTGATATCAATGTTTTTTTTTCTCTCCTACTCCTTAATGGCAACTTTCTTCTTGAGGTTGCCTCTGGTTCTTTCTCAGGGCCTTCACTTTGACTAGCAGTTGACTTCTCCTAAAGATCCACCATCACAATCATTTTATTATTTTTGTCTAGTATATCATAGAGGGTATTTAAATTAGTAACATAGGCTTTAAGGCCCTCATGGTTATGAAGAAGAATATACCTAATAAGCATCTTATTCTTTTCTATTCTATTAGTTGAAAGATGCATTTTCTCCTCAATTATGTCTTGAACTTTCTTATCAATAATTTCCTTAATATGCCCAACCCCAATAACAATTCTATTACTATCCTTCTTGATAGAAAACTTCCCTTTTGCAAGTTTGATAGTTGTATCCAATTTTTCGTCTATCTTATTGATCTTATTATGTAGATTGGAGACTTCTTTAACCATCCATTTATCAATGCAAAAAGAGTAAATATACATTTCCTTAGCAATTAAAAGAATTCCTATAGTATTGTCTCTATCATCTATGCTATCCTTCGAGTCAAGGTGGATGGATTGTTCTTTTAAGGTCTCAACCTTATTGTTGATATTTGTATCACCATGTCTAGGAATGGAATTTTTCTCCATAGGGGACTTAGAAATTGCATAGTCCACAAGTTGAGGATTATCTGAACCAAGCTCATTTAAGCCACCCATCTCCTCAACCTCTATTTTAAACTGTCCTTGATGAAGCTTCGATTCCAAATGCCCAGGATTGGTAGTATTCTTCTCTTCAACCTTCTAACTAATGCCCTACTAATTCTCTTCCTTATTCTTCTTTTTGTTCACAACATCTAGCTCCTTTACAGTCTCAACTTCAACCCTATCCTTTTATTCTTCCTCTTTATTTTCTTCACTAGAAAGAGAATTAATACCATTTTCATAATCAGTCACTCCAACTATATTTTAAATAATGGAAGCAACATCAACATCATGCACACTCTAACACTCAATATCCATGTTATTTTTCCTAGGCTAGTAGCCTATTCATCCTTAGTGTCTTTGGTAACCAAAATCATTTGAATTCACATTGGTCTTTGAGGCTCCACAAATACTTTTCTTAACCTTCTTCAATAACTTCTCTTGACTTTCAATATTTTCCTTTTTTATATCACTCACAAATTTTTTACTCTCATCTTCTTTAGGTACATAAGCATCACTATTAAAAATCTTCATTTTTGTTTCTTACACTTCATTTTTTAACCATGGAAAATATTTTTCTTCTTTTTCAAGCTACCTTTCTAGGAGGTCTCCCTCTTTCTCTTACCCTTTTAATTTTTGGGTTCCAATAGTGAATCCACTTTATTATTAGGACAAATTCTCATAAAGAAGTTGAATCAACCCTTCATGAAGGGAAAGCTCCTTAGATTTCTTTCTATTCTTCTTAATACCTTTTTCCATAGAGTAAAGGGGATAATAAGGAAAATTTATCATATTTTTTGTGAGAAGAGTGGATTAGAAACACAAAGTGAAAATTACTAACCCTAGTCCTTCTATGAAAAGTAAAAAAATCCATAACTATTTTTTATAATCTTAACCCAAAATGTCTTGATTTGAGATATTTCAAAGAAATCCAAATTTTTCTTGACTAGAAGATCTTTCTCCTTTTGAATTTTTACAAAAAATAATCTCATAAACTTTAGAAATTTTGAATTCTTAGAAAAAATTCATACTAGAGATAGGAAGACTAGTTACCTTAGATATTAATTCTTTAGTAATCTCAACACTCCTACTACATATAGTAACCATACCATTTTTCCAGCCTTCAAAAAAGATTTTAGTGATCTTTGATTTTGTGCCATGAAATTTTTATAGGTAAGGTAATAACACCTCCTTTCTTAAGCTTACTTTAAACCAAGTCATCATTCATCAATTCATAGTCCATGGATTCAACATGGGTAGTCCTTCCACCCATTTTCACAATGTAGAGAAAAAAATTGGGAAACTTCAAAAGTGAAATTCTTTGGGTAACCTATAAAGTGATTAAGCATGGATAATAATGGTAATTTCTAAAACCAAGAATCCTGTTAACTACCTAGAAAACGCGCAACATTAATATTAAAGATATGGAAATCCATGCCAACATACAAATGGAGCTCAAGAAATGATGAAAGATAGTACTCAAAGTCTTTTCACTTACACATTTGGTACCAAATTGTAATAGCAGTTTGTCAAAATTATTGCATCACAACCTAGTGGTCATTACAAGTCTGATGGTTAACTGTCATATTTTGTCATTGTCATGTTTTCAACATAGTAATTTTGATGATCTAGCATCAAAATTTGGTACCATATGAATTAGTGTTTCAATCATTTATCAAAATGGACCCTCCTCTAAGGGTGAATTTAACATAATTAATGACATCAATTAATTCATCAATTATCTCCAAAGTACCATCCCATTTGAAACTATAATTGCATTTTGTACCATAATTAGCAAGTAAATCCACTACTTTCTTTGTTTCACAAAAGTCATGTGAACTTTTAAATTTATCAAAACCTTTGGATACCATTTAAATTTTTCAATCATATGGTTTATCATCATCTAATCCTTATTAATTTCTTCGATACTATTAATAATGTTTAGAGAGTCCTCGACTAACCAAACAATATTGCAACCTTTTTCTTCATCTAAGGTAATCACTTGCAATGTTGCCATCGATTCTTCTACATGGCTAGACTGAATGCCCCAAGTAATTTCTATAGCAGCAATACATCTCCCTCCATTTATTAGAATTCCCCCAGATCTAGTATTTCTTGGATTACTTTTCACCATATTGTCAAAGGTTTTTTTGTTGCATTCTATATGGGGTGAAATCCAAAACAACATTTATCTTCCTTTTTAAATAAAATTTTTCAGTCTAATTACACAATTCTAGTTCTTTAGATCATTTACATCATCCTTCATAAAATCTTTCTTATTCATCATAATATTTTCATTAGTGTTTCTGAAAATCTTATCTCCAATCATGCTAGCTAGACCCTTCTTATCCCAATTTTTTTAATCATTTCTCTCTTTCCAAATATTCTATATAACATGGGGGGGGGGGGATACAATTTTCCATAGTTTTGCTGCACACCCTTCAAAAACTAGAAACTTCCATTTTTCAAAGTATTCTTGCACAAAGCTGGGGAACACCCAACTCACATTCAATCTTTGGAGAATAGAAGCCCAAACATCAAAAGAGTAAGAACAATGCAAGAGGATATGGGTTACTGATTCAACTTCTTTAAGAAAAAAGATAATAATGGTTAGAAATAAGAAAACTTCTTTTAGAAAGATTATTAATAGTTAGACCTTTTTTTCTAAAAAGACCCAAAAAATGACATTAATCTAAGGAATTAAAATGTTATTCTAGGCATTAGCCTGGAATGTAATTTCAGCATTGTTGAACTACAAAGAATAAATAGAAGTAGAGAACTTGCCATTAGGATTAAGCAATCATACCAACACATAAGCTTGATAAGGTGTAATATACCAAAGTTTCAATTCTATATCAATAGGTTATATTCTAAGATCAATCTCTCTTAGATAAATCCATTAATTATTTTTCTAGTAATTAGAGACTTCATTTCCATAAATAATTATGCAAATATTTCTAGCCCTTCCAGATTCAGATACTCTTTTAGTGCTTTATCTTTTAACCAATGATCCTCCTAGAAGCTAATTCTCCTGCCACCACCCATAATCCATTTCTTATCTAGACCAACAATATTTTTAGCTTTTCGAATGATGTTTTAGATCTGAAATCCAAGTTTATTATTTGATTATTGAAAAAAAATTCTTCCTTAGTAGGATTATCAAAGAGGTATTTTCTTTTAGTATTCTATTCCATTCTTTTTCCTCTTAAAAAATTCTCCAACATTCTTTTTAAAACATAGATTTATTCACCATTTTAATTGATCTTAATCCCAATCCTCCTTTATTTTTTGGCATACAAAAAATTTCCCAAGACAACAAAGGAAGTCTCCCTTTCTCTTCAATCCTAGACTATTGAAATTTATTTTGACTACTATCTATGATATTGGTAAACTTATCAAGAATAGTAAATAGACTAAGAGCATACACCGACATGCTTTGGAGATTGGATTTAAGAAGTTAAATTTTACCATCTTGACTAAGCATTGATCCTTTCCTCCCTACTAATTTATTATTAATTCTATCAATAATAGAATTCTAGAATGAGTCAAGAGGTTTAGTTCCTACTGGAAGACACAAATAGGTAGAGGGAAGAAGAGAAATATTGCAACCAATAATATTAGGTATTTTTCTTTTTCTTTCCTATAATGAGGTATTGATAAAAAAGATATTAGTTTTATCCTAGTTCTTAAGTTACCTCACTTCATCGATATAAGTAGATAAAGAAAGCTTTTAGTTTTTAGCTTCTTTCATAGTAGCTATTATTGATCTCTAAGCCCAGTTTCTTATTATTTCCCAACACTTAGTCATTCTCTAGGTAGCATTGGTTAGTCATCACTGTGAGTGAGCCATCTAGAGATGGCCAAATTTAAAAGGACTTGTTTATATATCACTACATCCCAAGAAAGTTAGAGGTTTTTGAGCAACCTAGTAGAGACCGAGCCAACATACATGTGGAGTAAAATAATAGAGACTGAGTGATGTAAAGTTAACTCATGCAAAGTGATTCAGTATATAATGAGCCTATAGAAGCTGAGTGCCAACATGAATGTTAGTTATGACTAAGCATCAAAACATTCAATTACTAAGTAAACCGGTTTTGGCATATGTGTTTGTAATGGCACAAATACTTATGTAAATTATTTTGGATGACTTCTATATGACATTTAAGGATTGTAGATATAGTTAACAAGAAAATTGCACATTTTTTGAGAAGGCATTAATCCCAAGAAAAGAAGATTAACCAATCAAAAAATTAGAAGGGATAATGACAAAAGGATGAATTATAGATTGTCGATTATAATCTAAAAATTTCTTTCAATTATCTATTTAAGAAGGGATCTAGACCTAAATTATAATGGTGAGTGAGAAGAAAGTGTGAAGCTAAGAAAAGGCTAAAGGATAGAACAAGGAAGACTAAGTTTTATAAGGAGATTAGATAGAGAAAAGTAGCAGTGAAGGGAAGAAAATAGATAACCAGATAAGGAGATTAGTTTTGAACATTGAAGAGAGGAGATCTATAAAAACATTTTAAGATAAAACTGAAGGATTTGGTATTGAGACATTCTAAAAAGTGAATTAGGGAAAATCTCTTAACAGAGTGGTTTTAACATACCTTGTTTAAATCTCCTAATAAAGTGCTTGCTTAATTGTGAGTTTAAATCCTTTAGTCAAAGTAGACCTAACATTCTTGTATAGATCTTAACAAGGTGGACCCCTCATAGGGTAAATAATCAAAAGTGATCAAATTGTAGCCCTAATAGGCAAACTTTCTTGTTGTAGCAGTAAAGATTTGTGGGTTTCATTCCCTTAGTTTTACCTTCACCTTGGTGGGTTTCTAGGTTACCAAAATATTTGTGTTATGTGTTCATATTTTCATGGATGTTGTGCTTAGAGTTCAGCATTATAGTTTATGATTATATGGTACAAAGTCTAAGATATGAGATGGATTAGGAGTGAATGCAGTTAATATATTATATTTTTTAAGGAGAGATAATTTTAATAGATCTTGATTCACCTCCCTATCAGTATCTTGTTTCCCAATAAGACTTCCAAAAATTGTTATTAGAGCTTTTTTTTCTTGAAAGAAGTCTAAGAACTTGAGAAATCAAATCTTGAAGATGGAGGCTTACAAAATGGGAAAGACCATTGAGAACCAGATGATTGAAATCTAGATCCTACTGCAACAACTTGAAGGAGCAAAAGAAGAGTTAAGGAAATCCTTAAAGAAAAGGAAATACATTGCCATTCAATAGAATGACACACTACATAAGGAGGTTGATACAAAAAAGTTTATTAGTAGTGGAAATTCTAGTGATAGTGATGCAACAATAAAAGATGTATTGGAAAAAAACCAACATTCTGATTGAAGAAGACAAAGGACTTAAGAGAGAGCATGAAATTCAATTAGTAAGACTATGTGAAGTTACTACACAAATGAATAAAGATAAAGAAGACACAATAATGGATAAAGAAGACAAAAGAAAAATAGCTATCAGACTTGAAGAAAGGCCATTTGATGTGCATAAGCTTACCAAAACTAAGTTGGATATGATAAATCAATTATCACTTGCAAATCAAGAGTTGAAAAGAAAGGACAAAGAGATCACATAGTGATCAACTAAGGAAAGAGTTAAGATCTAAGAAATAACTTCTAGAAAGAATGAGTAAGCCAAGTGAAGCTATAAGGTACTTTGAAGAACTAATGAGATCACCAAGGTCATCCAGTGATACTTCTGGTCTAGGACATGTCAAGCACTCTTCATCTATCGAGGAAGGAGAGTCATCTGAGAGTGGAGAAAAAAGACATGAAAAACCTAATGGAAAACATACATGATATTATTATGGAAAAATAGGACACAATTTTTTTTGTAGAAGCAAGAATGATATGCAAAACCCTAAACCATAGTTTATAGGTAACTATTTTAATTGGAAGAAACAAGGACACCAAACACATGAATACAAGTCAAAGACTAGTGATGCACCTAGTACACCTTGATTTGAAGGACATTTTTATATCTATCAAATAAATGGACATAGAGCTTAGGAATATAGATCCAAAGTAAAATCCAACTAGACATCTAAAAGGAAAACACGTGCAACTAAGAAAGGTAACTCTTACAATTGGGATTACAATATATGGTATAATTGTTATTATTATGGAGAGTATGGAAATATTTTAGAGGTAACTACAAGAAATAATTGAATGGAAACCTAGTTTATTTAAATTTTCTCAAGGTTGTACATGTTAGTAAAAACTATATGACCCAAAAATTAACACCAAATAATGAAAACAATAATGGAAAAGGCAAAGTTGAGATGAAACAATCATGGGAAAATATTGTAGAAGCTGAAGGTAATGGATCAAGTGAAGATGAGACTACCCAATACAATGGATAAGGTGATAAAATTACATCTAACTAAGCAAAGAAGCTATGTAAGGGACTATATTCTTGAATGTTATATCATACACTAGTTCCTAACAAAAAATGTGAATCAAAAATCCATATCGACATGAATAAAGATGGATTAGGAAAAATTTGAGGGAAGAAGTGAACACTAGAATCAATCACACTATCAAGTGTTGAGCATTAATAATATTATTTTTATTGACTAAACATTGAAATGTAGATAGAGAGATTACATTGATTGAGCTGATGTATTGGTTGAACCAAATGGTATTGACCAAGCCAAGTGATGGTGACCCAGTATTTGAATGAAAAGAAGCATGAACACAACTTGTAAAGGCTAAGACAACTATTAAGAACCTACCATAGTATACCACATTTATTATAGACTAAATAAATAGATTGAAGTTATATATCAAAATTTTCAAGTTCATTTTCATTTACTAAGAGATTTTAGTGCATAGGTGATTCAAAGGCGATTAAGATGATTTGAGAAATATAAGAAGCAGATCAATGTGTATCTTTGACAAAATTGAAGAATTTGGTAAGTAAAGTTTTAAGTGCCAAGTTAAGTTAATTTTGAAGTTGTTGAAGTAAACAATTTTAAACCCTAGTTCAAAAATGATATTCATTGCATCCATATCTAGGAAGGAAATGCTAAAGGAGAGTAATGCATAAATTATGAGGAATGATCAATATCCTCCACCTAAATTTACAACATACCCTAATACTACAATGATTGGTGATGAATTTGGAACCCCATCATCCATTCCACCAAAAGTGTTAATGGGTCATGATGTGCGATCATGTTACATGTGTAAGGTTGCAAAAATTGGAGACTGCAAGCTATGTGTAGCTTATGATAACTTGTGTGACATTGGATTTTTGAGAGATTAAAATAATATTGTTATCGAGAAAGGGCTTCCCCATGCCCTAGAGTTTCCAAAAGTATTCAAAAGTTAATGGATCAAAATTGTGCTAACCTAAATCCATGATATGAAAATTTAGTTGGAAGGTGGACCAATAAAGATTAACAAGGCAATCATTCACTGAGTGACTGGTTATCCTACCTTGGATAGACCAAAGACAATTACGTGTGTTGTGAAAGACATCATTGAGCAACTGAAAAAGGCTAAATGGAATGAACATGGAATACCAATTGATGGGATTAAAGATCTAGTTATTGAATTTATAGTACATGTGATTTTACATGAATTCTATTAGTTGAGCTAACTGAATGATGTTTATTACATTGTGGTCAACGTAGGATATAAAATAGTAAAGAAAAATCATAGCTATAATTTGGCTAAGCTATAATTGCAATAATTATTAGAAAATATTGGAGTGATAAGGAAGGAAAATAATGTTTCTTGTAAGTTTGGGTCTTTAGTTGTCTATATATTTTTCTACATACATAATTCATTCCCTATGATCAAAATAGTTGCATGGGATAGCAGTAGACCAACTATTGAGTAGATAAATGATCTTATCAAACAACTGGGAGAAAATTTTGAGGCCATCATGGATAATTATTTTTATGAATTCAAAAATAAGATGAAGAGCATGATGAGGATACTAAAATTAGTGGTAGATCATTATTTTGATGATATATGCTCATGGTGGACACTGATTTCACCTATACCTAGGTACTACTACCAAGGGTTGCATGGATAAGGCCAATGAAATATGAAGTCAATGAAGATGAAATTACTACATTTTTATCTGAGGAGATAGATAAGAACGTGAAGACCTTCAACAGTTATGAGACAACCAAGTCAAAAATTTTATTGGAAGCCAAAATACCTAAGCTAGATAGAAAATGAAACAAGATGATTGAAGATCTTGGGGGAAAGATTGGCAAAGGTCAAGTTTAGATAATAGAGGCAAATGAAGATGAAAAAGAATCAGATAAATAAGTAGAAGATAAGAAGTCAAAAGGTAAGGAGTTAGTTGTTGCCAAGCCCAAGGCAACCAAGAAAAGGAGGGTAATCATTGTTGATCCTAAGGTAAAGGAGGATTTAAAGAAATATATGAAGAAAAAAATCAACCTCCAAAGACCAAGCCAAAGAGGAGAATGATTACTAGATCCAAGGTAGTGTAGTCCCCAACTAATAAAATAAAGTGACACCCAATGAAGAGGAAACAAGAAAATAAGCTGAGAAGAGCCTATATAATAGGCTGAGAAGAAAACTAGTCATTACACTTGATAAGGAGGAAGATGATGAAGAAACTGAATCTGAAAATCTAATGAAACTTTAAATTATACCTAGACTACCTCAAAAGACTATTGATGAGGTATGTGAGAAAATTATAGAATTAACTAGTATAGAAGCTTTTAAGAAGATTAATTGTGATTCTTTAAATAAAGATGAGCAAGAGAATCTTAAAAAATCTATGATGGATATGATGATAAAATTTAGATATACACCTATTGAATTAGGTGAAGGCATTCCTAAAGATTAGTACAAAAAAATAGATGCTAAATGGAACGAGGCATTATCCAATAAAAGATGGATAAGGAAGGCTACTTTAGCATAAATAATGCCTAACATAGGAAAGACACACAGGTCTATTTCCCTAAAAGATATTATAAATAAATTTATACCGAAAGAGAGGGCATACAAAATTTTGAAGAATAGAGTTCATGAAGTTGAAAAAGAGAGAATTATTATATGGAAGGAAGCATTTGGATTTCTTGTTCCATCGGCCGAAATAGAGAAAAAAGAAGAAGGAAGAGATGTAGTAGAGTTAGAAGATCAAGATAACAAAGAAGAAGTTGCAAATCTAGAAGAAGAAATTAGCAAATTGGTAGAAGGGAGTGACCAAAAAGATGTTGCCACCATTAAGGAAATTATCAATTCATCACCACCAAATTAGAATGTATTAACTGAGAAATATTTGAAAATTGCTACATCAGATGCCTCAAATACCTCTCTACCATGCACCAGTCCAATTTTGGTACAAATACAAGACTATCCATGGGTTAAAAGTGGAAAAATTAATGGTTTTAAAGTTACATTAGTTATAGTGGTTCCTAACATGAGTGTTGAGTGGTAAGGAAAGGTAATCATTGTGTTTCCACATTTCATTCATGTCAGAAATGATAAAATAGAGAAAAAAGTGGTAGAAGAGGAGAAAGAGTTGGTAGAGCTAGAGAAGCCAAAAGAAAAAAGGCTATTCAAGTCTTATACAACTTTTGAGTGCCATACCAATAGATACATTAAATATTAAACTCGTACAACATGTTATATCAACTCCATAGGAGCTGAGATAGATACCTGGATTGAGTGAAGAGGGAAAACAATTATAGATATCACTACCCAGTGATAATACTCCCTGATCATAGAAAGTGACACACAAAGATGACACACTAGAGGAGATAGTGAGTTTGGATGAGGTCATCACACTACCCTCATATGACTTATAGACAATATGACTATTGAACAAATGCAAGGATTAAAAACATTGTTGAGTCACACAAAAAAGAAAGAATAATTGAGGAGAGAACTCAAGAAAAAGTAGGTATTTCATGATATTAAGGATATTTTTGGTGATTCTTTTGAATAGTGATAAAATTTTGAGATGGTCTACGAAGAGATTTGAGCATAAAGTTTTGGAGAAATTCTCAACTAAACTTGCAATTAGGTAGGTTGAGTTTTCTAACCTTACCACTAGTTTAGAAAGAATTTTGAAAGTAATTCATTCTTTTTATATGAAACTTTGTGATGTTTATTTCTTCACATTGGAGAATAACCATTTTGTTGATCTAATACAAGAAGATACAAAGGCTTGTATTATTTCTTTGATCAAGAATATAAGTTCAAGCTATAATGCCTCGCTCGAAGATCCTTGGAAACAAGGATGAAATACAAGCCAATAAATTTTCTTTTTACAAGTATGAATGCACATGACAACATCATACATGGATCATAATGATCGCAATGGAAGACTTCACACAATCCTGACAACCAATAGATCTCTGAACGCCACTACCAACTGACACACGTGAACAAAAGCCAACAACCACCACAACAAGATGAGGGCTCAAGAAATGACCACTCATCAATAAAACACCAAGCTGGGGTAAAATACAGAATCCTAAAATTTGGCTAAGCCTGAAATCCTGAAGCCCTGAAAATTGGCTAAGTCTGAATTTCTAAAGCCCTTAAATTTCTTAGAATCCTTAACTTATCTCCAAGAGGTCTGAAGCCTATCTCAAAATATTCGTCACATATATTAAAATATATCTTAAGTATAAGAAAAATTATACTTACATGTGTAGACACCTAAAAATCCTTAAAATAATAAAGTATTTTTTTTTTTGAAAAAATACCTGATGACATCATCATTTATTAATTAATTAATTAATTAATTTTTATGCCATTAAATCCCTTTATCTTAATTAAAAATATTTAATTAAGGAATCCCTCCCAAAAATGTTTAAATCTTATTTAAACATTATTTCCTTATTTATTAATTATTTAATTAATAAATTGACCAAAAATCCTAAAATAAATAAAAAATTTATTTTTTGCCCAAAATTTAGCCAATTTCCTTATGACCAATAACCTCTTCCAAAATCTTCTAATCCTTCTTTAATTTTGATTAAAGGCTAATCCCATCATTTCCTACCCCTAATCCAAACTCAAAATATTTAATTAAGATTAAATATTAATCCTCATGTTTATTAAAAAAGTTTTAATAAGTATCTCCTCAACCTAAACCCTTGAAATAAATAAAACTTTATTTATTTCCTAAAAATCTAATTTATCCTCATCCTAAGAAGTTCTAGACTCTTCTAGAAAGTCTTCATCCTCATCCTAGGAAATTCTAGACTATTCTAGAAAGTCTTTATCCTCATCCAAAGTCTAGACTCTTCTAGAAGATGTCTTTAAACCTAATCCTAATCCCCTCCTAACCTTGTCACATTCCCTAAACATGGGTTAAAACTTACTAACCCAAGCCAAAGTTAACAAATATCTCCTCCTTCACCCACCCTCATTAAATGCCATCCACTTGC
Source organism: Cupressus sempervirens (assembly GCA_028749045.1). Classification (NCBI taxonomy): domain Eukaryota; kingdom Viridiplantae; phylum Streptophyta; class Pinopsida; order Cupressales; family Cupressaceae; genus Cupressus; species Cupressus sempervirens. The sequence continues at coordinate 85,156,354 of CM053791.1, read as the reverse complement.
CTATCCCTAAGCTAATCCTAAACCATCCTAATCCATCCTCTAATCATTTGCACAAGACTAAACAAGCTTAAAACCTTCCTAATCAAGCCCAATTCGAAATTGCTCTCATCACCCTCAAAATATCTCAACCATAAAACTTTTTGAAGTCCACTAGGTCATAAATGACTCTTACAAGCCCTTTTATTTCTCTTACAAGTCATTATGAGGGTCTTTATGAAGATTTTATCCCTTGAGCCTCCTTTGTTGACTCATCCTTCCCCTTTCCTCTATCCTCTCACCATGTGACATGTGTCACTCCTTGATTGGCTATAAGGAAGCACAATCCATGTGCCCTCAATCCCTCAAGCCTCTTGCCTATAAATTGGATCCTTCCCCTTTGCAAAATAACACAATCCATGAAGTAAAGTCGTAATGCCATTTTGAGAAGCCATTTTACATCAAAATCATACACTCACACCCAAATTCCAACTCCATTTGAAGCCCTTTTTGAAGCATAAGCTTGAGCATACATCCTATCTATTTAGACAAAGCTACTCAACAAGAGAGCTTCTCATTGAGAGAGCCCATTAATGGCTCATATTATTAATTGAGAGCTCATCTTAGTCTATCTTGAAGTTTATGAATTTTGTTTAGTTTGTAGAAGCTTTATTTAAATTTGGTTTCTATTAGCATACTAACATTGCTCATATACAACACGATATATTTTAAACCCCAAGAGACTAAAATATAAACACAAAAATTGGATTTTAAGAGAAACTAATAGAATTCAAAATGTAATAGCATAGGGTCGAAGAAAACCCAAAAAGGTAGCCAAATCAACCCTCAAAAAGTTTGGAATACGATGAAAAGTGCAAGTTGTCTGCCCATGCAGGTTTTTACAAAAAATTGTGTGACACTTCTTACTAAGGGAGGGTGACACTTCTCCTTAACATGTGCGGCACTTTATTAGTGTCATACAAAATTTCTCAAGAAGGTGTGTGACACTCTTCCAATGTTGTATGCCATTTCTCAAGAAGGCGTGCGATACTTTACAGTATCGTACGACATAGTTTGTATGGGCATGCGATACATTTTTAATGTCGCACCATGCTAAACAAATGTCACCCAAAGAACACGAAAACACTTTAAAAAACACAAAAGACCAACAACTGACAAAAATAGAGAAAAGAACCTCCACACCAGGGAGTACCAGATCCACAAACGCTCAAGGAATGAACACTCAAGTGCAAGAACAACACAAAATGATGAACATCTATCCATCTAAACTACAACAGCAAAGAAGATACTGAAATAAACATCAAAGAGAACAAAAGAAACATCACAATGTACATAATACATCTCAGGAACAAAACAACCAAACTAATAATGCAGATCCTCCCATCCGTCAATAGCATCATAAGACCATCGTGGGTCCTATCCATCCCCTGCGCATAACATCCCAAGCCACTGACCAAATTGTTGGTACTATCATAATAGGGATGTCACTACTAAAAAAACATGCACAATAACAGCATAAAGAAATCTAAAATGCTAGTGATAATGCATAAGATAATCCTACAGTAGATAACATCACCTATCACATGCTAAACAATAGTAAGCAACATATATACTACTAAATCAAATAACATTATCTAATCATATGCTAAACATCATGATATGGGAATGCATCAAATAAACTAACATCATCTAAACATGATATACAAGCATCCTAATGAAAGCAGAAATCAAAAGAAAGCATACTCTAGAACTTAAAGTATCAAGTGAAGACATCCAACAATGTTCGCACTAGGACAAAAGATCATCTTTGTACACCAATCCCTAGTAGCGGTGAAGGTAGCTATGCCTCCCAACCATGTGGCACCCATAGGTCCACAGCACCATGCTGATGGAGATAATGGTCCAACCACAAACACACATAAAGTACAACATCCAAGGCTAACACTCACACCATATAGTATGATGTCTCAACAAAGAACCTAAGACAATGCAAGGAGTACAGGTCCTTGTCAGACACTCAAAAGGCTGCTAAGTAGGGGCTAACATCTTGGAAAGTTACTTGGCATTGAAAAGCCCAAGCTTGGATCACATGTGGCAACACTCTTAAGGGACTCCCTTGGAACCATCACACAAATGAAGATCTTTTCATTATCTTATGTTTTATTAACACTCATAGATTTTAATTTAGTTATCACTTATTTAAAACTTCCTATCCTCTATCAACTTTTGGTGCCATAAATGCCAAGCTATGAGATAGAAGCCGCCTCCAGATGCTACCCTACCCTACCCATGCTTATCCTACAACAAGCACCTATGGGCATGCATACTCCCATCCCAACCCCAATGATCAAAACTTCGAGAAAAGACATGGAAGGTTGGGACCCGCAAGTCCTCCGACAAACATACGCGCACGTACTCGTGTGTGGCACACCACCATCATGAAGATCAAAACACAAGGACAGGATGAGAACATAATGCAAAACAAAAAACCCAACTAAAAGCAACTCAAGAGGATGGATTCTACATGAATCCCAAAGCCAATAAAACCATATATCATAAAACCACTCAACTGGCCTCAATCTGAGAGTATGGATTCTACACAAATCTCAATGATGCAACAAGACCAAAAGTCATGAACTTACTCAACCAGCCTCAATCTAAGAGTATGGATTCTACATGAATATTAGTGTCCATGAAACAAAAGAAAAGGTCCAACAGAAACCAAACAACAGGCCTAAAACCACTCGATCGAATGCAAAGTCGAGAGTATAGATGTAACACACATCTCAATGCAACATAAAAGTGTAGAAGTGGTCTGATTGATATCCAAATAGATCATCCAAGTTCATGACCCACATTGTGCCAAGAAAACTTGAGAAAATAGGGTGGCACACAAAATGAGGTAAAAATTCCAAATTTTAGAAAAATGCCAAAATTAAAACCCATTTGACCTTTGGGCACAAAAATTCCAAAAATCCAAAAATAAATGAGTTCAAACATTGTATGCAAAAATGGCCAGCATAACAGCGCAAAATCCCAAATCCTCATCTCAAAAAATAGGGAAATGTTCATACCTGCCCAACTGGGTAGAACTAGCATACAAAAATGGATGGGAACACTAGTTCTCAACCTCCAAAAAAATGGCTACCAAAAATAGAAGCATAAATAGAGCCAAAACAATAAAATGGGAAAGCCCCACCTCACAGGCAAAAGGGAAAAACGAGAATTTGAACCATAAAATAAATATCTCACAGAAGTAGTTGAAAATCGTAGTAATCCAAGGTTTCCTTAAGCTGGATCCAACGAGCTCAACCTCATGACGATCCCACACCTGTAGCTTCCACAACAAACAAAATAGTAAATCCTCATGAAGAGGATTTTGGGTTTTACTCTCCAACTTTCCAATTCGAAAGTGAGAAGTGAGGAATTAAATTTCTTTCGGGATACTTATTCACTTTTTGGGTGAATAATCAATTAGGGCATTTAACCAGCCAATCTAGTTAAACCCTGAATTGACCCAAACAAAAATAGGCTATTCCTATAAATAGGAATTCATCTATGGCAAAGCTGCCAGAAATTAAATTAAATCAATTAAAAAGATCGAAAACCCAAAAACACATAAATCTCCTTAATAACTTTTGCGACAATGCGAACCTCTAAATGCATAGACACGCTTACTGGTCTAATCACATAATGCAAATGAGTTTGGATTTAATAATCACTAATAGGTTTAATTTAAATTTTTTAATAAAGGATACATTGACCATATAAGAATGACATTGGTAAAATAATAATGGCTGAATCACTAACTCCATGTGCCATTGCCAGGGATATAAATTCTGCACACTAAACAACATGATCAAGTGAAATTGCATATAATAACATAGCCAAAGCAATAAATGCATTAAATCACCTAATTTAACCATTTAATTAATTATATTAAAATAATTTATTTACATCACTCACGTTCGCATAAAGCATAACAATGCAGGAATGAAGTAAATAACCATAGCATTAAATCCATCACATAACATAATCAGAGGTATGACCAAATACCAGATAACCAGATATCATCATAAAACACACTATCATCTCAAAATGGCATTGTCATGCAATATGATTAATTGAACAACATAGTAGTCTAAAATCTATGATACTGGAATCAAGGTGTAACATCTGACCCTCAGGTCATCACAAATGTAAAACATCACATAAGTAACAAATATCTCTCTAAATAGAAATATAACAAGGTAAATGTCCGCAACACATAACCAAATAATCCCATATGAACAATCCATTTCTAATTACTTAAACATTTAATAATGATTGATTACAGAGTCAACAAAAAGACACTTAAAAGACATAAGCAAACACAATCATAAACATGACTAACCACTGCTATAGGAACCTAGTCCAGTGTAGCATGGTAATAGAACATAGTGCAATCTCTGCACACATCTCAGGGTAATCATGGAACAACCTCATGATACCACATCGATCTTGGTAACCATTGGCACAAACCTCAGTGAACCAAAAATGACAACATAATCTCACAGATCAATCAAAAGCATAAACAAAGCAACTGATACAGAAACATAAATCCAAACACCTCGATGGTGTAGACCACTTAGGGTCACAATCATGATCCCATCACAACAAAAGATTAACAAGGTTGCATCCATTAGGATGACTTACAAAAGTCAAATGGGAGAGGCACTACACAAGCTCACCTTCATACAATAAATTAACATTTAATCAGGAGATATTAGTTGAGTTGATGGCTAGAGATAGTAGCATAACAAATAAATTGATTTCTATTCAATTCATGCTATTACATCATTTAGAGATAATTTAGATGAAATTATTTTTGGCTCGTAATATAATAAATAGAGATCCACATCTTTCAACCATAGAGAGCCTAATTGATCTAGCTACTTACCTCAAAATTCACATTCAAGTCATGTAATTAGTAAGAGATAGATGACATCAAGGACTTGAAAAGATTTTGGAAAGTCCTATTTTTTTTTAATGCATAAATACTAACTAAGCCATAAGTGCTAAAACAAATGGGGAAATGTACTCATGAAAAATATATGAAGGAAATGATATCATGAAAGAAATTATTAAAAAAGGGGGAAATCCTCATGGTCATTCAGAGCAAAGAAAAATAGAGACACTAGAAGATTAGAATCAGTGACAGAGTTATTAGCATTAGAATTCATAGACATGCATATATTGTAAATCCAACATAAATTTTTGAAAAATGAATCTGTTGGATACAATTATTCAATTGTGTGTTGTCTTTGATGTCACACAAATGTCATATTAGTCATCAGGTAGTGCCTACCGAACTCAAAAAGTCAGCAAAGCAAAGGACAGTGTCTACTAAGCCCAAAAGGTTAGTAAAGATAGGTTGCAGTGTCTATCGAGTAGACAGCTGGTTATTGAGCCTTCAAGCTAATAATAAAAAATTAGTTCTTACTAAGCTCACTCAGTAATAGAATAAAACATGACAAAAGTAGTTCTTACAGAGATCACTCGGTAATTGAAGAAAACATGACAAAAGCAGTTCTTACCAAGATCACTCAGTAATCAAAGAAAACATGACAAACGTAGTTCTTATTGAGGTCACTTGGTAATTGAAGAAAAAATGACAGAAATAGTTCTTACTAAGTTAACTTGGTCATTAAAGGTAATTTGGTCAAAGCAGTTCTTATCGAGTAAAACTTGGAAGCCAAAGAATTTTAAGAAATTATAATGTTAACCGAGTCAAGAAGGTTAACTCTGGAAATTCCTGGAAGTAGTATTTACCAAGCAGGGTCAGCCAATAAAGGGCATTTATTTGTTTAAAAACAATATCTATAGTTGATTGATGAATGGTTTATTGGTAAATGTAACATGTAAATAAGTTGACTTGACAATTTGAATGGTATAAGAAAGAAGTCAAGTTGCGAATTCAAAGAAGTATGATGTGCAGATATGAGAAGTTAATGTGATATGAAGACTAATTATTGTGGAAGTGAATTTGAAGAATGATCAGAATTCATTGAGGAGCAGTAGAGCCATATTTGATCAAGGAGGATCTAATGATGCTGAACAGTGACTTGTATCCAACAAATTTAGTTGCATCTTGTTTAGGTCAATTCATTGTTGCTTTCTAACCATTGTAGCAGTGATTTCAAATCTCTTAACAGAGTTGGTTTAACAACCATTTAGTAAATCCTCTAACAAGGTGACAGTTCAGTTGAATTATTCTAAAGACCTCTAGCAAGGCCACTCCTAACAAGGTGATTAAATCCTCTAACAAGGTCATACCTAACAGTGTGTATTATAACCTTTAACAGGGTTGGCTCCTAACAGGGTTCACTTCAGAAGAGTGAAAATTGGTGACTAGTTACTTGGTGATTTTTCCCATATTGGGTTTCTGTTGTCAGTTAGGTTTGCACCCTTGTCCAAGGCCTATGCGCGAGGACAACCTAGTGAAATATGGAAACAACCTCCAAGCTATGGGACTTGAACTACGAGGTTGAGTCTCTGGAGAAGGCCAACTTCCTCTTACTATCATGGCGCACCTAACTACTCTTGGAGAGGAAAAGGGAGAAAGAGAGCATGAAAGGAAATCTACCTAGTTCTAATCTAAGGAGGTGATGCACCAAACTAGAGTGTTCAGACCAATCTCTGCCCATACATGCACTACTGACTAGAGTGAAACTAAGGATATACACATCCAAACTTGCTTTAATCAAATAAACACATATAGATCAAAAAACCAAGATGAATGACACAAGGAAGAAGTTCACTTATATATCATTCACAGGCCAACAGAGGTATAGTCATGCAGATTATAGATTTCCAAAAAGTAATGACACAGGCAAAGAATTCTTGCACTTTAATACCAATGGCTGAAGGAGATAAGTGGAGAATCAGACAATTTAGGGGCATAGGGGAATTTTTAATAGAATTGCAGAGCAATAGCAGAGGAAAATAAGAGAGAAGGTCCCTTTTTTCACAAAAACCACAAAATTTGCCTTTATAGTTCAAGCATAACTAAGATCTTTTCCTGCTGAAATGACTTCGCAACTACTCGCCATTAAGTCCTACAGAGGACAATCATGGGGTTTTGAAGAAAATCTGATCTTGCTACCAAATAATGCCCTGAGAAGATAGAAACAGTGCCATAACTGCACTTTGACTAGGTAGATGGATCGACTGAGATGGTGGAGTGTCTCTCTATATTTTGCATTCATTTTTGGTGGTTTGGATCGATCATGAAGATCAAATCGCACAACAAAATAGATCACCTTCATTTTTAGGTTCATGAATTAGCGGGGTCAAAAAGTCAACCTAGTTTCACAAGCCAACTAGGCCACGCAAGCCAATCGCTTCTTTTCATTTTGCCACCTAGGAAGTCCTCTATGGTTGACCTCCTTTTATTGAACTAACCGCGCCACCCTTCAAACTATTATCATTAACTATAACGATCACACTAACTGCCAACCGTTAATTGCCAACCTTGGCTAAGCCAGCGAGACATGTGTCAACAAGGCGCTATGTCGCCATGGTATCCACCGTGCAACTTCTGATGGTGAGATAGCGCCAACCATTGATCTGCCTTAAATTTGACGATCGTGGAGACTCATCATACCACTATACTGTTCTTACCTTGAGCCCATCATACTTGGCGCCAACTCAGCAACCACACCATGCTCAAATGACACCTGGAAATACTTGATAGATGTACCTTGGTGAGACCTAGCCCCATTGATCCACATGGCGAAAGGGCCCTATGTCGCCATGGTAAAGATCGTGCAACTTCACCATAGCGAGATGGTGCATATCATTGATCTGACTTAATCTGACGATCATGAAGACTCATCGTACTTTGCACTTTGCTTCTCCACTATCAGCACACCTAACATCACCCATTGAGGTTTACAGGATAACACGGCCCCACCTAACACATGTCACTGAGGTGCTATTTCGCCATGGTAAAGACCACAAAACTTCACCATAGCGAGATGGCGCCTATCATTGATCTGAACCGATCTGACGGCAAGCAAGATAGACCTTACCCCTCAGGGTATCAATCAATGGAAACTGGCCACGTGCCAACTGTCTGATGGATCCTTGCTGACATTTGATTGGGCACACCTGAGTCTTCATCGGACAGGTGGCAGAAGGGCGCTATGTCACCATCATATTCATCGTGCAACTTCAGAAGGTGAGATAGTGCCAACCATTGATCTGCTCTGATCCTACGGCCATGAAAGACTTGCCCTGATCCTACTGATCACATTAGGAACCCTGGCCCCATAATACAGTTGGCGTCCTCACACTGGTTCATGTAGCATCATCTTGGTGACTTGTACTACCTTGACTCATTGAGTAGCTCTTCCTTACAGATGTGGCATGTTTTGATTTGTTAGCGTGGATCGAGGAACCTTCCAACTAGGCAAACAAAGTACAAAATGGGACCCAACTCACCTGCCTAAAGTTCTTTTTTGTGGCAACTTTTCGTTAGGCACCATGTCGCTATCAGAAAACTCATGAGTTTTTCGATGGCGATATAGCACCTCATCGACATTTCTCATCTCCGACCCGTGAAACTGACTTCCCACAGTGAAACATTTCCAACTTGCCAAAGAACCTTGGACGACCTGCAAATTAGACCCATTGGACACATGTTGATAGGGTGCAATGTCGCTATGCTATTCGTTGTGCAACTTCTGAAAAGTGACATAGTGCTAACTGTTGATCTCCTCAGATCTGATGATGGAGAACCTGCAGGCCACAAAAACCATGTTATAAGGCTTGATTGCTTAGGCATTAAAATTATATTAACTTTGGGAATTAGCCATTGGACGGGATGGATGTTTGAAATTTGAATCTTGGCGGGGTGAAAAACTGATAACATTTGTAGTGACTCACAGGGGACACAAGCCTGCTATGTGTATGAGCAATGGCCTCATGTATCCATTGGGCTATAGAGTCAAAAATGGGTCTATGCATACTATGAAACCCTAACCTTATCTATGAGAGATTAAAACATGAACACCCTAAAACTCTGCAACTGCAACTGGAACTGAAACAAACTTCCTCTACAAACTGAAACACCTCAAAATCTACTATCTCACAGGAAGACGACTGTGCCCGTGCACTTCTTGAAAAGCAGGAAATAATAGAAATAAAATAAACTACCTATATATAGGAGCTCGACCCTCATCAAAAGTAAGCTTTGAGATAAATTCCATTGACTGGAATGGGAAAAAATTCACCATTGGGCCTGCTCAGCTGGAATGCATTAGCTTGTTTGCAACTGGCAATTACATAGGGGCCATTCCATAATGCATCAAATTTGGAATGTCTTCCTAGTTTTTCTTTGTCTGCATCCCACTTTAGGACTAAATCTCCTTCTCTGAAGGTTTTGACCCTAGCCTTCTTGTCAAAATTCCTCTTCATCTGTTGCTGATGTATCTCTAGGGTTTGCATAGCTTTATTTCTCTTCTCTTCTAGTTCAATTAGCTCTACCATTCTTATTATCATGGCACTATCTTCAACCAATTCCATCTGATGGGCCAAATCCAAGGATGGGAATTCCAATGAAATTGGAGTCTGGCCTCCCTACCATATACCAACACAAAAGGTGAATTCCCAATAGATCTCTTGGGAGTTATCATATCAGCCCACAGAGCAGTTCTTAATTTCTTATGCCAAGCCCTCTGATTGTCCTCTATTGTCCTCTTCATGATTTTGATCAGATTCTTGTTGGAAGACTCAACCAAACCATTACCCTGGGGATAGTAATTTGATGATGTGCTCAGGTAGATATTGTGGTTCATTGCCCATGCACAAATTTGGGTCTCAACAAAAGACTTAGCATTGTCTGAGATAATAGTAGAAGGAGCACCAAACCTAGATACAATCCCATCAAGGAACTCAACAATTGATGGTTTTTTGGCATCCTTCAAGGCAACTACCTCTGTCCACCTAGTGAAATAATCAGTAGTAGCCAAAATCCATTTATGACCTGCATTGGATGGAGGATTAATGAGGCCTATAAAATCCAACCCCCACTGAGTAAAGGGCTGATCCACCTGAATGGGATGAAGAGGGAGAGCTTCAAGCCTCTATTTTCCTGAGAAGAAAGCACACTTCTTGCACTTTCTTACATATCTATAACAATCGTGAAACAAGGATGGCCAGTAATAACCAGCCCTCATGATCTTCATGGCAGTTGTTCTTGCAGAGAAATGACCACCATCAGGGCCATCATGAAGTTCCTTAATCATCCTCTTAGCTTGATCCTCTTCAATGCATCTCAATAGGGTACCATTAAAATCCCTCCTAAATAGGATACCATCAATTACAACATAAGGAATGGACTATAGTCCATATTGTCTTCTTTTAGCTTTGTCCAATCCCTGAGGGTATCCATTCCCTGATAAGAAGCTCTTCATATCATTTATCTAGCTCCTTGGACCATTAACATTTCCTTCCTCCTGTTGCTCTGTTAATACCATAGCAGTCTCTTCATCATAATCCTGACCTGATAACATTTCTTTGCACAACCCTTTCCCTCTTACCAGCTTGGTAATCTGAATATCAACATCATACTCCATTACCTTAGTGATCCATCCAACTCTCTTTTCACTGATATCTTTTCTTAATAGGAAGTCTTTTACATTGGCATGGGGCACCAACAACTGGATCCTATTGTGGGATAAGAGGTACTTGAATTTCTTCAAGGCTCTGATGACCGCAAGGACCTACTTCTCAGCAAAGCTGTACTTATTTTCATATTCCTTAAGCCCTTCACTGAAGAAAGCTATGGATTGCTCCTCATCCTTGTCATTTGTTTGAGTCAAGAAAATAGAGATACTTGACTCACCACCTAAAGTGTAGAGGATGAAATCTTTCTCAAAATTTGGGTTCATGAGAGTAGGGGCTGAGGCTATGGCTGCCTTGATCTCTTCAAAAATCTCCTTCCCTTCCTTGGTCCATGAGAAGACCATACCCTTTTTAAGCATAGCTGTAAGAGGTTTCACCATGGTAGCAAGATTAGGAATAAACCTTCTTACAAAATTTATCCTATCAAGGAAACTTTGCAGCCCCTTCTTGTGTTCAGGAATAGGAAGGGCAAGAATTGCCTTTGTTCTTTCCAGATCAATGGTTAGCCCATCCTTAGATACAATGTGTCCCAATAATTTTTCTTGGCTTGTAGCAAAGACACACTTGGCTGGGTTAAGGGAGACCCCAAACTCTCTACATCTTAGAAATACATGTCTTAGATGATCAAAATGATCTTCTAAATTTTTTGAATATACAGTTATATCATCAAAGTATACTAAGACAAACTTTTCAATTAATTTTTTAAAGGCCATCTCCATTGCCTTTTGAAATGTGGCACCTGCATTTGTTAGCCCAAATGGCATCTTGCAATAAGCATAGGTGCCCCATTTAGTAGTAAATGCTATCTTATGTCTGTCAGATTCTTTAACCAGCACTTGATTATAACTAGAGAATCCATCAAGAAGAGAGAATCTCCATGAACCATTGACCTTGGATAGAACCTACTCCATGGAAGGGAGAGGATGGTGATCTTTAAGGGAAGCCTGATTAAGATCCCTAAAGTCCACACACAGTCTGATTTCTCCATTCCTCTTCCTAATAGGGACTAGGTTGGCTACCCATGATGAGTGCTTGATGGGAAAAATTATATTAGCCTCAATCAACTTGGATAGCTCCTTTCTCATTAGAGGTTCAATCTTAGGTTTCACTGGCCTCTATTTTTGCCTTACTGGTTTGGCCTTATCAATTAAATCTATGGTATGCTGAAATAGACTAGGGTCAAACCCTTTTAAGTCATCATATGTCCAAGAAAATACATCATTAAATTCTTGACATAGATGAATGAAGCTTTCTTGCTTAGTTTTAGAACATACCTTCCCCATATTTAGAGATTTTCCATTAGCAATTGTAATTGGGGCATGATCATCCTTTTCTGTAGCTAGATTCATTCCTTTGCCTCTTGTTTGATCATCAGGATTAAAGACACTCTCCAAGGTAATGAGACCCTTGGCCAACTTGTTAGAACTAAGATGAATGATCTAATCACCATACTGATCTTGCAGTCTTGACTAGTTTCTATCTGAGAATTCTGCCTCATTCTGCAAGAAACTCACAATTTACTCATCAGAATCAAACATCTACCAATGAGTGTTGTTGTCAGGGATGGCAGGCCTCACTACCACCTTTATTTGTTGCTTCTTCTTCTTCTCAAGATTCCCTGGTACATCATAAGATGCACCTATTTTTGCAAGTCTATCATCATGTTTATTTTCTTTCCTAGGAATGCTCTGAATATTAAATGTGTTGAAGCCCTCAAGAAAATCCCAGACTCTATGTTTGTAACACTTGAGCAGGCCATTTTGGTGATGTTCTGGTTTCTCACCTGATTAACTACCAACTCACTATCTCCATATACTTTCAAGGCTTGAATTCCTCTCTTTTGGGCAAGTAGGAGGCCTTGAATCAAGGATTCATACTCGGCCACATTATTGGTGCAACTAAATTGGAGCCTAAAGGAGAAGTAGTATCTTATTTGTGCAGGAGAGATTAACATAATACCAACCCCTGATCCATTTCTATTCCTTGAGCCATCAAAGTACATGCTCCATGTTCCATTTATATCATCATTAGTCCCAACAAGATCAGGAACTTGAGCATCTTTCTCTATTATGCAATATGTACTAAGGCCTATCTCAAGAGTCTCTGACATAGGCTCAAACTGATATGCATTTGCCCACTCATCCAAGAAGAAATTAGGTATCTCCATTATGGAAGTGGCAAGCTCATTTACTGTGTCCTTTTCATTCATTTCCAAAATGGAACAATTCATATTGATGAAGTTGGGGGTGTAGGATTCAGTGTGATGAAGGGCTTGAGGTTCTGCTCTAATTGAAGCATTGGCTCCATATCTGCTCTTAAAAGACATATATGACCAATCAGCGGATATGAATCCACCAATTTGAGTAGTGAAGTCTCTTGAAAGACAGATAGCAAAGTGGGGCTTAACTTCAGCAACAGATATGTCTTGAATCATAGTGCAACTGGGACATGCATGTAGGGCCATCTTCACATTCGTAAGGATACCTACAGTTTTGACAATACTACCATCCAACTGTAACACATCCCTAACAATGGGCTCATACTTCATTCCTAAAGCGTTAGCAACACACCTAGGTATCACTGAGCTACTAGCCCCTGAATCTATCATGCAATTGTGGACTAATTTGCCCCCTATAATCAGAGAAACATAGAATGGAGGAGGTCTAACCTTTTTATTTGTCTTCGCATCCCTTGCTGGTTGTACTAGACTTATGGCACTCTCCATGGTAGATGGCTGATCCTTGGGTTCAATCTTCTCTAATTCTTGCTGCATCATCCTCTTCTGCATTGGTATGGTAGAAACAACATCCCACATAGAAATGTTCACATTTGTCTTCTTCATTTGCTCTACCATGCTAAATGGTACATTAGGAACTTTGGTAGAAACTTTGAGAGCTGCACTTATAAGGGGTTGAGATGGGGCAACATAAGGATCACTTGCATCTTTCCTTCTAGAATTTTGCCTTTGTTGCTGTGAAGTACTTTTTCATTCATTTGCTGCTTGCTCATGAGATGCTGCATTTGAAGTTGAGGCCTGATTAGGAGGAGGAGGGACAACATCTTCCATAGCTCTTTTTTTGCTTCTAGTGTTATGAGTGATGGAATCCTGGTTTACATTACAATGCTCCCCAATCTGATGATTCAGGAAAGAGAAATCATCATGTCCTTGAATGTACGAGGCCTCCTTGGGATGATCCTCCTTGTATGATTTCTTTGCTATGGGTTCTTGGATAGTTAGGGCCAAATAAGATTCTGCCTTCTAGAACATGCAATAGGCATAAGAAGAGTTGTAGGAAGGATAGAAATCTTGATCTTGGGCCAAGTTATTTCGAGGGACTATAGCTCTATTTTGATTTGAGCTTGAAGTAGAAGCATGACTATTCTGCCTACCCTGATCAAAAGAGCTATTCCACTGATTAGGAGGCCTACCACCATTTGGAGCTTGATATTGCAATTAGGGAGGCTTGCCACCTTGAGCTTGGTTCCTCTCTAAGGGCACCACCTTGTTACTCATTTTTTGTATTATAGAAAAACTATCCTCTAATCTCTTTCCTTGGTCTTTCAACTCCCTCCCTTGCTCTTGCAATTTTTTATCCAAGGTCTTCTCTCTTTTATCTATATTCAGCACTAGACCTTGGAGCATCTCTTTGAGTTCATCTATCCCATTTGAGGATGTGGGAGCTTGAGGGACTGGAGGAAGGGCTTGTGATGTAGAAGTTGTAGGAGGATGGGCCATTGCTGGTTGGTGGTTGGGAACATCAGGAAAGAAAGGCATAGGGGGCCTTGGAGCCAACTTTCCTCCTTGTATTAGGATGTTCTTAGCTTTTATGGCTATCTCATAGGCATTAGGCAAGGTATCTCCTCCCATAGTCTAGATTGTAGTGGTAATATCATTGTTAAAAGCTCTAAGGTAATGCAAGAAGGCATTACCAGGGGTAGGTTTCACTGTAGTAGGTATTCTATCCCATGTCTTTTGAAATCTATAGTTAAAGTCAGTCATACACTCATGGGGGGCTCTTTTAATAGTAGTCAAATTCTCTAAAAGTGATAGATAGTCACTTCTATCCTTGAAATGTTTGCATAATCCTACTCCTAGTCCATCCCAATCAGTTATAGAACCATGAGCTAAGCCTCTATACCACTGTAATGCTTTTCCTTTTAAAGATGAGGCTAGAAGTCTGGCAGCAACATCATCCTCTGTAATACATGAATATTACATACATTTGCTACTTCTTGGATATGCTCTAAGGGGGAGATGGAAGTTTCACCAGTAAATTCAGGTATACTTTTGAGTGTAGATACTGGTATATCATGTCTTTGAGCTAACAATAGAGGACTTCCACCATCAAAGGTGGCAAAAGCATGAACTCTTGGTTGTGCCATGTAAACAAGTGTTCTATTGATGAGTGTTGATGGCAACCTAGGCTGAGTTCGAACAACATGAGGAGTAGAGACAGATCTTATAGGTATATCGACTGTTACTACACCCCTAACTGGTGATAATGAAATTCTAGTCCTCCTTCTTCTAGGATTTGAAAGAGAAAGCTCTTGATATTGAAATTTACCTCTAGAAGACGCCCTTGTTTCAACTCTGGGCATGAATTTCTACAACTTTGGCCTGGAACCAGATTTGTCAAAGCTTAGAGTCACCAAGTACTTTGAAGAATTAGCCTCTTGAAGGCTTAAACACCAAAACCAGTACTATCTCTTCAGTATTAATCTTGAAACTCTTTCTTCTTTGACACCAGTAGACTTTAAATCTTTAATAGGTGAGTCCCACCGGGCATGCCAAAAATTGTTGTCAATTAGGTTTGCACCCTTGTCCAAGGCCTATGCGCGAGGACAACCTAGTGAAACATGGAAACAACCTCCAAGCTGTGGGACTTGAACTGCAAGGTTGAGTCTTTAGAGAAGGCCGACTTCCTCTTACTATCAGGGTGCACCTAACTACTCTTGGAGAGGAAAAGGGAGAAAGAGAGCACAAAAGGAAATCTACCTAGTTCTAATCTAAGGAGGTGATGCACCAAAATAGAGTGTTCGGACCAATCTCTGCCCATACATGCACTACTAAACTAGAGTGAAACTAAGGATATACACATCCAGACTTGCTTTAATCAAATAACCACATACAGATCAAAAAATCAAGATGAATGACACAAGGAAGAAGTTCACTTCTATATCATTCACAGGGCAGCAAAGATACAGTCATGCAGATTATAGATTTCTACAAAGCAATGGCATAGGCAAAGAATTCTTGCACTTTAATACCAATGGTTGAAGGAGATAAGTGGAGAATCAGACAGTTCAGAGGCACAGGGGAATTTTCAATAGAATTGTAGAGCAATAGCAGAAGAAAATCAGAGAGAAGGTTCAAGCATAACTGAGATCTTTTCTTGCTAAAATGACTTCGTAGCTACCCGCCATTAAGTACTGTGGAGGAAAATCATGGGGATCTAAAGAAAATCTGATCTTGCTGCCAATTAATGCCCCGAGAAGACAGAAATAGTGCCATAACTGTGCTCTAACTAGGTAGATGGATCGACTGAGATGGTGGAGTGTCTCTCTATATTTTGCATTCATTTCTGGTGGTTTGGATCAATCATGAAGATCAGATCGCACAACAAAATAGATCACCTTCATTTTTAGGTTCATGAATCAGTTGGGTCAGAAAGTCAACCTAGTTTCACAAGCCAACTAGGCCATGTGGGCCAATCACTTCTTTTTGTTTTGCCACCTGGGAAGTCCTTTGTGGTTGACCTCCTTTTATTGAACTAACTGCCCCAGCCTTCAAACTGTTATCATTAACTATAACGATCACACTAACTGCCAGTCATTAACTACCAACCTTGGCTAAGCCAGCAAGACACATGTCAACAAGGTGCTATGTCACCATGGTATCCACCATGTAGCTTTCGATGGCAAGATAGCGCCAACTGTCGATCTGCCTTAAATTTGACAATCGTGGAGACTCGTCATACCATTATACTATTCTTACCCCAGGCCCATCATACCTGGCGCCACCTTAACAATCACACCATGCTTGAATGACACCTAGCAATACCCGACAGATGTACCTTGGTGAGACCTAGCCTCGCTGAACCACGTGGTGAAAAGCTACTATGTCGCCATGGTAAAGATCGCGTAACTTCACCATAGCGAGATGGCACCTATCATTGATCTAATTTAATCTGACGATCGTGAAGACTCTTCATACTTTGCACTTTGCTTCTCTACTATCAGCACACCTGGTATCACCCTTAAGGTTTATGAGATAACACGGCCCCACCTGACATGTGTCACTGAGGTACTATGTCACCATGGTAAAGATCGCGCAACTTCACCATAGCGAGATGGCACCTATCGTTGATCTGAGCCAATCTGATGGCAAGCAAGATAGACCTTACCCCTTAGGGTATCAATCAATGGGAACTGGCCACGTGCCAACTGTCTGATAGATCCTTGCTGACATCTGACCGGGCACACCTGAGTCTTCACTGGACATGTGGCAGAAGGGCGCTATGTTGCCATCATATTCATCGTGCAACTTTGGAAGGTGAGATAGCGCCAACTATTGATCTGCTCTGATCTTATGACCATGAAAGACTTGCCCTGATCCTACTGATCACATTAGAAACCCTAGCCCCATAATACACATGGTGTCCCCACACTAGTTCATGTAGCATCATCTTGGCGACTTGTACTACCTCGACTCATTGAGTAGCTCTTCCTCGCAGATGTGGCATGTTTTGATTTGTTAGCGTGGATCGAGGACCCTTCCAACTAGGCAAATGAAGTATGAAATAGGACACAACTCATCTACCTGAAGTTCTTTTCTGTGGCAACTTTTTGTTAGGCACTATGTCGCTATCAAAAAACTTGTGAGTTTTTCGATGGTGACATACGCCTCATCGACATTTCTCATCTCCGGCCCGTGAAACTGACTTCTCACCGTGAAACTTTTTTGACCCACCAAAGAACCTTGGATGACCTACAGACTGGATCCACCGAACATGTGTTGATAGGGCGCGATGTTGCTATGCTATCCACTGTGCAACTTCTGAAAAGTGACATAGCACTAACCGTTGATCTCCTCAGATCTGACGATGGAGAACCTGCGGGCCGCAGAAACCATGTTATAAGGCTTGATCACTTAGGCATTAAAATAATATTAACTCTAGGAATTAGCCATTGGATGGGCTAGACATTTGAAATTTGAATCTTGGCGGTGCAAAAAAATGATAACAGTTTCCACGTTAAATCTAGTGTCTCTTGTGTTCACTTTATTTGCAGTTATATGCATGATTTCTTGAAAGAGAGTAATAGTTTAATTTACCGAGTTATAGTAGTTATTTATCGAGTAAAAGTAGTAACTAGATCATTAAGAAATATAAGGAATTTGTGGATCAATTTTTGTAAGTAAATGATTCACCCCCCCCCCCCCCCCCCCCCCCCTCTCAGTTACTTTATCTTTAATTCGAACAATTGGTATCAGAGCTTTTCGTGCTTATAAGAATTTTTTTTAAGGATTTAAGCTAAAGATTAGGATTTCTTACAAAAGGGAAAGTCCAAGACTTAACAAAGACAACTTCTCTACATAGCAAGGATTGATGAAGCTTCATCTTGCTTCCATTGGTGATACAAGACTACAGTACCTTGATGAAAAATATGAAGAACCTTCTGATACATTATCTATCAATGATATTGCCAAAAAGAGGACTCACAATAACATGATGATAGATATAGCATCTTCTCTAAGTTATGAAAAATTTGATGACATCAAGGATTTCACAACTACCTTTGAAATGTGGAACAAGCTAAAAGAAATCTATGGAGGAGATGATATTGTAAGAAGAGCCAAAGCAGAAAGTTTGAGAGGATAATTTCATCAAATGAGGATGAGAGAGGATGAAAATATTGCCAAGTATGTTGAAAGACTTAAAGCATGTGTTAGTGCAATCAAAGCATCTGGAGGAGATATCAGTGAGGAGACAATTATAAGTAAAGTTCTTAGAACTCTACTTCCTATTTATGTAATCACAGTTTCTGCAATTCAAGAAAGGAGATGTGAGGCAAATCATAAAATAAATTTAGAGGCCATAGTTGGAAGATTGACTACATTTGAGCTAGACAACTATGACAATTATGTTCCAGCTGCCTAGAATGTTGAATTAGGATTTGAAGCCAAGCTTTCACTCAAAAAAAAAGGGAAAAAGATAAAGGAACCACAATAAAAAAAAGTGCTGAAGAATCAAAACAAAGTTCAGACAGTGATCTTGAAGTGGTTGAAGCTCTACTAGCAAGAAAATATTCAAGAGGCAAAGGAAAATACAAAGGTAAAGTTCCTCTAATCTATTTCTCTTGTGAAGAAATTGGACATATTGCTGCTAGGTGCCCAAATAAGTAGAACAAAGATGAGAGGAAAGATCACAAGTACAATGGCAAGAAAGACTTAAAATCGTTCAAGGATAAAGGTAAGAAAACATGCTTTATGGAAAAAGATTCTAATGATTTTGATAATGAAGAAGAAGATGAAATTGTCTACATTGCTATAAAAGATGAATCTAATAATGATGAGGAAATGGCACTAATTTCTCATACGAGCAAAAATAATACATGGATCATAGATAGTGGTTGTTCTCATCACATGACTGGTGATAAAACTGAGTTTGAATACTTTGAAGACTATGATGGTGGCAGTGTAATATTTGGTAACAATTAACCTTTCTATATAAGAGCAAAAGGAAGAATCTCTCTAACCAAGGAACTTGTGTGTGATAATGCATATTGGGTAGAAGGACTAAAATATAATTTGTTGAGTGTGGCACAACTACTCAATAATGGATTCAAGGTAGAATTCATGCATGGAAAAGCAAGATTGCTAGATGGCAAAGGAAAGCTGATTGGATCTGGCACTCAAACAAAAGGGAACTTATTTTATCTTAAACTTGGTGAATGTTCATGGTTCATTGCTCAAATTGAAGAAAGTTGGTTATGGCATAGGAGGTTGTGTCATGTAAACTTTGACAACTTAATAAAGATTAGTAAATTCAGGAAAGTAAGAGGTATTCCTGACATAAAGAAACCTAAGGTTGGCTTATACAAGAATTGTCAAATTGGTAAAATGGGAAAGACTAATTTTAAAAGCAAGAACTATCAAATTGAAGAAATTTTAGAAATTGTGCATACTGATTTGTGTGGACCTATTGGCATTGAAAGTTATACTGGTGAAAAATTCTTCATTCTATTTGTTGATGATTATTCAAGAATGATGACTGTCATGTACCTTAGAGAGAAATCAGAAGCATTTGAAATATTCAAATGGTATTTGGCTAGAGTAGAAAAGGAAACAGGCAAAAGACTGAAATACTTAAGGTCTAATAGAGGTGGTGAATTCATTTCACATGAGTTCAATAACTTTTACATTGAAAGAGGAATCAAAAGATAGGTTTCAACAGCTAGAACTCCAGAACAAAATGGAATAGTAGAAAGAAGGAATAGATCTATAATGGATTGTGCAAGAACCTTAATGATTGAGAAAGGCATTTCTATCAAATACTAGAAGGAAGCTATCAACACTGCAATTCATACCTTGAACCGAGTACGGCTGAAAAAGGACTCATTCAAAACACCCTATGAATTATGGTATGGCTACAAACCCAATGTAAGTTATCTAAAGGTATTTGGAAGAAAATGTTACATTTTGAAAGAATCTAGAAAAGGTAAATTTGATGCAAAAAGTGATGAAGGAATATTTTTGGGATACTCTTGCAAAAGAAAAACATATAGATGTTTGAACTTATCTACTCAGAAAGTTATAGAAAGTCCACATGTGAAAGTTAATGAGTTTGCAAAAAGAACAGAAGAGGAAAGAAAAAAGTAACCTGAAGACTACATAAGATTTGTTTACATTGAACCTGATACAATACCAAGTATACCAATCAATCAGGAATCGTCAACTCCAGAGTCTTCATTAACTAAGTCACAAGAAGTTCAAACCAAGTCAACATCTACTGAGCTGCAGGAACCAGAGATGCAAATAGAAGCTACTAAGTTAGCATCTAAGCTAAAAGTACCGAGTTAGCTCCTAATTTTTATTAATGCATAAATACCAACTAAGACATAAGCGCCAAAACAAATGGGGAAATCTACTCATGACTAAAATATGAAGGAAATGATATCATGAAAGAAATTATTAAAAAAGGGGGAAATCCTCATGGTCATTTAGAACCAAAAAAAATGGAGGCACCAGAAGATTAGAATTAGCGACAGAGTTCTTAGTATTAGAATTCATAGACATGCATATATTGTATAGCCAAGATAAGATTTTGAAGACCAAATCTGTTGGATACAATTGTTCAATTGTGTGTTGTCTTTGATGTCACACAAATGTCATATCAGTCATCAGATAGTGCCTACCAAACTTAGAAAGTTAGCAAAGCAAAGGACAGTGTCTACCAAGCCCAAAAGGTTAGTAAAGATAGCTTGTAGTGTCTACCGAGTAGATAGCTAGTTACCAAGCCTTCAAGGTAATCAAAGAAATTTAGTTCGTATCAAGCTCACTCGATAATCAAAGAAAACATGACAAAAGTAGTTCTTACTGAGATCACTCGATAATCGAAGAAAACATGACAAAAGCAGTTCATACCGAGATCACTCGATAATCAAAGAAAACATGAAAAAAGTAGTACTTACCGAGATCACTCGGTAATTGAAGAAAATATGACAGAAATAGTTCTTATCGACTTACCTCAGTCATCAAAGATAATTTGGTAAAATTAGTTCTTACCGAGTAAAACTTGGCAGCCAAAGGATTTTAAGATATTATAATGTTAACCGAGTCAAGAAAGTTAACTCTGGAAATTCTTGGAAGCAGTATTTATCAAGCAGGGTCAGCCAGTAAAGGATGTTTATTTGTTTAAGAATAATATCTATAGCCGACTGATGAATGGTTTATTGGTAAATGTAACATGTAAATAAGCCAACTTGATAATCTAAATGGTATAAGTAAGAAGTCAAGTTGCGAATTCAAAGAAGTATGATGTGCAAATATGAGAAGTTAATGTGATGTGAAGACTGATTATTGTGGAAGTGAATTTGAAGAATGATCAAAGATAATTGAGGAGTAGAAGAGTCATATTTGATCAAGGAGGATCTAATGATGCTGAACAGAGACCTGTATCTAGCAAATTCAATTACATCTTATTTAGGTCAATTCATTGTTTCTTTCTAACCATTGTAGCAATGATTTCAAATCTCTTAATAGAGTTGGTTTAACAGCCATTTAGTAAATCCTCTAACAAGGTGATAGTTCAGTTCAATTGTCCTAAAGACCTCTAGCAAGGCCACTCCTACTAGGGTGATTAAATATTCTAACAAGGTCACACCTAACAATGTGTATTGTAACCTCTAACAGGGTTGACTCCTAATAGGGCTCACTTCAGAAGAGTGAAAATTGGTGACTAGTTACTTGGTGGTTTTTCCCATATTGGGGTTCTACGTTAAATCTGGTGTCTCTTGTGTTCACTTTATTTTCAATTACATGCATGATTGCTTGAAAAGAAAGTAATAGTTTAATTTACTAAGTTACAACAGTTGTTTGCTGAGTAAAAGTAGTAACTAGATCATTAAGACATCTAAGGGATTTGTGGATTAATTTTTGTGAGTAACTGATTCACACCCCCCCCCCCCCCTCAATTACTTTATCTTTAATTCCAACATGAATCATAGTCTCAGGGGGAGTGCTATTTTTTTTTTTGTATGGATTTCTAAGTCATGACAAAATGTTTTTTCTACTAATGTCAAGGGGGGAGATTGTTGATCTCTAAGCCTAGCTTCCTATTAGTGCCCAACATTTAGTAATTCTCTAGGCAACGTTGGTCAGTCATTACTATGACTGAGCCATCCAAAGAAGGCCAAATTACAAAGGACTTATATATCATTAAATGCTTAGCAAATTAGAGGTTGTCAAACACCCTAGTAGAGATAGAGCCAACATACATGATAAGTAACATAATGGAGACCAAATGATGTAAAGTTAACTCATGCAAAGTGAGTTAGTATATGCTGAGCATATAGAAGTTGAGTGCTAGCATGAATATTAGTTATGACTAAGAATTAGAACATTCAATTGTTGAGTAGACTAGTTTTGGCATATGTGTTTGTAACAACACAAGCACTTATGTAAATCATTTTTACCAACTTCTATATAACATTTAAGGATTGTAGAGATAATTAAGGAGAAAATTATGCATTTTGTTAGAAGACATTAATTTCAAGAAAAGTTGATTAACTAATCATAAAATTAGAAGGGATAAATGATAAAAGGATGAATTATGGGTCATTTATTATAATCTATAACTTTCTTTCAATTATCTATTTAAGATGGGATCTAACCCTAAATCATAATGGTGAGTGAGAAGTGAGTGAGAAGAAAGCATGAAGTTGTGAACAAGCTAAAGGATAGAGCAAGGATGACTAAGTTTGATAAAGAGATAAGATAGAGAAACCTAGTAGTGAAGGGAAAAATAAAGACGAGTAGATAAGGAGATCAATTTTGAACATTGAAGAGAGGAGATCCATAAAGAGATTATAAGAGAAAACTAAAGGATCAAGTATTGAGACATTCTAACAAGTGAATCAGGACAAATTTCATAGCAAAGTCATTTTAATAGACCTCATTTAAATCTCCTAACATAGTGCTTACTTTATTGTGAGTTTAAATCCTTTAGTAAAGGAAGAACTAATAGTATTTTAAAATTCTTCACAATGCAAACCCCTCACAGGGTAGATAATTAGAATGATCAAATTTTTTCCCTAATAGAAAAACTTTGTTGTTGTTGTAGTAGTAAATATTTGTGGGTTTCATCCCCACCCTAGTTTTACGTTCACCTTGGAGGGTTTTTGAGTTACCAAAAATCATTTTGTTATGTGTTTATATTTTCATGGATGTTATATTTAGATGTATTTCAGCATTATAGTTTATGATTAATGGTATGAAATCTAAAATATGAGATTGATTATGATGAGGACACAACCCAAGACAAAATGAACACAACAGGAAAAAGGCAATATTATTATCAGAATTGATATAATATTACATTTAGTACAATGATCATAGAATCAATTACATGCTTTAGGGGCTTACAATGTTGCTTGATTCTAGAGAAAAAAAGTCCTCACAGTACCTTCTCCCAAACTCCACCAAAAAGCTACATTTGCAATGCCAGAAATGAGCTTAAGTAACCCGAATTCGGTTTAGGGTTAGGAATAAATTTTAGAATATGCCATCTAGCATCCACCACCAAAATAGAAGGTTCTAGAAAACATGTTAGAAGTCAATGCAAAATTAGAAGAATCCAAAAATGGTAGTCCAACTTCTAGGAGACATAACTTTTGATCTAGGACTTTGATTGAAAAAATGTTTAGATTTTTGGAAAGCTCTCCAAGTGACCTATAGCTCTATGGACCAACTGTGCTCATCCCCCATTTTTCAGGCTTGTACAAGGCCATTTAGTGCCCAAATCTGACTTTGAAGCATTCTTAGGGGGTCTCCAGGCAACTTAAAATTGCAATAACTTTCAAACCATAAAGCCTTTTGACCTGATTCTTTTTCTAGAGTGCTTTAAATTACAAGTACAATCATCCCTCCAAATTACACCCTATAACTCATCATAATTATGGCTCAATTACAAAATAGCCTATTTTCTACATTGACACATCCCAAGGTGCTCAAATATACTAACCCAGAAAACCAATAGTGGAACTATTAGAGTTGACATATCTATTTAACTCAAATGGGTATCTAGAAATAAAGACAGATTTAATAGAAACTAACACTAAGCATATTTTTGGGTGATACAAAATTGCCCTTATGCCATTAGATGCTCCTACATCAAACACCTAGGGTAAACTAAAAAGTGACCCTATCAATTTATAGATGGTAGAGGAAAATCCAAATGGGAAACCTCTACCATAGTCATCCTTTCCATTTCACGATGTATTCTTCATACTACATATTTTTGGTACTCCAGCCAACATGGCTATCTAGAATTTTTTCAATCTCTTCCTTCTTAGAAGTAGAAATTGGACATGGCTCCAACATCAAATCCTCCTTTGCACCATCATTATGATATTCTATTAAGTTTACAATATTGAAAAAAGGAGAAATGTGAATCCCATTTGGAAACTCCACCTCATATGCATTTCCTAAATCATGTTTCTTCAAAATTTTGCAGGGACCAAATTTCTTCATCTTTAGCTTGTTGTAGGTATCCATTAAAAATTGTTCCTTCCTCAAGTACACCATAACTAGATCCCCAACTTGGAACTCCTTATGTCTCCTCTTTTGATTTTCTCTATCCTTATACTATAGGTTCATCTTAGCAATATGTGCATGTGCCTCCTCATGTAGGTTCTTGACATGTTCAACAAAGTCTTCTACCTTAGCACTTGTCCTCTCTCCTTGCACCATCTTCCTCAGCTCTGGTGCAGTCCTTGGACTACTCCCATACATAATTTAGAATGATGATCCACCGATACTCCTATTCATAGAATTATTGAAAGAAAATTTTGCTTATGGTAGAATCAAATCCCATCCCTTGGGCTTATCTCTTACTAAGCACCTTAACAAAATGCCCAGACTTATATTCACTACTTCTATTTGTCCACCAGTCTGTAGATGATGTGCAAAATTGATGTTCAATTTTATCTTCAACTTCTTCCATAAAGTTCTCTAGAAATACTTAAAAAATTTAGTATCTCTATCAGAAAGAATACTTTTTGGGAGACCATGTAGCCTCACCACCTCTCTAAAAAAAAAATCTACAATATGCACTACATCATGAGTCTTGTCGCATGGAATGAAATGTTCCATCTTGGAGAACCTATCAACCACAACAAATATTGAGTCATTACCCCTCTATATCCTCAAAAATCCAAGAAAAAATTACATACTTATGTCCTCCCAAGGCTTCAATGGAATAGGCAATGGTTGATAGAGTCCAGTATTTTGACTAAATCATTTGGTTGTTTGACATACTTGACAACTCAGCATAAATTTCTTCACATCCTATAACAATTGAGTCCAAACATAATGTTCACTAATAATGGAAATGGTCTTATCTTGACCAAAGTGTCATGCCATCCCTCTACTATGTTTCTCCTTGATCAAGTTCTCCCTCGTGGAATTCCTTGGAATACACAATTGACTACCCTTAAACAACATATCATCATGAATCATGTAATCTAGCCACTTGGTCCTATCTAGAGTAATAGGTTCTTTACAAGCCTTCCAAGCCTCTACAAAATTAGGGTCCTCAGGGTATAGATTCTTGAGTTGATCAAACCTAGCCACTTCAACCTACATTTTTGACAGTAACAACTATCTCCTACTTAATACATCTGCAACCCTATTAAACCTTTTGCTTCTATGTTTCAATATAAATGTATAGCTTTGCATGAACTCTACCCATTTCAAATGTTTCTAATTCAATTTACCTTGGCTATTTAGGTATTGTAATGCTTGATGATCAGTATACAAGACAAATTCTTTTGGAAACAAATAATGCCTCCATTTCTTTAAGGCCTGAACTATTACATAAAACTCCTGATCATAAAAATAATACTTCTTCTTTGTATCATTTAATTTTTTACTAAAATAGGCAATATGTTTACCTTCTTGGCTCAACATAGCCCCAATAGCACTACCACTAGCATCACAATCGACCTAGAACACTTTTTTGAAATCAAGAAGTACCAACACAAGTTTCTCTATCACCTTCTCCTTTAGTAATTCAAAACTCCTTGTAGCTCCTATAGTCCACTTGAACTCCTTTCTATCCCCCCTCAGTGTTTTAGTTAGGGGTGCACATATACTACTAAAATTCCTAATGAACTTCCTGTAAAAACTAGGTAGACCATGGAATGAACTCACCCTAGTGGTAGACCTTGGAGTAGGCCATTCCTAGATGACCTTCACCTTCTCTAGGTCCATTTTGAGACTTTCAACTGATACAACCAACCCCAAATGGACTAACTCCCTTTTGAAAAGCTACGCTTCAAATTAATCAAAAATTTCTCTTCTCTCAACCTTTTAGGGACACTATGAATGTGAAATAAATGTTCATCCAAAGACTTACTGAAAATCAAAAGATCATCCAGATAGACAATAACAAATGTTTCCAAAAATTTCTTTAGTACCTCATTAATAAGATGCATGAAGGTGCTTGGTGCATTGGTTAGTCTAAAGGGCATGGCTAACCACTCATATAGACCCTTCTTGGTCTTGAACATAGTATTCCACTCATTTGTCTCTCATCTCCATATTTGGTGATAACCACTCTTGAGATCTATCTTTGTGAAGTACTGAGTTACACTCAAGCAGTCTATAAGATCATCCATCTTTGGCAAAGGAAATTGATACTTGATGGTTATTTTATTTATAGCCTAAGAGTCTAGACACACTCTTCACTCCATCCTTCTTTGGTGCTAGCATTATAGGTACTGGACATGGACTTAAGCTCTCTCAAATCA
The DNA here is from genome assembly GCA_028749045.1 of Cupressus sempervirens. Classification (NCBI taxonomy): domain Eukaryota; kingdom Viridiplantae; phylum Streptophyta; class Pinopsida; order Cupressales; family Cupressaceae; genus Cupressus; species Cupressus sempervirens. Next base: position 85,129,159 of record CM053791.1, on the reverse strand, counting down.
AACCTTTCCTTTTAGCTCCTTAGTCTCAATAGGAGTCATCCTATGAGAAGCCTTGTTAGGAAAACTATCTCTAGGGACTAAATCTATTTTATGACTGATTTGTCTTATTGGTGGCAACCCTTCTAGAAAATTCTCCAAGATGACATCTCCATACTCACTTAATATAGCCAAAAATTCAAGTGGAACTTCACTACTACCTTTCCTTATCCTTTCTAGGAATTATAGCATAACACATATGCTAATGTTTCACGCCATCCATAAATTTTCTTCGATCAACAAGACATACCCTAGCACTGTTGCATACCTTTCACCCTCCTTTATCAAGGGATTCAATTTGTGGTGAATTCCATCCTTTATTAGAGAGTATGTATTTGCATGACCATCATGTATAGCATTCCTATCAAACTGCCACGACCTTCCCAATAATAAATGGCAGACACCCTTTGGGATGATGTCACAGAGAGCTTCATCATGGTAACTCCCAATCTTGAACTTTACCAAACATTGCTCACTAACCAAGACCTTATGATCATCCTGCACCCAAGCAATCCAATAGGGATGAGGATGTTTCTCCCTCTTGAGCTTTATATTTGAGACCATTTCTTCTAACACCAAGTTGTCAGTGCTCCCACCATCAACAATCACATCACAACATTTACCCTCACACTTGTACCTAGTATAAAAAAAACTCCTCCTTTGTCTAGGTTTAGTATTGCCACTCAAAAAAAACCTTTCATTAAGTAAAACACTCTAAATGTGATGATTGTACATCATCATCCACATGAGAAACCCTTGCTTGACCATTAGCTCTCCTATCTCTCCTTCCTTAGTGTTGAGGGCATTTGTAGGCATGATGACCTTATTCATTGCAATGAAAAAAAGTACCATAGAACCCTCCTCTTCTTGAACCTTGTAAATTTCCTCTACCTCTTCCTCTTTTATCTCCAATTTTTTGATAATGAGATCGATTGAAACCCTCATTCCTCTAGTTTCAGCTGGTATCCACATCTTCATTTTTCTTCTAGTTCTCATTTTCGCTCCAAATGACCTGCCACTGCCCCTTCCTCCTTGACTATGTCCTCTTTTCCTTCCATCAATTTTTTTTTCAACTTCTCCTTAACTTGCAAGGAAGACTTGTATGCCTCTTCAATGCTAGTCATTCTAACTAGACTTAACTCCTCCTGAATGTTACATCTTAACCCATTAAGGTAACATACAAACGTCTCCTTGTTTGCTTCCACATGCGCCACCCTAATAAGTACATGATAAAACTCCTTTGTGTATTCCTAGATAGATTTTCCTTCTTGCTTTAATCCTTTCATCTTCCTAAACAAATCAAGCTCATAATCAATAGGAATGAATTGCTTCTTTAGTTTGTCCACCATACGATCCCATCTTGTGATTTTCTCCTTTCCTCTTCAATTTCTTTCCAAATGAACCTCTTGCCACTAAATTTTGGCCTGGCCTTTCATTTTGGCCTTTGCAAACTTAACCCTATCAAGGTCCCCAATATCCTCATACTCAAAATATTCCTCTAGCTCATTTATCTAGTCAATCAACTCATCCAGGTTTAGATTTTCCAAAAACATACGGATGCCAATTTTAAGTCTTTTTTTCCATCTTGGTAATGGCCCTAACAAGTTTGTCCTCTACCTATTTAGGACATCTCCATCTCATTATCCTTCCTACACAATATTTCCTTCATCTTCAATTTCCTCCTCACTTTTTTTGCGTAAGACAATATTCATCCCTTTACGAATCTCCTCTTGCAATGCCTAAAATTGTCTCTCGAGGGCTCTAACCTTAGGAGGAACAACTCTAGACCTTCCACCATGCTCTCGAAATTTTCTCACTATATCAAAAACCCACAACCACATAGTCCTAGTGCAAACTACCTCACAGTCAGTGCTCTATCTACACACTTAGCAAAACCCCCTCTGATACCACTTGTGAGGGCACAACCAAAGACAAAATGAACGCAATAGAAAAAGGGAAATATTATTATCAAAAGTGATATGCTATTACATTAAGTATAATGAATATAGACTCAATGATGTGCCCTAGGGGCTTAGAATGTTGTATGATTTTGAAGAAAAAAACTCCTCATAGTACCTTCTCCAAAACTCCATCGAAAACTACATTTACAATACCAAAAATGACCTTAAATAACATGAATTAGGTTTAGTATTAGGAATAAATTTTAGAATATGCCATTTGGCATCCACCACTAAAACATAAGGTTCTAGAAAACATGTCAAAAGTCGGTGCAAAATTAGAAAAATCTAGAAATGGTAGTCCAACTTCCGTGAGGCATAACTTTTGATCTAGGACTCTAATTGATGAACCATTTACATTTTTAGAAAGCTCTCCAACTACTTTGTAGGCCTATATATCAAATTTTCTTGTACCCCTTTTTCAGGCCTATATGAGGCCATTTAGTGCCTCAAATCTGACTTAGAAGCATTCTTAAGGGGTCTCCAAGCAACTTAAAACTACAATAAACTTCAAATCGTAAAGCCTTTTGACCTGATTCTTTTTTTGGAGTGCTTTAAATTACAAGTATAATTTTCCATCCAAGTTACACCTTCTAACTCATCATAATTATGTATCAATTACAAACTAACCTATTTTCTACATTGACACATATCCCAAGGTGCTAAAAAACACTAACCCAAAAAACTAATAGTGGAACTATGAGAATTGAAATCTTTATTTTACCCAAATAAAAACACATTAAATAGAAACTAACACTAAGCATATTTTTGGGTGATACAGGATTGCCCTTACACCACTGGATGCTCTTGCATTAGATTAGGAGTGAATGAAGTTAATCTATTATATTGTTTAAGTAGAGAAAATTTTAATAGATCTTGATTCATCCCCCCCTCAGTATCTTGTTTCTCAATAAGACTTCGAATAGCTACCCCTAAAAAGATGGTATCATCAACAAACTATTCATGGGAGCAAGTTAAGATATTAGAAGATAGTTGTAATCCATCAAATTTTCCTTTGAGCACATATTTATTAATGAATCTACCTAAGGATTCTTCCATTATAGAAAAGAGAATTATGGAGATAGGGTCTCCTTTATCAAGATCTCTAGAAGGTTTAAAAAAATCATAGGAAGAGTTATTCACTAGAACTATAGTAGTATAAGTGGAAATTAATTGTTAGATAAGCTTGATTACTATAGAATTGAAGCCAAAGGCCTTCAACATTCTACATAAAAATTGACAACTAACCCTATCATAGGCTTTAGATAGGTCAAGTTTCATTAAGAAACCTTTCTTAGCCAAGGCCTTAAGGGAATGAATTTTTTTATGGACTTCTATAATATAATCCATAATTTGTCGACTTAGAACAAAACCATTCTATTGATTATTGTTGTGGTTTCATAACACATGCTCCATTTCTCCTAGAAATGGGGACCTCCTAGTAAAATTTTTTTCCTAGACCCCTAATCTAGGGCCTAGGTCATTTGGAACTCTTCTCGAGTCTAGATCAAGTCCTAGTCTCTAATTGGACAAGTACGAGGTCTCAGAATTGAGAAGAATCAAACAATTTTAAGTTTTTTAGGGCATAAATGCACACTTGCACACTAGTACACATGCACACCTATCCAAGATGCACAAGTGTGCTGAATGCATGAGTGCACACTTATCTCCCTTTGGAGATGCACACGTATGTACATGCATAGGTGTGCACTAGGTCAAAAATCAACACACCTAAGGAAAGGTGCAAATGTGCACACCTCCCCAAGGTGTGCACATATACATCTTTTAGAGGCAACTTCAAAGAAACATAAGGGTGTGCACTTGTGCATCCCATAAAGGTGTGCAAGTGTGCACCCTTTTTTTCACATTTTAAGAACTAAGTTCTATTAGAGTAAATAGTATTTTCCCAATTTTTCTATTTACTTATGTTCATTTACGTATTATTGAGATATATTTTGAGACATATATTTAATTCCTTATAGGAATTTAATGCATATCTTCATTTCTCACATGCCACCAACCTTTGGTAGGTGCCTAACTTTGACTCTTGCCTATATAAACATGCTATCTCACATGTACTAGATGACCAAGATGAGTTAAACCAACATATATTGAACATATTGTCATTATATTCTTATTCTTTATGTTGACACTTGAATTCTTCTTGTTGCTTGTATTTTTCTTTTGGATTATACTCCTGGCTCTTACAAGATTTGTTATACAAATTCTAACATGGTATTAGAGCCTCATATCTGAAAGCTACTTTCTCGTATTTGAAGATCTTTGGAGCATTTGATTGATTAAAAGGATTCAGAGGTTTTCTAGTTGGATATGCATAGGAGCTTTTTTTTGGAGCACCTCAGGCCTAAATAGACCTCATAATTGGATTCCTAGCATGTCAAAACCCTTAGCACACAAATCAAGGTGAAATTTTTTTATTTATAAAAATTTATAAAATTGTATTTCACCATTATTTTGTTGATTTTGTTTTTGCACCATATGCATGTGCAAGTTTTTTATTTATTCAAAAATATATATTTCTATATTTTTAAAATAATAAATAAATTTTGTGAACAATTAGTTTTTTTTGTAAATCTTGCAAAAAAATATATATTCACATATATATGTTTCTAAAAAAAAAATTCATAAAAATGTAAAAACTAGCTGCCTATTTTTTGGAGTGGTCCCCCAAAACCCCTAAAAATTTTCAAATCTTTCGCAAGGAGCTACCAAATCATCGCTCAACCCTCGATGGCCTCTCCAACCACAACCTACACTACGTAAGCATAATTTGCACTTCATGGCCTTTGTAGTGCATCTATGACACCTATGCCTATACCCAAATCTACTGCCTCTACAGTCTCCAAATATTTGTGACTCCTCCTATTGTCTCCTCCGCTCATGCCATTTCCTCTAGCATCCTTGGCCTTGCGACTTACAACCTGCATTATCTCCTATACACTTTGCCTTCACTCATAGTGCATGGTTCATTCTCCACCATCATGCATGAGCAACCTCCATCCATAGCCAAACATTACCACCTCCACGACACCATGGCCTCCCAACAACCCTTTACGGTGCCCTTATGTTGTACTAGCAATGCTCTACCCAAGTAGCATTCCTCTTTGTCGCCACCTCTAGCAAAACCCTATCGAAGTATTGTTTCTGATGAAGGGAGATAATTTTCTAATGGTTTATAATTGTATCTAGAAAAGGGGATTTTTTTTGTTTGGTGACTGAATTTTTCTCGAGAGTGGATTTTTTTGGGCATGGGGGAGAATTTTTCATGGTAACTAGATTTGTTTCAGGGGGGATTTTTTTGGCGACCAAATTTGTTTCCAAAGGGAGGAATTTTTTAAGATATTTTGATGTCATCATGACATCATCACAATGGGGCCCACTCTACATGGATGCATTGTCAGCATCCAGTCAGCATCAAATTAGTTGACAAATCACTGCCACATGAGATGTCATGTAGCAATCTTATTTTTCCATGATGGCCATATGGCTATTAAATTTCACATTGTGTCATGCCGACATCATCATGGTGTCACCCATAGTATCATCCACCTATAATCCTTCAAGTCTATTTTTGACCTACTGTTGGTTTTTTCATCATAACTTGAGCATATAGACTCCATTTTTGCAAACAAAATGTCACAGGAAAGTTGGTTTTGAGGGCTATTCATTGGGATAGGAATATTGGAATTTTGATATAGTTTGATTGCTATTTTTGGCAGTCAAAGACTAGAGTTCTATTTTCTATTGTGGCAGGCATATCATGATCTTTGATGACATCTTTTGAAAGTTTTTTTTGCAAATCACATTGAGATAAAGTGTCACTCTTTCTTTTTGGGATCTTTCTCATCATTGTGACTTATTGTACTCACACTAATTTATAAAGTGCCTTGGGGGGATTTTAATGTGGACATGTATCTACATGCCTTTATAGGTGTATGATGTGTTGATGAATGGCACATGCCTTTATACGTGTCTGTGCTTGTTCCTCACTCTCAATGTTCTTGGTTCTCTCCTTTTCTATAGGAGATATTGGTCCACTTTCTTTGTTGCCTATCACCTCACCCTTGTTAGCATTCAAGAGAGAATTTCAGTACTGATTTCTTATGCTTCCTTGGTTTGTTGGAGTGAACCATATATTTAGCAGTGGCTGGGTACCTATGCATTCTAGTGAGATGGAACACTTACCATCTACTTTTCATTCCTTTTTTTGGATATATTCTTCTAGGTTCTATTGCCATGGAGGTTCTTCACATATACAATACTTTTGATAGTTGGTCACAACTTCATCATGGTGTTCCTCAAGATCAACCTTGTTCAGGTATTTTATGGAACTTTATTTTTTAGCTATCTCTTTTTGGAGTAGAGTTTTTCCCATTGGGTTTTCTCTATTTCTCCACTTTATAGAGATTTGGTTGTGACTGGGTACCTAATTAGGCCTTATTGCCAGGACCCAAGTTTGTTTGTAGTTACCTTACTTTTTCATGCATTGTTTGTAGCTACATTGTATGCTTAAACATGTCTCCCTAAGTTGCACATAAGGGGGGGCATAAGAGTAACTTGGATTTTCCCAATTTTTGTACTTACTTAAGTTTACTTAGGTGAGTTTAGTTTATTTATTTAGGCATTATTGAGATATATTATGAGAGATATATTTAATTCCTCATAGGAATTAAACACATGTCTTCATTTCTCACATGCCACCTACCTTTGGTAGGTGCCTAACTTTGACTCTTGCCTATATAAATAGGCTATCTCAAGTTTAATACATGACCAAGATGACTTAAACCAACATATATTGAACATATTGTAACTATTTTCTTATTCTTTTTGTTCATGCTTCAATTCTTCTTGTATTTTGTATTTTGCTTTTGGATTATAATCCCAACTCTTGCAGGATTTGCTATGTAAATTCTAACAAGTTCCTCCTTTGCACTTGTTTTGCATGTGTGCAGGTGTGCAGGTGTGCAACTATGCTAAAATGGCTATAAAAAAACTATTAAGTGCACCTTGTACACTTGTAACGGTGTGCTAGGTGCACTATTTTGCATTCTAGAGCTTATGGGAGGGATTCAATTGGTTTTTCACTATTTTGGAGTATTTGGCCTAGGTTTTTTGCTAATAAGGGTTTATTTTGGGTTATTTAATGTTTTCTTCTTTATGTAGCTAAAAAGGCATCCTTAACTTGTTGGGGTCATAACTTTTGACCTAGAGCTCAAAATTCAAAACTATTTACACCATTGAAATGAAGAACAAAAAATCTAATCTTGGTCCCTAAAATAGTGAGCCTTTGACTACCCATTTTTAGGGACTGATGAAAGTTAAAACTTGAAATTTTGATTATAAGAGCTCTAAAAAAGCTAGTTAAAAATGCCTTGAAAATATTATTTTAAAAAAATATGAAAAAGTTCCAAACATTTGATCATTTTGGATAATTTGGATCACCTAGTCTCTGACCAAGAAGGATTAGGTAGACAGAGAGAAGAAAAAAATTGAGCAATTTACAATTGAAGATAAAAAAATACAGAGGTTGGACATATGAACCAAAATAGGTTCCTCATCTTATGCAACTTTTAATGATAGGATTCAACATGGGTGCCTTGGAATTTTAGATAGAAGAAGCATAAGGAGTTCACATCTAGGAAAATGTTTTGCTATAAAGAGGGTATAAATCATCAAAAAAGGGAAAAATAAATACACTAGTGTATTCCCAAACCTCATCTAAGAAAAACCCATAAACCATTTTCAAAATAAAGAACTTTGATTTTTTGGCAAATTGAGCACCTTGCAAAAATTTCACTATAGTGTGCTTCTCCCAAGGTGCACAAGGTATGCCCCTCCAAAGGTGTGCTTCTCTAAAGGTGCACTGGATATTTTTGAAGAAGTTAGAGGTGTGCCAATAGTTAATTGCCAGCTCTAAATTTAGAATTTTTCATGCATCAAAAACACATTCTGATAGTTCAACTTCTACAAACATCTAGAGAAGGATGAGCTTCTATTTTTGGCATCTCCAAAGACTCCTACATCATCTGCTGTCTTCCTTCTTCTTATATACTTCCACTTTATTTATTTTAATACACGTAAAGGCTCATACACCTATTAATTTATAAAAATAATGGTGGAGTCCTACTTAGCACCTCCTAGAGAGTCAGTTTATATATATTTAGGATTTTTTTTATTAGTTTTAAGAATATATTTACATGAAGGAATCTCTCACTCTCAACACAAATTGAGGAGAAGATTGCCTATAAATTGAGAAATTAAATATGTATTCTAGACCATTATTTGATGCATTAATATATGCTATTGGTGCTATAATTTTGAGTGTATTTATTCTTGTCGGAGTGTACTATTTTTGTGAATTCTTGTTCATGACAATAATGAAGCGAGCAATTTTGTTCTGTTGATTTGATTGTGCAATATTTTAGTTCTGGTGTTTTCCATGTATTGATTAATTTTGTTGATGTATCAAGTTGGAAAAGAGATCACCTTATTGTTCCTACATAATTTCTTATCTCACATGAGCACACTTTTTGTGGCCTTGCGATTTGATAAGAAGTGAAACATCTTTTGGTTTTACTAAGTTTCCATCGATGATTACATTAGTGGATTTAAGGAAGTGCTACTCCTCTTTTCATTGGTTTCGTACCCAATCTTTTGGACAATTCAACTCATAGATGTGTTGTAATGTTGCACCTAGCTAGATGTGCAACATGTAAATATTCCTATGGGATATACTCGATAATTTGTATTGTAACATTGTGATAATATTTCATATAATTATTTAATATTAGAGAATATAATTAAATTCTCAATATTAAATGTGGGGTTAATGGGTTAGGTTGCACATAGTTTTAGCACATGGTTTATGTAATACCACTTGGTGGTTTTGTGGGACTTGCTACTATATAAGTAGCCACAAGGGTAGTTATTGGGTGAGAAGACAAAAGGTAAAAAGGGAAAGAGTTGAGTAGGAAAAGGCTTGATAGGTTAGCTAAGGGAGCATTTGTGAAGGTTGGAAGCATGGCATGAGATGTGTGAATTCATGCTTGTTCACATGGATTGCTTGGTAGTGGCTATGGTTCTTTTTGAAAGCTTCCATGGTTGTATTGCAATGATATTTTTGTTAAATAATACATGGTGATGGATGATTTTAGAGGCTAGATTTTTCCTTCAATGAAGGTTTCCTAGGGTATATCTTGTGTCACATTTTTGTGGGTATGTTGTCTATTCTCTTGCATGTGGATTTCAATTACTTATTTATTTTAGACCTATTATGGGTTATGTGGAAATGATTATATTCTTTGTTGCAAGTTTCCTTACAAGTGGTATCAAAGCTATGATTTTATTATTGTAACCCTAGATTGAATCTATGGGAATGCATGAGAGGATAAAAGAAAGGGAAAGATATATGAGATATTTATTGGACATCTGAGGCTTATTGGGTTTGCTATTATGATGGGATATTGGTAAATTATGGGTATGTGAAATTGTTGGATAGAAGGGTTTTTTTGATGTTTCATTTCAATGAGGGTTTTAGAGTGGAGCTTTTAGAAATGACCTCTTGGGTAAAAACATACCTAACCATTGGATCAAGGTCGATGTTTCCATTAATTTTGATATAAAATATGCCCTAGTTTGGCCATGTTCAGAGGAAATGAAAGAATTTTTCGGTTTCAACCTATGACAACCATCAAATTTAATCCCACCAGAATTTTTGCCACAAAAAAAAATCATAGTAAAAATGGTAGAAATATGTCTTGGTAAAATGACCATAACTTTCTCTCACAATATCCAATTTCAGACTTCTTATAGGCATTGAAAAGCTCATTTAGAGAAATACAACTTGGTATAGGTTTGGTTCTATGATTTTGACACTTTGTCATGTTTTAAGAGCCTAAAAGTTATATGTTATTTATTTTGAACACAAATTAGGGAATAAGTTGGGCATACAGAGTTTGATTTTGGACTTTGAGTAGTCAATAGAAAGCTCTAAATATTGGTTCGGATTTGGTGCAAGTTTGGCATGGTTTATTTAGTGATATATTAATGTAAATAGTTTATGGTATATATTGAATATGGAAGCATTGTGAGTTTATAACATTGTATGTTTACAGATTTAAGTTTGATGTCATTGTATACTTAGTTTATATTTTAGATTGGTCTCATGACAATATGGTTATCAGTGTTTAGTTTGGATATGTATGATGACTTGTTGGGTCTACAAGTTGTGCAATGTTGTAAGTAGTCTACACTTACAGCTTGCATTTATAGCTTGGTTATGGGTTGTCTTTGCCCATTGATCTTTCATTATCGATTCATATTCAGATTGGTGACTTGGATTTGAGTTTTTTGTGCCCTAAGTCACATGATTTTCTGATTTGTCTACACATAGAAGGGATGAGATGTTGTTACTAGGTACAATCATGGTGGAGAATTGTGGTTGATTATTTTATTCTAATAGGTTGGGCATATTGAGAGTTGGATGCTGATTTTATGGATGTGATAATGGTACCATGTATTTTGGCATGACTTTATTGGATATATAGGTATATTCTTGATGTTCATAAGTCTAAATTCCTAATTTGGTTATGGTGGTATATCTTCTTGGTTGAGAATTATGATTATTTGGTTTTTTTTGAGGAGCTCATGATATGCACTTTGAGTTCTTTGATGCTTTTATGCCTTGGTTGATTCTCATGGTTAGAGAATGGTTTTTTATCATGATGTCATGGATAGCTTGAAAACATGGTCTAGTGGGAGCTTGTGATAGTGATGGGGTGATAGTGTAGGATTATTTTTTGGTATGGTTTATTTATTCTTAGTTTGGAGATCTTGGTTTCACTTGGTGCTGACACTTTGGTAGTATTTGTGTAGACCTTGATGATCTTCATGTAGGAGATGAATTTTATGATGCAATGGGTGATTTGGTACCATGATTGAATGGGAGTTGTTTGCAATGATATATTTATTGAGAGTTTGTAGATGTTGGAGATTTTCCTTGGATTCTATTGCTGCAAAAGCATGTTTGACATTTGCATGGTGTACTTGTTATCTTCATGGTGTATGGAGATGGTTTTTTCTTCATGGTGTGTGGAGATGGTTTCATCTTGAAGACTCATGAGGTTCTTGGTAAAGGTGTGGTTTATGCTTTCATTTGACATGATATCCTTGGTGTTAGGATGGTTTTAGTATTATTTCATGGTATACTCTTAATACACATTTAGAGTTTTGACATGTTGTGATATGTTCATATGGAGCATGTTATCTATTTAATTGAGATGGTTTAGATCATGTTGTCATGTTTATGCTCTTGAGGCCATGGTTGGAACTTTGACATTAATCTTGGTTTAGTGTACATTGATCATTTTCTAGATACTTCATGATATTTTTATTTTTCATTTTGATTTGGCATAGATTGATTGTTTACAGGTGCTCATGGATACTTAGAGATGGTTGTCATATTAATTTCTCTTGGATTTGAGAAGTATTTGTTGGGATAGTTGATGGTTTCAGTAGGAAAGTCTAAGGGGCATTCACCTAATATGGACTTTAGAGGAAATTTTTCTTAGATGAGTCTTGGTTGGAGACTTGGATACCTTTATGAGCATTCCATTCCCCACTCTTGCTCTATTCAATAGTTTTCTACTGGAGATGTATAACCCATTATTTCTCTTAGGTGCATTATGTTTATGCTTGTCTTTCATGGATATGGATCTTGATCTATAGTACATGATTTAGTTCTAGAGGATTTATTTGAGAGATGCTTAGCATTGGATATCTCCATGTGCATATGTTGTTGTCATGCTGGTTGAGTTTGGGAGATGGTTTTATATTGGGCATATTCCTTGGATTAGGAATGGTTATTCATTGATTTAAGAATGACTTATGAGTTTGATCTTCTTGTGAGAGGCTTACATCCATGATTAGTTATATTGTATGGTCTGGGTGTTGTTGTGGCTTCTTGTTGGGGTTTTATGGAGGAGATCTTACTTGCATAGTTTACATCTAGAGGTGTGTGTAGAAGGACATGATATAGGTTATGATTTGTATGGTTTCTCTTGGTCTTGGTTGTCTTCTTGGATGTTCGGTTTCACTTACATTATATTTGAGATTGGTTAGAGATTATGATCACTAGTTTGTGCTCATGTATTTCATGTGAGAGATGGCATGGTTATTCATTTATCTCTATCTTTTGTCAGTTGTGGAGAACTTGGGATAGTGTTGGAGACTTGTTATGAGAGTTTTTATTATAGTTTATCAGTTTATATGTTGTTGATGCCGTTGAGACTACATGGATTCACTTCTTTGAGATGTTGTTAGTGGATTGGTTATAGATTTGATATTATCTTTTGCAGTAGGAGCTTCTTGGTATATGTGTGGTAGGTATTTCTCTTGAGGCTTGTGATTGCAAGTTACAAATTGGATATGTTGATGATGAAAGATTCACTTGGTATACCTTTGGACATATGGATAGTTGGAAGGGTTTATCACTTGCTGTGGGTGCTATTTCTACTATGGATATTTTGACAACTACAGATACATGTGATTACCTTTGGATCAGGTTTTTGTGCTTTTCATTTTATTTGGTACAAGATTTTATGATCTTCTAATGTGAGAGATTGGGCAGCTTTCTCTTTGGATGACTTTAATGTATGCTTGGTGGTAGTGGCATAATAGGAGGTGAGATCATTCATGTTTGAGATGCTAGATATTTTGATTTTGTTGCATGTACCAAGATGGAGCACTTCATGTACTTTGATCCATGATGGTGGATGTGTTAGGAGGGATTATTCCCTTGTTCATTTATGTGGCTAAAAATTGACCATATGCAATTTATACAACAAGTGGGAGATTGTTGAGATAATGGGTGTTGCACACATTGCATAATATTGTTATATTATATAATTTTATTATGTAATATTGCACCTAGATGGATGTGCAACATGTAAAGATGCCCATGGGATACACTTGATGAGTTGTATTGTAACATTGTGATAATATTTCATGTAATTATTTAATATTGAAAAAATTAATTAAATGCTCAATATTAAATGTGGGGTCAATGGGGTAGGTAGTATATGGTTTATGTAATACCACTTGGTGGTTTTGTGGGACTTGCTACTATATAAGAAACCACAAGGGTAGTTATTGGGTGAGAAGATAGAAGGATAAAAGGGAAAGAGTCAAGTAGGACAAGGCTTGACAGGTTAGCCAAGGGAGCATTTGTGAATGTTGGAAGCAAGACATGGGATGTGTGAATTCATGGTTGTTCACATAGATTGCTTGGTATTGGTTATGGTTTTTTTTGAAGGCTCCATGGTTGTATTGTAATGATATTTTTGTTTAATAATACATGGTGATGGATTCTTTTGCAGGTTGGGTTTTTCCCTCAATGAGGGTTTCCTAGGGTATCTCTTGTGTCATATTTTTGTGGGTATGTTGTCTATTCTCTTGCATGTGGGTTTCAATTGCTTAATTTTTTTCAGATCTATTATTGGTTATGTAGAAACACTTATATTCTTTGTTGCAAGTTTTCTTACAATCTTTGTTATTTTCTTTGCTAACCCTCAGTTAAATTAGGAATTCATATAGTTGCAATATTAGATTGTATTCATTTAAGAAATAGAAAATACCAAAAAATTTCTTTTTGTGATTAATTTTGAAAAAACAAGTAGATTGATCATCTTATCCAAAATTAGTTCAAACTAGCAAAGGCCTCCTTGTGAACAAAAAAATTTATCTTCTACTAAATGGATTCTAGTAGGTCACAAGATCACCTAGAACCTTGCGATTGATCCTAGATTAGCTTTTCAAGAGAGGAGTTTGAAAGGATTCCTACCATTAAGCATCATGCAAAATGACAACTCAACAATTGGAAATGATGTTAGGAAGAAGGATCAATAGTCTAGAAGTAAGAACCTTAGAGATAACCTTATAAATAGAATTGTAAATACTGATAGGTCTAATTCCTTATGGGGTATTAGCTCTAGGGTCTTACTCATTAGAGCAATAAAAGTAGCATTGATTTCTTTTAGCAGAGACTAAGATACAAAACTTATTTGACAACATCCATCACATCCTTAAAAACATCTCAATAAAGCTAGAAGAACAACATTGGAAAAATGTTTGGACTTGGGGATTTTTCTCCTTAAAGGAAGACACCACATCCCAAATTTCCTTGGAGTTAGGAAAAGTAGTAAGAGACTTATTTTGGTTAGAATCAATAGAAGAAGAAATAGTTGAGAGGATATCATCTTGATTGACCAAATTCAAGTTCATATCAGTAGAAAGAATCCTAGAAAAGTAATCCATAACTATTGATCTCAGATTGGTTTTGACTAATGAGTGTCTACAAACTTAAGTCATTTTACTTTGTTCATGCCAAACAAGTAGTACATACTAAGCACATGTATATAGTAGAGCATGCAAAGTTCATAGTGAGTGTCAAGTAACTCAAGTGCCAAGAAAATAGTGTATGTTGAGTGATTTAGGAGCTAAGAAAGTAGAGCATGCCGAGTGATACAAATCCAAAATCAAAATATATAAGATAGTATATGTCAAGCATCAGAGACTTTAGATGCTAAGTAAGACAGTTTTGACATAGTTTTTTGTAATGTCACAAACAACTATGTAAACCATTCTAAAGTTGACTTAAAGATTGAATTATCATATTTTGAAGATAAGGAAAAATCTTAATTTGGAATCCCTATGAATTGCATGCAGCCAATTAGAAAAAGGGAAGGATTAAGTGTAAAAATGGATGAATCACAGTCATTGATTCATACCTAGACTTGAGTCATCTAAGTCTTCTTGAGGAAAAAGGGAAGGATTAAGTGGAAAAATGGATGAATCATAGTCATTGTTTCATGCCTAACCCTAAGTCACCTAAGTCTTCTTAAGGAGGAAAAACCCTAAACTATCTATGTTGCGAAGAAGGTGTATGCAAGAAAGAATAGAGAAGTTTGCATGCACAAACAAAGTATTCATGGTTGCCGAGGAGTTATGATCTAAGATTACTTTGTAGAATCAATTAAAGGAGAATAGAGGAAGGAAATAGGACATAATAGAAAGACATTTGATTAAGAAGGATCAAGAATACATCAGTTTAGAGGTGATCTATCATCAGGGAATCATTACTAACCATAGAATCAATGTTGAATCATTCTAGCAAGTGAATCAGTTAAATCTCTTAACAAAGTAGTCCTAACAGGTTGTATTGAAATCCTTTAGTAGGGTGCTTACTCAATTGTGAGTTAAAGTCCTTTAACAAGGCACACTTTTAACAAGGTGTTGAAATCCTTTAACAGGGTGAGACCTAATAGTCTTTGTAAGCCTTTAATAGGGTAGACCTTTCACAAGTTAGATCATGTCTCATGATCAAACATTGTAACCTTCATTAGATACACTTTATTACTATAGTAGTGAATATTTGTGGGTGTCATTCCCACCCCAATTTTACCTTCTCATTGGAGGGTTTTTGGGTAATCATATCTGATATCATATATGTGTGAATGTTTACTTATTTACATGATTGTGATGTATATATTTTACATGGTATTTTATTTTACTTAGTCGATGAATGAGATGGATGAGTGGTGAATGTTAGGGTCAAAGTTTAAACTACTGATTCACCCCCCCAGAAGTTTACCTTTCCTAATGTAATTATAAAAATTTGTATCAAAGTCTAGTTCTCTAAAAGAGAAGCTTTGCAACTTTGAGGAAAGATCTTGAAATAGAAGTCTACAAGTTGATAAAGATCATTGCAAATCAAGGAATTGAAATACAACTCATTCTACATCAACTGGATGAAGCAAGAGAATAACTAAAGAAATCTTTGAAGAGATGTAAGGAAATTTCCATTGAGGAGAATGACACATAATATAAAGAAATGGACACTACTAAGCTATTTTCTAATGGAGACTCCAATGAATTTTATGTAATAGTTGTAGATCTAATAGAAAAGAATAGAACCCAAGCTGAAGAAATCAATAATCTCAAGTAGGAGCAAGAATCACAAGCCATATTGCTATGTGAAGTGACTAAACACAAGAATAAATCTATAGAAGATAAAGCCATGAATGAAGAGGAAAAAAGTATTTTGACCAGAAGACTAGAAGAGAAATCATTAGAGCTAACTAAGATTTCCAACATGCAATTGTATACTTTGAGTCATATGATGAATTCCAACTATGAATTGAATGTCAAGGACATTGAGATAAAAACATTGAAATTGCATAATGATCAATTGAAGAGTGACCTAAAAAGAGAAAAGGAATTTGCTAAAATTTTCAATAAACCTAATTAAGCCATCAAATACTTTAAGCATTTATTGAGATCCCCAAGATTCAATAATGATACATCTAGACTGTGATACACAAGTACTAAAGAAGGAGAATCATCCAAAAGTGCTAAAGAAAGAAACAAAAAAGGTAAGAACTCTAAACCTACTTGTCATAATTGTGGTAAGAAAGGACATATTGCTAATGTGTATAGTAGGACAAAAAATTAGAATGTCAAGCATAAAAACATGGTTCACTATCATAAGTGCAACAAACAAGGTCATCAAGCACATGAATGTAGAACTATGACCATGCATACACAAAGATTTAAAGGATATTGTTACAATTGTTAGAAGTATGGATATAGAGCTTTTGAGTGTAGATCCAAACACATGTGGTCATCAAACAAGAAAATGAGGATAGGAAATAATGGTAACTCTTATAACTTGGATTAAAATACAAGATATAACTGTCATTATTGTCAATAATATGGACATGTTTCTAAAAATTGTATTAGAACACACTTTAGAGGTGACTACAAAAGGTGGTTGAGTCAAACCACATGTTTTAGTTATTTAAAGATTGGTCACATCAGTCCATATTGTCCAACAAGGCCAAAGGCACCAAGTTGTGAGTTTGATAAAGGCAAAGGCAAGGTAGATTTTAAAAATATTAGAAAAGAAATGAGAAGGACATGGAAGAAAAAGGATGATTACAATACATCAAATGGAGGAGGGAGCACTTCACCCAATGGGTCAGGGGATCGCACCTCATCAAACTAAGAAATCAAGAGCTATGTGGGACTGATATTCATAAGTTATATCATACATCAGTTCCAAAATAATGTAGTACTGAAAAGTCTACATAAGCATGAATAAAGATGCAAGATGTAATTAGGAATCAAAGAAAAATCTTTAAGATTTTCATGTTATTGTCGAGCATGAATAGTTTCCCATGAGTTTTGGGTGAAATATTAGAGGATACCAAGCTAACAGACTGGATAGTTGATTCCAAGCTTGCAATGGTTTCCAAATGAATAAAATGCTAATAGATGTTGAGTGAGCCTGAAATTTTTTTATGTCAAGCTTACAACTATGTAAGCACTCAACATTTATTGTAGGGTTTTAAAAGAGTATTTGATCAGTTTTTAGCTCATTTTTCATCATTTCAAAATTGGGAAAGAGAAAGGAGAGCTAGAGGTGAAAAGGAAATTCATCAAAAGTGATTGCAGAAGATTTGAGTAGTGAATCAACACCATTTTGTCAGATCTTGCAATGTATTTATCAAGTGCTGAGTTACGCTATTTATATTTTTGAAAACACTATTTTCACATAATGGAATCTAGTTCAAAGAATGTTGAGGGAAAGGAGGTTTTGAATGCTAAATTGGTTAGTAATGAGGTTAAACAACTAATATTCAAGGCCATCCTTGATATTGCTTACAAACAAGGCCCCTCTAGTGCATTATCCATGATACTACCAAAAGTTTTAATGGTGCAAGATGTCAAGAAATGTTACAATTGCAATCTTAGAAGTATAGATGTTATGGAGATCAAGAAAGCATATGATAGATTTTGTGAGAATGGTGTGTTAAGGAAGAATACAAAATTATAGGAAAAAAGGGTTAACTCATGCCCTAGATTTCTTAAATGTGTTCAAAACTGAATGGTTTAGGATTGGGTTAAGCAGAATTCATGACAATTCACTTTGGTTAGATAATGGACCTATCAAAATCACCAAAAGAATAATCCATAGGGTAACAGGGTATCTAACCCTAGATTGGCCCAATACTTTGAGGAGTGATTCAAAAGAGGCCATTGAGAAGAATATAGGAGCCATGTGGAATAAGAGAGGAATGATTGTTGATACCATCAAAGATCCATTAATAGACTTCATAGTAAGCGTTATTACACATAATTTTTACCAATCCAATAGATTAAGTAGTGTGCCCTATATTGTAGTAGATGTTGGTTACAAGATTCTAAAGAAAGATCACACATAGGATCTTATAGAGCCATAATTACACCAACTAGTTGTAAATGTAGGAGCAATAAGAAAGACAAAGAGTACTCAATGCAAATTTGGTTCCATTTTGATATGTATTTTCTTTTATGTTCAAAACACTTTTCCTACATTTGGAACAGTTGCATTGAAAACTAACAGGTCAGTTGTAGTACAGATTAGTGAGTTCATTGAACAATTGGGTGAGAACTTTGAGTCTATAATGAAGAGCTACTTTGAGGACTTTAAGCAATCAATGAAGAAAAGATTGAGAATTCCAGTATCACTAGTGGAAAAGCATTATGATGATATTTGTTTCTTAGTGGATGCTAGTTACACTTTTTTTCAATTAGCAAATCCAAGGGTAAGATGGTTAAGGCCATTAGGATATGAAGTCAATGTAGATGAAGCCTTTGTAGCTATTATAACTTTACTTGCAAAAGAAATAGATAAAAATGAAAAGGCATTTGGAAACTATGAGATGGACAAATATAAAATTACCATGGAACTGAAGACTACCTTTGTTATAAAGAAGAAGGATAAGTTGGTGAAGAAATTGAAAGCTAAATTTGGTGAAGGTGCCGAGCAGGAAGAGGATCAAGAGGAAGAGGATGAAGAAGACTCTTAGACACAAGCACCACTTGCACTAAATTGAGGAATGGGAGAATACCAGCCAAAGGAAGAGACTAAAGTTGCTAAAGGTGCCAAGGGAGAAGAAGTCGAGAAAGAACCCACTCCCATAGATCAAAAGAAGAGAAAGCCTAAGGCCCAACCCATGAAAAAATCCAAGAAAATTGTAAAACCAAGCCAACCCAAACCAATGACACCTACTATAAGGGCTAGTGCACATGTCACTACACAAAAGGAAAAAGAGAAAGCCAAATCAATAGAGTAGGAAGGAGGAGTGTAGAAAGACTGAGGAGGAAATATGTTGCACAAGCTAAATCAAATGAAGAAAGAACTAAATTAGATGACAATACCAAATTCAAAGTGGTGAGTCACAACCCATTATTTGATTTAGAAAATCTATGTGAAAATGTTAAGAATAATGCAGATTTGTCAGGATTTTCACATGTTCATTTTGATAACCTTGGTAAAGTTGATACAAATCAAGTGGACAAGTCCATATATGCCATGATGGAAAATTTTAAGAAATCTCCATTAGAAATTGCTAACTCTATGCCCAAAATTTTAAATGAGAGAGTTGAGAAAAAATGACATTATTGTTTAAACCTAGAAAGACAAATAAGGGAAACATCGCTTGCATAAGTTATGCCTGAACTTAGTAAGGCACAAATTGCTAAGGCTATAAATAAATATGTAGTGAGTTTTGTTCCAAAATATATAGCCTTTAACATACTGCAAAACAATATTGAAGATGTTGTGAAGAAGTCCACACAAGTGTGGAAAGTCACATATGGACTAGAAATAGTAAAGGTAGGTGAACAAGAGCATATAGAGGTCAAAGATGATGAAGTAGATGATAAAAATGAAGATACTATTGAGGGAGACACAAAAATGAAAGTAGATGAATAGGCAATAGCTGAGGCAGAGTAGCAAGAAGAAAAAAATGTACAAGATACATGACTACTAGATGTCAGCCCTCCAAAAGTAACATGTGTAAATACCAAAATAGTAATAGTTAAGGATCTTTCTGATCACACTACTCAGAACATTAATCCCCTTACAAATGAAAATTTGACAAAGATACTTGATCAACCTACACTGCAGGCCGAATTATGTGATAATGTGATATTGGTGAGTGTAGATAAGATACATAAAATAGTGAGTGATACTACAAAGGAAGAGGTGAATACACAAGAACAACCTACTATCACCCCTCAAGTTAGTAATGTACAATCTCTAGATAAAGTACCTAAATCTACATTAGAAAAGGTTGATACAATTGGAAAGGACACAACAGAAACCCAAGCCACTATAGAAACATAGAGTGAAATAGGTTAGATAGACTTATCGGCACCTCTAGCACAAATACAAGGTGCATGTCAAGGCATTGTTGAAGAAAAGCACAAGCCTCAAGAGACCAAGATGAGACCAAAGGTGAAGGAGAAAGTAGCATTTTAAGCCCTGGTAACTTTACTAGAATCTAACACTCCTTTTAGTCACACTCTTAAAAAGTAGAGCACAAATGTAGCACCATTGAAAATCTCAGTGTTGAGTCTAAGTTCATAAAAGGTTGAAGAAGTGATACAATATGGAGATGTGAGCCTTGATGAAGAGATTATTTTACCAAAATATGATTATGGTACAATAACAATTGAGTAGATGGGCATATCACAAGAAGCCCTAGCAAGAAAGAGAAGACAAGAACTTCTTAGAAAGGAGCATAGGTAGAAGCAAGCATTGTTGTAAATCAGGGACATCTTTTTGGATGCATTTAGTCTACCTACTCCAGATGAAACCAAACCACTCATTGAATAATTAACAAATATAGTGGAAAAGGTTAGAGATGTAGACCTTGATACAAATGCAAAATTACTAGAATGGTATGAAAATAAATTTCAAAGCAAAGTAAATGAGAAAATATTAGGTGATATAGCACTTACACAAGTTGCATTGGCAACTAAGATTGAGAGTGTAAAGAAGGTACTTGAGAACATTTTCTCACTATACACTAAATTTTGCAATCCAACACTCTTCACACAAGAGACAAGAAGTCACATTTTGAGTTTATAAAGTTAGATTAATGCATCAGGTGCAAAACTACCTATGACACCAACTCAATGTGAGAAGCACTTTAGAACTTTGCAACAAACCTAGAGTTAGTTAGTTGCATTATCAGTAGATGAAGCCAATATAAGGAAAAAATTGATTATCATCTAAACATCATTAAACCCCCCACATGGAAATTTTGCACAAGGAGTAAGGCTATTTTGAAACACTTATGATAAAAGACCTTAATCTTTCCACACTAGATGACCTTGTCCACCTTGTTGCTGAGTTGGCCATCCAAATTAAGTCTTTGGATGTGGTATGTGAAAATTGGGATGCAATTGTCAAAATTATCCTAGAGGTCCATAAATCTTCTTTGAACAAGCACACTATTAGTGTATAGCCCATTTGACATTAGTGTCAAAATGGGGGAGAAATAAAAAGAAAGAGATAGAGAACAAAGAAGAACAAAATGAGAGCAAAGGGGGAGATCAAATGAAAGAGTATCGGTTAGAAAAGAACATCAAGCACAAATAACATGAAGTCAAAGAGTGCTAGTTGAGATACATTTACTTGATAGGAGTACAAAATTTTGAATACAGAATAGACCTATCAACTTAGGGGGAGTTATTAGATTTTGAGCTATAAGTTGTTGCAAAATTTTAATTTTGAAGTTTTGTACATAAGCCAAATAAAAGATATGTTATGCTCATAAGAATAAGGAAATCAATGGATGACCATGTATTTTTGACACTCATGTCAAAGGGGGAGATTGAAAATCTCAGATTAGTTTTAACTAATGAGTGTCTACACACTTAAGTCATTTTAGTTTGTTCATACCAAACAAGTAGTACATGCCAAGCATAACATGTATATAGTAGAGCATACTGAGTCCACAGTGAGTGCTAAACCACTCATGTGTTAAGTCACTCAAGTGCCGAGAAGATAGTGTATGCTGAGTGATACAAATACCAAATCACAATATCGAATATAGTATATGTTGAGCATCAGAGACTTCAGATGCTGAGTAAGACAATTTTGACATAGTTGTTTGTAATGGCAAAAACAACTATGTAAACCATTTTAAAGATAACTTAAATATTGAATTACAATATTTTGAAGATAAGGATGAATCTTAATTTGGAATCCCTATGCATTGCATGCAGCCAATCAAAAAAAGGGGAGGATTAAGTGGCAAAATGGATGAATCAAAGCTATTGATTCATACCTAACCCTTAGTCACCTAAGTCTTCTTAAGGAGGAAAAACTCTAAACTATCTATGTTATGAAGAAGGTGTATGAAGGAGTGAAGAGAAAAGTTTGCATGTGAAAATAGAGCATTCATGGTGGTTGAGGAGTTACGATATGAGATTACATTGTAGAATCAGTTAAAGGAGAATAGAGGAAGGAAATATGATACAATAGAAAGACACCTGATCAAGAAGGATTGAGAATATATCAGTTTAAAGGTGACCTATCATCAAGAAATCAAGTATTAAACATAGGATCAATGCTAAATCATTCTAGCAGGTGAATCAGTTAAATCTCTTAATAGCATAGTCTTAATATGCTATATTGGAATCATTTAGCAAGGTGCTTACTTAATTATGAGTTAAAGTCCTTTAACAAGGCACACTTTTAATAGGATGTCGAAATCCTTTAACAGGGTGAGATCTAATAGTCTTTGTAAGCCTTTAACAAGGAAGACTTTTCATAGGGTAGATCATGTCTCATGATCAAACATTGTAACCTTCATTAGATATACTTTATTACTATAGTAGTGAAGATTTGTGGGTGTCATCCCCACCCTAGTTTTACCTTCCCATTGGAGGGTTTCTAGGTAATCATATCTGTAGACACCTAAAAATCCTTTAGAAAATAAAGTATTTTTATTTTCTGAAAAAGTCCTGATGACATCATCATTTATTAATTAATTAATTAATTTATTTATTTATTCATTTTTATGCCATTAAATCCCTTTATCTTAATTAAAAATATTTAATTAAGGAATCCCTCCCAAAAATGTTTAAATCTTATTTAAACATTATTTCCTTATTTATTAATTATTTAATTAATAAATTGACCAAAAAATCCTAAAATAAATAAAAAATTTATTTTTTGCCCAAAACTTGGCCAATTTTCTTATGACCAATAACCTCTTCCAAAATCTTCTAATCCTTCTTTAATTTCGATTAAAGGCTAATCCCATCATTTCCTACCCCTAATCCCAACTCAAAATATTTAATCAAGATTAAATATTAATCCTCATGTTTATTAAAAATGTTTTAATAAATATCTCCTCAACCCAAACCCTTGAAATAAATAAAACCTTATTTATTTCCTAAAAATCTAATTTATCCTCATCCTAAGAAGTTCTAGACTCTTCTAGAAAGTCTTCATCCTCATCCTAGGAAATTCTAGACTATTCTAGAAAGTCTTTATCCTCATCCAAAGTCTAGACTCTTCTAGAAGATGTCTTTAAACCTAATCCTAATCCCCTCCTAACCTTGTCACATTCTCTAAACATGGGTTAAAACTTACTAACCCAAGCCAAAGTTAACAAATATCTCCTCCTTCACCCACCCTCATTAAATATCATCCACTTGCCTATCCCTAAGCTAATCCTAATCCATCCTCTAATCATTTGCACAAGCCTAAGCAAGCTTAAAACCTTCCTAATCAAGTCCAAGTCAAAATTGCTCTCATCACCCTCAAAATATCTCAACCATAAAACTTTATGAAGTCCACTAGGTCATAAATGACTCTTACAAGCACTTTTATTGCTCTTACAAGTCATTATGAGGGTCTTTATGAAGATTTTATCCCTTGAGCCTCCTTTGTTGACTCATCCTTCCCCTTTCCTCCATCCTCTCACCATGTGACATGTGTCACTCCTTGATTGGCTATAAGGAAGCACAATCCATGTGCTCTCTTCTCATGCAATCTGAGCCCTCCATGAGCTTTTTCCCATCCTTGCATCTTAGCCCTTAATTCCTCAAGCCTCTTGCCTATAAATTGGATCCTTTCCCTTTGCAAAATAACACAATCCATGAAGTAAAGTTATAATGCTATTTTGAGAGCCAAATCCATACCAAAGCCATCTATCCACACCAAAAATCCACAATCATCCATTGAAGCCTTTGGAAGAATATTGAGCATACATCCTATCCATTTAGATAAAGCTACTCAACAAGAGAGCTTATTATTGAGAGAGTCCATTAATGGCTCATATTCTCAATTGAGAGCTCATCTTAGTCTATCTTGAAGTTTATGAATTTTGTTTAGTTTGTAGAAGCTTTATTTAAATTTGGTTTCTATTAGCATACTAACATTGCTCATATACAATATCTAGTGTCATATATGTGTGAATTTTTACTTTTCTACATGATTTAGATGTATATATTCTACATGGTGTTTCAGTTTACTTAATGAATGTATGAGATGGATGTGTGGTGCATGTTTTAGGGTCAAAGTTTAAACTACTTATTCACCCCCCCTCAGAAGCTTACATTTCCTATTTCAATTCCAGCAATAATTTCCTCTTTAAATCTTCCTCAATTTCTAGCTTACCATTAATGACTTGAATAGACTTAATTATGTTGGCTTCTTCATGTTTAACCACTGTCATATGAAAGAATTTATTATTCTTATCTCCCACTTCAAGCCAAAGAGCTCTAGAATTCTGCCTCTAGTATAATTTTCTTTAGTTATAATGTCATGCAATTTAGTCAACTAAACATTTTCATGCTCCTTTATCTAATTTGAATAACTAACCTCCTAAATATGATCTTGAATTATTTTCAAATATGTTTTAATATAATATTTAATATAAAAATTTTTCCCAAACAATTCCTTGTTCCATAGTTTAACATTTTCTTTAATATTACTAAGCTTCTTAGTCACTCTAACTAGAGTTGTGCCTTCTACTTTAATGTACTACCATCTTTTGATACTACTTACAATATCATAATGAGAAGTCCTCATTCTTTCAAATATGAAAGGAGTTATACAATTATTTCCCAATGATGGATCCACTAAAAAGATAATAAGGTAATGGTCCAACCCAATTCTAACAAAGGAAGACAACAAGAAGGAAATTGTCTACATGTATTGGTGGGAAGGGAGGGTTCTATATAATTTGACTTGATTAATAGATCATTATCTAACTTTCTATTAGACCAAGTAAACATGATACCTCCTAGATCAACATCCAATAAAGCATGCCTATTGATAAAATCCATAAGATCAATTCTATTTTGAAGTTGAGAGATTGACCCTTCTGATGGAGCCATATCTTTTTGTAAAAAATTAGGGCCTCCATTTATGACATTGAAGGTTTGAAAATAAATAATAATTGATGTCAAATAGTCTCATAACCAAATATTGGTTAGTGAAAATGATAAAATCAAATATACATGGTATAGTTAACATCTGTCTTTTAATTCCAATCACTTTTAAGTTGTGGTGTAACTTGGTGTGAATTAAGGGTTGTGAATGGACTTATAATGCTTTTCTAACCAACAAGGTGACCTACTAAAGTATCCAAAGTTTGTGCCAGTCATAATCATGTTTTGATATTGTCATTTGAAATCTAATTTATCATAATCATTTGTAAAATATTGATCCTTTTTCAAACATTATACCCCACTATTGGATAGGGATTCCATATCCTTGGGTTATTTATAATCATCAGAATATTATTATAACTATCATGAAAGTAATAGTTAGGAGTTGTTCATTCCTTGGAATTTGTTTATCCCTTACAACCATCCCAAGGACATATTGCTCCCTTTAGAAAGATGTAATCATGGCAAACACGTATCATATATTAAGTGAGAAAAATTCTTTTGCAAAATCATTCATCCAATGCCTGATGAAAGACAAAATGAACAACTCGAGAGATTTGATGGTATAGTCTAAAGAAGCAATACAAGATATAGAAGTAAACATGAAAGATGCTTTCAAATTCAAGAATATTTCTGTAGAGATATTTGCTGTGGGAGAGCATAAAACTTTTGATGAAGATGAAAACCAAATAAGCATCCATCATCTGAAGCCATGATGGAGATGGTAGTGTGCTAGAAATAAGAGTGCCTCATAAATTTGAAAATTCTCAAACCAATGATATATATAAAGAAGAAATCATTAACCCATTAGCAAGAAAGAAACCTAATGGTAAAGGAAGTGAATTTTTTTTCCAATCACATTAATATCATTATTGTGTTCATCAGCAAACAATATTGATTAGTATTGGAAATCATTATTAAATGTACAATATCCAGTAAATGAAAAGGAATCTCCAAAAGTTTGAAGATAACTGGCAACAATGAATATTCTGGAATTTATAGCATGCCATAAGGAATATTTTATTATCTAAGTAGAGCCTTGTCACCCTTTTCACAAGCGTATGAATCAAGAGTACAAAATACAACAGAAGATAAAATGACAAATGGAGTGTTGAAATTACCCATGCGTCTATCTTTGGAACATCTATCATATAAAGAGTATCATCCATACGCAGCGGCAATATCATACCTTCAAGGAGGAATATATTTATAGCAAAGAACGAGTACAAGTTCATCCCATACAAGTGATTGAATCAAGAAGAAATTTGAAGACAATGATATGAATGACAATAACTCAACTATCAGGAGCAACTTTGAATGAATCAACAATAAAATGCATAGTTCCAATACATATGATATGTAAGGGAAATATATATTAAAGAAGATTAAATTTTATGATTAAAATAATTATGTTATGAGAAAATATGATTTGTATTTGGGAGATACAACGTTTGAAATTTGAAAAGTTGTGTTTCTTTTATTCTCCAAGATATGAAAGGGAGATCATTTACCCAAAAAAGATAAGATTCAATATCTGAACATTTTATATTCTTAAGAAGAAGTATTTTATATTACTTGTATAGAGGGATAAGGTGGTGCAGAACCACCTAATATACAAGAAATGAGGTGATTAATATTTCTAGTGTTAGATATTTGAATTCATTTGAGTCCTTTGAGTCAAGATGTAAAGGCTAGAAAAGCCATTTGTAATAAGGTGTCAAAGTTGTCCGAGGAGGTCTTAATATGATCAATAATGTCAAAATGGTCATTTAATATGTGAATGGAACTATATGTATCCATATGAAATAATTTGAGTCATAGGTGTGATCTATTTTGGGCTTATACAAAAATTGTAATAAAAAAATGCATAAAGTACACAAAAGGTTGTGAAAACAAATGTATAATGTTGTAAAGGGCTAAAAGAATGTAATATTTTTATTTAAAAAGTGGTTGGGAAGTTGTGAACTACCAAAATAAATATAAAAAAATTGTATTGGTCATGCAAAGGTAGAGAGAGAGAAGGATAATATCAATTTGGAAAATTTGAGTACTCAAAACTTGTTATTTTGATTGGTTTCTTGCATTTAGTCTTTGTTTCTAGGCCTTGTACGGCCATGCACAACATGGAAAATCTATAAATTAGTAATGGATAGATATAGTAATGAACCTATTTCTCATTATTTTGGTGAAAATTAATTCCAATAAGTTTTGAAAAAATTATACAAGTTTTGGCGAAAGTTGTTATTTTCAAATTTAAAGATGCCCGACTATAGTCAGATTGAAATGTTTGGTACTGGAAAATTTTGATGAATCAAGAACTAAATCTATATGAATTGGAAAGATATATTAATTAGGTTTCATTTCCAATTGGTTTGGGTATTTTTTATTCATATTTGTAAAAGTTATGTGTATTTGAGTGAAGGCTAGTTTTTACAGATCTATGTTGGAGTTACAGTTAAAGATATAATAGTGTAGAATGATTTATGGAATGAAAAAAATTGATGAATTATATTTTAAAACTCATACAAGATTGAATGGAAGTTGGTTTGGTATGATTTTAACTTCTCTTGAAAATGTTATTTGATGCCCTAGGCAGGGTTACTAGTTTTACATCTGGTTTTTGATAGAAAATAGGGGTCTTGGTAGAGAGACCATAACTTCTAATTCATTTATTATATTTGACTCATATTGGGATATGTTTGAGAAATAGTAATTATAGAAAAATCCTCCAAAGCGTTTTGAAATAAAATCTCAGATTTGAAATTTATGAGTAATTTATGTTAGAGTAATTAATTAATTAATTATTAATTATTTATTCTATTTACTTAAGCTTACTTAGGTAAATGCATTTATTTAATATTTTTTATTTAATGCATGTAGTGGTTAGTTGTTGAGAACACAAGAGTTTGTTCCCTTCTAGCATGTTCCACCTTTTATGGATATGTGTTGAGTTGTCATCCTTATCTTCTACCACCTTCCAACTTGTTCTACAAGCTTCCATGAGCTCTTTATGAGCCTCTCCCTCATTGTATTTTGAACATATCATAAGGCATTATGCATATTGTAAATACATTTCTTCTTGTGTTTGCACATATTGTCTCTCATGTCTGTTTAGGGTTTTTCCCTTACTCCATGCTCTTCCTCTCCTTGGGTTCTCTTTGATAGGTTTTCACATGTAGGTGATCTTGGGCATCTTCAAAGTTGGCTTTCATCAACTCCAACATGATATCAGAGCCTTCCTTCTGCTGCTTTGTTGAAGGTTTTTTGAAGCCATAATTTGAAGTCACAAACCCTAGTTTGTTTGTGCATTTTTTCTTCAAATCAGGGGATCAGCAAATTTTTTGGAGCACTTTCAGCTCAAACGAACATCACCATTAGATCTGAAAGGCCGTTTGTAGTTAGGATTCATATAAAACTTTTTATTTTTGGAGACAGAGCTCTGGGAGGCAAATTTTTTTTATTCGGAGGGCTTTTCGTATAGATCGTATGGATGCACCACAATTTAAAAAAATAAAAAAAGGGGGGCGTAGGGCGCGCTGCTACCACACTGCCCAATAGCCACTATGGGGCCACCCTTGCTCAGCTCTACCACCGGTGTTTGCGGCCACCTCCACTATCTAATCCATTGCATCCTCTGGCCCACCGCTCGCTAGCTGCATCTGTTCACATTGCCACTGGCCATCTCTACCTCTGGCCCTCCTCTGCCCAGGCTTAGTTTTCTCCATTGGAGGCTTTGCTCAGATTCCACCACCCATGCTCAGACAACACCAACTCTACATTTTTCGGCACAGTCAGCATGACAAGCGTATGACACGTGGCATGAGCACCACATGGCACTTTGCCACGTGGCCCTTGCCACGTCTGTCTTACCACCACATGGCATCCACATGGCACTTCCACATGGCTGCCACGTGGCTTCTTTTTTGTTGTGATGGCTGACAGGCCATCAAATATTTTCCTGTCAAATGCTGACATTAGCATGATGTCAGCATTATGTCATCAACCTTGCTTGCACTCTCCTTCCAGGGTCACTTTTTGACCTACTTGCAATTTTTTTGCCATAAGTTGAGCATACGGATGTATTTTTCCAATTTGAAAGAAATGCCAAAAAGCTAGTTCTGAGACAAAGACTTTGGTGTAGGTATTTTTAGGTTTTGATGCATTTTTGTTACCTATTTTTTAGTTAAAGTCCAAAGTCTTATTTTTGACTCTGACAAGCATATCTTTTGCGTCCCATGCCTATTTTTTGAAAACTTTATATTTTTGGAAAGATGGTTCTGTCACCTTTTCAAAAATTTGGTCCTTTTTTGTAGTTTTTGGCCCATGCTCTTTCTATCATAGTTTTGACATTTTTGCTATATGGTGGATATCTTGAGTGTTTTAGGCCTGAGGATCATTTTCCCGGCATGGATTCTCTTGTTTTTTGCTGTACTTTGTTTTGTTGCAGCTTGTTTTCAGTTCTAATCATTGTAGCCATCATTTTGAAGCACTTTTATGTATCACACTAAGATAAAGTGCCACTTTTGCATTCTAGAGATCATGAACATTGTTTTGAGTCAGTTGTACATGCATTATTTTCATAAAGCACCATGGGGGGGTAGTTGTTTGCTATTTTAGGCATTCTTCATTTTTCAAGTGAGTGTCCCTTCCATGACATTAGCCCCATGTAGAGTCAGTTTGACCATGTCTTTATAGATGTCTATACCTCTTTTTCTCTCTCGTCATTCTTGGTTTGTCTACAGGAGACTTTGGCCCATCTTGTCAGTTGCCTATTTTCACACCTCATCTGCATTAAGGGGGAGTTATGCTGTTGTTCTAATGCATCTATGGTTCAATGGTTTGATAGTGTGAACTATGTATTCAGTGGTTGATCCTATATACAAGGTGATTGCAGTGGCTAGCTACCTATGCATTTCGATGAGATGGATCATCTACCATATAGACATGCTCAGTTCATGCCTTCTTATTCCATGAAGGTTCCTCAGATCAGCATTTTGGTAGATTTGCAACTTCTTCATGCTTTAGTGATGCTCTTCATGATCACTCATTGTTCCTGCTTTAGGGGACATTTCCCTAGTTGGAGGCTTCTTTAGTTCTTCACTAGGTTCTTACCTCTTTTGCAGGAGGGTTTTTCCCATGTGGTTTTCTCTCTTTCCCCACTTTTAGAGGTTGCATTTTCTTGCATTGTACTTGGGTACCTAACATGGCCTCATTGCTGGCACCCATTCTGCATTTCATCTTAGTTTTGTGAGCTTAAGGAATTTTCCTAAGTTGCACTTAAGGGGCGGTGTTAGAGTAAATAATTAATTAATTATTAATTATTTATTCTATTTACTTAAGCTTACTTAGGTAAATGCATTTATTTAATATTTTGTATTTAATGCATGTAGTGGTTAGTTGTTGACAACATGAGAGTTTGTTCCCTTCTAGCATATTCTACCTTTTATGGATATGCATTGAGTTGTCATCCTTATCTTCTACCACCTTCCAACTTGTTCTACAAGCTTCCATGAGCTCTTTATAAGCCTCTCCCTCATTGTATTTTTAACATATCATAAGGCATTGTGCATATTGTAAATACATTTCTTCTTGTGTTTGCACATATTGTCTCTCATGTCCATTTAGGGTTTTTCCCTTGCTCCATGGTCTTCCTCTCCTTGGCTTCTCTTTGACAGGTTTTTGCATGCAGGTGATCTTGGGTGTCTTCGGAGTTGGCTTTTATGAACTCCAACAATTTATTTGGATATAGAAATTAGATTCTGTGGATGGGGATATTGACTTGCTCACCTAAATGTAAGGATTCTCTATTGAAGTCTTTGAGATGTACTTAGTTCCTTGTGGGTGTTCCAGCCTATTTTGAAGCCTTTGAGTTGAACTAGGATTCTTTGAACATAAATATAGAGGGCTCTACATCATAAGAGCTACATTATGACTTTTTAATATAAATTCTATTATTTTATTTTAATAATAAAATAAAATGTTCTTTGTTTGTTATTAAAGGCATGGAGATTTAAACTATAGGCTAATCGTCCTTTGTAATTATTTTCTATAATTTTGTATACAATTTAAATATTGGATAAATAGACATGGTCATTTAGAATTTTAAATTTAATCATCACAGATATTGTGAAATATAAAATCATTTTCATATTTGTGTCTAGTTTGTGTCCCTACTAGAGGAGTGAAAATTGAATGTGGACTAATTTAAGATTGTATAAATATTTGATCTGTCCCATCTTGATTATTTAATTATTGGTAGTATAAGTACATAGAATATTATATTGTTGTATGTTAAAATTCACTGAAGTTGACTCAATTGCTCAGATGAGTAGAGGCACTGGTCTTTTTATTATTGAAGTCAAAAAATCTATATATTCCTTCTACAAGCATCAAACTAATTATTATTTAATTATACATTAAATTTAAACATTATCCAACATCTAGTTTTCATTTTGATTGAGTTCAAGGACTTTTCCAGTCAGAGAACTCCATAAGTTTAAATTTTCTATATAAAATCCTTGAACTAGATATTCAGTGTTTGAGGAGAAGGTCTACCAACCTAGGTGTAGTGGAGCTTGAAATGTAGGGGAATTAAGAAGTATTTCCATTCATTGGCTAGACCTGATTGAGAAGTCTTATCAAAGAAGTGGCAAGCTCTTGGATTTCCAATATATGGTTTTGGGAACCAACAGATTAGCAACTCTATTGGGGAGAGTTTCTCACAATACATATTGTGAATTTACCCAGAATTTCTAAGTTCATAGATCAATATCAGAAAGAAGTTTGATTAATTTGATTGGAAGTGTACTCTACTAGAACTGAGAACGTGGAAGATCAACACATTCCTTAAAAGAGGTGGTGACTCTATTTAATAAAGTTTCAATTTTTAACTCTACTGAGGGAAAGCACTCATAAGGAAATAATTTGATTTTACACAATTGAGAATATGTACTATGATTAGGATGAGGATCTATGTTACACCATAGATGAAGAAGATGGTAATTCACAAGAATCATATAGTGAGGATGAAGTAGAACTGCATACAATGTATGAACATGGGGAAATTTTAGAAGATAATGTTGATGACACACTTGATAATCTAAATGAGAGCTCTCATGATATTGTTCCTCAATTTTCTATATTCTTCAACTCATTGATCAAAGAAGTGATAGAAGATACATCTAAATTAGCTATATTCTCAAATCCATTATTTGAAGAGAAGTTCCTATGCAGCCAAATCCATTAGCACCATGATGAAGATAGAAGGCATGATGACAACTTTGAAGATGATGAAACTAAAGATATGAGTGAGGAGGTGTATTTAGCAAATGAGTTATGCACTAGTTCATCCTATGAGCAAGAGGTACATCAAACATGTGAAGGTGAGGTGGAATCAGCCAAGCATAATGAGGAGAGTATATTGGAGAATAGTTTTGAAATTTTTTCCAGAATCCTACTTGATCAAGTTCTTGATAAAAAGGAAGTCCTTGAATGTGAGTTATATTTGATTTCTTTTTGTGAAAATGGGTTAGATTGTATGCATAAAGATCTTCCATTTAGAAAAATCATAGGGCACCTGATCACTTCTTAAAAGATAAACATAAGACACATACTAGAGAATGCATTGATGAAATGGAAGAAATAAGTGTTGTTTATAACAACGATACCTTCACTGTAGCAAGGTTGAAAGTTTTATTTGATCAAAATAAAGTATTTGATTGAGGGAAGAACTTATGTTCATTTTTGGGGGGCTTGGGGCCATTTTGATTTTGCCTTGCATCATGCATGGATGCTCAGTCTACTTTTCCAGAGATAGTTGGAATCTCATTATGCCTGCAAGAGATATATGTCCCCAATAAGAGCCACTGATGGAGCCCTATTTTTTGGAAAAAATTTAGGGCCTCCATTTATGAAATTGGAGGTTTGAAAATGGATAATAATTGATGTCAAATAATCTCATAACCAAATATTGGTTAGTAAAAATGATAAAATCAAATATATGCATGGTACAATTAACATTTGTCTTTTAATTCTGACCACTTTGAAGTTGTGGACTAACTTTGTGTTAATTAAGGATTGTGAATCAACTTATAATGCTTCTCTAATCAGCAAGGTGACCTACTAAAGTATCCAAAGTTTGTGATAGTCATAATCATGTTTTGATATTATCATTTGAAATCTACTTTATCATAATCATTTCTAAAAGATTGATCCTTTTTCAAACATTATTCCCCACTATTGGATAGGGATTCCATATCCTTGGCTTATGTCTGATCATCAGAACATTGTTATAACTATCATGAAAGTAACAGTTAGGAGTTTTTCATTCCTTGGAATTTGTTTATGCCTTACAACCATCCCAAGGACATATTTCTCCCTTTAGAAAGATGTAATCATGGTAAACACATATCATATATTAATTGAGTAGAATTATTTTGTAGAATCTTTCATCCAATGCCTAATGAAAGAAAAAATGAATAGCTCGAGAGATTTGATGGTATAGTCTAAAGAAGAAATACAAGATATAGAAGTAAACATGAAATATGCTTTCAAATTCTAGAATATTTTTGTAGAGATATTTTTTGTGGGAGAGGATAAGACTTTTGATGAAAAGGAAAAACAAATAAGCATCCATCATTTGAAGCCATGATGGAGACAGTAATGTGCCAGAAATAAGAGTGCCTCATAAATTTGAAAATTCTCAAACTAGTGATATATATAAAGCAAAAATCATTAACCCATTAGCAAGAAAGAAACCCATTGGTAAAGGAAGTGAATTTGTTTTCTAATCACATCAATATCAATGTTGTGCTCATCAACGAACATTATTGATTAGTATTGGTAGTCATTATTAAATGTGCAATATATAGTAAATAAAAAGGAATCTCCAAAAGTTTGAAGGTAACTGACAATAATGAATATTTTTGAATTTACAATATGTCGTTAGGCATATGTTATTATTTGAATAGAGTCTTGTCACCGTTTGCACAAGTGTATGAATCAAGAGTATAAAATACAATGGAAGATAAAATGACAAATGGAGTATTGAAATTACTCACATGTCTATCTTTGAAACATCCATCGTATGAAGGGTATCATCCATATTGTAGTGGCAATATCATACCTTCAAGGAGGAATATATTTATAGCAAAGAACAAGTACAAGTTCATTGCATACGAGTGATCAAATCAATAGGAAATTTGAAGACAATGATACAAATGACAGAAACTCAACTATTGGGAGCAACTTTGAATGAATCAATAATAAAATGCATAGTTCCAATACATATGATATGTAAGGGAAAGATATATTAAAGAAGATTAGAGTTGATGATTAAAATAATTATGTGATGAGAAACTGCGATTTATATTTGAGAGACACAACCTTTGAAATTTGAAAAGTTGTGTTCCTTTTATTCTCCAAGATATAAAAGGGAGATCATTTACCAAAAAAAGACAAGATTCAATGTCCAAACATTTTATATTCCAAAGAAGGAGTATTTTATATTACTTTTATGGATGGATAAGGGCTGTATTATGACTTTGTAATATAAATTCTATTATTTTATTTTAATAATAAAATAAAATGTTCTTCATTTATTATTAAAGGCATGGAGATTTAAACTACAGGTGAATCATAATTTGTAATTATTCTTTGGAATTTTGTATGCAATTTAAATATTGGATAAGTGGACATGGTCATTTAGCATTTTAAATTTGATCATCACAGATGTTGTGAAATTTTAAATCATTTTTGTATCTGTGTCTAGTTTTTCTGCATGCCAGAGGAGTTAAATTTCAATTTGGACTAATTTAAGATTTAATAAATAGTTGATCTATCAAATCTTTATTAATTACTTGTTGGCAATATAAATACATAGAATATTATAAAGTTATACATTAAAATTCACTGAGGTTAACTCTATTTCCCAAATGAGAAGAGGCACTGGTCTTTTTATTACTAAAGTCAAAAAATCTATATATCACTTTTACAAGCATCAAACTAATTATTATTTAATTATACAAAATATTTAACCATTATCCAATGTCCAATTTTCATTTTGATCGAGTTCGAGGACCTTACTAGTCAGAGAACTCTAGAAGTTTAAATTCACTATAGAAAAGCCTTGAACTAGATAGTCAACATTTGAGGAGAAGGTCTACCTACCTAGGTGTAGTGGAGCCTAAAGTGTAGGGGAATCGAGAAGTATTTTTGTTCATTGGCCATAACTAATTAATAAGTCCTATCAGAGAAGTGGCAACCTCTTATATTTTCAATCTATAGCTTTGGGAACCAACACCTCCAACTTTCTCACTCTATTTCAAAGGAGTGTTAAAGTCTATCATAATCATCTAATATTCATTAGGAAACAGATTTCTACATAATTCTAATTTCCTTCAAGAATTAGCATGACTAGCTTTTGAATTATAAACATAGATATTAGAAGAGACCCACTCAAAGTTATTCCTTAAGAGAATAAACTTAATAGCAAGAATATTATTATCAATCAAAATGAGATTACCTTTAATATAGCTCGAATTCCAAAAAAAATCAATACCACCAGAAGCTCCACTAGATACACTACCAATTACTCCACCAATTTTGAAAATTTTAATTTTCTCAAGTTTTCCCTTAAGCATTTTAGTTTCTTGAATCATAATAATATCAAGTTTACAATATTTAACTATAGTTCTAAGAGCATCATGATTGTGGGGACTATTACATCCTCTAATGTTCCAAGATATGATCTCCATATTTTCTCCCCTAAACAAGCTTCTTGGATGGTCATTTTTTTCCATCCACAATATTCTATTTAATTTCTAGTTCTCTAATAGCTTTATCTGGTTTCCTTCCAACTAGATTTTTTGGGTTTCCAATATCTCCTCTTATTCTAGTTGTGACTCCAATTTGAGAGGCATGAGTTAGTAAGGTAGGATAACCCATTTTATTGCCTTTTTTACTTCTTCCTTTCTTTTCTTTTTTATTCTTTGTATTTATGCAATCCGATATCATAGTATCTTCAAAAGAATAATCCATTTCATCATCCCTTGAAACTTTCTTGAATCTACTTGCTCTCTAGGTGAGCTTGGTACTATAATAATCTTGTTAAACTCAAACTCATTTGGTTTGATATGATCTCCTAAGTGGATTATTAGAGGATCAGTATTTTTCTTCCTCTGTCACTTTTTTGGAATATAAAGACAAAATGATACTATTTTCCTCAATAGGTTTAAGCTCTTTTCCCTCCTCTATTACTCCATTAGAATACATAGTCATAATGAAACTGATATCCTCAATAGGTATTTGATTCTCAATAACCATTTATGTTAAAAGGGAAGTCTCATTTTTAGGGACAAGAGTTTCAATGGTATTAACATTGGTAACCATGCTGACTATATTAGTTGACTGAGGCCGAGTCTTGCTATCTGTATCCTTACCCTAGATCTCAATTGATTTGACCTTCTAGGAAAATTTCCATAAACCCTTAGGTTTACCATTTTAAAATAGAAACTTTGTAAATTCCAACAACCTTTGAAGGATTTAGAGCAATCCCACTAGAATTATTACCATTGTTGACCTCTTTCTATGTTTTTATACCTTTTTATTCTCTATATACTTCTACTCGTCAATAAGTAACTTTTTTTTTTTTGAATCTTATAAGGGTATTTTTTATCCCAATGGTATATCTTCTTACACAAAAAACATTTGAATTGAAATGATTCATACTCCAATAATTGCTTCCATTTACCAAGCTTAGAATAAATAACAATATTGAATGAGGAATCTCTATATTTTGATTAATATTGACACAAATTCTTGCATAAACAAAAAAGGATATAAAGGCCATCATAGGTTCTATACAAAAGAGATCTTGAGAAGGTTTGGCTAGACCTATAAAAACATCTTCATTCTAGTATTTGAAAGGTAACCGAGGAAGGAAAATCCAAAAGGGGGTTGACTCAAAAAAGGATTCATCAAGATCTAAGTTAAAAGCCCACTTCTGAAGGGCCAAAGTTGATTTTCACATCATCTACATACCATCACAAAGTATATAAGGAAAATATTCATCATTTGAGAAAAAATTGAGACCAAATCCTTGGACATGGCTGCTAAAACTACTTGTTCTTTTAGATGCCATTTAGATCTGATGAAATATTTGACATAATCAAAGTTAGGCCTAACACTAGAAAACTTTCCAACTAAGGATAGGGCCATAGACAAAATAGAATGATCTATAAGAGGTTTTGGAACAAAATGGTGTATTACCCATTTTATAGGTTAGAAATCTCATTAAATTTTGAGAAAGAAGATTAGCCTATAGGTTTTATCCCAGATAAGGATGGCCATTTCTAGGAAGCTAGTTCATAATTCTTAATGTTAGTTCCTCCTGGATTTAGGCCTTCATCCTTGAAATCCCAATTTCAATGCTTTTCTCTCCTTCCACCTTAGATTTGTCTCCACTTTGACCCACACTTTTGGATACTTTGATAGCAACTCTGCCATTGGAAGTAGAGCCCAAAGAATGGTCGACAACAAAGATGTCACCTCTAGCTGGATGATTGCCAGAACTTGGAAAGAAACCTCCTCCTTTTCTATCCCCATTTGAAAACCTACAACACCTCATTCATTTCTAGTTCCAAATTGAAATATTGTTCCTTCCTTCATCTTTGCACATTAACTTTTAAGTTGTTTATATATAAATCTAATATTACTCATGACAGGTATTTTTATTATTTTACATTTTAAATTTAAACTGTATTATGTTTAAATAATTAAAATGAGTTGTCTTATTGTTTAAAACAATTTAAAAAAAAAAAAAAAAAATTCTTATTAAAGTAGGAAAGAGTCTACAATACAATGGTAAGTTTTTAGCCTCTCATCTGAGGTTTTTGAGGTTGAATATACTCTAACTTAACACATAATTAATCTTAACAAATAATAACAATCTATTTTGTATCCTAAAAAATGTATAGATTCATTTACTCCATTATTGAATAAATAAATTTATATATCTAATTGAATATTATTTGAATATAAATTAGCAATACTTAATAAATGTATTTAGAAAATAATTTAAAATATTCTTGATTTTTTTTTTTGGAGAAAGTTAATATTAAAGGTTTATAGAATCTATTTTACTCAATGTTTGGCCAATGGGAAAATAATTTCTTTACACATGCTCTAGATATAAGACAATTGGTTTTACATATTTAATATATAATTAATAAAACAATATATAATATTAAATATATATTACAAGTTCATTTTTTTTCATTAGTAAAATATTATTAGTACTTTATATTTTTTTACATGCTAATAACAAATAGAAATAAATGACCATTCATATGATACAAAAGAGTTGTTGGAATTACAAGTGAAAAGAGTAAACTTTTGGGGGGGATGAATCAATAGTTTAAACTTGGATCCATAAAACTTTCACCATTCATTCACCACATGCATTAACAAGTAAGCTGAAATAACATGTAAAGAATATGCATCTAAATTATGTAAACATGTAAGCAATCACACACATAACACCAGATATGATTACCCAGAAACCCTCTAAGTGAGAAGGTAAAACTGGGGTGGGGATGACACCCACAAATCTTCACTGTTGGAGTAATAAAGTGTATCCAATTAAGGTCACAATGTTTTGAACATGAATCATGGTATACCCTATGACAGGTTTTCCCTGTTAAAGGCTTACAAAGACTGTTAGGTTTCACCTTGTTAGAAGTGTTCCTTGTTAGAGGACTTCAACTTAAAACTAAGTAAGAACCCTGTTAAAGGATTTCATATAGCCTATTAGGACTACTCTATTAAGAGATTTAATTGAAATCACCTATTAAAATGTCTTAGCATAGATCCTGCAATTGACACTTTCTTGCCTAATGATAGATCACCTCTACACAATGTCTAATTGATCCTTCACAATCAAATGTCTCAATGTTGTACCCTTATCTCTATCCTCTGTACTTCTCTAACTAATTATGCAATTCACTCTTTCTTCTAAGTCACCTTGAATGCTTTGAAAACTATCTTTTTCACTCCTCTAATTCAATTACTCACCCATAAAGAGTTTAGGGCTTCATCATCCTTAAGAAGACTTAGGTGGCTTAGGGTTAGGTATGAATCTACAGCTAAGATTCATCCATATTTGCGCTTAAATCTTCCCATTTTTTGATTGGCTATATGTAATTTCTTAGGGAATTCAAATATAGATTTGTCCTTATCTCCAAAAGATCATAATATATCCTTAAGTTGGCTCAAAAATGGTTTACATAGTTGTTTGTTGCATTACAAAAAAATATGTTAAAACTATTTCACTTGGCATATGAAGTCTCTAATGCTCGACATGCATTATTCTATATATGTTGACTCAAAACCTACATTACTCAACATCCACTATTTACTCAGCTCCTGAAACACTCATCATGGTCTATTTGCTCAACACCTAAGTGATGTGGCACATGAGTAACTTGGCACTCATTGAAACTTGACATGCTCTAATATTTACATGTTGTGCTTAACATGTATTACTAGTTTAGCATGAACTGAGTAAATGGCTTAAGTGTGTTGACACTCACTTGTCAAAACCAATCTAAGATCAATAATCTCCCCCTTTGACATGAGTGTCAAAAACACTTAAATATACAATATTATCCTTAACTTCTTGAGCATAACATAACCATGACTCAACATATATACAAAAGTTCAAAATTTCAAAAATTTGCAATAACCTATATACCTCAAAATTGATAACTCCCGCTGAGTTAATATGTCCATTTTGTATCCAAACTCTATGCTCCTCTTTAACTTCAATGTGCTGTATCTGATACTCTTTTATTTGATATGCTCTTTCTTAGTTGATATCTATATCTATTTGCTACTTTCTCTCCAAAAATGCATATCATCCCAATGATATAATTCTGCTACTATGCTCCCCCTTTATTATTTCCCTCCCTTTTGTTCATACTCCCCCAAATATGTTTTTCATATTATATCTTTTCCTTTATTATAATATTCTCCCCCTATATTATATCTCCCTAATGTTATATTTCTCCCCCTTTTTAACACTTATGTCAAATGGATTATACACGTATATTGTGTTTGTCCAAAAAGGATTTATGAAATCCATTATTATTTTGAGGGTTGCATCCCACTTGTCACATGCAACATCCAATGACTTGATTTGGATTGCAAGCTTGGCAACAAGGTCCACTAGGCCATCTAAAATAGAAATATTGGAGTCTTTCTTCAATAGTCTCTTGACATAACCTAGCTCCTTGTGCAATATATCCATGTGTGGGTAAGGGATGCCTATATACATGTCAATTTGGATCTTATGCTAGCCTCATCTACTATCCATATAACTAATTGACTTTGTGTCTAAAGCAATGTTCTAAAATGCTTCTCACTTTGAGCTAGGTTTTGAGGTAGCTTAGTACCTGATATGTTGAGGTTTCTCTGCAGACTCAAAATATGACTCCTAGTCTCTTGAGTGAAGAGTGTAGGATCACATAGCTTTGTCTACAATCAGAATATATTCTCAAGTACCTTCTTCACATCTTCAAACTTTGTTGCCAAAGAAAATTATTGTAGTACTATCTCACTAGATATTTTCTCATTTACCTTTCTTGAAACTTCTTCTCAGACCATTCTAAAAGTTTTGCATTTGTATCAAGGTCTTTATTACTGACCTTTTCCACTATATCTATTAGTTTTTCTATTAGTGGCTTGGTCTCTTTAGGAGTTGGTAGGCTAAATGAATCTAGAAAGATGTCCTTAATATCTTGGAGTGCTTGCTTCTACCTATGTTCTCTCCTAAGTATTTCTTGATGCTTTTTCCTCTCTAAGGCTTGTTATAATATGCCTATTTTCCCCAATGTGATAGTGTCATAGCTATACTTTGGAATTAAAATCTCTTCATCAAGGCTTATGTCTCCACAATGAATTACATTATCAAACTTTGATGAGCTAGGGCTTGTTATTGAGATTTGTAATGGAATGGCTTCTATGCCTCACTTTTGAAGAGCTTGTGTAGAAGGAGTGCTAGATATTGGTAAGGCTACCAGTGCTTGGATGGCTTCCTATTCATTCACCTTTTGTGTTAACTTATGATATTTAGGCTTGCCCTAATCTATCACCATGACTTGAATATCACCTTGTTCTTGTGATTTGGGTTCAAATGTATCTATCTTTCCTATTTCTTGCTGTTGACCTATAGTAGTATCTTTCTCCTTTGCTTGCTTCTTCACAATAGTATCAACTTTAACACTTTTATCAACCTTAGTATATGTATCTACTATTCTTTGAATTGAAGGTTTGCATTAGTAACTAAAGGGATGAAAGAAGGTGGTTCTTGTGGATTCACCTTTTCCCTTGTGACCTCAGTTACTACCTTTTGCAATTCTTCTATAGTAACCAAAACTGGATTTTTATAGAGTTTAGCTTCGAGTGTAGATTGGTCTAGAATCTTCTTCAAGTCTTCTATAGTAAGTGGATTAATGTTCTTACCTTTATTGGCTTGTTTTATGACCACACAGATTTGGATCTACATTCAAAAGCTCTATGTCCATACTTCTGACAGTTGTAGCAATATCCTTTAAATCTTTATTTATGCATGGTCTTGGTACTACATTCATGTGGTTGATGAATTTTCTTGTTGCACTTATGACAATGAGTCATGTTCTTAGGCTTGACATTCTAATTTTTATTCTTGCTCCTATACATATTATTAATATGTTCTTTTGTACCACAATTATGACAAATAGGTTTGGAGTTCTTACCTTTGATATTCCTTTCTTCAACAACTTTGGATGCTTCTCCTTCTTCAATGCTTGTGTAACCCAATCCTGATGTATCATTGTCAGAACTAGGGGATCTCAATAATTGCTCAATGTATTTGATGGCTTCATTTGGGTTGTTGAAACTTTAGCAAATTTCTTTTCTCTTTTAAGGTCACTCTACAATTGTTCATTCTGCAACTTCAATGCAGTTATCTCAATTTCCTTGACATTTATTTCATAGTTGGTATTCATCATTTGACTTGGAATATCTAATTGCATGTTTGAAATCTTGATTAGTTATATTGACTTCTCTTCTAGTCTATTAGCCCAAATTCTTTTGTCTTCTTCAATCATGGCTTTGTCTTCCATGGCTTTCTTCTTTTGTTCAACCATTTCACATACTAGTATGGCCTATGATTCTTGTTCTAACTTGAGATTTTTTATTTCCTTAGCTTGGATTCTATTCTTTTCCATTATATCTACAACTATTGCATCAAATTCATTTGAGTCTCCATCTGCAAATAGCTTAGTAGTTTCTATCTCTTTGTATTATGTGTCATTCTTCAAAATAGCAATTTCTTTCCTTCTCTTCAAGGATTTCTTTAGTTGCTCTCTTTCTTCATTTAGTTGATGTAATATGAGATGTATTTCAATCTACTAGTTTTCAATAGTGTTCCCCAACTTGTAGACTTCCATTTCAAGATCTTTCCTCAAAGATGCAAAGCTTCTCTTTTAGAGAAGTAGGCTTTGATAGCAATTGTTGGGGGGGCAGGGGGGTGAATCAGTAGTTTAAACTTGGACCCATACAAATTTCATCATTCATTCATTGCATGCATTAACAAATTAGATGGAATAACATGTAAAACATATGTATATAAATCATGTAAACATGTAAACAATCACACATAACACCATATATGATTACCTAGAAACCCTCCAAGTGAGAAGGTAAAATTGGGGTGGGGATGACACCTACAAATCTTCACTACTATAGTAATAAAGTGTATCCAATTAAGGTTACAATATATTGACCATGAATCATGGTCTACTATGTGAAAGGTTTTCCCTATTAAAGGCTTACAAAGATTGTTAGGTCTCACCTTGTTAGAGGATTTCAACACACTCTTAGAAGTGTGCCTTGTTAGAGGAATTCAACTTACAACTAAGTAAGCACCCTATTAAAGGATTTCTTATAGCCTATTAGGACTACTTTGGTAAGAGATTTAACTAAAATCACCTGTTAAAATGTCTCAACATAGATCCTGTGATTGGCCACGATCAGATGTCCCAATGTTGTATCCTTCTCTCTATCCTTCATTCATCTCTAACTAATTCTACAATTTACTCTTTCTTCTAAGTCACCTTGAATTCTCTACAAACTATCTTGTTCACTCCTCCAATTCGATTACTCACCCATAAAGAGTTTAGGGCTTTGTCTTCCTTAAGAAGACTTAGGTGGCTTAGGCTTAGGTATGAATCTACGACTGAGATTCATCCATATTTCTACTTAGACCTTCCCATTTTTTGCTAGACTGGTTGAAATTGCATAGGGAATTAAAATATAAATTCATCCTTATCTTCAAAAGATCATAATATATCCTTAAGTCAGCTCAAAAATGGTTTACATAGTTGTTTGTGCCATTACAAACAAATATGTCAAAACTATTTCACACGGCATATGAAGTCTCTGATGCTCGACATGCACTATTCTGTATACTATGACTCAACACCTACATTACTTGGAATCCACTATTTTCTTGGCTCCTAAATTACTTGGCATGGTCTATCTGCTCAACACTTGAGTGACTCAGCACATGAGTGACTCGACACTCATTGCAACTCAGCATGGTATAATATTTATATGTGCTCAACATGTATTACTAGTTTGGCATAAACTGAGTAAATGTCTTAACTATGTTTACACTTACTTATCAAAACCAATCTGAGATCAACAAGAGTGACAATCAAATCCCAAGCCTTATTTGAACTCTCTATTTCATTTATATATACTAAAATTTGAACCCTTTCCTGAAATGTGATCCAAAGAATCATATCACAAAAGGAACCTAAAAATTTGAAAAAGAAAAGAAAATGAAGACTTAGTTTATGTTCCTAGCTATCAAGAAAACAATATTGGTGTTTTTCAAAATTTCAATGATTAAAAATTAAAATAATTTAATATTTTTACATATTATATATGCAAGAAGTATGCAAGAAGTAGTTATCTCAACTTTATTTGTATGATTAAAATTTACTTATCTCACAAGTATTGAATAAAGAATTAAATGACAATAGAAAAAGAAAAGTGGCCTATTTTCTAGAATGATTTCTAAGCCTTGTTATCATGAACGTAGCTACACAAAAAAGTCTTCTTCCATGATCCTAGCTCACTGACATTAATATCACCTTACCAATAAGATACAATAAATATGCTACCAACTATATTTGACATAATTTCCTTTACATTAGTCCACTACTAATCTTCACTAGATACACTATAACTCATCCAAAACTCCACACAAGATCCAATCAACATAGATATAAT
Organism: Cupressus sempervirens; assembly: GCA_028749045.1. NCBI lineage: Eukaryota > Viridiplantae > Streptophyta > Pinopsida > Cupressales > Cupressaceae > Cupressus > Cupressus sempervirens. The sequence continues at coordinate 85,084,511 of CM053791.1, read as the reverse complement.
ATATGTACTTGTTATTCTACATAAAAACTAAGCTTTAAACATCTTAACTTGTTATATGCAAACTTTCTTTTTGTAATAATTATCTTGAAATATATAGAATCTTTGTGTGCCATGATCACATAAATATATATTGTCATCAATGATAAAACCTATCATCAATACAATACATAAATAGTACATTCAAGTGACAACCAAACTTCTATTTCTAATAATTAAAACTTTTATTTTAGTCAAATCTATAAATATTGAGCTCAAGTATTTTCAATTCCTTTTCAAGTTCAGAATTTTTTGATTCAAGAGAAAGCGGCAATTTATACCCCTTTTTGCTCCCCCATCTTTGTGCACTTACCCAACTATTTTATTTTAGACTCAGTAATAAAGAAATTGATGGATGATCTTAATTGATATCTCTCTCTCTCTCTCTCTCTCACACACACACACACACACACACACATGCATACATACACATACACATATATACATATAAATCTATATATATGATATGTATGTGTATATATATATGTGTGTACATATATATACATCTATATATACACACATATATACATATATGCTGGTCTAAATATGTATTTACTATTTACAATTTACTTATGTTTACTTAGGTTAATAAATTATTTTATTATATTACATTATTTTATTATTTATTTAGGTGAGACACTTAGGAGTTTTTTTACTCTCATGAGTTTTCATGTTGACAACATAGAAGTATGCAACCCTAATTCAACACATGGTGCCTACAACATAGGAGTTTGCATCATTCATTGAGTTGTAATGTAGACAACATAGTTATATGCATTCCCTTATTAGCACATGTTGTCTAAAATATAAATTTTCATTCTACACCATTGTAGGCTTATCCTCTCATCATTGCACTTACTTCTATGCTTAATGGAGGATAACCCATATCTGGTGGACATGTGCTTGGTTGTATGACTTATCATGTTACCAACTTTTATGCATTCTACAAGCTCTCTAGAGGCTTTTATATATAGGCACTCCTAGTGTACTTTCATATGGCATATTAAATGAATATATCATCATTCTGATCATACTCTCTCTTTGGTCTACTATTGTTCTTGTGTTTGAGTTCCTTGGTCTTGGGTGTATTCTTCCCATGTGTGTGTGTGCGCGTGCGTGCGTGTGTGTGTGTGTGTGTGTGTGTGTGTGTGTCTATATGTATTTATGTATGTATATATATGTATTTATTTAAACTCCTCAATCTACTCAAGGTGTGTTCCCTAATCCACTAGACACTTCTGACCACTTATCATTTCAAAACTCTCCACACATATCCCCTTTGTGAACACATGGAAAACCATTGACTCTCTACCATGTCACTTTAATCCCTTTCTCTATAATCAATTACATGAATAAATGAACTGATTTCATACCCTTACAAAGATTAAACAACCACAATAAACCACCCTTTTGCTCCTTGCACATAAATATAGAGATGATTTTCCCACTACCCTTATGTTTTGACATTTATCTTCCCTCTTGGATTGACTCTATTTATTCCCAAGGGATCCAACAATACTTAAACTCTCAAAGACCTTTTTCCAAACACCATAAAAACTTTCAAGCCTAATAAATACACCATTGAATTATTCCTAAGGCAGAATAGTAGTTTACTATCATTATAATAGTCATAAACCCATCTTCTAAGATAGTCATAAATCTAGCTTTGTTCTTGCATTTCTCAAGTTTTCAACCCCTTGGTAAAATTTAAAACACACCCTCACACATGCATTGATACCCATATAATTTTTCAAATTGGTCAGATGAATATATAGGAGAAGACATTATTATGTATTGGTAGTTTCTTAGTTTGAGATATGAAAGCCGGTCTTTCTTCCATTGGAATCAAATGGGTTCTATTTCATGTTCCTCTATGATTTTGAGAAAATTGAGACCAAATATGCCTCTAACATCCTACATAACATAGGACATGAATCTATGTGAATAATTAAGTTCTTACAATTTTTAGTGCTTACTAGATACTCTAGGTAGGGTTTTAACTAGTTTTGACATAAGATTTGAATAATTGCCCTTGAATAGAATGAAATGAAGTGCTTCCAATGCAAAAATGAAGATGTATGAATTCATTAAAAATGTGGAACCATTACCATATAATTTCCATAAGTATGCACCACAAAAATAGAGAGTATTCAAGTAACTAACATAACAAAACTATAGGAAATTGCCAAAAATATTTATTTTTATTGTTGAAACTTAGTGATATTGATCATTACATGGCTTTGCAAATATTTAAGTCATATTTATAACTATATTTTCCTATTTAAAATAAACAACCTTCTTTAACTATACCATAACCAACTTGGTGCAAAAAGTAGTCAAGCAACTTTGAAAAGTTGCTTAACAACTTTTGTGCAGTTTTTGACATTTTTTACACATCTAGCCCTTGTTACCAACCTATTGACCCCAAATGATTACATTCCATGTTTTTACATCAAATATGATCTAAAACTATGAATTCCACCCATGTTCTTCCATTTTGACCATTTGACCCCAATATGAAGACTTTCGCAATCATGACAACATTCATGATTATTAGAACTTATAACTCTACAATGATACTAATTGGCTCTTGATGACCTCATTGCATCATATTTTTGTCTATACACACCTTACTTACATATAAAATCCCTTAAAACAAAAACTTTCATAACTGACCCCATGCAAGCCCTTGAAGCAATGAGATGCTTCTAAACCATAATTTTTATTATTTGAATATAAACTTTATTATTATATATTTATTGGAGTAAAAGTAATAATAATTAAATAAATAAATAAAGAAAGTCAAATCTGAATCCTTGTTTGAACTCTCTATTTATTTATATATGCTATAATTTGAACCCTAGCCCTTAGATCTGATCCTAAGAATCACATCATAAAAGGAACCTAAAAGTGATAAATATACATTGTTATTATCTACCTCAACCATCACTTGCAAAAAATAGAAAACAAAGGCAACAAATGCATATCTATCAGGAAAATAATAGTGGTGGTGGATTTTACAAAATTTTAACAATTTGAAATCGAACTAGGTTAATAAATTCCATATTAGATATGAAATAAGTAGTTATCTCAATTTTAATTGTATGATAAAAAGGGTACCTAACTTATAACTATTGCATAAAGAATTGAAGGAGAGCAAAAAAAAAGTGATTATTGGATAATGTAAATTTTAAACTGATGTATCAAATGGTGGAATAGAGATTTACAAAACAAGTATTTTAAATTTAATAATGAAGCTTCACTTTTGGTTGCAAGTTTTAAGATTTGTTGTATTTCACAACTTAATTTTATTGAAAGTAATGGCGTAGTACATTACTCAGATTATTATTATCTTAGAATAAAGAAATGCCTAAAATTTGCTAGCCATTTAGTAATAATATTTATTACCTGTATCTAAAAGAATTATCAATTCTATTGAATTTGGAAATGTTATAATTGTTTCTTAACTAGTGTGGTATGAGAAACCAATTTCTTTTATATGCTCTCAAACTTATTTTTCCAAATTTGTGTTGACTTGTAGAGAAGTTTTTCTACATATTGTGAAGAATTTATAAGTCAAAGGTGCTTCAACTGATTGTTGAAAAATGTAATAAAATTTCCCATCACTGTGAATAATGTGGGTTTCAATTTTTGTGGGATTATTTTGGATGTTACATGAAAAAAATTATTAGTGGGAGAAGAAATTATTGTTCAAGAAGTGGATGGAAGAATATGATTGTGAGATTGAATAATGATTTTAGAAGGTTGAAAATGAATTCTAAATCTAATAAGGCTTTTCAGTATGATCCTCTCAGTTACTCTCTCAATCTTTATGGCTGTTGTACAAATCATGACAACTATTTTTTTATCAACATAGTAGAAAAGAAGTTTACAAAAGGATCAAATTTATGCTGCAATGGCCATGGCATGGAGTTGTATAAGTATTTTTTTAGTGAACATGATAACTATGGAAAAAAATGATTTCTTCAGGAAAGGTTGAAAAATGGTTTTAGTATTTGTTCTAAGTTACCGCCAACTATTCCTCTAGTTCCATAAAGTTGTTATCCTTGTATTATCTCTTGTTGAAGAGTTCATAAGGACTATACTACCTTATGATGGTCTCAAATATGTTGTTTCTCTTCTAGTTGGACATGTTGATTAATTTGAAAATGGAATGGTATGTTTTGATACTTCTAACTCTTGTTGATGATGATTAAAATTTTATTCTTAAATACAATAATTTGAAACAAAAAGATAATAATATATATATTTCTTTATTACAGTACTTAAAATTACCAATTTTTAAAAATGATTTATTCATATATTTATTCATATATTTTTTGCCAACATTTTGAATCAAATTATCACACTTTTCGTTTTCCTAAAATTTGTGTCTTAACACATAATACTCTAAGCGATCATCTCATTAGCTAAGCTATGATATCTTATACTCATTTTTTAAGCTATCATATATTAAATTTCTCTTACTTTGGGGCCTCAAGTTAACCACTTGTAAGAATTACAATTTTTTAAATTAATAATATAATAGAAAATTAACTATAACCAACTTTAGTGGGTAAATTTATGAAGTTTGTGATTAAGATGGTAGGGAGAGGGTCTTGAATCTAATACAAAGAACACATTACAACAACACCACATAATAACATGATGTCATTATAGCTTGAGGCTAAGTTAAGTAACAATCTTTCAAAATATCAAAAACTTTGGGAACATGTAAAAGTTAACAATATTCAATCTAATAGCATTAAAATCACTACAAAGATCTATATGTTGGAATTATTTAGAATAACTAAGAGGAGGGTTGAATCGGTTATCCAAGGTCCAAATGTACAATTAAAATTTTTCACAACTTAGTGAACCCATATCTATAAATTATTTTCATCGTGCATGCATCCATTAGTTTATAGAATCACTTAAACTTTTAGGTTACTATCAAATCAACTTTGCAAAAATACAAGAATGAAACATAACAGATTTAGTAACACATTTGACATAATGATTTAATGTAGAAACCCAATTTGGGAAAAACCACAACTAACATGCTACTCATTCTCACTAATCTGAAGTGATGCATAGTGAAAGGCCAACCCTATTAAAGGTTACAATGCACATGATTAAATGTGACTTGGTCAAAAGATTTCAATCACCTTGTTACGTGTAAGCCTTGTTAGAGGACTTTAGATTATTCACTTGGAATGTCACCCAGTTAAAAGATTTACAAATGATTGTTAGGTCAAATTTAATCCAAAGGATTTAGCCTAGACTATATAATGATTAGAAAGTAATAGAAAGGCTTGATCTGATAACAACTAACAACTCCATTTTTAGATTATAGGTCTCTATTTTCAGTCCTCCATTCTACTTGGATTTCACACACTTTAGCTTTGATAGCTTGTTCATCCTTCAAGTATCCATACCTTCAAGAATTTTTTTTTCTTGTCAATGCAATCTCTTCTCTTAGGTCACTAAATGAAGTAATACCCTAGAATCCTTACCTTCCTTAGTTTCTCACATATGTCAACCTTTTCTTCTGACAAGTCATTTTTATAAATATAAAATTAAGATCTTTTTCCATTCATCCTCTATCGCCCATTTTAGGGTTAGGTTAAATTAGGCAGGATTCAATGAATCTATCCATCATTTCATTTCATTCCCTTCTAGAAACTTCTCCTTCAATCCTCTTTAAATTTTCCTCAAAATAGTTCATCTTGAATTCTATGCCACCAACTCATAAAATTTATCTTCCACATGGTTCACACAGTCCAAAAAATCAAATTTGTTGGCTTAGATTCATCAAATTTATGGTCTTTCTCATAATGCTGACACTTGACATGAACTTTCATCTAATGCTTGACACATACTACATTTCTTAACATCCTCTATCAAAACACTTGGCACAAACTAAATTTTACTGGTGCTTAGCATCAACTAAACTTTGCTTGGCTTACACTGTATCACTGTACATACACTAAAATTTGACTTTGCTTGGCTCCAACTATTTTTTTCTTAGCTTACACAAAATTTTCTTGGGACCTACTATGTAGATTGTTAAGCTTACTAGACATACTTCATTTAACTTAGTCTTCTAAACTTATTCAATGTATCCATCCTTTGCAACCTTAAGTAGATTATTGAAATGCACTATAATATTACTGTCTTAACTGATCCTTGTACTCCTTTTCCATATCATAAATCAACCTTTCATCTAGGTGCTATTGTTACCTCATTTGATCAAATCATCTTCATCAATCAAACAAATGATAGTACTCAAATCATCTAAGCAATTGTCTTACTAGAAAGTAGCAGGTTTGACATCAATGACAAAAGAATGATTGAAACATATATTCATACTTGTATCAGTTTGTTTTCAACACTATAATCCCTCTAAACTTATAAAAATATAGCCAAAAAATGAGCAACTTAAACATGAGAGTATTTTAAGTGCAAAAAAAAAAAAAAAATCATTATATTCCAACAAAATACAACTTTGGGATGTCACTCCCCCCAAAAAAGGCATAAGTTCATCTAGGGCATTTTTAATCATTTCATAGCTCATAGTGAGACACTCCATATCCTTCGTTCAATCTTCATATACATTTTTCTCCTATCCTGAGTCTTCAATATCATCATGGTGTCATTTTCTTAGCTTCTTTTTTAGCTAGCCTTTTTCTAGTGACCATACCAACCACACCATTATATATTAAGCCCTCTACTAGCCCATAAATCAAGGAAATATTAGAGTTAAGGTCCTCCATGGTAACTATGCACAAGACCATGTCTTTTAGGACAAAAATTATATTCTATAGAGCTTAGATACAACCCATCATATTACCCTTACTAATGCAACCATGATCCTTACCCTTATGGATTTTAGTAACCCTAATAGTCTCCCCCATATAAGGGGAAGAAAAATCCACATGATTTTGGCATTTAATCTTACCTAGATTAACCATAATTTCTATAGATTTTTATTCCTCAATTTTTTCTATGTGATCTTCCTCTTTTTCAAATAACTACTCTTTAGACTCCTTAGTTTCTTATGCATTTTTTGGCTTGTATTCTTCATTAGTTTTATAAACCAAAAAATCTTCCATGCTCTTTTCTTTTTCTTTTTATTACACAATCTAGATGACCTATGTTTTATAGATCTACCCTCAAAATTTCTTCTCCCCTAAAACATCCCTCTTATTTTTGTCCTCCATATTATCATTCTCTATCAAATCTTCTTTTCCCACAAAAATAAAAAAATTCTTGAGGGTATTTCTTTCTCTTTCCTTAATAGACCCATTTTTTTACAATGGGCTTTATGCTTAGTCAAAGTTGTCTCCAACATGGTTTCCTTAAAGGACAAGGTGGGAGGGTATTTTAGAGAGTTAGAGGAATTAATGATGTACGGATCCTTCTTAGTTATAGGAGTAGTGTTGTCTTTATCATTGAAAAAATAATTGATTATGATCTCATTCTCATTGAGTTCTAGGAGTATTATCCTACTATGGAGGTAAGCCATCTACCATTGAAGGGAGAATAACTATGTTTATTATAAAGAACATGCATTAAACCCTAGTGTAGGGAAAATTTTTCCATTTTGCTAATTCTATTGCTAAGAGATAAAAATAAGTAGAATGCAACATTAATATTTTCCCCATAGTGAATATGGTTGAGAATTAGTAAGTGGTAGCCATGATATGTAGTAAAGAGGTCATCTAAAGTAAAATACTTCATAACACATAGTCAAATAAGGACAAAGGAAGGAGAAAGGAATATTTAGCATACTAATTCTTTCATGAAATTAAAACAAGGTTTCCTTCCTTCTCAAAGTGAATTTTCTTGTATTTCTTGTAATCATAAAAACCCTTACATTGGACATAATCACCATTGCAATCCAGACTAGTAGCTTCACTAATGAACTCTTATATCACCACAAACTTAATGCTACTTGTAATAATCTCTACTTTTTTGATTCACCCTTGAATGTAATATTCCCATCATAAAATAATTAATTAATCAACCCTTTATTCATGGGCTAATTGATTTAGTATATCTCACACCCATTTTTATTTTATTAGTTTTGTAGGTTTGGTCATCAACTATATTTGTAAACCCTTAGGAAGTTCCTTCAATGGGTATTTAAGCATGAAATGTAGGTAGTAGTAGGTATGTGATTTTTATTATTTATTTTTAGTATGAATTCTTATTGGAGTTCTATATTTTTTGCCATTTTGGAAGTGAAAGATCTTCCCTACTTGGCCAGTCTAGTTTTAGTGTAATTCAAATCTCATCCTGTTCCATTATGTATTACTTTGTTTCAGTTCTAGCACATATGGAGCACCATCTATGTATACAATTATATTTTGTGATAAAAAATGCAACTTCTGGTATATGTGACTATTAATTTCTCATTTCATGTTGATTGCATAATTATATGATTTACATTATCATTGGAAAGTACTTCTTATTGTTGATTCACTCTTTATGTAGCCTGAACCACTCCATCCCTTTGGCCACACTCTTCACCTACCAAGGCCACCACACCTATCTATTCCATCTCCACTAGAGACTTCACCAACCTAACTACTATATGACCTTTTTTGACTACCGTACAACCTCCTATGACTACTATATGTCCTCTTGTGACTACCATACAACATCCTTTCATACACGTCCACACACCCAATAGCTCACCATATAATCTCTTTTCTTAATAGTACAACCTATTGTATTTAGTATTTACCATACTATTGGTCTCAGATTGGTTTTGACAATAGAGTGTCAACATGCTTAAAAAAATTTCTTAGTTGATGTTGTGTTATAGTACGTGCCAAGTAAGAAATTCATCAAGTGTCGAGTTATAATAGATGCTGAGCAGATAGAAAGTGCTAAGTCATTTAGATGTTGAGTGGCTAATTGATGCCGAGCTAGTATATGTGCCGAGTGAACTATAGGTGCTGAGAAAAACATAATTTCTATAAGTGTTGAGCTAGATAGAATTCCTATGTGTGCTAAGCATTAGCAATTAGTAAGTGTTGAGTAGCACAGAATCAACATAAGAGTTTGTGCTCTCACAAACTCAGATGAAAACCATTTTTGAGCTAACACAAGATGAATCTCAAAGGATTAAAAGATAAGATCGAATCTTTTTTATTCCCTATGAAATCAACATGCAACCAATCACAAAAATGGAAAGATTTGAGCAAGAAAGATGGATGAATCTCAATCCTAGATTCATACCTAACCCTGATTCAAGAAATCTTTTTAAGGAGGTTGAAACTTGATAATTTGTGTGTGTATGAGAATGTAGAAGAGAGTGCATACTAGTAAAGTTTGGAGGAAGTAAAAGGGGTGAAGAGACTTAGAGGAAGGACACCATTATATGATTAGTTAACAAGAACAGAGTACAAATGCTTTGAATAGAATCATATTAGATCAAGGAGGATCATATCATAATGGACAAAACAAGGATCTAAAATTAGCAATTGAGGATTGTAAGTTATCAGGTTCTAACCATTGTATTGGGAGGATGAAAATCCTATGAAGATAGGTTGGTTTAACATCCATATTGTAAATCTTTTAATAGGTTGACATTCCAAGTGAATGTTTATAAATCCTTTAGACAGGTCACTTTTAATAGAGTGTTGGAGCCTTTAATAGGGCAAGCCTTTCACAGGGCAGACCATTGCTAATGGTCAAACTTTCTAACCTTGACAAGTTACATATTATTGTAGTGATAAGTTGTGGGTGTCAACCCCACCCTAGTTTTACCTTCTCATTTTGAAGGGTTTCTAGGTGATTAAATATTGTGTTGTCTATTTTCATGCATGCCTTTATTTTCATGTTAATTAGATGTTAGATTCTTGTATTGATTTTGGTTAAAAGTTTTATAGCTTAAAGTTTCTTACTTTTGATTCACCCCCCTTTCTTAGAAGTATTCTTCCCACTTGTAAATTCCAACAATTGGTATTAGAGCCAAGTTCTTACAAGGGAAACCTTATAGCTTGAAGAAAAGATCTAGAAATGTAGGTCTACAAGCTTGGGAAGATTATAGAGAATCAAGAGATTGAGAAACATCTCATTCTACATTCTCTAGAAGAAGCTAGGGAAGAATTGAGGAAATCCCTAAAGAGAAGAAAATAAATCACCATAGTTGAGAATGATACACAGTACAAGGAGATTGACACCACAAATGTGTTTTCCAATGGAGATTCCAAGGAATTTGATGCAGTAATTTTAGATCTAATGGAGAAGAATAGAGCTCAAGCAGAAGAGATTACAACACTCAAGATTAAGCAAGAATTGCAAGCCATGATGCTTTGTGAAGTGACTGAATAGAAGAAGAGAAATATTGAAGATAAAGCTATGATAGAAGATGACAAGAGAAACCTTGCTAATAGACTAGAGGAAAAGTCATTTGAGCTTTGCAAGAATTTTCAACATGTAGCTAAACACCCTAAGTCAACGATGAGGGTAAAAGCATAGGTCTATGTCACCATTTAGGATACCAAAACCTATTTTGGTCAAATCTCATTTCTCTATCAAAACTCTCTTTAAAAAAAATTAAAAAATACCCTTTTATAGATCTCTAATTCAATATCATTATTATATAATTTTTTTCATGTTTTGATTAGTTATAATATATTATAATTTCAAAATATTATAAGTTGATATTTCAACATTTCAAAAGATGCTCCCTCAGAAAAGAAAAGAAAATAGTAAATCATAACAATTTTTTTTATTATTATATTTATCTCTAGAGGAGAGAGTCCTCTTCATGGATATGCAATTTTTTTCAAGAAGATATAGATTTGATAGGGAAGTTTCAATGAGAGGAAAAAAAATTTAGATTTTGATAAGGTCAAGCTTGAGTACTTATAACAAAGAAAATATACATCAAAAATAAATTATTTTTTTTAAATTTCCTAGCTATACATGTCATCTATAATATTTTTTCAAATCAGATCGAAAAAAGATTATTTGCATATACTTGTTTGATAGGAACTACACCCTATATTTTTTACAATTAAAGAAGAGACTTAAAATTAAAAGAAAATGAATAAATTCTTACTCAAAAAATTTATAAAAATTATAGGCATAAAATTCATCCAATTCTACACATTTCATTAGTTTACATCATCTTTAAATTCTAAATACAAATACCATTTTTTTGCCATTAATGTTGAACTGTCACATTCTGATATCCTGTTTCTTTATAAAAGATGACATAGGTTTGTGCTTTTACCCATGAACACCAATCATGAGTTGACTGTCAAGGACATTGAGATCTCCACACTAAAGATGCAAAATGACTTGAGAAGAGAGAAGGAAATTGTAGAGAGCTTCAACAAACCTAATGAAGCTATCAAGTACTTTGAACAACTATTGAAATCACCAAGATCCAACAATTACACTTCAGGACTAGGATACACCAACACTGAAAAAGGAGAGTCATCTAAGGTTGCAAAAGAAAGAAATGACAAAGCTAAGAACACAAAACCCACTTGTTATTTTTGTGGTAAAATGGGAAATACCTCTAATGTGTGTAGGAGTAAGAATCCTAATTAGCTAACAACCTAAAAACATGGGTCACTATCACAAGTGCAATAAGCAAGGTCATCAAGCACACGACTATAGGACTAGAACCACCAAGATGCCAAGATTTGAAGGTCTTTGTTACAATTGCAAGAAGTACGGACATAGAGCCTTTGAATTTATATCAAAGCCTATGTGGATACCAAACCAACCACCAAAGGAAAATAGTCATGGACATCACTATAATTGGGACTATAATACTAGGCACAGCTATCACTACTATCAAGAGTATGGATACATCCTTGAAAATTGCATAAGAACACATTTGAGTGGAAGCTACAGTAGATGGTTGAACCAAACTACATGCTTCAATTGTCTAAAGATTGGTCACATTAGTAAGCACTACCCAACTAGGAAAAAGGCACCTAACTCAGACTCAAACAAAGGAAAAGGTAAGGTAGATGTTGAGCATGTTAGAGGAGACATGAACAGGACATGGAAGAAGAAATAAGGATGCAAAATATCCAATGGGGAGATCACTTCATCCAAAAGGTCTAGTGGTCACATTTAATCCAACTAAGAAAAAGAAGGTATGTGGGATTGATATTTAAATGTTTTATCATACATTAGTTCTAAGACTAAGTTAGTACTACAATGGATATAATTAGCATGAATAAAGATGCAAAGTTAAAAATTCAAAATTTTCACATTGTTACTGAGTAAGGAAAGTTGCCTTCATATGCTGAGTTGTCTGCCAAAGTTAGTAGAAGCTAAGTGAGAGAAAGTTGAAGTTGAGTAAAGGAAGCTCTAGTGTATGTCGAGTGTTGGAAAATCAATGGAAGCCAAGTGAAACAGAATTGCATAAGAAGTTGAGTGCATAGTTTTATATGTACTAAGCATTAAATGCTATAAAGTGAAGGCTATAAGGTCAAGTTTTCAATAATTTTTCATCATCGTGAACATAGAGCAAGAGCAAGAAGAGTGCAAAAATAGTTTCCAAGTAGAGATTGAAGCTTTTGTGTAGATTCAAGCCAAGATTCAACATCTTTTCATCTATTCAAGGTATTTACACTACTGTCGAGCTATGTAGTTAAGAATTTTTTTTGTCTTGAAACCCTAGTTTGAAGAAATGGCATCTAGTTGTAGAAAACCCTAGGATAAGGAGACATTTGAAGTTCAATTAGTTAGGAATGAAGTTAAATAGCCAGATTTTAGACCAATTCCTAAAGTTGCTTATAAGAATGACCCTGTCAGAGCTTTATCCATGATTCCACATAAAGTTGTGATAGTGCAAGATGTTAGAAGATGTTATAATTAAAAAATTAGTGCAATTGGTGATATGGAGATTAGGGAAGCATACAATAAATTGTGTCAGAAAGGTATTTTGAAGGAAGAGTTTCAAATTGTTGAGAGGAAGGGCTTAAAGCGTGCCTTGGATTTCCCTACAGTATTTAAAACTAAATGGGTAAGAATTGTGCTAAGTAGAATCCATTATGGACACCTATGGTTGGAAGATGGACCTATTAAACTATTTAAAATAATTATACATAGAGTAATTAGGTATCCAACCCTAGAATGGTCAAAGACCCTAAGGATTGACTTTAAAGAAGCCATAGAGAAGAACACTGGGGCAAAGTGGAACAAGAGAGGGATGACAATTGACACCATCAAAGATCCTCTTGTAGAATTTTGTATTAGGGTCATAACCCATAAATTCTACTAGTCTAGTTAACTCAATGATGTACCTTGTATTGTAGTAGATGTAGGATACAAAATTGTCAAGAAGGATCATAATTATGACATAGCTAAATTACAATTACAACAGATTATGGAGAATTCGGGAGCCATAAAAAGGTCCAAGGGAGCTCAATGTAAGTTTGGAGCAATTTGATATGTTTATTCTTTTATGTTCAAAATGAATTTCCTTCCTTTGGAAAGGTAAGCTAGAAAAAAAATAGGTTGTTAGTGAACAGATTGTCCTTCAAGAGAATATGTGGAAATCTGACCCTGAATGCCCAAGTGAAAGGACAAACCAGCACCAACAGTTTGACAAGTTATCGTTGGATTGATAACTTTCCTCTAAATTTTATCAGGTACAGCTCCCCGTATATGATTTACAATGAATTAAAATATGGATGCTTTTAACCTGAAAGCACAAAAGGATTACAAACATCTACCTGTATGTACAAAGTAGATGTGGAAACCAGGATTATTGAAAAGAAAGAACAACAAAGAACATTAGATGACACAAAGTTCACATGCCCAAATGCTTCATTACAAAGTAAACATGAGAAAATGTCTTCCGTTCTCTTGAGAGGATTGAAAATCAAAGCTTTTAAAGATATTTGAAATGATAATGTAACAAGAAAACATTGATATTGAAATGTAATTCAAAGAAAACTGAATATGACACAAAGTTCATAATCAGTGGAGGGAAAATACACCATAATCAAAGTTCTGATATACTTAACCCTTAATCTCCCTTCCCTAACTGCAAAAGATCACAAAGTATCTTGTGCACATTACAACCAAACCACTGTTTTAAGAAAGATAGAAAATCCTTTCACAATATTACATCAACTATCAAAATCCTATCTCTATCTCAGACACACAGTTCTGGAAAAGAAAAACAGCCCCTGCTCTACCTCTCACAACCTCTCAAGAAAATGGAATTATCTTTGCAAAATCCCCTCCCTGGCTGAAGCCCAAAGTCTGTAGTCTGGAAGTTGGAAGAAATCGGAACCCCCTGTCTTGTCTTTCTTTGCTCCTTTTATCCTTTCCTGTGGTCAATTCCCCTTTCCATTTTTGCATAATTGATTCTTTTTTAAAATCCTCTTTTCATATTCCCAAAGAATTTATTTTCCTTCCATCAGTTTTCCTTGATAAACTTTATTTAAAGTTTATGTTTTTCCCACTACTCCGATGATTTCTCAACTTTTATCTCAGCAAGGTCAAATCATCTTTAGTTATTCGAAACTAATTCTTGAAATTGCTCCCTTTTTACTACCTGATTGTCATCGGCTTTTCCCATCATCATATGATATTTAAATATCATTCCCCACTAATGATGATATAATGTTTATAAAACATTATAATATTGTTCGCTTCTTTCTAAATTTCTATCCATGACAACTGTCGAATGGATCTTCAGATCTTAAATAACAATTTCCCAATTTCATGACCTTTGTAATCGATAAATTTACATCTCATGATCTGACAATGTTCCAATAATGACAATTATCGACCTTTGGTGCTCGGGTAATAGGATCAAACTCTCTTACCTTCTAAAGATACTCTATCTTTATTATCAATTTTAATGCAAGCACATTGCTCAACCTATGATATCTTTCTTCAACCCGATATATATTTGGAGTAACAGGAATATACTCAAGAAATTGAGCTTTGTCGTATATGTTCTTTGAAACAAGCTTGAACTTAACAGGCAGATACGACCAAGCTATATTTCGCAAATCTATTTGGTAAAATTTGTACCTTTTCCATTATCAGAAAAGACCATATAAACTGAGTGTCTTGATATCTTTGGAATCTTCAAAGAGCTAAGTCTCTTTCCTTCAACCATTGGTGAGCAACATAACTTATCAATTTCCCTCAAATTTTCCATGATTTATAAGATCACTCCTCATGACTGCATGGCCATTATATTTATTTCTACTTCCACCTACAGCCTTTCAAGCTTATCATAATGTTATCACCTGTGAAAAAGTTGGTGGGCTATTATGAGAGTAACACAATATTCATTAAAAGTGAGCTCAACTTCCTGTCACCATTACATCTGTTACAATGACATTGTGTGTTTGAGTGCTCCAACTAGACACAAGCGTGAAACACCAATCTATGACTTCTATGACTTGTGGCATCATTAGATTTGTACCCTTTATCGATCGAACAACTTGACTAATCATTTTCATGCATATTTTATACATCGGGTTCAATGCATGCCTTGCACTTTTGTCTATCATGGCTTGATAATGTATTTAATACTGCCGTCATCACATTTTTCTAATCTTAATCTATGAAGACCATGATTAACTTTAATGAGATACCTAAACTAGTTTGATCATGGGAGAAACTCATCAAGTCATTCTGAACCCAAATTGAAATGTCCCTCTAAAGCAATGAAATGTGACTTGAACCGCAAATTCTTGAACTCAAGTGAGTCAGAAATAAACCTTTGAATCTGAACCATTTAATTAGGACTGAGCTTGAAAACTAGAAATAGCCCTGAATTGGAAATTGCAAACTGCATTTCTGAACGTGAATAATGAATTCAAATAGAATTCTAAGCTTTTCTGAGCTTGCCAATCTGCATTTTGAACTGCTTTGAGCTATCAAACCATTTAGAACCAATGAAAAGAATTCTAAAGATCTATTATGATGGAATTTTATTCTTTGGTTGAGGAGCATCTCAAAACTAAGATCTCTAAATTTCTACACTGAACCATTGAATCTAGCAATTCGAGCCTTGACCTAAATCTCCATGAATTAACCTTCTGTATTTGAACCCATTTAAACTGCTTTGAACTAAATTTCAAATCTTTGAAACTCTCAACTCGAACCATTGAGCTAAAGAAGAGCAAGATCAAGGGCCACTTGCATTGACCCAAGGCATGGGAGAAGATGTAAAAGAACAAGAAGGTGTTGAGGAGGAAGAAGAAACCAAGGAAGGACCTAAGCCAGAGGCAAAGAAAAGAAAAGCCACCACCAAATTGGCTGTCAAGCACAAGAAAGTTGCTAAGCCTAGCCTAACAAAGCCTACCACAAGGGCTAGTACAAGAGCCACATCAAAGGAGGCTAAGGAATAGGTAAAGAAGAAAGCCACTAAATAGGGAGGTCCAACCAAGAAGAATTTGAGAAGAAAATATATTGCAGCTCCTAAATCAGATGAAGAAAGAACATAATCTGATGACAACAGCCAATTCAGAGTGGTAAGTCACACCACAAAGTCTAATTTAGAAAACATATGTGATAACATTAGGGATAATGCAGACTTTTCAAGTTTAAATAATATTGATTATAACAATTTGAATAAAGAGGAACATAACATGGTTGAAGAGTTATTCTACACCATGATGGCAAAGTTCAAGAACTCTCCACTTGAACTTGACAATACAATGCCGAAGGAGTTATATTCAATTGTAGAAAATAAATGGCATTATTGCCTCAATATGAAAAAAGAAATAAGAGAGTCAACATTGGCTCAAGTAATGCCTAAATTTACTAAAGGGAAAATTAGCAAGGAAAATAAGAAGCATGGGAGAAAATTTGCACCCAAATTTATAGCATTTAGTATTCTACAGAATAAAATTGAAGATGTTGTCAAGAAGTCCACTCTAACGTGGAAGTTAATTTATGGCATCACACTGTGAAAGAAGGAGAAGTAGATCCCTTTGAGGGAAGAAATAATGATGAGGAAGAAGAAGGTGAAAAAGAAAAGGAAGATGTTATAGAGTAGAAGGAGACACAAAAAGATGATATGAAAATTGCTGAGGAGCAAGAACAAGAATAGAGTGTGCAAAACATACAAATGCCACCATTAGGTCCTCCACATGTTACTCCCACACCTACAGATATAGTAACTATAAAAGATGTTCCTAACAACTCTGGTCAAAACATAAATCCACTAACTACAAAGGATCTTAATAAGATTCTTCACCAAACTACACTACAAGCACAATTGTGTACAAATCCAGTCTTGGTGAGTGTGGAAGAATTGCAAAA
The DNA here is from genome assembly GCA_028749045.1 of Cupressus sempervirens. NCBI lineage: Eukaryota > Viridiplantae > Streptophyta > Pinopsida > Cupressales > Cupressaceae > Cupressus > Cupressus sempervirens. Next base: position 85,067,192 of record CM053791.1, on the reverse strand, counting down.
GGTTGTAGTACACATAGCAAGGGATAAGGTGAATCCACAAGAACCACCTTCTCATATCCCAACAACCACAAGTGGACAACCCCAAGAACAAGCTACACAAGATACATCTACAAAGGTTGATTCTATAGTACTAGTCAGTACAACTACCAAGGAGACAACAAAGGAGAAAAAAGATAGATAGATACCTCTATCTCTATAGCACAAGAACAAGGTTCGCTCCCATAGATCATAGTAATTGACAAGGAAATAATAGAGGAGGAGACCCCAAAGGAGGAGTAAGAGGCAATACAATATTGGTAAATTTTCCCATAATAGGGACTCCAACAATGCCTCAAAATCCAAACACTATTGCCATGCCATTGGAAATTTTAGTACCAGGCTTGAGCTCAACAAAAGTAGCAAGGGTACTTGACTATGGAGACCCTACACTAGATGAAGACATAGTCATTCCGAAGTATGTCTATGAAAATATAAATATTGATCAAATAAATGAAGTGCAAGAGGCACTTGAGAGGAAGAAGAAGCAAGAGATACTGAAAAATGAGTATAAACAAAGGCAAGCTTTGATTAAAATAAAGGATATCTTTCTAGATGGTTTTAGCTTGTAGGTACTTGATGAAAACAAGCCTATCATGGAGCAACTATCTAGTATAGTGGACCAAGTATAGAATGAAGACCTTGATGGAAATGCAAAAATATTAGAATGGTCTAAAAAGAGTTTTCAAACAAAGGTGAATGAAAGAATATAAAATGAAATATCACTTTCACAAGTTGAGCTAGCCAAGAAGATCAAAAAGGTAAAAGCAATACTTGAGAATATATTCTCATTGTACTCAAAATTGTGTGACCCATCCATTTTCACACAAGAAACTAGCCTATAGATAATGAGCTTGGGGAGGAACCTAAAGATATCTAATATGAAACTACCCAAGGATCCAACTCAGAGTGAGAAGCATTTTCAAACTACACTTCACACTTAGAAAGAATTAGTTGTGTTAGTAGAAGATGAGGCAAATACCAAGGCCAAGTTAATATAGATTCAATCTGTCATCACCTTGCACATGGAAATTTTGCAAATAGAACTGGCCTATGCTGAATTTTTTTTAAAGAAAGACCCCAATATTTCTACATTGGAAGGCCTAGTTCACCTTGCAATAGAGACAACCATCGAGCTTAAATCACTTGAAATTGCACTAGATAATTGGGATGCTACTCTTAAAATATTTATGGAGGTAAATAAATCCTTGTTGGCTAAGTATTCAATTAATGTATAGAACCCTTTGACATAAGTATCAAAAAAGGGGGAGATAAAACTAAGGGGGAGATAAGAAGATAAATTTTGAAGCCAAAAGGAAATTGTAACTTTAAGGGAAGATGTGTGAAAGGGGGAGTAAAATCATAGTAGGGCAGATAGAATAGAGTAGATAGAGAAAGAATGGAAAGGTAGAGATAAAGAGTATCATAATCAACATGAGAAAAGAGTATGAAAATCAGCATGAGACAAATCCAACACAACACATCAACCTAGGGGGAGTTACAAATTTTGAGGTATCTTCACAAAATTTTGAATAATTTTTAAAGTTTTGTATATATGCCAAACAAATGTATACTATACTCAAAATGATTAGATTAATCATGTATAGTTAAGTGTTTTTGGCACTCATGTCAAAGGGGGAGATTGTTGGTCTCAGATTGGTTTTGAAAATTGAGTGTCAACACACTTAAGAAATTTTCTTAGTGGATGCCCAGCTATAGTATGTGCCAAGCCATAAATTCATCAAGTGCCAAGTTGTAATAGATGTCAAGTAGATAGATAGTGCTGAGTCATTTAGCTACCCAGTGACTAATTGATGCTAAGCCAATATATGTGCTGAGTGAACTATAGGTTCCATGCAAGAAAAAATTTCTATAGGTGCTGAGAAAGACATAATTTCTATGTGTGTTGAGCATCAGTAATCAGTAAGTACTAAGTAGCATAGAATCAACATAAGAGTTTGTACTATAGATGTAAACCATTTTTTAGTTGACACAAGATGAATCTCGAAGGATTAAAAGATAAGATCAAAATTTTTTGATTCCCTATGAAATAAACATTCAACCAATTAGAAAAATGGAAATATTTGAGTAGGAAATATGGATGAATCTCAATTGTAGATTCATACCTAACCCTAAGTCATGAAACCTTTTTACGGAGGTCAAAACTCCATAATTTGTGTGTATGGGAATGTGGAAGGGAGTGTATACTATCAAAGTTTGGAGGAAGTAAAAGGGGTGAAGAGACATAGAGGAAGGACAACATTGTAACATCAATTACCAAGAATAGAGTATCACTACTTTCAATAGAATCATATCAAATCAAGGAGGATCAAATCCGAATGGATAGAACAAGGATCTAAAATCAACAATTGAGGATTGTAAGTTATTAGGTCAACACATTCTACTATGTTTTCTAACCATTGTCTTAGGAGAATGAAAATCCTATGAAGATAGGTTGGTTTAACAACCATATTGTAAATCCTTTAATAGGGTGACATTCCAAGTGAATGTTTGTAAATCCCTTAGACAGGTCACTTTTAATAGAGTGTTGGAGCCTTTAATAGGGTAGACCTTTCATGGGGCAAACCATTGTTGATGGTAAAACTTTGTAACCTTGACAAGTTACATATTTCTGCAATGATAAGTTGTGGGTGTCATCCCCACCCTAGTTTTACCTTCTTAGTTTGAAGGGTTTCTGGGTGATAAAATATTGTGTTGTCTATTTTCATGCATGCTGTTTCTTTCATGTTAATTAAATGTTAGATGCATGTATTGATTTTAGTTAAAAGTTTTATAGCTTAAAGTTTGATACTTCTGATTCACACCCACCCCCCCTCCCCCTTAGAGTATTCTTCCCACTTGTAAACTCCAACACATATGACCTACTATTCTAATCATACAATATCTTGGCTTGGTACACCTGACCATAAATTTCCCATTCTAGTCATACGTCCTATATAATCATTCCATCATCTAGATTACTAAGAGGTGTAATGGAACATGAACATTATAGACCTAGGCATAAGAGAATGGGAACATTACAGTGGTATTAGAGCTAACCATCCTGCTAGTTTGTGGATAGTGAATGAGTGTTTATAGTAGGAAGATAAGAAGATCCCATTCAATTGATAGAATGGTGGAACAAGAACCCATTTCTGCCAAACTCATGGCACTACTAAGACTACTTTTGAGGAATAAGATGCAAATCAATGATACTCAATGACTTATGGAAAAAATCTTGGGAAATTGATAGATAATAAAATATCTGGTGAACAATATGGTCATAATGTGAACTCAATGCTGGGTAAGGAAAACCCTCATCCAACACACTCTCAACCTTCCATGCCATTTTCCCCTCCATGGATGGAGGTATCACATAAAGGAAAGAGGAAAAACTTTGAGGAAGTTCAAGGAAAGTTGAGAGAATACTAGAAGAATGCAAATTTGGAGGAATATATATCCTACAAAGGTTATGTAGAATTGAAAATGAGATATTTCAAAGGTAGAAACTAAGAATATTTTAAAAATGATCTCAGAAGAAAGTTAAGGTAAATCTATCACCATTTGATGGATTCAAGTCCATATCTTCTCAAGAATGGGTAATGAAGTTTTATTGTTACTTCCAACTTAATCCAATGCTAGAAGAAGAAGCAATCAAATTTACATTACTACACTTGGAGGAAGTGGTGCCTAGATGGTGGCATCATGACACCATCACATTGGGGCATGACCAAATAAATACTTATGCATAATTAATTGAAAGATTGATAGATTAATTTAATGGCAAAGATCTAGAACTTAATTTCAAAGAGTTAACACAACTAAGGAAAACTGGGTTAGTGGACCAATACATCATAGAATTTTAGAAACTCTCTATTTTTGTCATAGACATTTCCAAAAGGAGAAAAATAGTGCTCTTCATAGATAGACTAATGGAACCATTGAGGGGTTGGGTAAAAGGTTTCAATCTTGCCATCATTTTGAAGGCTATAAAAAAGATGTGGAGCATGGCAATAACATTGACACCATCCTCTTGAGGTTACTCACACTCCAAACTACTATCATTCCCAAAGGACAAAGGTAACAAACCTTTGAAAAAGAAGCCTTCATTGGATGAAGCTATTAGAAAAGAGCTATCAAGGAAGAAATTATGATTTAATTATAAGGGACAGTGGGAGCCTAGGCACAGATGCCTCGGTAAGGGAAAAATACACTACATTGAAGTCATATCCAATGATGAGGAAAATTAGGTGGATTTACCCATAGAAGAAAACCATTCCCATGAGGATAAAAAAATGGTTAATTTGAATTATATGGAGATAATTGTAGCATTGGTATGACATGGAGGAACCATTTCCTTAGCTTGGATCCTGAGATGTACAATATTTTGTGTATAAGGAATGCTTCAAGGAGAAAGGGATATGGCGATGCTTGATAGTGTAGCCACTCTAAACTTTATAAACTCATATTTGGTGAAACTAAGAGGTCTACCTACTGAGATGCACACATGATTCTAGGTCAAGATCACTAGAGGGACACTTTTTCCTTATATACACCTTGTTCTCCAAATGTGTATCACCATAGATATGCACACTATAGTGGATGATTTCTTTATAGTGGACTTGGATGATATGAAGGTTATTCTAGGCATACAATGGATGGAGAAACTTGATGACTTTACTGAGAGATTCAAAAGAATGAAATTCACATTTGTTATCAATGGAAAGAAGTTTGTTCTCTAAGGAATAGCCAATGAGGGACTGAAGGATGTTTTAGCACAATAGATGGATGAATTTTTTTTAGCATGATGACATTGCACGGGTTGCACATTGTTTCATTTCAATAGAACCTATAAAAGGACAATAGAACCCCCACTGGGATGATGATCTTCAAATTTTTTTGAGTGCCTATGATAAAGTTTTTATAGACATTCCCCCACCATCATGGTTTTGAACATACCATCAATTTGGAAGTTGAAACCAAACTAGTTATCATCATGCCATACCATTATCTCCAAAAATTGAAAGATGAGATTGAGAACATGACTCAGGAACTTCTTGAGAAAGGATGGATCTATCGTAGCTCTAGCCCTTTTGCATCATCAATGGTTTTGGTAAAAAAGAAGGATGGGATGATGTGCATGTGTGTAGAATACCATGAGCTGAATAAAAAGACAATAACAAATTGATACCCTATTCTTAGGATCAATGAATTGTTGGATGAACCATATGGTGTAAATTTTTTTTTTGAAAATAGATATTTGCTTCAGATACAATTAGATTTGCATGCAAGAAGAAGATGGTTTTCTATTGTCACTATGAGCATTATGTGTCCCTAGTCATGTCATTTAGATTAACAAATGCACTAGAGCTAATTAATAGTCTTGCATGAATAACATCTTCAGAAAATAATTATGTAAGTACTTATTGGTATTCTTTGATGATATCCTTATTTACAAAAAAATTGGGAAGAACACTTGAAACACTTAAATGAAGTTCTAGGGATCATGAAGGCCTAGTCCTTGGTTGCGAAGAAATCCAAGTGTGAATTTAGAATGAAAAAATTATTGTACCTAGGGCATGTTATTAGTAAATATGAGTACAGGTCCGTCCAAGAGAAGATTCAAGCTATCCTAGATTACACACCACCAAAATTGTTCTCTAAGTTGTAAGGGTTATTGGGCCTTTATAATTACTACTGGAGGTTTGTAAAGGATTTTTCTTAGCTTAGCATGCCACTAACATATCTAACTAAGAAAGTTTCATTCCAGTGGAATGAAACATCACAACACACTTTTGATAAGTTAAAAGAAGTAATGATCACTTGTCCAATTCTTGCCTTACCCAATTTCGCACAACCATTCATTATAGAGTTTGATGCTATATTCTATTTATGACAAAGAGATGTTGACCATTGTGCATGCATTAACTAAATTTTGATAGTATCTAGTAGGTGCCAAGTTTTTTGTTCATACCAATCATAATAGTTTGAGATGTTTTCTAGAGCAACAAGATCTAAATGAAAGGAAAAAAAAGGGTAAGATACATGCTTTTTACTTTGATATTGAATATGTGAAGGGGAGGAAAAATGTGGTTGCAAATGCCTTGTTAAGAAAACCCACCATCTATTTACTATCTCAGATCTCAGCTAACTGGATAACACACTTATTGGTGGAATATTCTAAAATTACCTTTTCATGTAAGATAATGAATGATGACACTCAGGATGAATGATACAAGGTGGTCGATAACATCATTTACTATAACGATTAGATATATTTCATGCTTGAATCCAAACTGAAGTAGAAAATCCTAAAGGAAATACATGACTCACCCTTGGCTAGATTCCCAGGGTTTCTCAAAACATATAGAAAACTCATGGAGAGGTTTTCATGGAAGGGACTTAAAGGATATATTGTAGTATGTACAGTAATGTACAGTCTATCAACAACACAAATTTGAACACACTTTACCTACTAGGTTACTGCAACCCTTGCCTATACCAAAATAGAAGTGGGAAAGCATTTCTATGGACTTCATCACTAGACTTCCTAAAGTAAATAGGAAGGATTGTATCTTTTTGGTGGTACATAGATTGACAAAGTCTGCACATTGCTTCACCATCCCCCTAGAATTTTAAGCCAAAAAGGTGGAAAACTTATTTTTTGGTGAAGTTTTTCATATACATGGGTTACTACAAAGAATTGTTAGTGATAGAGATGGGAAATTTATTAGTATTTTCTGGACATAAGTGTTTTAGTTTGGAGGAACAATTTTTTTGCCAAGTACTAGCTACCACCCTCATATAGACAAACAAATAGAGATTGTTAACAAATGGCTAGAAGGATACCTCCAAAACAATGTCTTAGCACAATAATGAGCATGAGTCAAATGGATGCATCTAGGAGAACACTACTACAATACCACTTATCACATGTCCATTGGGATGACTAATTTCAAAGAATTATATGGATATGAACCCCTTTCATTTAACAACATGGTGTTGGGTAACAACCACACACCAAGGGCAAGGGACTAGCTTTAGGAAGGAAAAGACATTCTATGATTCTTGAAGAAGAAATTACAAAGGGCATAGAATCAACAAAAGATGTATGTTGGTAAACACCAGATTGAGGGAAGTGAAGTAGGATACTTGGTCTATCTTAGACTCCAACTGTACAGGAAAAACCTCATTGAAGGAAAAAGGAAAATAAAAATTGATGCCACATGTTTATGGCCCCTATTGTGTAGCTCACTACATCGATGAAGTTTCCTACGAAGTAGAACTTCCAAAAAGGAATCTTTCCAAAACATTTTCCATGTCTCCTACCTAAATAAAGCCATGGGGTAGAACATCATAGTGACTATAGATCTTCCACCACTCAATGAAGAAGGGAAGCTCATCTTGGAACTGACCAAGATAATCAATGTATGTGAGAAGACATTGTGGAACTTTACCCTAAGGGAATACTTGGTATGCTAGAAACACTTTCCATTGGATGATGCGACTTGGGAAGGTGAACACATTTTGTAGCATCTGACATTGCATATTCTTGAGGACAAGAAATTTTTGGGATGAAAGGATTGTAATAATATTCTTGTCATAAAATAATTAATTAATCAAACCTTTGTTCATGGGTTGATTGATTTACTATATCTCCAACCCATTTTTATTTTATTATTTATGTAGGTTTAGCCATGGGCTATATTTTTAAACCCTCAAAAAGTTCCTTAGAAGGGTATTTAAACATGACATGTAGGTAGCAGTAAGTATACAATTTGGATTATTTCTTCGTGCTATAAATTCCTATTGGAGTTTTATATTGTTCACCATTTTAGAAGTGTCTTCCCTATGGGGCTACTCTAGTTTAGGTGGGATTCAACCCTTACCCTATTCCATCTATGTATTACTTTGTTTCGGGTCTATAATATCTGGAGCACCATCTATGTATGCAATTATATTTTGTGATTAGGAATGAAACTTCTAGTATATGTGAGTACTAATTTCTCATTTCATGGTGATTGTATTATTATATGATTTGCATTATCATTGGCAAGTACTTCTTATTTTGATTCAATCTTTTCGTAGCCTACACCACTCCATCCCTCTCACCATGGTCTTCACCTACTAAGGCCACCACACCTATCTATTCTATCCCCACCATACACCTCACCATCCCAACTATTGTACTACCTCCTATGACTACCATATGACCTCCTATGACTACCGTACATCATCTTTCCATACACTTCCACACATCCAATAGCTCACCTTAAAATCTCTTGTCCTAACTATATGACCTATCATCTTTGCTGTACAACCTACTATCCTGATTGTATGGTATCTTGGCCTAGTAGACCTAACCATGTAGTTCCCATTTTGATTGTATGACCTTAAAAATAATTCCATCCTCTAGCATCATAAGAGGCATAAGGGAACATGAACATTATAGACCTAGGCATAAGGGAGCGAGAATATTACATTGAAACTTATTCATTCCTAAGTTGAAGTTGAATTTGAACCTTCATTTTCATCCTTAGTTAAAGTTTAGTGTCAAGTTGTTCATGAGAAATTTGAAAGCCTTTTTACTTTAGTCCTTAGCTTGTGGTCCACCAGCATAGGTGTTGAACTTGAACCTTGAACCTTTTGATTTCAAGTTCAAGTTAAGTTCAAGTTAAACATTGTGATTATATTAATTGATAAATTCTATGATGATTTTCCTCTAAATGCGTTTCATCCCTGATAAGACATTAACCTTGAACCATTGCACATAATTCCTGAATCTCAAATGTTGTATGTGATGGAGCTACTAGATATTAAAATATGATGATAAATATATAGTTGGCAATTGCATGGAAAAGTATGGGTCATCATTAGATGAAGTATGATAGTAAGATGAGGTCATTGAAATCTAGGGATGTGTGCCAATTTAATAGGACTAGGTGTTAATAAAAATGACCAAAGTGTCTTCTCAAATAAATCTTTACACAAATGTATTGACCAGTATATACTCTAGTATATATTTTTAATCTTTCTCCAGTTCTTAGAATAAATATTGATCTCTTCTCTATTATTTATTAATTGGCTATCCTAGAGATTAGAGATCACAAAGATGGTAAGGATTTGTAGGAGTATTTTGACATAGGAAATTAGTGAGTTCATGTAATCCCTTCTATGATTTCCCATTTCTGGTTTCTCTTTAAGAAATTTGGGCTATTGTATGTTGTGGATTAATTTCATTTTTAGATTGACATGTCTTTTTCTTGACCAAAACTCCCCCAACCTAAAAAAAGACCTATTTGTTGAGCTCTCTTCTTGAAATCTGTAATACATCCTTGGTAAATGTAAACTTGACATGATTAATAGAAAGAGTAGAAAATTCCCAAAGTGGAACCATTGCTAAAAAGCTAACTAGAAGCATATTATTAGAGGCCACAACTTTTTCTTCCACTTTGGTGTGTCCTAAATTAGTGATAGAATGTGAAAATAGATATTACCCCAAAAATAGATGCTTTAGAAAGAATTTAGGAGAATCTTGGAAAGAATTGATAGGGTTATTGTTATAGCAACTTTGAAGATTCCCCATAAACAACCCGATGATCCTTGGGTCTTTGAGGAAGAAACACAAATATATGAAGGAAAAAATAAAGACTATAATTCCCTCATCGCATAAATGTGGCTTTTGAAATCAGCAAAAGGGTGGTCATGAATGCCTAAGCCTTTGAGTATTGAACATTTCATTAAGGAGATTGTAAATATAGTTTTCATCTTGAATAGGTTAAAAGGAAATGAAAATTCTTTTCATTGGGAGGACTGGATGTATTTCTTCATACAAAAAATTGTGGGAGGTTAAAAGTTCATTGATTGGATAGAGCTAATAGCCAAAAGATTGCATGTCATATTACTTCTTCTCTATTTTAGTTGTTTCAAAAAACTAAGAAGGGCTTCCCCACAAGCTATGGACTAAAGACATGAAAATTTATGAGTATTACAAATATTTACAAGCCAAGAAACCCTTTAAAGAATACAATAGGGTCAATGATGCACTTTTAGGGAGATCAGTCTTAAGCTAAAGGGAAAAGAAAATAGTAGGTCCTTTGAGGATTCCATGTAGGTAATTGATACTTATTGATGTTATTTTATCCAATTCCCAAAATTCCCTATATCAAAGTCAAAGCTTTTGATGGTGAATCTCTTAAGTTTCCTTGATATTGCCTAGATAACATTGCACTGTTGGAGGTATGTAGGCAACTGATTCTTGTGGAACAACTATCAAAAATAACTAAAAAGGAATCAAGGGTCTTGTTCCATATAGAAATGGGTCATTAAAAATTTAAAATTCTTAAAGATTCCATGGTAGTATAAAATGAGCTCTAAAGCGTGAATTTGAAGACCTACATCTCAAGGAAATATTTTCACTATGCAGTATTTTCTAGAGAAAATCTAAATGTCACACCCACATTCAGGCACATTCCTCATATAGAAGATTAATGAGCTGATTCCTTAGATGAATTCAAAGTTAGAAAGACATTGTGGTTAAGAATAACTTTGAAATAGGTTGTTACCTTCAAAATTGGCCTAGGAATAAATAGAGTTGAAGATTATGAGCATGAAGATGTATCGAACCCATGGTATTTAGAACAGATTGATTGTTTCCCAATCCCTAAGATAGATTGCAGTAAAGAAGAAGATGATAATTTGTAATCTCGAACTGTTGATATGATCAAAAGATTAGAGGGATGACTTTTGAAAAAGAGGACCCAAAAAACTATCAACCAGTCAAAGAAAAATAAGTTTTCAAAAAGATTAATTACTCTCACTAACCATGTTGTTAATGATTCCATTGCAGGTAATCAGGAACTTGAAGCTGAATGAACTCCACCTAATGTTCAAGTTCAACTAGAAGAGCCTATCAATAGGATAAATCACTAAAGAACTAAGAAGAAATAAAAGGAGAGTAATCCTAGAAGGATTGTGAGACATTAGTAGATTTTGATCCTCTAGATGTAAAACTAGAAACTTAATAGGTTCCTGACTGCAAGATTTCCAATATGGAAAAAAATCAACAAGACCTAAATGAAGAAGGAAACATTCATATAGATTCTCTCACCTTGACTAGTAGCTTTGAAACACTAGAGAAGACTCCTGTAGCAACCAAAAGGTTGGAAAATTTTGTTATGGAGAACTGGAGTATAATGCCTCTATCTTTTCCTATTGATGACCTAGTATGTAAATTCCTAGGCAAGACATCTAAGAGAAAAAATACAAAGACTAAATATAGGCTCAAGTTTGATGAGAATAATGGGCACTAGATGGAAAAGATTCCCAAACTAGCCCATGATAAAGAAGATAGTGAAATGAATACTCAGGACTGAGATATCAAAGTTGAGCCTTGGGATAGGAAGTAAGGTAGATGATATGAATAATTTTGAATCATCCAATAAGAAGATTGCCAAATGAGTTAGGAAAAATGCCAAGGAAAAACATGACATGAAAGAAATGATGAAAAGCATTTCTTAGTATATTAATACTATTCCAACCCTAAAATGGTACCACTCAATGAAATTATTTCAACTATAGACACAAAGTGCCCAATTAATAAAAAAATTCAAGATCATCTGCAAAGAAGAAAAGAAATCACTAAATCATTTGAGGAATGGGTTGAGTTTTTCAAGGTTGAGGAAATGATATGGCAACTAACCTTTCTCTTATCCTAGTTCCCTCTAGGGCTACCTTAGGTTTCCACTAGACCTAATTAGGATTGATAATTACCCCAATCTCCATAGGAACCTTTTAATGAGGTCCTAGGCCATTCAACTAGTACACACCAATAAGTAAACTTACCAACTCTTCCACACTAAAATAAACTCCAAATGCCCAAATGATAGCTCAATGGTTGAATAGTTAATTCAAGCAATAACAATTCCAAAACTAATCCATTAAAATGCAAAAAGCTTCAAAAGCATAAAACTATATCGGTAATTTGTTGTTTAGTCCGTACGCCAAAATTCTCTCCAAATTATAACCCTACCAAGAGGATGAGGATGTCCTTAGAAACACATCCCCACACCTACCCCAAATTCTTCAAGCAGTTGCAAAGCTCCAATTGAAAAGTTTTTCGATTACAAGAAAAGTTGTTAATGACAACATTGACAATTTTTGAGCAATTTTTGCATTTTTGAGCATTTGACTTTGAAACTTGCTCCAAAGGATATCAAACCTTTCCAAAGGCCTTAAATGGTTATTAAAAAACAATAAAGTCTTTCAAAAACCTGTTTGACCATTCTAGCCTCCAAAAAAAAAAATGCTCTAAATAGCCTAATTGAGTAACTATGAGCAACTTACCCTAAACAACACCTTAGTACTAGGCTAGCCCTATTATTCACCTAGTGGAGTGGCTAGCACCACTACAAGCTAGAATACCCTAGGATCCCTATGTCTTTCACAAGCATACCTAGGTGCCCCTGCACCATACTCCCCCACAAGAGAAAACTATGTCACTCTTGTGGACAAGAGGTCATGAGGGATGCTTGCCTTCTTGAAATCTACTTCAGTAACCTAAGCTACTTCTAGCTTAGGTTTTTCCTTCCAATTGATTAGGAGATCCATGTACAAATGGTGTCTGGTTTCCTTCTTATCTCTAGAATCCAATACTTGTTTAGCTTTTAACTTGCTTGGTTTAAGTACCACTACAGGCTCCAAATCAATATTGACCTCATGACTATTTTGAGGTAGTGTACCCTTGATTTCAACCAAATCCTGCACATTGAAGATAAGAGACATACTCAAATCTGATGGAAAATTAATTTTATAGGCATTGGTTCCATATTTGGCTAGGATTTTTCAAGGTCCCACTCTTTTCATTTGTAGCTTGGTTGGCATGCCTTTTTGCAACTTGGGCTTGTTCAAATGCACCATGACATAGTCACCAACAAAAAATTGAATGTCTTTAATTCTTTCATCTACTTTGGCCTTTAGTTTTTGTGTATTCTCATAGTCTTCTTGAATTTTTCTTGGATTTATTTCATGGTTTGGGAAAAATCCTCAGCATATCCACTCCTATGGTCCATTCTTCCAAGATCACTCAACTCAAACACATCTCTAGGATGCATACCATACATAATTTTAAAGGGGTGTTTACCTATGGTTCTATTCCTACTATCATTGTCAGCATACTTTTCTTGAGGAATGATGACTATTGGAAATATTCAAGACTATGCTAAGTTACTGAGAGGAGAGGGGTGAATCAATAACTTCTAAAATTTCTACACCAATTTAAATTCTTTCTTCAATGTACCAATGATTATTCATCTAATTTGCAGGTTCCTTCCTTCTTTTTTAGGATTGATTAAGTTGCTCCTTAGCTTTCTTGAGTTGTGCAATGGCCATTTCTAGATCCAAATTTTCATTGTCAATTGCCTTATCAAGTCTGAATATCTATATATACTTGATCTTTACTCAAGCTATTAAACTTTCTCCTAAGAATCACAATGTGCTAAAACCAATTATTGGAAATATTCAAGACTATGCTAAGTTACTGAGAGGGGAGGGTGAATTAGTAACTTGTAATAGTTCTAACAATTTTAATTCTAAATCCAATAAATCATTTGACAATTAATTTATCACATCTAATCTAATTCCATGCATGTTAAACTAAAAATATAAAAGAATCCTCAACACTTGAACACAATGATTTGGTGACTTAGAAACCTTCCAAACAGAAAGTAAAATTGGGGTGGGGATGATACCCACAAAACTTCAATACTGCAGCATAAAATTGGCTTGTTAAGGCTTACATTGATCACTTTTGATGATCTACCTTGTTAGAAGCAATTAGGATTGCTAGGTTCACCTTGTTAGAGGTTTTACAAACACACAATGAAGTATGCACTATATTAAGAGATTTAAGAAAGACTATTAAGTCCACCTTTTGAAAGGATTTTGACATGTTCACTTGTTAGGGTGAAACAATAGATCTTTGACTTACAACTAGATTGCTAATAGAGATTCCTTGATTGTACTTATCACCTTTCTGTGATGAATATATCTTTGTTGTTCCTTTTTTGATATGGCCTTCACAATTCACTCTTTATCTACTACTTAGCTTCAATTATTTACATTTGTATTCTTACATGCTCATTACATTTCATATGGATGTGATACAATACATGCTACATATATATACCAATTCAAATTTCAAAATTACAAAGTCAACTATCATACAAGTTAACACATATATCACAAAGTTAGCCCAAATGAAGACACTCAAGTTCTGAAGATTTACTTGGTGAGTTGTAATACTCAACATCCATTGTCATTACTCGGGATCATCATGCACTCAATAGATGTAGAGGCTCAGTCCATATTGATCACTTCAAAGTAGTCTTGAACTCGGTCTACACTGGTGACTTGGTAGATACTCTGTAACTTGACATAAATTGAATCACTTGGTAAACACATAAGCTCAGTTTACACTAGCTTCGCATTACATGAACTGCGAACTTGGTAGAAACTGTAATGCTTGGTAACCACTAAACTACTTAGGTTAAGCTGCTAGACTGAATCTACTCAGTTTGAACTACTAGCTTCACACTAATTGAATACACTTGGTAACCACTAAAATGCTCAGTGACCACTAAATTACATGGAAAACACTATAGACTATTCAATGAGCTTAGTAGCCATACAAAATATAAATAAGTGTGTGTCACTAATAAAAAACTTGACTAATATGTCAACAATCTCTACCTTTTTTGGCATTAGTAACAAAACACTTATCAGCCAAAATCTTATATACATCACCATGTGATACTGGCTCGTTATAATATATTGTTTTGAGATTTTTTAAATTTAATCTTTGTAAGGTATACTATACATTATCTATTATATACATTCTCTTGATAGCATGTTTCTCCCCCATACTATGTGTCTCTATATATAGTATACCATGTGTTTTAATAATAATCTCCCCCTTTTTAACAATAATGCCAAAGATTTGTTCAAAAATCATCTACATGGAGACACCAATAAGAGATAAAAAATCAAAATGTACCTTAAGAATAAGTGCCAGGGTTTTATCCCAATTCTCTTTCAAAATCTTGCATATATGTAGAGCAATTTGTACTTCTACAGAGAGTCCTATCATGTGATCTACAATAGAGAGGTTTTTGTCACGGATCAAGGTTTTTGAGTAAACAATGTGTTTCTACATTGTATCCATGATAGGAAGGATCATATTTTGAATATCAATTAGTGTTGATCAGATCCTTGCTTCTCTTAACAACTCTACCTACACATTTGACAAAAAACTAATCTTCATATGATGTGCAGTGCTTGAACTATGGTCAAGTTGCAACTATTGAGCACTGGCTTTCAGATCCTCATCAATTTTTGATAGTTTTCCCTTTATTTCCTTAGTGAACTTAGAAACATAACACAAATTCACAAAAAGTGATGTCACATTTGTGTAGGAGGTCTCAAGATTGATCAAAATTGATGAAAGCTCAACTTGATGAATAGCAATTTGCTAAGCAATGTGCTCCAACACATTATTATGAAATTTCTTTTTAGCTTTCTCAATTAGATTGTCTTGTCCACTACTATCCTCATTGGACTTTTGGACTGCTTCTGCTAATTGAAAAAAAATAGGTTAATAAGTATCAACCTCAATTCCTTGGTTAGGCATCTCAAGTGATTAACTAGAACCCTGTTAACCACTTCAATTTGACCATCTGTTTGGGGATGGTAGGCTGATTTGAATGGCATGTTTGTGCCAAGTCTTCTCCACAAGGTCTTCTAAAAGTAACTCAAGAACTTTACATCCCTATCTAAAACTATGCTTAATGGAAGGTCATGCATCCTCACAACCTCTTTGAAGAAAACATGTGCAATGTGGCTTGCATAATTGGTATTTTTGCAAGGAATGAAACACCCCATCTTATTCAATCTATCTAAAACTACAGAGACACTATCATAACCCTATTTTTTCTTGGGAAATTCTACTATGAAGTCCCTTCTCACACACTCCCATGGTTGATTTGGGACTAGTAAGGGCTGATAAGGACTTGCATTACTCATCCCTCTTTTAGCTTTCATACACACCCTACATTGTTCCACATACTTAGTCACATCTTTGACTAATTTAGCCCAATAGTAAAATCTTTGGACTAGTTATAAGGTTTTTCTTACACCAAAGTGCCCACTTAGACTTCAATTGTGCTTCTCCTATATTAGGTTCTCCCTAATTGAACCTCTTGGTACATAGAACTAGTTACACTTAAAGAGCAATTGATTGTCCAATGTAAACTCAGAGAATTTGCTATGGAAATGATTTACAAAGTTAGAACATATCTTGTATGCCTTTGCAAAATCTCCATCCTCCTTATAGAGACTCTTAAAGCTCTCTATAACAATTATATGCAATTGTACCTCTTAAACTATTATTATCCTTTTACTCAATGCATTTGCCACTTTATTCGTCTGCTCATTCTTATTCTTCATTGTGAAGGTGAAAGCTTGTAAGTACTCCATCCACATTAAATGTCTATTACTTAGCCTTTTTTGTGTGGTAATTTAGTTGAGAGCTTGATTATCTATAAAAAAAAAACAAATTCCTTAGGTAATAGGTAGTCTCTCCACTTCCTAAAAGAGTGAACTAGGGCATAGAGTTATAGGTCATAGGATGAATCTTTCTTTTTGGCGTCATTAATTTTTTCACTAGAGAAGGCTACTAGCCTACCTTCTTGACTTAACACTCTACCTACTGATAGGCCACTTACATCACACTCTATGGTCAAATTTTTCTCAAAGCTAGGTAACCAAAAAATAGGTTAGGTGGCTATGTGTTTCTTGAGAATCTCAAATTACTTTTTAGCTTCTAAGGTCCACCTAAACTTTGACTTGACCCCACCCTTTATGGTATCTGGTGAAGGTGCACATATGGCACTAAAATTCCTAATGAATTTCCTATAAAATGAACCTAGACTATGGAAACTCCTTGCATTACTAGATGTAGTAGGTGGTGGCCAATTGAGGATTGCATCAACTTTATCTTGATCCATATTCAAAGATCCCTTAGACACCACAAAACCCAATTACACTAGTTCTTTCTTGAAGAAGTCACACTTCTCATGGTTTATAACAAGCTTCTCATCATGAAGTCTATGAAATACTACTTGCACATGCTTGATGTGTTCCTCCTTGGTCTTGCTAAAGATGAGTATGTCATCTAGATACATCACCAAAAATCATCCTATGAAGTCCTTAAGCACTTCATTCATGAGCCTCATGAATGTGCTAGGAGCATTTGAGAGACCAAATGGTATCACAAGCTAGTCATAAAGCCCATCTATTGTCTTAAATGCTATTTTCCACTCATCTCCCTCCCCAATTCTAATTTGGTGGTATCCATTATTCAAATCTAATTTTTTGAAGCACATAGCTCCTCCAAGACAATCCATGAGATCCTTAATCCTAGATATGGGAAAACTATACCTAGTTGTGATCCTATTTATGGCCCTTGAGTTTGTACATAGTCTTCATTTTCCTCCTTTCTTGGATTCTATCTCAATAGAAGCTACACATGGGCTTATGCTCTTTTTTATTAGACCTTGGTCCATCAATTCTTGCACTTGTCTTGCCACTTCCAAGTTTTTGTCTAGAATAAGCTTGTAGGCTACATTGTTTGGTAAGGATGCACCATGAACAAAGTCTATTTGATGGCCTATGACTCTTCTAGGAGGTAGGATAGCAGGAGTGCCATCACTCACAATGTCCTTGTACTTCTCAAGAAATGCTTGAAATTTTGTAGGTAATGGCTACTTCACTGTCTTTTCTTCTCCCTTGGACTTTAACACCACTACATAGCCTTTACCCTCTTCAACACCATTACATAGGATTGACTCTCTTCCTATTTTAGGTCTTGAAAAAACTCCTTCCCACTATGTAACAATACACTAGGCACCTTAGAATTTGGCTCTTCTCCTTCCAACAAAGACTGGATTTTAAATATTCTACCTCCTTTCTTAAATGATATGGAATTTTCCTTGCCATCATATGCTACATCTTTTTCATACTTCTAGGGTGTACCCAATTGTAGATGGCAAGTATCCATAGGAAAAATATCACACAATAATCTATCCCTATACCTTGTTATGGAAAAGTCCACCTAGGTTTATTCATTGACCAGTATACTCTATCCTTTGTTGAGCCAAGTCACCTTATATGGGTTCACATGTGGTACTTTAGCTAACTTAAGTTTCTCAACTAACTGCTCTAATATTATATTATTAGTAGAACCTGAATCTACCACCACCTTATAGAAATTTCCAAGAATCTTGCACCTAATCCTAAACAAAGAACTCCTATGCTTAGGTTCATCAGGAGTAGTTTGCTTCTAAACATAAGTTTCTCACCTTTTTCTAACTCTATGTGATCCACTTAATTCTCCTTACAACTATCCTTGTGTGCATAGGCTACTCTCTTGTCATGGTTTGAAGAAGAGGGCTTTTTAGGGCACCTATATGTAGGTTGGCCAGGTTGACCACAATTGTAACACTTCATATTAGAAAAGTATGAGTTACTTCTTCCTAATCCTTTGCCTCTATTAGAACCTCCTTGGTTGCCTCTTCTTCTATATATCCTCCTCTAGGAGTGCTTTTAGTGGCTTTCTTTTTCAACTTGTTTTCACCTTGATTCCTCTATTCATTTCCTCTACCTTGGTAACCTCCTCTTTGCCCTATTTGATTGCTACCCTTGCCTTTGTCCTTGAAATTAGAATCCTCTTTTCTATTATTCTTTTCCTCCACCTTTAGGGACAACTAATGGAACCTTTGAATAGTAGTAGGTGTCCACAAGCTAAGCTCCTCTTGAATATTCCACTTCAAACCACACAAACACATAGCCACCTTTATTGGTTCCTCATCTTTCTTCTTGGATCTAAAGCATGACATCTAAAATTCCTTTGTATAAGAGGCCACATCCAAGTCCTTCTATCTTAATCCTTCTCTCCTTTTGTGAATTTGGATTTTAAAGTCTTATGGTAGGAAGTTCTCCATCAACTTGGTAACCATGGCATTCTAGTTGGCTATAGGATTCTTGCCCATGCTAATCCTCTCATCTTGTACATAATTCCACCATGTTAAAGTTGAGCCTCTAAGTGTTGACTTTTCCACCTTGACCTTTTGCACCTCTCACACCCCTTCACACTCAAAATGGTTCTCCATACCATCCAACCAATCCATTACTACATCTATATCCATCTTTCCACTAAATAGTGACACACCTTCCAAAGCTTTTCCACCTAGGGCTTTTATAACTTTCAAGAAAGTTTCCTCATTCAAGATAGGGTCTAGTTCAAGGAAAAAATGTTCTATTACTACCTTCTTACCCTTCTCATTGTCTTATTCTTCCTTATTTTTAGCTTCATCAACAAATTAATGCAAATTTTTCTTCACCTCTTCCAAGGATACTTCAAGGAGTCTATTTTTCTCCTTTTTGTCATTAAATTCCTTAGATATTTCTACATTAGTCACCATACTTGACTCACCCACTAACTCTAGTAGTTGTAGATACACACCTTCTTCCCAAATTTTTAACTTGCTCTGATACCACTCTGATGTGACAACTAGCCTTGCTCTTACACTAGTTCTCTCTAGGACCACCTTTGGTCTTCCACTAGACCTAATTAGGATTTATAATTACCCCAATCACCTTAGGAACATAACCATGAAGTCCTAGGCCATTCAACTAGTGCATACCATTTAGTAAGCTTACCAACTCTTCTATAATACAATCAACTCCAAATGTCCAAATGACACCTCAATGGCTGAATGGTAATCTAGAAAGGTATTTGAACTTCCTTCAAGGTCCTCTATCATAATCTAACTTGAAACCCTAATCAATTTCTAAAAACCAAGCAAGAATGCACTCAAATGTTGTAGTAATGCTACAAGCAATTAGCCCTCCAGATGTTGTAAAACCTAAATATCTTGCAAAAACCCTTAACAAGGGGTCAAAAAACCACCAATCTAGACACTCTTTTTAGAGACCTTAAGGATTTTTTTGGTATAGGGATCCCAACTTGTCCATATAGTATGAGCATAATTTTAGCCTTAAAACAAGGGTTTTAAGGGTTTAGCAAGTTGTTTGATGAAAATATTGTTTTGCCTTGCATAGGAACTCCACCATGGATTCCCATTGAGGTTGGAGTTTAATTACACATTCAGCTAACACATTTCAATATTTTATTGAAGTATCATGCACATTCAATATTCAAACACCTCTACACTTGATTGTGATCCCTAGCTATGCATTACTGGCTCACCTAGGGCATTACCAATAAATTGCTTGGGTTGCTTTCAAAGGGCTCTCATTTGTTTTAAAATATGTACAAGGAGTCACAAAATTATTATAAATATTTTTCATCAAAGGAGACCCCTTGGGAAGAAATACAAGCAATTTATTGGTGGTGCCCTAGGCGAGCTAGTGATGCATGACTAGGGATCACAGTCAAGTGCAGAGTTGTTTGGATGATTGAATGTGCATTATACTTCAATCAAATATTGAAATTTTTTAGGGAAATTCGTAATGAAACTCCAACCTCAATCGGAAGCCATGGTGGAGGTCCTCCAAAAGGAAAAAAAAAGTTTTCATCAGACAATGTGATAAACCCTCAAAACCCTTATTTTAAGGCTAAAATTGTGCCCATACTATATAGAAAAGTTGGGAACCTTAGAACACCAAAATGATTAATTCTATAGAAGGGTGTTTGGATTGGTGGTTTTTTTGACCCATTGTTAAGGTTTTCTTCAAGATATTTGGGTTTTACTACATTTGGAGGGCTAATTGCTTGTAGCATTATTACAAAATTTGAGCGCATTCTTGCTTGGATGTCAGAACTTAATTAGCGTTTCAAGTATGATTGTGATAGAAGACCTTGAAGAAAGTCCAAATACCTTTTCAGATCACCATTCATCCATTGAGTTGTCATTTAGGCATTTGGAGTTGAATGTAGGGTAGAAGAGTTTGTTAGTTTACTGATTGGTGTGCACTAGTTGAATAAACTAGGACCTCATGGTTGATAGTGTAAATAATTACTATTTATGGTTCTCTTAAGTTTACTTAGGATAAATGCATTAATTTATTATTACTTAGTTAGACACTTAGGAGTTTTTGTACTCATTTGAGTTGACATGTTGACAACATTGGAGTAAGCAACTCTATTTAGCACATGGTGTCTACAACATTGGCATTTGCATAAACAACCAAGTCATCATGTTGACAACATAGTTGTTCATACTATTATTCTAGCACATGGTGTCTACAACATAATTGTATGTGCCACACCTTTGTAGGCTTATCCTCTTATCATCATACTAACTCTTGTGCTTAATGGAGGATAACCCACACTTGGTGCACATGTGCCTAGTTGTAAGACTTATCATGTTACTAGCTCCTAGGCATTCTAGATACATCATAGAGGTCTTTATATACAGACACCTCTAGTGTACTATACAATCAATTTTCAATATCATATCATTATTTTGATCATACTCTATTGGTCTTTTGTGCTAGTTATTGTGCTTCTTGGTCTTGGGTGAATTTTTAAGGAAAATTCTTACATGGTATCAGAGCTATACCAAATTCTTACATGTTATTAGAGCCATAGGAGCATCATTTCATAGCTATTGGAGAGCGATCTTGCTTCACCTCTCCAAGGACACCTTGACTCAAATCTAGAGAATCCATAGATATTGAGAGTGTCTAGAGCCAAAGCAAACCTCACCATTGTATTCAAAGCATTGATTCAGTGAAAATTGACTATAAATTTGCCTATGTTGGGCCAAAGTTAATTTTAAGGATTTTTTTTTTTGCTAGTAGGCACTCAAAGGCTAGATTTGCAAATTTTATATGATCATTTTAGATCTCTGAATTTAATATTTAGATCTACATATTTTATCATTTTAGTCTCTACAATTTCTCTACATTATTTTTTGGATCTGCATCATTTTCCAAAATTTTTTGGCCATCAGGTTAGTAGGAGAGATTTATTTTAGGATAAGATTGGTGCTTGCTAGTGTAAATTAGATATTGGCATCATATTTAGAAGGTCAAAAAACCCCCAAATTGAATTTTGTTTCATCAAAATTGAACATCTGAGATGAAATCTAGAGTCAATTGATTTTTGGAGGTGTGGTGGTGGCAACTTAGAAAAAATAAATAATAGAGGTGATTTTCAAAGAGTGATATCTCCTTCATATGGACTTCTTTTCGCAAGAAATTTTATTTTTATTTTGGATTAGAATTTTGTGATCTACACATTGGTGCAAGAAGTTTGATACCTCTATTCCTAAATTTTTTTGCAAGTCACAAATTTCATTTTTACAACCTCAAATGCTTAGTATCAGCTCATCTAGACACATAAACAGGTTCCATTTTCTTCTGAAAGTGAATTATTTTTTGTGTACTTTCCATATTTGCAATCAGATTATAGGCTTGTGTGGACAAGAATATCACTTTTAGAAATAGATCCTTTCTTTGCATTGTATTTCTTCAAAATTATTGTATTTTTGAGCTACATTGTAAAGTTCCAAATTCGAACTATAAAAGGAGGTTCTAAATAGAAAAATCAAAAGTTCACTAAGGTCAAAATTGACAAAGTGGCCCATTATAATCAAACTACCTATAAAGTGCCAAATCATACATTGGGGGTGGGGTGGGGGGGGAGGGGGTGGGGGGGGTTGATTGATTATTTTTGCATTTTGGGGGGTGCATACATTTATTGATCCCATGGAGTCTTTTCACATAGGTTACTTTGGTATAAGACCGAAGTTGACACCAAGGAACTATCAGAAATGGATTTCTTTAATCATTGATCATCTAAGAAGAGAACATATGGAAGTGTTTCCTTATTTATCTTCAAAGATATTTCCATCTAATCGTACTTGGATCACACATCTTCATCCTCTTCTTTGCTTTATGTATAGAAGTATGACTGAGGAATCTTTTGCTCCTCTTAGTATTGCAAGTTTTCCTCATGACATTTGGATGGCTCTTTGGGAAGCATATGGAGATCCACGAGTCCCTCAATTTCTAGGGGACATTCTATCTTTAGTCACTTCAGTAATGATTCCTCCTACTCTAGATGAGATCCTACCTCCTGATACTCCTATTGCTTCTATTGATCTAGTTCCATCCATAGATGCTCTTGATTCAGTGTAGCAAGTATTACCATTTCTTCCTACTTCAGCTTCATGGGATGACTTCCTTCTAGAAATTGCAAGGTTGTTCATGGAGTCTAACATTTAAGATGTGGGAGACATCATAGATGACATAAGCCTTCTCTTTGTTGAGGAGACTTATTCACTTGTTGTAAGGGCACACTATGACCCTCAGCCACTTAATCATTTTTATATGATTGTGGCTTCTTTACAACAGTTGGAGGAGGACTCTTTCACTTATGAGGAGGAATATCAATCTATAGAAATTGTATTCCAATTTCCTTAGACATTATATTTTTTGAAGATTCTTCCTACTACCTAGGGAGCATTCTCTACTACACCTATGGCACCATTTCTTCCTACAAGAAGGACCATCATTTAGCTTTCATGGTGTAGCTTCTTTAGTTATCAAGGAGCTTCTCTCGTGGGTGTGTATCCATCATTGAGGGGAGGGTACATTGTTTCTCTTCTCCTATCTTTCTATTTAGATACCTCATCATCTTTGGAGCTTGAGTCAACATCATACATAGACATGTTACCTTACTTGCCACTATCTTTTGGGCTTCCACCAGATTGGTTCATGGCATCTTCGTTCATCAAAGACTTGTCAACATTTGAGTAGACTTTAGAGGTAGCATCCACTGCATACTACATCTGGATCCCTCTTCCATCTTCCTATCCACAGTGGGAAGCATACTTGCACCTCTACTTGGTGTATCTTCTTCCTCAAGGGAGAAATTTTTTTTCTTGGCATTGGATTTTCTTCTATCTTAAGACACTTATCATAATGAGATCCTTCACTAAGGGGGGGCTTTCATCAAGGAATTCTCTATTGTATATGCATTATGTATGTCATAAGGGGGATCTTACTACTTCCATTCATGCATCTTTTTATTTTGTACTTTTCTCTCTTTTTGGAGGAAGGGTTTTTCCGTGAGGTTTTCCTTCTTTCTCCATTTGTAGAGAGATTTCATGCATTTCAACATGGCATTATACTTGGGTACCTAACATGGGCTAGTAGTTGGGACCCATTATGCATTTCATCTTAGCTTTTGTGAGCTTAAGTGCATTCCCCTAAGTTGCACTTAAGGGGGGGTGTTAGTGTAAATAATTATTATTTACACTTTACTTAAGTTCACTTAGGATAAATACATTTAAAAAAAAAATTTCTTAGGTTAGACACCTAGGAGTTTGCATACTCATTTGAGTTGTCATGTTGACAACATTGGAGTTTGCATAAACAATTGAGTCATCATGTTGACAACATAGTTAGTCACACTATTATTCTAGCACATGGTGTCTACAACATAATTGTACATGCTACACCTTTGTAGGCTTATCCTCTCATCATCACAGTAGCTCTTATGCTTAATAGAGGATAATCCACACCTGGTCGATGTGTGCCTGGTTGTAGAAATTATCATGTTGCTAACTCCTAAGTAGTCTAGATTCATATAGAGGCCTTTATATATAGGCACCTATAGTGTACTATACAATCAATTTCGAATATCATATCATTATTTTGACCATACTCTATTGCTATTTTGTGCAAGCTATTGTGCTTCTAGGTCTTGGGTGAATTTTGTCCTAAGGAAAATTCTTACAATGGTTAGGTTCCTAAGGAGATTGAGGTAATTAGAAACCCTGATTAGGTCTAGTGGAAGACCTAAGGTGTCCCTAGAGGGAACTAGGGTAAGAAAAAGGCTAGTTGTCACATCAATGTTCAAACAATTGTTTGACTATTCTAGCCTCCAAAACACAAAAATGGTTTGAATAACCTAATTGAGTATTTAGTAGTAACTATGAGTAACTCACCCTAAGGAAGCTCACCTTAGGACTAGGCTAGCCCTATTATTCACCTAATGATGTTTCTAGCACCACTAAAAGTCAAAATACCCTAGGTGTACTAGGTCTTTGACAAGCCTACCTAGGTGCCCCTATGCTAGGAAATCAAACAAGTTGGCATTCTTAGTGAAGCTCAAAAAGAAACCGCCAATGTGATCAAGAAAATAGAATCAAGCATTGATTCCCATGAGAAAGAGATAGTAATTTGGGTTGAGGAGGTCTCATGTATGGAAAAAGTGCAACAACATGGTTTGTGAAAACTCCTTACAAAATGGCCAGTACTAGGACTTGATGATAAAAATCTCTGTGTGATTAAAGATTTTATTAAATAGAGGAATGAAACTATCACATAAGGCATTTTTTATATCAACGAATTTCTCAATGGATGAAAAATCATAGATGACATCAATCAAGGGGATTTTAAATGGATTGACAAATAGCGCATTAATATGAAGGAGAATTCTTGGCTAGGTCCAATGAAGAGATTTGGAAAGATGTGTAGAAAAGGTTACAAGAGCTGAAGGAGGTGAAAGCACTAAAAAATAGTACTTTTCAAAGGTTTCTCACATGGAAGCCATGCTAATAATCAATTAGAAAAAAATGGAAATGCATGAGATAAAGGTTAGAAAGGTTCACAAAGACAAGAAAGTATGGAAATAGAATATCACATAACTCAACTCGCCACATCAACAAATAATCTCTACTTTCACTTTTGCCTAGAAAATTGGTAAATCATCTAACTAGATTTTTCTTTAGTAGAAAAATCCTAGGATTATGAGACATCTAGAGATGCATAAGAATGATGGTTGTTACAATTTTATATTATTTTGTGTTATGCTTTAGGAGTTTAAGTAGTTAGGGTAATTGAAAACTAATCACTCCTAGTGGAGTAATTTTGACTATGGTTAATTTCAACCCCGTGTGCCTATATATATAATAACTTGATACTAGTTTAAGGTCAACTCATAGTATATACAAAAGGAATTTTATTTTTGTTTGATATCTACACATTAGTTAAAGTAAGAACTCTATGGTGAAAGATACACCAATTTTACAATCCGAGTTTCTGAATGTTGGATACTATTGTCCATTTATGTGCGTGATTTATTTTCTTGTGGAGATAAATAGTATATGAAGATGTTTGAATTTTTATCATAGATAAACTCTTATTTTAATTTGAAGAAATAGAGGGAAAAAGAATTAAAGTTATAGTTTTGACTTAATAATAATAATAATCATGTGGTCGATTATTGTTATAAATTTTTTTTTTATTTTAAAAATTACACATTCTTTTCATTTCGATGAATTCAATACTTTTACCTTTGTATTTTCTAGTTAATAATACCCATGAAAAGCATCCTCTCTTATAATAAGAAGTTATTGAATATCTTTCAAAAAAGTAGCTGCAGCTAAAAGTAAAAATTAGCAGAGGGTTTTCTATCACATAAACTCAATACTTGGAATTTTAAGTAATATTATTTCCTTTGGAATGAAAGCAAAAAACATAGATTTTTAAAAGAAAAAATTGTTTTCCAACACTATAGATGGAAACATGGCCTTGGTGCTAAGAGTTGATGAACTTTAGAGACAAGGTGTTGTTAAAATTCCTCATGTCTAGAATAAAGTTTGAAAGTGTCATGCCCAAAATATTGGGAAAAGACAAATGATTTTTATTTATTTTAAAGTTAATAAAAAATCACTTAATAAATTGAACATGTTACTGAAAATAAAAATGTGATTAAAGTGAGTTTCAGTTGTAATTCATAATGATGTAGAGTTGACATCTCAACCCTACTGCACAATGACAAAACCTTAGGTTTTAGTGCTATAGGAATACTTAGGTTCAAGATACATAATTTTTTGAATTAAAGTATAGTTAAGGTGTGTCATCATATTTGAGAAAACATTAAAGGGATTCCATAGTTCTTGGGTTTAAGTTTTAATTGAGTAAGGTTAGATTCATATCAATTCATTTTCTCACGTGCACATGAAATAACACCATCATAATGACACATTCAATTTTTCATGCTAATTGATAGTTTAGTCAACCTTACTTGATCATTTTGCATTTAACATTATTATATACATTAAATTCCATAGGTTACACTAGGTTATTATGCCATCTTCTATTCATTTTAGTATGTCAGTTCAAACTCCTACATGAACATGTTAGCATCTCTTAAAGTTTATCTAATATCTTAATATTTGATCTTGTTTAATTCATACTTTAATTTAACTTAATTAAATAATTATTATTCATCAATTAATTAATTTTTATATTCATTTCACCCTTAAATCCACATTCCTATTCACTCTTAGGACTTCTCTCTAAGACCCCATGAGATCTTTCCTGCTTGTAACCTTAGTAATTCAAATTTAAAGAACCTTAAATTAAGTGTATAAAAGTATTATAACATAGTATTTAAATAATTACTAATAAAGTACTATAGTTCCATATTATATTTCAACATTTAAAATTAAACCAACCCTTAACCTTGGTAAACTAGCATAACTTCATACTTTCAACACTATCTCAATTTAACCCTAATATTTCATCTAGGACTAAAATCCTTTAATCATTTTACATCTTATTTAAAAAAAATATTATATTATAAATATGAATCTCAAATTTAAAATGTCCTATAGATGGAATATTTTTAAAAGAAATAAAAAAAACAAACTAACACATTAATCTCCTAACTAACTAACTAAGAACCCTGCTAACCAAGTCTAACAAAGCTCTTCTTTTAAAATAACTATTAATATGTTACTTTTTAAATAACATGAAAAAATCATAAATTGTCAAATAATAAAAGTAAAATAAAAAAAAGTAATACTAATTACTAATTCCTAAATTCTAAATTGACCATTACTAAATACTAACAATATATATTGAATCCTAAATTGCACCTAAACACATAACCCTTATTGACTTTCAGACATCCATTAATAATATTTACTAATTCTATTTTTTTAACATGCTTTATTTACTAAATAAAAAAGATAAAAATAAAATAAAATAAACCAACTTAAAAGCTACTTTCTAATTTATTTACCTACTAAACAAAGTACTTTAACCTCGAACTATCTCTATTTTCCTCCTACCCTACTTCTATCCTATTACCCCTATAACCTTTACCTCTACTCAAACCCCAAAACATGTCACATGGGGATGGGGGGTGGGTGGGATGGTCCCATGATTGAAGAAAACAAAGGTTAGAAATTTGATGCAAGCAGTCCCATGCCGCATCCCACTAGCCCTCTCCTACTGGAATGAATCCTTCCCCAATCCAAAAATTTATTAGATACTCAAATTTTATCTCTTTATCTATAGGAAAGAAGGAAAGATAGGAAAAGAAGGCTTTGAGAAGTGAAGGTAGGAATGATAACTCAATCTAAGAATGGATATGTCAAGGTCAATATTGGTACTATGTACCCCTTCAAGCTACTAAAGCTTGGCCTCCCAATGCCTTGACATTTTGGACTTAGCCAGAGAAGTGGCTATCATTCTGATAGCCAATGGAAAATTCCCACATTTCTTTATAATCTTATGACCCAACATTTCTAGATCTCTAGTTATTCAAGATCCCTCAAATGCATAAACACAAAAAAGGCTCCAACTATCTTTATTAGACAAACAATGCATCTCATACATTTGAGCATGCAAGTTTTTACATATCTCCCTATCTCTTGTAGTCACCATAATTTTTCATGGGCTATTGTGTCTAGTAGGGAGACCAAGCTTAGATAACAAATCTTCTTCTCTACCAGCCCTCCAAACATCATCTAACAAAACAAGACACCTTTTCCCTCCCAAATTCTCACTAATTATCTTTTTTGCTCTCTGTTCACTTTCTCTACTAACTTGCTCATCCAAATCCAGGTGGGAGGACCGAGAAATACAAATCTAGATAGATTTCTCATACCTTGATTTTACACTATTGTAAACATCCTAAAGAAGAAAGGTCTTGCTGGCCGCACCCATCCAACAACCATAATAATAGTAGAGACATCATTGTTCAATAGTTAGAGCACATCTTTAACTTTTGGCTCTATTCACACTAGCTATGAATCACTAGGCATAACACTGGATCTCCTCCATTCTACTCTCTGAGATGTACTAGGCAATGTTTCATTTGCAGAAGAAACATCATCCTACCCTACTTCTATCCTATCACATGTTAAGGCAAGTGTGGCTACTTAAAGTTGGAGTGGGCTGAAATATAAAATAATGCTACTTTCAAAAAGGTGGAGTGGATGTATTTGCATGGTGGAAGGTAGAGTTTAAATGGAAAATCAACTTATTTTAAAAATACCTTGCTGAACCTGCATTCCCATTAAATGAGACATGCATTTAGCTTGGATGGAGAGGGAAGTAAGGTGGGTATGGGGACCAAATTATATCCCATCCCACTTATTCCATTGGCTATTTTACGCCAAGAATGATGATGAGATATGAGGAGATAGGGTAAGAAAAAAAGTTCTTTTTTTTTTTAATTTATTTAAAATTTTTGTTTTAATTTGACTTTATCCCCCAACACAAGACTTGTGTGAGTTATTTTTAGGGGATGATGGAAAGTGGTATGGGGGTCCCACATGACCTATCTCCTCCAAGAATTTATCTTTTGAATTTTTTATTTACTTATGACACTTTCTTCCTCCCATAAAATCAAAGGTATGCATATTATAGTTTATATTAAGATGGGTCAAAGTGATATTAAGACTTCCTTTATGAGAGGAATATTTAAAGAATATTTTTTTTGGTATTTTGTGGGAATTTTTATTTTTGTTTGGCCATACATTTTATAGCATCATGTAGATGCTCTTTTACCCCTTTTTTAACATGTATTTTCTCTTTCTTCTCCCTCACATATGGTATTTTTTCCTTGATTTATTTATATGGTATTTTCTATTTCCTTATAGATTGAGGTGATTTATAAGGTAAAATACAATAGTTATAATATGGTTATAAACAAATTGGTATAACATTTAATTATTATATTAAAATTAAGGTACAACGATAGGGGAGTGCATTATTTTGAACATAGGATTTGATTACTGAACTCAAGTAAATCTTTCCATAATTCATTTTGATTTCTTCATACAATATTATGACTTTATCATAATAAATATATTCACCTTCTTGATTAAATCCAAGGTTATAAGAGGGTGAATTATGAACTGAATAATTATTATACTTTACTATTAAGATGCTTTAAAAGAAAAAATTGAAATGACACCAAACTGAATTCTTTACAAATCAATACCCTTGTTCATACAAAAATTACTTTCCCTATTATATAAAATGAAATATACAATATTAATCACACTTCTAGAGATTGCAATGGAGATAGAAATATTTTCCCCAATACAATAATATAAAGTTCAACAAGGAAGTGCAAACATGGATAAATCTCCAACAAGACTAAAGGAACACTACCAATGCTCTAGAATTGGGTTGCTCCACCATAAGAATCTATCCAAGCAATTTCTAAAATAGAAAAACAACTATGGAGAGCTCACCTCCCAACCTAGGCCTCAATGTGAAGCCACACCCTAAGCTTAGGAAAACCAGCAAATGACCAGGAAACAATCAAATAAACTCATGATAACATACTTAACAAACAAATCCAGTCCAAGGTATCCACAAAAAGTTCCATATTGAACCAAGACTAGGGAGAAGGTGGAATTTTCTAGGTAGGAGATGCCAGTCAGGAACACAAATTATATGCCTCTTCTAAGGCTACCAAATCAAAATAAACTTCTATTTCTTCCTCTCCTTATTTCCCTAAACAAAATTAGTTTGTATTGGAATGTAATGGCTCATAACACATTTCTTTCTTCCTCTCCTCATCATGAGGAGAGAATCTGCACTGACCTAGAGTCCAACGAAATCCCTTTTCCTGTACATGGCCACTCCTATCCTATCTAAGGGTGAGTAATGCCAACACACCCTTCATAGTTTTCCCAACAAAATAAAAAGGAAAACATGAAAGGAAAGCCAATATAAAACCCACAAAAAGCCATCCCTCACATGTTACAACACAAAAACACAATACACACATACAAGAGATCTATATAAGAAAGCAATGAACAATGCATGAAGAACATGGCCATGAAGAATCCTACCCTCACAAAGGTTATGGAAATGGAGTTTTGAGATGAGATAAATCCTTCTTCCTCCTCAATCCCAAGCCTAACTTTCTCTAAATGTAGAGAATGGACAAACAACCATCAAATCTCAAAATGACCACTAAATAGGCTTCTAAACTCACCCAGCCAAAATGGAAATAACTCCAAACTTGACATAAGCCTTCTATGGTCTTCCTACATTTTCCTACCATTAAGAAAACCTTTTAGGAGAAGTGTAAATTTGAAAAATCTCATGGAGATGGTCAATTTTTGCACTAAAGGGAAAATGATATATTGTAGAGGTAAGAAATGTTGCTAGGAAGTTCTAGAAGGGTGTTAAAGGTCTCCAACCCATACAAATTCCCCTTAGGCACTTGAATTACATGAAATTTGGCCTCTAGGATCATTTTAAGATCCATACAAGTGGCTTGAAATATTTGATCTTAAAAAGCCCTAAGGATATAACCTTTCCACTAAATACTAATTAAGGGGGACTAATTTAGGTTACTAACTAATCAGTCTTAGATTAATGGGTTACTCTACTAACCTTAATTTGAAATTTTGGCACACATATTCATATAGAAATCTCAAGAAACATCATAATATTCACTGTTACATAACATTCAACACCTTACAAAATATAGAATTATACACACACATTCAGATTACAATACAAATTAAACACTTAACAATGAGGTTCAAATCACTTTATTGGGTTCAACCTCAGTGTTATAGTTTGCACATAGGGTCAATTACTAATTTTCTAATTAATTCCATGGTTAATTATTCTTCACACTCAATTCAAATATCAGTAGTTTGATAACATCATGTTCGTATATTTAAACCAAATTTTCATAATCACATCGATCAAAATATTAAAACTTCCATTTAAATAACCTTTCTCATTTTTGCACACATATTTAACCATTGCTAATCTCATAATTGAATCATCATAACATATTCATCCGTTTGAATTAAAATACTAAAAGAATAATTGTAATGCATACGTATACCCAAAACATCATAAACAACATCAATAGTGCATACTAAACTATTTGAATGCATATATCCTAATCATCATGGTACCATAATTAATATCATCATCATAAGGAGAAATAACTCATATCATCATTAGTACAAATCATTGTTTAAATAGTTGAACAATATAGTAAATCTCAAATCACAGAGTGTCAAAACATGAACTTATTAACTGATCTCAATTTTCATTAGGACACCTAAACCATAAAATGTTAATTCATATCCATTCAAATCTCCTATAAAGGATTTAATAGAGAAATTCATATTTAACTAAGTACATATGAGGAGGGGTCTTACAAAATCCCCATACATGATAAAATATTCTCAGATATCTTAATTTTGGGCCAATTGTTGCTATCGCTAGCTTCCACTTTCTTAAAAGGGCTTCCCATAACTCTAGCATCTTGAAACCTTCTTTGTTTTTGAAAATTCATCATACCAAGAATATTATCCCTACTCAAAAAATTGGTTCTAAAATTCCCATGAAACCTAAAAATCTTCAAGAAAAAGAAGACAATAGAATCATGACTAACTATTAAATTAAATTTTTACCAATAGGAGAAAAAGCAATCCTAGTGCTCAATGATATGAAAATTTTCTAAGAAATGACTTCTAGTATGGATAACAAAAGGATGTGGCATGTGTCCAAATCTCTTCTTAGAATTTAATAAAATAAAGTACTCATAAGCCTGATGATTAATAGTCCTCTTTAAATCATAATTATCCTAAAGAGCATTTCAAATTACATTATTTAATTCATCATCAAAAAAAGAAAAGTAGAGAAGAATAACTTGTTCCAAATGGCTCACATAGTATGATTCTAAATATTGATGTGAAACAACCTTACATAGATGAACAATTGGAAGATTATTGAGGACCAAATTATTGGGTTGAAGAACTAGATTCCCTTTAAGGATGAAATGATAGAGATGATAAATTCTTTAGAAAATATTAGGGAGAATCAATCCTATTTAGATAAATAACTTGTTAATTTATCAAAGTATATTAAGGGTATTCCAGAGAAAACCAACCTTTCTATCAATTCCATTCAGGAAGAGTTAGAGTAAAGGAAAATGAAATGAAATGACATAGATGACAATTTGTAGGTGACACCTTAGGAAGATATAGTCTCTGGGGATGTTTCTCCTACTAGATGTTCCACCTTCCTCAAGAAGCTAGAGGACTTCACTATAGATTGGAAGGGGGTCCCTCATCTTGCTAAATAGTTGCCTAGTTTCTACGATGGTTTACCTTCTCTTTTGATCTCTCATTTCTACATGTGGTGTGGTGGTCTAGGGAGTTAGTTTTGTGTTTTTTTCATTTATTCCTAGTTCTATTTATGTCTACTTCATTAGTGTCTTGAATTCATTTCTAGTGAATTATGTCTTGACTCTCTTTTTAGGATTAAGGTTATTTTGATAGATCTAAGTGTAAGCAAGGAGTTAGAGTAGGCATTGAGCTAACCAACCAAAGAGGAAAGTCATTTTATGTTACTTATCAATTACAAATCATTTGTACTAACAATGATGTATAATATGAAGCTCTTATTCACGACCTCCTAATAAGATTACAAGAAAAAATCAACATACTTGTAGTGGAAGTTGACTTACAATTAGTAACCCAATAAGTTAGAGGGATGTACCCATTTAATGATAAGAGGTTATTATCTTACATAAAAAGAGTATGGGATTTCATTGATGAGTTTTAAAATTTCAAAATAATGCCAGTCCCTAGAAGAAGAAATTATGTCATTGACACATTAGCCATTTTAGCAAGTGTTTTGTAACCTATGGAAAGAGCCAAATTAAAATGGTTCTCAGTAGAATTGGTCATAACTCCTTTGATCCCTAATAACATCACTAATATTCAACTATTTAAAGATGATCAACATATTATAGAGTTCATAATGCATAGTAGAATTTTCCAAGGAAAGATGATAGCTAAAGAGCCAAAAGGTGAGGATAAAAAAGAGGTTGAGGATGAGGATGGGGTCTAGAATATGAATGCAAATAGCATTTCAAATGGTATGGTTGAATTGGAAAGAATATTTGATAGATATGAATACATAAAAAATTTAAAATCCCTCATTGAGGAGGGTATTGATGATTGTGATTTGTATAAACTAGATGCTAAATAAGACCAAAAGATGGTTAAAATTGGCAAGGCTTGAAAGAAGAAATAACAAAAAGACATG
Source organism: Cupressus sempervirens (assembly GCA_028749045.1). NCBI lineage: Eukaryota > Viridiplantae > Streptophyta > Pinopsida > Cupressales > Cupressaceae > Cupressus > Cupressus sempervirens. The sequence goes on along the minus strand of CM053791.1, from coordinate 85,032,728 downwards.
TTACAATTACTAACAGAATATAAGAATTTCATACCTTGGAGATATAAATATTTTATAACATATAATCTGAAAGTGATCACATTCAATATACTTCTAAAATTGGATGCAAAATCATTCCATCACTGATAAAAGCTCGTCAACCTAGTCATTGAATCACTGATTTAGAAAGAGTTATAAAGATTTCTAGATGCAAGGATCATCTTCCCAATTTGGTATTCTATATTGGTTCCAAATTTAGTGGTGATACATAAGAAAAGTAGAGAAATCATACTTTGTGTCAATTTCATAAATTTTAATCAATATTCATAGAAGGATAACTACACTTTACTCTCACTTGATGAGGTGTTTGAAATAGTGAATAATTCTAAGATGATGTTGTTTTTGAATGGTTACTCTAGTTATAATCATTTGATGGTTTAGGAAACCATCACTATCATTAGAGGAGATTGTTCACAATAGGGGGGCATGTCTCCTTATTTTTCTTCTTATATGGGTTTTTAAAATTATATGTACACAATTATTTATTGTAATGGGGGGTCTTGATTGCTTTATCCATCCATCCATCTCTCTTTTTCTCAAGGTTTTTTTTGTATATAATGATTTTTTTGCTATCACATAGATTAACAATTAACCTTGATTTTTTTATCAATTTAGATTCTATAACTAATTTCAAAACACATAATATGATTTGAAAACAAATTGTCTAGAAAAATGACCATTTTTTCACTTAGAAATAGTGTACATTTGAAAACCTTAGTAGTTCAAATTATTTCACAAAGAGATTAATTCTCTTGAAATATTTGATTTAACAAGGTTTTTCTTGATAAGATAGTGTGGTTCCATGTATTTTTAACAAAAAAATAGGCACAAAATTGATTTGAATTTATCAAATAATAATTATGGTGTACGTGCTTTATCAATGAACCAAAAAGTAATTGTTTTCATTTTTAAAATATCAATATGGTGCATTCAAGTCATAGTTGGTATCTCTAATCATTGTTGTCTTTTAGTGTCAACCACTTAGTCATTTACAAGGTAGGGTTAGATGGTCATCACTACGATTGAGTTACTCTACATAGGCTGAGACATGTACATAAGCTCAAGTATATACCGATCTATATAAGAGTTGAGTATGTGTATGATCACCGAGTATTCCAATACGAGTTGAGCTTATCAATGACTGAGAAAGTATCAACTATATAAGTTCTGAGTTACATAGTGTGTGCCAAGCACAATACATGCTGAGCATCAAAAGAATAATATAGGCCAAGAAACAACATTGTCCAACATCAAAAAATAGTAAATACTAGATAATGTATAGTTTACATAAAATTTAGAAATAGAACAGAGTTTGAGATAACATGTTTTACAAGCTGATATGGAAGGAACATTTAAAGATTTTAGAGGTTGTTATAGAACATTTAAATGATGTGGATCAAAGATCCTTATGTAGTGCAATCAACAATTCAGATGGAGAGGCTATTATGGAAGGATCTAGAAAACTCTTTATGAAACTCTTTAAATAGAGATGATCTTAACCTAGATTAGAGTGTTTAAGAAGCATACAAAGTCTAAAGGATTGAGATTAGATTAGAAGTTAGTGAAGGGTTCTATTATCATCTAACAAAGAAAGTGACCTATTCATGGAAATAAAGTGAAAGCAAAAGACAAGTAATATTAGATCAAAAGATAGAATCAATTAGCAAGGAGAAGACTCAAATTTTTCTTACAGAGAAAATCGAGAGTCAAGTATTGAATAAATTTTAATCAACTTGAATTAGGGTAAATCTCTTAACAAATTTTTATAAATATCCTAAAAAAGTCCTTACTTTGCTGTAAGTGTTAAATCCTCTAACAAGGTGAGATCTGGTAGTCTCTTAAGCCTTTAATAGGGTAGACTCCTCATAGGGCAGATCATATCTTATAATCAAACATTATAAACTTAATTGGTTAACTTTATTTTTTCAATAGTGAAGATTTGTGGATGTCATCCCCACCCCAGTTTTACCTTTATCTTGGAGGGTTTTTGGGTAACAAATATCATGTTATGTGTTTCATTTTCATGCATGTGATCGATCGGATTCATATATTATAGTATATTTACATTAAAAGTTTTGCATGCACAAGTTTACTAATAGATGTGAGTGATTTGATGAAAAGTTTAAGTGTTTACGATTTTGATTCACCACCTCTCTTAGTATATTGGTTATACTATTTATATCTCCATCAATCAAAAATTGGTATTAGAGCTAGGTTCTTTGAAGGAAGCTTAATATCTTGGAGATTAAATCTAGGAGATGAAGGCATCAAAATGGACAAGGTTATTGGTAATTAGGTGATTGACATCCAAATCATAGTGAAGAAACCTAAAAAGGCAAGACAAGATATGAATGATTCCCTAAAAAGGAGAAAGGAAATTGTCATTCAAATAAAACCATTTTCATACGAAGAAGTTGAGAGTAAAGGATTGTGTGAACCAGTCAATCTAAATGACAAAGCATATGTTAATTTTCTTGACAAGAACAAACTCCTAAATAAAGAAATAAGAGGACTAAAAAAAGAGAACATGAAATCCAATTAGTAAGACTATATGAAGTGACTAAAAAAAAGAAGAAATCTAAAGAAGATAGGACTATGGTTGAAGAAGAGAAAAGGGTGATGGCTACTAGACTTGAAGAAAGGATATCTGATGTGTAGAAGCTCACAAATACACAACTAGACATGGTGAATCAACTAATGCTTGTAAATCATGAATTGAATCACAAGATGTGGAAAATGAAAATATCAAATCATAGAAGGACATACTAAGGAATAAACTAAAAGTTGAGACAAAATCTATGGAGAAATTTGACAAACTAAAAGAGGCAATCAAGTACTTTGAAGAAATTATGAAGTCATTAAACATTTCTAATGAATTAAGACATTCATGCACTTAGAAAGGAGAATCATCTAGGAATGGAGAAACAAGGAATGCAAAGTCAAAGGAAAAACCAACATGCTATCACTATGGAAAACTTAGTCACACTAAAAACATCTGTAGAAGAAAACATGGTATGCACAATTCTAAACCTAAGTTTATTGGTTACTATTTTTACTGCAAGAAATAAGGGCATAAAATACATACGTGTAGATCAAGACTAAGGAATAAAACTACTACACCTAAATTTGAAGGATATTGCTATAACAATACAAAATATCAATATTGAGCACATGAATTAAGATCATAGACAAAATGTTATTGGATAAATTAGAGGAAGAATTATGCACCTAATAATGCTTGTTCCAAAAGTAAAAGTTTGGGCATCAAACAAAGAATTGCATGAATCAAGTACATTTTAAAAATTAGACAAAAGGCAAAGGCAAAAGCAAAGTGGGCATTGAGAAAATTAAGAAGGAAATGAATGAAAAATGGAAAAAGAGAGAAGAAGATGGAAATAGGGGAGAAAATAGAGTTGAGGTCACTTAATATAATGGAGAAGGTGATCATGTCATCTCATGCTAAGAAATAGAGGTATGCATGGAACTATATACTTAATTTATATATCATACATTAGTTTGTTACATGAAAATTTACCTAAAGTTCATATCTTCATATGTGAAGATGCATAAGAACAAAATTGTGAAAGGTTGCCAAGTGTCAACAAAAAGTGTCTATGTTGACTTAGCATTGCAACATAGACCAAGCACTTCAAAAGAGGAATGATAGAGATTGAGTAATATGGAAGAGACCAAGCTATAATTAAAAGACCTTGTTGAAAGGAATCTGTTGGAAATGATTGAAATGATCATAAGAAAAGTTGTTGGAATAATATATAGAACTGGTAAAGAATGTACTCAATCATTGTTTTGTCATTGATGTCAAACTTGCTACTTGCAGGGATGACAATTGCTTTAGTGATCTAAATACCGTCGATTAGTTGATTGTCAAGGTGGAGGCAATCAATAAGATGTAACTAGAACACCTAGAGAAAGGTTGAAGTTATGATGTTGTAATGAAGTACAAGGATCAGTTAAGCCATTGATGAAACAATGTATTGGATGACATACTAAAAGATACAAAGAATGAGCACACTGAAACATATCAAATATCTAAGGTTTTAGCTAAGTCTTTTGAAAAGCTCAAACTAATTTCATTAGAGAGAAGGAGCCAAGAAAGCTAGTAAGAGCTAAGAAAATTCCTAGTTAAAGTGCCAAGCAAAACCAAGTGCTAAGCAGAACCAAGTGCCGAGCAGAACCAAGTGCCGAGCAAAACCAAGTGCTGAGCAGAATCAAGTGCCGAGTAGAATCAAGTGCCGAGTAAAACCAAGTGCCGAGCAAAACCAAGCGTCGAGTAGAATCAAGTGCCGAGTAGAAGCAAGTGCTGAGTAAAATCAAGTGCCAAGCAGAACCAAGTGCCGAGCATGTATAGGTGCCAAGTAACATAGAGGTGCCAAGCACTAGTAACTCAATAATGTCGAGTTGCTGCATTATTTTAGTAATCAAAGATTCGTCAGATCTAAGCCGACAAAGTTGTTATCTAGAAATCTGTGAATTAAAACGAAGATAAGAATGATGAGTTGGTGGCATAGAACACCATGTAGAACATTTTTAAGATACAACTGGAAAAGTTTCTAGAAGAGAACAAGATATGAGGTAGATACATTGTTTCCTATCTAATCCATTTTGAAAAGAAAAAATTGAGCGGCAAAAGGAAAATCAGACTTCTATATAAGAGGACATAAGTTAATGAAAAAAAGTGAAAAAAAAGGGGATAGTGAGAGAGAGAGCCGTGGTCAAGCATAAAAGCATGAAGTGCTATAGAATGTGCTAAGGAGAAGAAAGCATAGGAACTCTGTTTAAATAGATGACCACAAGAATGATTGCATTGGTAGAATGAGTAATAAGACTCAAGGAGACAAAGCTTGAGAGGGAAACAAGCAGTCAGAGCTGAAGTGATTAAAGCCAAGCATAAGGATTGAACTAAAAGAGTGATCTAAACTTTGCAAAGTATGTTGTAAGTTATATCAGATCAAAAGACCATTATCGTTACTTTCTAGCAATTGTAATAGTAAGATAAATCCTATGGACTTAGGTTGGTTTAATAGCCATTAGATAAATCCTTTAATAGGGTGACATTCCAAGTGAATGTTCTAAACACCTTTAACCAGGCGCATTCCTAACAGTATGGTGAAATCCTCTAACAAGGTCACATTTAACAATGTGTTGTAAGCCTTTAACAGGGCAGACTTTTAACAGGGCATCACTTTAGAAGAGCGAGAATCAAGTAGCATGTTACTAGTGGTTTTTTTCAAATTGGGTTTCCATGTAAATCTTGTGTCATGTGTCGATCTTGAATGTTTTATCTTTGCATGTTGATTTATAGTAATTTGCTTATATGACTCATTTAATTTTGAATAGATGAAAAGGGTATGGATTCATTAAAAAGGTATTAATAGGGCATTTCGACCTTGAATAACTAATTCACCCTCCCTCTCAGTTATTCTAAAAGAATTCTAACAATCGGTATCAGAGCTTGACTGCTAATTCAGTTTAAAGGGACTACTAGCAGAAAAGATCAAGATGCCAAAGAGAGAAGTTCCCAAGCTCAACAAAGACAACTTTTTTGCATGGCGAAGTTTGATGAAGCTACATCTTGAATCCATAGGAGATTATGCCCAAAATTAAATTGTCACTGAAAATGTAGATCCAACAGGTGTTCCTACTACTGAAGACATGAAAAACAAGCAAGAACACAACCAGACAATGCTAGAAATTGCCTCTGCACTCAGCTATGATGAATTTGATGATATCAAAGGATGTGACACTACATTCAAAATGTGGAAAGCCGTATCAAACATCTATGGAGGAGATCAGAATGTACAAAGAGCAAAAAGAGAAAGTCTCAGAGGAAAATTTGATGACATGAAAATGGAAGAAAATGAGAATGCTGCTCAGTATGGTGCAAGAATAAAGGAAGTGGTAAGTGCAATAAGATGCTTTAATGGTCAACTGGATGAAGATACTGTTAATAGTAAGTTCTTAGGAACCTTTCTCCCTATCTATGCTATTAGAGTATCAGCAATACAAGAGCTAAGATGTATACCAGGAAATAATCTAAGTTTTGAAGGTATAATAGGTAGACTCACTGCATTTGAGTTATCTAACTTTGACAACTACAAACCTAAAAAATGCTAAATCTGATTTTAAGGCCAAGTTATCACTGAAAGATGCCAAACAGATGAAATCAAGGAAAGGAAGAAAAATGAAGTATTTATCTAGTGATAGTAGCACTGATGAGGAAGATGTGGAACAATTGGAAGCATTGCTCGCTAGAAGATTTCATAGGGGCAAAGGAGAATTCAAAGGTAAGATGCCTATCATTTGTTTCAATTGCAATGAAGTAGGTCATATTGCTGCAAGATGTCCATAGAATAAGGATTCCAAGGAAGGCAAAAAATACAAGAACAGAAGAGATGATGACAAGAGAGATTACAAAGAAAAAGGTAAGAAGTGTTATATTGTTGAAGAAAATTCTGATGACAATGATGATGAAGTTGTTTATGTAGCCATGAAGGACCAATATGATGAAGAAGAAGCCACAACACTGGTGACATGTATAAACAAGAATGATTGATGGATCATAGACAATGGATGCTCACATCACATGATAGGAGACAAAAGTAAGTTTGTTAACTTTACTCAGTATGATGGAAATAGTGTTAGATTTGGTAATGATGCTCCATGTCAAATCAAAGGAAAAGGTTCCATTAAGCTCACAAAAAAAATTTCATGTGACAATGCATACTATGTTGAAGGATTAAACTACAATTTATTGAGTGTCTCACAATTAGGCAATGTAGGTTGCAAAGTGGAATTTGAAAACAAAACTGCAAAAATCTATGACAATGATGGTAAACTGATAGGAAAAGGAGAACAAACAAAGAGTAATTTGTTTTACCTTGATATGGAAGATGTTTCTTATCTACTTGCAAAATTTGATGATGAATGGTTATGGCATAGAAGATTATGTCATGTCAACCTTGAAAATCTAGTCAACATCAGTAGAATGAAGAAAGTCAGAGGTTTAACAAAATTAAAGAAGCTTGATAATATCATGTGCAAACAATGTCAGCTAGGAAAGATGACAAAATCAAGTTTCAAAAGCAAAAACTATACATCTAAAGAGATACTTGAGTTAGTTCACACTGACTTATGTGGTCCAATGGAAATACAAAGCTATAGAGGAGATAAATACATAATGTTATTTGTTGATGACTATTCCAAGATGATGACTGTTATGTTCTTAAAACAAAAATCTGATGCTTTTCAAATGTTTAAGTGGTATGTGGCTAGAGTTGAAAAGGAAACTTGAAAAATCTTGAAATGCCTAAGATCAGATAGAGGTGGTGAATTTACATCAAATGAATTTGAGATATTTTGTAATGACAATGGAATCAAAAGACAAACGTCAGTTCCTAGAACTCCCCCACAGAATGGAATTGCTGATAGAAGAAACAGATCTGTAATTAACTATGCCAAAATATTAATGATGGAAAAAAATGTTGCTCTAAAATACTGGAGAGAGGCTATAAGCGTAGCTGTTCATACACTAAACTGAGTACAAGTCAAGAAAGGTACAAATATAACACCTTTTGAATTATGGTATGGTTACTCACCAAATGTAAAACATTTCAAAGTGTCTGGTTGCAAATGTTTTATCCTTAAAGATGTTAGAAATGGAAAATTTGATGCAAAAAGTGATGAAGGTATATTTCTTGGTTACTCCACTAGAAGTAAGGCATATAAGTGTTTGAATATTAACACTAACAAAATTGTGAAAAGTGCAAATGTAAATTTTGATGAGCACACAGAAGTCCAAGCTGAAATACCAAAAAAAATGGAAGAATACATAACCTTTGTATATTCTTACGAAGGAATGACTGCTGATGAGGATGATGTCAATCAAATTGAAAATCAACAAGTGTCAATTTCAGCCGATTCACAACCAATGAATGCCGATTTGCATTCAGAAGCCGAGTTACAGAATGAAGAAAATGCACAACCTGATTCTGAAGATAGCATACATGATGAAGAAAAACTTGACAATGAAGTGCATAGTGATCCTAAATCCAAAAGATCAAACATGGAAACAAGGACAGAACCAAGATTATCCAAATATGTGAAAAGACATCACCCTGCTGAACAAATAATTGGTGACAAAGATGCAAGACCAATGATAAGGAATAGACTAAGACATGAATAATGTCTGATTAGCCAATCTGAACCCAAGACAGTACATGGCACATTACAAGATGATGACTGGTATAAAGCTATGGAAGAAGAAATTGATCAAATAAGAAAAAATAAAACCTGGAGTTTGGTTCCCAGACCAAATGACAAGAATGTGATTGGCACCAAATGGGTATTCAAAAACAAACTAGATGAAAATGGTGAGATTACCAGAACCAAAGCTAGATTAGTATGCAAGGGTTACACTCAAGAAGAAGGAATAGACTATGGAGAAACATTCACTCCTGTTGCTAGAATGGAAGGAGTAAGAACTTTACTTGCATATGCTACCTACAAAGATTTTAAAGTCTATCAGATGGATGTAAAATTTGCCTTCTTAAATGGTATACTAGAAGAAGAAGTCTACATTGAACAACCAGAAGGATTTGTTGATGAAAACAATAGGGATATGGTGTGTAAGTTACACAAAGTACTCTATGGTTTGAAACAAGCACCTAGAGCATGGTATGGGAGACTTCACAAGTATCTAGTGCAAATTGGATTTGAAAGAACTGATGATAACAACAACATGTACATCAAAGCTGAAGAAGGTAAAGACATTATTATATCTAAAATTTTTGTGGATGACATAGTATTTGGTGGTAAGGAAGTACTTTGCAAAGGCTTTGTTGACAAAATGAAACATGAATTTGAGATGTCTATGTTTGGAGAAATCAAATTTTTTGTTGGATTGCAAGTACATCAACTCAAACATGGAATACTTATTACACAATCAAAATACATCAAAGAAATTCTTAAAACATTTGGATTGGAGGAATCCAAACCAGTCAACACACCAATGGCCACAGGAAATAAGCTATCCAAAAATGATGAGTCAGCTGAAGTCAATCAAACAATGTACAGATCCATGATTGGAAAACTACAATATGTTGTACATAGTAGACCAGACATAGCATTAGCAGTTGGAATAGTGGCTAGGTTCTCTGCTAATCCTAAAGAAAATCATCTCATAGCAGTAAAAAGAATAATGAGATATCTCAAAGGGACTAATGACTTTGGTCTATACTACAAAAAGAATGGAAAATTTGAACTCAATGCATGTACAGATGCAGATTGGGGAGGAAACATTGATGATAAAAAAAGCACAAGTGGAGGTGCATTATTTCTAGGCAAAAGGCTGGTTACCTGGACTAGCAAGAAACAAACATGTATATCCCAGTCCACTACAAAATTAGAATATGTGGCAGCTGCAGTCAATTGTACAAAAATTATATGGCTCACACATCTATTGAATGAAATGAAAGAAGAAGTAACAAAATCGATGATATTGTATTGTGATAATACAAGTGCTATAAACATATCCAAAAATCCAGTGATGCATAGAAAAACCAAGCATATTGCAATCAAGTATCATTATGTCAGAGAATTGGTAGAAGACAAACAAGTGAAGTTGGAATACATTCACACAAAGGAACAAACTACAGATATCTTCACCAAACCATTGCCCAAGGATGCCTATGAATATCTTAGAGGCAAGTTGGGGGTTATACCCCTAAGTCAAGTAGTTTAAGGAAACAAGGAAGCTGCCTTGCATCAATAGGAATAAATCATTGAAATATTAATAGGTTGATGCAAAGAATGAAAGTAGGAACAGACACTCCAAATCATTCACAAGCATGGTGATAGAGGGAGAAAAACAACAAGAAGCCAAAGCTTATATACTACATCTATGGCATTTATGTCAAAGAGGGAGAAATATGTAGAAAATTGATCAATGCAAAGAAAGAGGGAGATATATGTGATCAGTAGTGAAAATGCAGCAAGCTAACATATACAATCTTGGTGGTAACTGAATTGATTACTTGATCAGTTTGGTTTTCCATCAATGCCAAAGAGGGATATTGTTGGAAATGATTGAAATGGTCATAAGAAAAGTTGTTGGAATAATATATGAAACTGGTAAAGAATGTCCTCAATCATTGTTTTGTCATTGATGTCACACTTGCTACTTGGAGGGATGACAATTGCTTTAGTGAAATAAACAAACACAATCTAATCCAGAAAACTCAGTACTTTACAAATGGATTGTGGAAATCTGTTACTGTTAATTGCTTTAGTGATCCAAATACCATCGATTAGTTGATTGTCAAGGTGGAGGCAATCAATAAGATGTAACTAGAACACCTAGAGAAAGGTTGAAGTTATGATGTTGTAATGAAGTACAAGGATCAGTTAAGCCATTGATGAAATAGTGTATTGGATGACATACTAAAAGATACAAAGAATGAGCACACTAAAAAATATCAAAGATCTAAGGTTTTAGCTAAGTCTTTTGTAAAGCTCAAACTAAGTTCATTAGAGAGAAGGAGCCGAGAAAGCTAGTAAGTGCCGAGCAAAACTAAGTGCCAAGTAGAACCAAGTGCCAAGCATAACCAAGTGTCGAGCAAAACCAAGTGCCGAGTAGAATCAAATGCTAAGCAGAATCAAGCGCCGAGTAAAACCAAGTGTCAAGCAAAACCAAGCGCCAAGCAGAATCAAGTGCTGAGTAGAATCAAGTGCTGAGTAGAATCAAGTGCTGAGTAGAACCAAGTGCTAAGCAGGTATAGGTGTCGAGTAACATAGAGGTGTCGAGCACTAGTAACTCAATAATGTCGAGTTGCTGTATTATTTTGGAAATTGAAGATTCATCAGATCTAAGCCAACAAAGTTGTTATCTAGAAATATATGAATTAAAAGGAAGATGGTGGCACAGAACACCATGTAGAACATTTATAAGATAAAACTAGCAAAGTTTCTAAAAGATAACAAGATATGGGGTAGATACATTGTTTCCTAGCTAATCTATTTTGAAACCCTAAGATTGGAAAGGAAAAATTGAGCGGCAAAAGGCAAATCAGACTTCTATATAAGAAGACATAAGTTAATGAAAAAAAGTTAAAAAAAAAGGGGATAGTGAGAGAGAGAGCCGTGGTCAAGCATAAAAGCATGAAGTGATGTAGAATGTGCTAAGGAGAAGAAAGAATAGGAACTCTGTTTAAATAGACGACCACAAGAATGATTACATTGGCAGAATGAGTAATAAGACTCAAGGAGACGAAGCTTGAGAGGGAAACAAGTAGTCAGAGCTAAAGTGATTGAAGCCAAGCATAAGGATTGAACTGAATGAGTGATCTAAAATCTGCAAAATATATTGTAAGTTATATCAGGTCAAAAGACCATTATCGTTACTTTCTAGCAATTGTAACAGTAATATAAATCCTATGGACTTAGGTTGGTTTAACAACCATTAGATAAATCCTTTAATAGGGTGACATTCCAAGTGAATCTTCTAAAGACCTTTAACCAGGCCCATTCCTAACAGTTTGGTGAAATCCTCTAACAAGGTCACATTTTTAAGTGTGTGTTAAGCCTTTAACAGGGTAGGCTTTTAACAGGGCATCACTTCAGAAGAGTGAGAATCAAGTAGCATGTTACTGGTGGTTTTTCTCAAATTGGGTTTCCATGTAAATCATTGTGTCATGTGTTGATCTTGAATGTTTTATCTTTGCATGTTGATTTATAGTAATTTGCTTATATGACTCATTTAAGTTTGAACAGATGAAAAGGGTATGGATTCATTAAAAAGGTATTAATAGGGCATTTGGACCTTGAATAACTAATTCACCCCCCCTCTCAGTTATTCTAAAAGAATTCTAATAGAATCAACATCGATTAAGACAACTAGTTTCCACCTACCTAGGTACACAACATTAATTCAAACCCTAAATTGATCAAAAGAAGGTATATAATGAATCTTGAAGACATTAATACATACATTACATTCAGATTTTTTAAAGCATAGAGTGATTTGGACAAAGAGGCTTGAATAAGTGAAGAAATGAATTGTTTCAAGTATCCAGGGAAGAAAGAACTTCAAACACTAACTAAAATCATGCAAACTTCATCAACCACTAAAATGAGTCAAGAGGTTAGAAGAATTCAATTAGTGAAGAGTGACACTTTTCCTTGACCAAATTTTTGTACTATTCTAGAGATTTCTATGAAAGGAAACTTAATGAGTGCACTATCTTTAATACCTAATGTAGGATACTATGAAAGTAGGGAAGCATATGAGAAGTTGTGAAATGGAGGAATTTTGAAGGATGAATTCAAAATTTTTGAAAGGAAAGCGTTAAATTGTGCCCTAGAATTCCCAAAGAATTTCAAGGTTGAATGGATTAAACTTATTCTAAGAAAAATCCATGACATGAAGTATTGGTTATAGAATGGACTAGTGGAGATCATGAAGACAATTATTTATAGGGTTACAGGATATCCAACCCTAGATAAGAAGAAAATCATGCGAAGCCAGAGTTGTGAAGAAGTTGACACAAACACTGGAGCTAAGTGGAATAGACATGGTTTGTCCATCATAAAAATCTTTGATCCACTAATAGAACTTGCACTGAGGGTTATATCTCACAAATTCTATCAATCGAGAAAATTGAAAAATGTTCCTTGTATGGTTGTGGATCAAGTGTGGAATATTGTAATGAAATATCATGAGTATGATCTTACTGAGCTACAAAGACACAACTTGTAGAAAATATATTATCCATAAGAAAAGAGAAGAATTCGATATGTGAGTTTGGTTCCCTCATTGTGTGTATTTTATTTTATATCCAGAAGTATTTTCCTAGTATTGATAATGTTGTATGGGAGAAAGATAGACCAATGACAAAACATATTAATGAGTATATCACTCAACCGAGAGAGAATTTTGAAAATGTAATGGATACTTATTTTAATGTATTCAAGAAAAGGATAGAAAGGAGAATGAATATACCTAAAAAGATGGTCACAAAGTATTATAGTGGAATATATTTTATTGTGGATATAGACAAAACTTTTTTATAGGCAAAAAAGTTGAGGATGGCTTGGTTACAACGTTTTGACTATGAGATAGATAGTGATGCAGTAAGTGAAAAAATTGATGCACTACTAAAAGAAGAGATAGATGCTAAGGCCAAACCTTTTGGGAGATATGAATAAGCTAAAAAAAGAATTATTGTGAATATCAAGATAGCTTCCAAGGAAAAGAAGAGGAATAAAATGATTGAAGATTTAGAATCAAAACTGGGCACCCTAGGCAAGGGAAAATAACCATTATAATTGACACAAGGTCTGTGTGAAGATGAAGAACAAGAAAATGGTGATGAGGAAGAGAAAGAAGAAGGTGAAAAGGGTAAAACTCTGGATATTATCATGCCACCAAGAAAGAAGGTCATAGAATAAAGAAGAAGCCGACAATGACACCTCTCTCTATTCCACCACCATACAAGCCAAGGAATAGGGTAGCTGCTAGTGTCAAGCATTCTATAAAGAAAAAAGCAGTAGAGGCTACCGATCCCATTACCCCTAAAACCAAAAGAATGAGATTGGTTATAGGACCAGCTAAAGGGTCATCTAAATATATTTAAGAGGTATGTGCAAATATATGAGGATCTTCAGGATTGCCAAACTTTAGATTTGTAAAGTATGATAGATTAGACAATGTAGATTAAACTAAGATTAAGGAGGCTATAGTAGAAATGATTTCTAATCATAAGTTATCTCTTAGAAAAATTGAGAGGATACCCAAATATTTATTTGAGAGACTAGAAAGAAGATGGCAACATGTAGAAATAGAGGAGAAAAAGATAAGAACTAACACATTAGTTAGAGTTATGCTTGATCTATCATAGGAGCAACAAGACACATTTTTGGACTAGTATAGGAACATATTTTTTCTTAAGTATATAAATTTTTTGTTACTATAAAATAAAGAGGAAGCTATACAATAGCAAGATGAGTTGATTTGGAAAAGCATTTTTGGGTTAACAATAAAGACATTAGAGACATAAACTACAAACATCAAAGATGATTATAGTGATGGAGAAAGATTAGGTGTGTTAAGTCTATAAGGCAACATGTCCCATATACATGCTAAAACTTTGATACTCTAGAGGCCAAGCAGTCAAGGCTCATAGATACATAGGTAGATGGTGAAGAGAAGGAAACAAGTGTAAATATGTTGGTAAACAGTTTGTTCTCCTATTGTGGTTTACAACCCAACTCTTCTGATACCCAAGGTTTGGAGAAACAAAAGGATGTCACCAAAAAATGAGTTAGTGTACGTGTTATATCAATGTCCTCTAAATTATAATGTACAACTCCCTTAGGACTTGTAATTATGTGAAATGAATATGTCTTTCTTAGATCAAAATTTTATGATAGAATAAGCTATTAACTTAAGAGCAGTAAAGGCTGACTAAATTGCTTGTAGATCCAAACAACTTAGGAAAAATGGATTTGTATAACCTAGAACCCCAAATGGAATGTTTATCATGAGTTATATTGCATCACTTCTATCTAGCTTCTAACTACACTCTATCTCTACTTATGCAATCATGATTGTTAACCCTAACAAAGAAAAACAATAAGAGGGAGAGATGAAACATAATCATATATGGATAGTAAATGGAATTACTTATACTTCTAACACCATGATGAAATGGAATTCAAAAGGAGATAATAGAGCCATACACAATTTTCATTCAACTCTTCATGTAGAAACTACTTTAAAACCAAGTGGAACAACAAAACCTTCAAAACAAATGTAGGTAGATGGAACTACAAGACCAATTCACAATCAAGTTTTTTGACCTTTTCATTATCAGAAGAAAATTCATTTATAGATTTGGCTATTAAACCCATTCATCACTTCATAATCCAATAGTCATATAATGAAAATAAAATATGGTTAAAACATGGAAAGATCAATTATGTAACATCATATTGACCTATGGCATCTTTTCCAATGGTGAATTTGATCCTATTGCACCCCTGAGAATGCCTGGCAACTTTTTATCTTCCTGGGGCTTCAAAAAAACTTATAAAAGTCACCATTTCCTTCATATTCTTCTATTGGCACCAAATCCATGTAATTTGTATCTCAATGGTCACATCAAGTTTAAATCTCTGTCATCTATCTCCTATCAATGATCATGACTTAAACATGGAAACCCTTTCATCTCAATCCTTATCACATCTTTGTAACGCTCCATCTTCCAATAATTTTAAACTTTGTGATGATGTGATGACTAACTATTATTTCATTTTGAAGCTTCATAGATAAAGACCCTAACTATTAATAAAACCTTGTGATGTTGCATTAGCCCTTAACCGAATTATTTTGATTATTTTTTGCACCCTCACAACTCAAGATTCTAACTAAGTATTTAACCATACAAAGCCATGAATAAAGAACTTTGATATTTTTCCACCTTAACTCTAGGTTACCCTTAACCATGCATCATGGATTGATAACTATGAACTTAACTATTTTCTCATTTATTGTTGTCTCACAACCTTAAAAATCTTCAATGCTTTCTAGCCTGCAACATTGAGATAACTGTTATCTCATAGCTTCAGAAGACTATATTGACATGTGCTCAATTTCTTTATGAATTAGGGCCCCACTAAGACACATGTCTAATTCTTGTATTCTTGCTTTGGTTATTCATCATGCATCTTTGAAAAGAGAGAAAGCAACAGGAATTGATCTACTTTTGATCAATGACTTCCATGAAGTGAAAATCTTTTATAATAGTCAGAAACTTTAACTAACCTGAGCATTCCATCTAGACAACTTATTCTAATGCATTCTATTTTGTAGCTAGTAGCTAAATCTAGTCCCAACATCTCCACATGTTGAATGCTAGCATTCTTTCTTTGGTTATTTTTTGTATAACTTTATAAAGTGAGAAAATGGTAGGTATTAATCTTTTAAGGTCTATCAGCTAGGAAGATGCATTATTTGATATTTCTTGGAAACTAAAGAGAGGTCTAAAGTTATAGGTGTCATCTTGTTGCTTCCTAACAAAATGAAATCTTAACTCGTCTCTTATCCTTGTGAAAACATGAATACATGCCTTTTCTCCTTGACAACCTTAACCTCAAGTTACTCTTAACTACCAACGATGATGTGATGAAGAACTTTTGCTGCTTCACTATCTTAACTCAAGGTTAAATTTAACTATTTGTGAAGATGCAATAGCCTTAGATCTTAATTGTCATGTTAACCCTTCATGCCATTGCAACTTAATTTTTTTAAAGTTAGAGTTAAGTCATGACCTTTGATTTAATCCTTATCTGATGGCTAGGAATCCATCTCTAAGGGAAATTAACCATTCAACTTGTGATGTAGAGATTCAAGTTTATTTTGCACCATTTATTTGATTTTTATCTTCACCCTTACAACCTTTGACCAGGTTTTTCCACCATTGCTAAATATTTGAGCTCTTCCTCTACATTGGATCTGAATGCTTTGCCTTCTAACTTTTTGATCTGCATCATATCATCTAGTCTTGATATCAATGTTCTCTACTTCCTTTTTCTTTGAATATAAGAATGATCTTCTTTTTTAATGCATCCCATTTTCACAATGAACACTTGATCAAAGCATTTGGGTTTCAAAACAACTTCACTCTCATCTAGGAAATACATAGAATTACCCTCCTTTCCTAATCAAATAATATAAATGAATGCATTGGATTAATTTTGAATGCCCACCTAGGTGCACAAAAAGGATAGATGAGAGGGGAAGTTCCTTAAGTTAAATCTATACATAGACATGACATCACATTGACTCAACCCTAATCCTAAGAGTTTGAAAAATATAGAGGAACTAAAATCATAGCAACAACTAGCTCTAACTTAGGAATCAGGCATGTTAATGTCTAGGTAGGAACCTAGCAATCTTTGGTTTTTCAAAAAAAGGTGACAACTTGGCATGGAAAAGAAAAAACTAATCTATGAGAGCAACAACAAAAAACTAAGAAAATTAGAAACTAAGATAAAGCAAATTGCATGAAATAAAAAATCTACCTAACTAGCTACTATGTAGTGGTTACCTACTTTAGTTTTGCATTTGATATGACTTCAAATACTATCCATTGTAAGAACATGGTAGGAGTTCTCCACTGGGATATGCCAACTTGAAATAATTGTTCTAGTTTACTTGCATGATATGAAATGGCACTTTTCACAATGACTAAAACTCAAAGTGCATAACTCATAGTTCATGCCTCTTATCCCACAATAGGACCCAATCATCTTCCATGAATTTCCTTGGTCTTGCTCTTTTATCAAATAACCTTTTAATTCTCCCTTGATGTTCACTGATTTTATTTACCATTTCTTCTCTTTCCTCGTATAACTTGGTGAAATACACAATTCTCCTTTCTAATCCATCTTTGCATATACCATCTTCAATCATAGTCTTCAATTTACAAGTGGCAAGCTCTAGAGGCAATGAAATGTTAGCTTCTACTTCATAAACTAACTCAAAATGTGAGATATGAATTGCTCTTTTAGGTGTGGTCCTATCTTCCCATAACACATCATGTATCTTCTTGTGTCAACTTCTCTAATTATCTGAGACCAGCTTCTTCAAGATATTAATTAGATTCTTATTGATAGATTCAACCTATGCATTTTTGTAGGATAATAGTTAGAGGAATGACCAATTTGGATACCGTTATCATAAAAAAATTCAACAATTTGTAAGGAAGAGAATTAATATGTATTGTCCATTATCCATTTCATAGGATTTCCAAACTTGGCAAATATATGTTCTTTAAGAAATTCATGCACTACTTCTAACAAGGTCTTCTTCATTGGCTTGGCTTCTAGCCATTTACTAAAATAATTTGTGGTAGTCAATGTGTAAGAGTTTCCTTGGCTTTAAGGACGACTAATTGGGCCTATAAAATTTAACCCCCATTTGTGAAAAGGAGCTTTAATCACCACTAGCCTAAGAGGCAAGACAACTAAGTGAGGTTTACCAATAAACATTTTACATTTCTCACAATTAGAAACCCACTTATATGTATCCTTAAACATTCTAGGCCAATAGTAGCATTGCCTCAAAATTTTGAATGTAGTGAAAATGGAAGAGAAATATCCTCCACATGCTTCATCATGGAAAGATCTTACAAACTTCACTTGCTATTCCTTACAACACATCTTAGAAGTGTACCATTAATATTTTTCTTATACAAGACATCATCATGAATTACATACCTTAAGGATTTTGTTTTTAGATCTCTCCTCTTCTTAGCACTTAATCTATTAGGACACTAACCATAGGTTAGAAAGTATGCAATATTTCAAAACCAAGGATCTTGAAGGTTGACCATGAGGACCTTTGGCATATCTTCTACTTCAACTTGCTGATCTTCTGCCAAGGATTTACAAAGTCCATTTCCTCTCACAAGTTTGGTTGGCTTAATTTATATTTCATATTCTTGGACCTTTGCTATCCAAACTCATCTATTATTGCAACCAACCTCTTGTTGTGTCAAGATACTCTTAATTGTAGTATTAGGCACATATATCATTGAATGGGAATGCAACACATAGAATTTGGAATTCTTGAGTGCTCTCACCACTACAAATGTGATGAGAGACATTTACAACCTATTTAATACCATATTCTAATCCATTTCATGCACTTTCCTACTTACTTTCCCATTCCATTTCCATCCCATTTCGACCCATTTTACTATTTTAAGTTGCATATTGTTTAAAATATATTAGTATTTAATAAATTTTTGGGATTTAAATATGGAAAATGCATTATTGATTTCTTTTACTAATTATTATAATTACAACATGTTGATTAATGAGTGTAGATGTTCCTATCACCTATTTTACAAGCTCTCCATATTACACTTTGGACAAAGAGCTAATGTATGTGGTTGATAATTAGAAGATCATTTCTATTTACCACATTATATTAGTACTATAGCTACATTTATTAGCGTGACAACAAAATCATCTATGTAGTTCCATTTATCAGCTTATTTACTATTAAAAGATGATTTTACCATCTTACTTTATGGGTAAGAAATCTGCAAAGTATTATTACGTGAGATTCAAGGGAGTTGTTACTTCCAACATTTTATAACTCCTTTTATATCTAAATAAAGGAGGGGAGTCAATTTTTCTATATAGTGCAAAATGTGCAAACCATTTCATGCCTAAATCTACTCCTTTATACAAAACAACAAAACCATTGTATATCTTAGTTTTATATTAGTGGTTTTAGTCTGCATAGGTTACTAGTTTCTTGGCCTCTAGAAAAACATAGAACATCTATTTTTGTATGCACTATGTATGTGCTATATACATAAGCAATGTATTATGAAGATGTAAAGGACAATCCTATACTGTTTATGAGAAATTGAAAAACTATCTACTATGTTGAGCAATCCCATGTTCAACATTGTCCATCTTACCACCTAATGGAGTGAGGAGGGGGCACACTTCTTGGGATGTCTAGTGTGTTTTATGCTTTTTATTTTAGTATGGTATGTCAGTGCTTCATTAATATAGAGCTTTGTTTAAACTAGTAATTAATTCAATTGTTATTTCTATATTACTTGGTGATATGATTTGCATTAATAAAATATAATTATTGTTTCCTTGTCATTTGAATTACTAATGTTTTATCATAGTTTTGATACACTGAAAAGAAGTAATTGTATTGTTATTGCTGCTATAGAAAGATGTTTTTATTTTTGTTATTTTTTATTGTCTACATTATTTTAGTAGGTTTCATTCAAGTTCCTATCATAGGAAGTGATAGTTCATGTCATGATTTTATTTAGTTTTCCATAGGTTCATTTTCATGTGTTTTAGCTACATCCATAATCTCTTAAATCACAACTATCATCCCTTGATAGCATATTGCTCAGACACCTTTCACAAGCTTACGTTCTTGGATTGACATGTATAGACCAGCTGAACTTCATAGTAAATTGTTAATTCTTTTATAATATTTGCCCCAGTGTTGGCCTATCAATATGCATATTTCTCCATTTGTGAGTATTTGAATTCTTGATTCTTCAATAGAATACTCATGGAAGCAATTGGGGCTTGTATTCCTTCTTTGTTTTCCTACATTAATATAGATGAAATGATATGCTCTAATGCATAGCAATATATGATGAACTCCTTAGTATAGTCTGGATGAACAATACTAGGGGCTTTGGCAATAACACCTTTGATGTCTTCAAAAGATTCTTTTCCAATATCACTCCATTTGAAAGCCTTATTACCATTCATCATATCTATTATACACTTGACTATTTCAGAGACACCATAGACAAATCTCCTTAAGAAATTTACCTAGCCAAAGAAAGACTTTACTCCAATTTTGCTCAATGATAGACTTAATTGTTGAATGACTTTAACTCTATCTACATCAATTTTAGCCCCTTCTTGAGAGACAATGTGACCAAGTAGTTGTCATGCCCAAAAAATACGAGGGAAAAAACACATGTAATTTTTTTTTTTTTTTTTTTTAAGTTTATAATTAAGTTCACTAAGTTTGATAAATTTAAATCAACAAAGACATAGGTGCATGGCAAAACAACAACATGGTTCTCCTAACAGTGTCCTGACATATCCTTTTAAGTTTATGAATAAGGAGTATGAATAGATCGTTAAATCTGAGTATTCGTTACTAACTTGATTTCAATATTTGTTTCATTATTAAATTGATTTTTAAACAAGAAAAAAATTGATCTATTACAAACCATTAAAATCAAAAGGACTAACTAATGAATATAATCATCTAATCATCAAATACCGAACTTTATTTAAAACTAGCGTAACAATTTATGTCTTAATCTAACTAACATTACATAGTACTTTTTCTTCTTATTAAATTAATAACAATTAAAATAATTTGAAATCCTCCTTTCTAACTAATAACCTTATTCAACGTAATTAAGAAAAATAACAAAATTAGCATCTAACTCTATTAACATTTAGCATTAATTAATTTGAATATCCAAAAATCTAATTTAACAAATACTAACTACTCTTGACTAATAAAAAAAAAAATTCAAATATTCAAATAATAATAATAATAATTACCTAGCAATAACTAACCAATCTAAATCTTCTAACCTCTAACTTAACCAACATACAAAAAT
Organism: Cupressus sempervirens; assembly: GCA_028749045.1. Classification (NCBI taxonomy): domain Eukaryota; kingdom Viridiplantae; phylum Streptophyta; class Pinopsida; order Cupressales; family Cupressaceae; genus Cupressus; species Cupressus sempervirens. The sequence continues at coordinate 85,011,474 of CM053791.1, read as the reverse complement.
CATATGACAACTAATTAATTAATACTAATTTAAATATAGTTAAAGTATATCTAAACTAACAAAATGTATTGAATACATAAATTTAAAGTAACTTAGCCAGATCTAATTACCATGTAACAATTTAAAACTAACTAAGAAAGAGAAAACAACTAAACATACATCATTATTAAACTTTTAAACAAATACTAATACTAATTACTAATTTAAACTAACTTACATGACAAAAAGCCTTTATTAAAGCTACAAACTAACCTAAACTACTTTCTTACACCTAACTTAGTCCAACCTTCCTACAATAATACTAATTTACTAACAAAATAAGAAAAAAAACCTAAACTACCTATACACATCTCAAAAGAATGGGGCTCGCTAACCCAAGCATAGGCCACACAATAAATGTCCTCTCCTCTATCCTGGTTGCCTACCCAAGGAAATGATTAAGGAGTGAGGGTTTGTCAAATCAATAATGTCCAAGTCTATGCATTAACAACCACTACTATTTATTTTTACAATAACTCCTAACCTCCTGCTAGGCTCACGTGAGCTTTCCTTATCATGGAGGACATGCAACCTGAGTTGAGGAGTATGTCAAGTGGTGGAGACAAGGAGTAAAATAAGAAAAGGGGTGTTGATGACTTTTAAATTAAGCCAAAATGAATCTGCATTTTCAACTTGCACTAAGGAAAATTGATCAAGATTTCTATCATGTCAACTTGGGGCATGTGGGGTGACATGATGCAGGCCTTAATTTCCAACGCCTAGCAAGATAAGAGATAAATTTTTAAGTTTTAAAGATTTTTAGGTGAGATGAAAAAGGGGAGAATAGTTATGACAAAAAGTTAAGTGGGTAGAATCCTAGGATAAGAATATATTAGTTAGATACATATTTTATTTATTTAATTTTTTTTTCCTCCATGATATTAATTTATATAAGCAAGGGTTAATTAAGAGAATATAATAGAATATTCTCTGTTCCAACAAAGGGGATTTATTTTTCCTCTCATGTAAAATCCAGAGAGCATTTTTCTCTAGAAAACACACTTTTTTTTTGTAAAGGCTTTATTTTCAAAGTTTATTTTGTCTAAGTATAGAATTTTCCAAACAATTTATTTTTATAATAAGGGGTATACTTTTTTTCCTAAATGAGTTTATAACTTAAAGTCCAATAGTTTGTTTCACGTTAATGCAAGAGTTATTTTATATTCTAATAAGCACAAAAATGAATTGAAATCTCAACCATATCCTTTTTTTCAAACATAATTGAACTCAAAAATTGCATAAATTGCATGTCACCATTTTATCTAATATCTAATACACACGTACATAAACTAAAATACTATAAGAGTCGAATGAAAGCATATTTCTCAATCTCCTTTTCTATTAACCCACTTGGTTCAAAGGTTTAGCTAGGAAAGAACCAGTAAGAAAACTCGACTTTGTTGCCACTTCAACAATAAGTTTAAAATACATTTTACATAGGATTTTCAATCTCAAGGAGAAATCTCCTCAACATAACTAAATTTTAATAAAAAGTTAAATTTCCTTCTTGACCCTTAATGAGGGATTCATTTCAAATTCTGCAATATATTATGGTGATCATGGAGAGAATGAATACTAACTAGGACACAACCAATCATAACATAAAGACAAAATCAGACATTCACTCCCATATCGAGTTTTCACAACAGGTTTGACATTGAACTAAAACTATGGAGAAGGTGGATTTTTCCAATAGGAGATGTCAGACACAACACCAAAACAAGTTCCCTATCGGGGCTAAAACTCAAGAACTTCTATTCTTCCATTCTTACATTCCAAAACTCATATGTGGTTTGTGTTGATGAGTAGGGGCACATAACACCCTACTCTCTCTATTGGAAATATTCAAGATATGATAGGTTACTAAGAGGGGAGGGGTGAATCAGTAACTTTAAAACATTTTTAGTATTTTAACCATATATACTATTCACCATTCATTCATCTAATCTACTGCATAAATGAGAGATCAAACATTCATAACACATGTACATAGTGATTTGGTGACCTAAAAACCTTCCAAATAGAAAGTAAAACTGGGGTGGGGATGATACCCACAAAACTTCGTTACTGTAGTATGAAGTTGGCCTGTTAAGGCTTACATTGACCACTTCTAGTGATCTGCCTGTTAGGAGTATAAAGGACTACTAGGTCCATCTTGTTAGAGGATTTACAAACATACACTTAATAATGCACTTTGTTAGGAGATTTATACAAAGGATATTAAGTCTACCTTGTTAAAGGATTTACAAAACTGATTCACCTGTTAGGATGAAACAGTGGATCTACTTACAAACTTGATTTTCTGATTAGATCCTTGATGTATAGATCACCTTTTGTGATTGATGAATCTTTACTAATCCTTCCAGACCTTGCTGAATACTCTGCTCTTCTGCTGATTTTCTTTCATTCTTCTCAAAACATTATGACTATCTTGATACTCTTCACATACTTCATACAAATGATATAATACATTACATATATATACCATTCCAATAATTAAAATTTCAAGGTCGGCTAAAACATAAGTGTCAGCCAAATAGTAAATAACTCAGGTTCACTGAACTGACTCAGTGACCTTCTGATACTCAGTGTCCACTGCATTACTCGACATTGTCATGCACTTGGTAGAAGTGAAGGCTCGGTCCATACTAATCACCTGACATAGTTCTAAACTTGGTAACCATTGGAGACTTGGTGGATATAGTATCACTCAGTAAAAACTAAATCCTTTGTTTACCTTGCTTTCACTCAGTAAACACTATGCTTCTATTACTCGGTAGACACTATGCTTCCATCACTCAGTAGGCACTATGCTTTCATCACTTGGTAAACATTGAGCTTCTATTACTCGGTAAACATTGTGAAGCTCAGTGAACACTATAAACTTGTTAGACACCGTTGGATTGCACATTCACTTGGTAGCTACACTCAGCTCAATTAACAATTGAATGCTAAGTGATGAATGTACAAGGTAACCACTGAATGCTTGGTATACATTGTAGACTAAGTGATGAGCTTGGTAGCTATATTGATATAGATAAGTGTTGTCATTAATGGCAATAATAACTTAATTGTAACACTCTCTCCCTCTTCTCATCCTAAGAAGAGACTCTACACTATTGGAGTCCAACTAATGGCCTTCCCCCATACATGGCCTCTTTTTCCCTATCTGAGGGTGAGTAATGATAATACACCCATACAATTCCTTCAAAAATTCAAAACAAAACACAAAGGAAAGACATCTAAGAAAGCCAGTTTCCCCTCCCTCCCAAGCATACTCAACACACACACACATACATACATATGCAATAAAATTGAAACATGAAACACAACATGAACAAAATAAGGTGAAGTATTCCTACCTTCAAAATCAGGGTATGGAAAATGAACAAGTTTGAGAAGAGCTTTCTTTCCTCTCCTTCTCCTTCAATTCTCAAAATCCCTCTAAAACTAGAGGTTGGGTGAACAATCAAAACCCTCTCAAAATGCCTCTAAATAAGATTCTAAAATCAACCACCTCTAAAAGCAATAACCCCCCCACTTGCCCAAAATTTGTAGAGGCTTCTAACCCAACTAGACCTAAGGCTATCCTCAAGGTGGGGTTAAGGTCATCCAACTCATGATGGAATTAATCAATTTTCACAACAAAGAAAAAATTGGGTTTTTGAGTGACCACAAAAATCAACAAAAGGGGCTAGGGTGGTGGAAAATGCCCCCAACTCATACCCATACCCCTTGGCTACTTAGATTTCATGTTTTTAGGCCTATAGGATAAATTAGGGACCTAACAATTGCTAGAAAATTTTAGGACTATCTAACAACCTTCAAAATGAAGATTAAACACTAATATGGGCTAGAGGTAATTAATCTTGATTATAAGCTGATTAGAAAAGAAGTCACTAACCTAATCTGACTTAGATCTTTAGGTTACTCAGTTAACCCTAACTATCATGCTAAAATGCAAGTACAATTCATTAGTGTCAAGCGACACTATAAAAACACTGTTATGAAACATTAACATTTACTGATTATAGAATGATACATTCATACATCTCATGATACAAATAAAATATGAAAAAAAGAGTTTCCACAAATGGTACATAGGGTTCAGTTTCATTTCTTTGTTAAATTTCTTAGCTAAAATATCCTACATGCTCATTGCACACATCAATAGCTCAAGAAAATCACATGCATATATGTATATAATGTATTAGGGAAATTGCATAAATTAAAACATTCATCTTTCAAATAATCAGTTGTTTATCTTGTTCTACTCATATCTTCAATCATTAAAATTGCATAATCAAGTGTTAATTATGCATTTACTTACTTCATCAAAATACATGTTCATAAAACATTAAATAATGAAATAAAAAATCTGAAAGTAAACATTACACAACATGAAATAACATAATATGTTTAGTAAATAACATAATATGTTTAGTGTATCCCATAGTGTCTTGACCTATCGAGTCATGAGTATCAAAATAAAAATGTATCAACTATGCTATGATAGGTCGGGGAGAGGCCTCATAGCAGTTTACCTTCTATCACACAAAATATCAATTTCTTAGGACTCAGTGAGACATCATGATCTCTACACCTTTGTAGCACTCTTTCTAAGTCTTTGATGTGATCTTATCTTTTCTTGGAAAAGACTATCAAATCATTTAGGTACACAACAATGATTTTATTCTTCAAATCACCAAAAGCCAAATTTATTGCATGTTGAAATATTGCACCTACATTAATTAAGCCAAAAGTCATCCTACTATATGAAAAAGTACCCCACAGTGTGGTGAATGCTATCTTGTATTGATCTACCTCATCTACTTGGATATAGTTATACCCTTAGAAGCCATCTAACATACACATCATCTTTGAGCTTGCAATAGTTTACAAGAGATGATCCATGTTAGGAAGTGCAAAGTTATCTTTGAGAGAAGCCTAATTTAGATTTCTAAAATCCACAAAAATCCTTATCTCTCCACTTTTCTTCCTCACTAGCACAATGTTAGCTACCCATATAGAGCAATGAACAAGGTATTTGATCACAACCTTCAACATTTTATCAATCTCCTTAAAGATTTCTCCTTCAACTATAGGGTTGTAGTTCCTTTCTATTTGAATGGTGTTACACAATTCTTAAGGGGAATTTCATGTTTGAATTTCCCATCCATGATATTTTTAGATCTTCATAGCTCCAAGAAAATACATCTTGATATTCAATGAGTAATTTCCTGATTTCTACCCTCTCCCTATGTTTATCATTTTTGGACTGATTTGTATCCCTATACTTATTCCATCATACTCATTACAATTTTTTCCTTTCTTATCTCCCTCTCTCTCTTAATGTATGCATCATGCCTATCAAAGAGTTTGTCCAAAGCGATAAGATGAGATGGAATCTTACTACCTTCCAATTGGATACTATCTAGCCTTGGTTTCCTTTTTCCATCTGTCAATGGATGATCACCTGAATGAGTACTTCCTTCAAAATTCAAGCCTATAAAAGTTTTTTCCCCTTCAAAAAATTGTTATATGTGTTTTTCATAATCAAACACCTATCAAGAATCTTCATTATCGAGTACATTAGGCCTAAATAGAACTTCCAATTTATAGATTTGATCTTTGAAGTCTAGATGTGGTAGGAGAAAAGATGTAGATACTACTAAGGAATTAGATATTTAGTTCAAACCCCTTGGTACTACTCTAATTGTGAAAGCATCAAAACCTTCAATCTCATCCCACACCTTATTATGATAAATTTTCAATCTTTGTTTCTTTACTACATATCTGTTCTTCACTTTCTTTACCACCAATTTTTATCTCCTTGAGCTTCCACAAGTCCTATCTTAGAACTCAAAATACATAAGGAATTAGAGTGATTCTTCCCCAATAGAGTTTCCAAAAATGGTTGGCTAACAGTTTGTTCTCTTGTTGTGGTTTACAACCTAACTCTTCTAATACCCAAGGTTTGGAGAAACATAAGGGTGTCACCAAAAAATGGGTCACTATATGTGCTCTATCATTTCCCTCTAAATTACAAGGTACAACTCCTTTAGGACTTGCAATGATGTGCAATGAATATGTCTTTCTTAGATCAAAAGTTTATGACAAAATAAGCTCTTAATTTGAGAGCAGTAAAGGCTAATGAAATTTCTTATTGCCACAAACAACTCAAGAAAAATGGATTTTGATAACCCACAACCCCCAATGAAATCTTTATCATGAATTACCTTGCAAAACTTCTATCTGGCTTCTAACTACAATCTATCTCTACTTATGAAATCATGATTGTTAACCCTAACAAAGAAAAACAATAAGAGGGAGAGAAGAAACAATATCATGTATGGATAGTAAGTGGAATTATTTATACTGCTAACACCATCATGAAATGGAATTCAAAAGAAGATAATAGAGCCACACACAATTTTCTTTCAACTCTTCATGCATAAACTACCTTAAAACTAAGTGGAACAACAAAACCTTAATAATAAATGTAGGTAGATGGTATTATAAGACCAATTCACCATCAAGTTTTCCAACCTTTATATTATCAAAATAAATTACATTTATAGACTTTTCTATTAAACCCATTCATCACTTTGTAATCCAATAGTCATATAATGGAAAGCACATATGGTTAAAACATGGAAAGATTCAATCTGTAACATGATATCGACCCGTGGCCTCTTTTCCAGTGGTGAATCTAATCCCATGGATCCCCTGATAATAGATGGTGACTGGTTATCTTCATGCAGCTTTAGAAAACCCTATGAAAGCCATCATTTAGTTTATATTCTACTATTGGATCCAAATCCATGTAATTTGTATCTCAATGGTCACAACAAGTATAAATCTATGTTATCGATCTCCTATCAACAATCATGATTTAAACATGGTAACCCTTTCATCTCAATCTTTATCATCTCTTTGTGACTATCCATCATACAATACTTTTAACCAATGCAATGATGTGATGACTAACTATTATTTCATTTTGTAGCTTCACAACTAAAGACCTTGACCACAAATGAAACCTTGTGATGTTGTGCTAGCCCTTAACTCAACTATTTTAATTGTTTTATTTTACCCTCACAACTCAAGATTCTAACTCAATATTTAACCCTATGATGTTGTTATCAAAGCATTTCACTGCTTTGCAAACTTAACTTTGGGCTACCCTTAACCATGTGCAATGGAGCAATAACTATGAACTTAACTATTTTCTCATTTATCACTACCTCGTAACCTAAAAAATCTTCAATGCTTTCTAGCTTGTGACATTGTGATAACTATTATCTCATGGATTTGGATGACTTTATTGACATGTGCTCGATTAGTTTATGAATTAGGGCCTACTAAGACATGTATGCAATGCTTGTATTCTCACTTTGATTATTCTTCACGCATCTTTGAAAAGCAAGAAAGTGATAGACATTGATTTTCTTTTGATCAATGACTTCCATTCAGTAAAAATCTTTTATAATAGTTAGGTTCTCCAAGCAATTTGAGAGTGCCATCTAGAAAACTTATTGTAATGAATTCCTTTTGTGTCTAATAGTTGAGTCCAATCCCACCATCTCCACATGTTGAATGCTCACATTCTCACTTTGGTTATTTCTTGTGCAATTTTATAAAGAAAGAAAGTGATAGGCATTGATCCTTTAAGATCTAATGGATGGGAAGATACATCATTTGACATTTCTTGGAAACCAAAGTGGGGCCCACAAGGATAGGTGTCATCTCATTTCTTCCTCTCAACATGAAAATTTAACTTATCTCTTAACATTGTGAAGTCGTGAATACATGCCTTCACTTCTTTGCAACCTTAAACTCAAGTTACTCTTAACTTCCAGTGATGATGTAACGAAGAACTTTCATTACTTTTTTTCCTTAACTCAAGGTTAACTTTAACTATTTGCAATTATATAATAGCCTTAGATCTTAACTAATATGTTAACCCTTCACATGATCAAAACTTAAATTTCCTTAAGTTAGAGTTAAGTTGTGACCTTTGATTTGATCCTCATCTGATGGTTAGGAATCCATCTCTAAGGGAAATTGACCTTTTAACCCATGATATCGAGATTTAGATACATTTTGTGTCATTGATTTGATTTCCATCTTCGCTCTTTCCCCCTTTGACCAATTTTTTCTGCTATTGCTAAATATTTGAACTCTTCCTCTGCATCAGATCCAAAAGCTCTTCCTTTTAACCTATTTCCATGATTTTCATCATATCCTCTGGTCTTGATATCAATGTTCTCTATTGCCTTTTTCTCTAAATATAAGTATGATCTTCTATTTGAATGCATCTTGCCTTCACAATGAACACCTGATCAAAGCATCAGGGTTTCAAAACAACTTCCCTGTCATCTAGGAAATGCATAGACTCACCCTCCTTTCCTAATCACCTAATATGAATGAATGCATTAGATTAATTTTGAATTCCCACCTAGGTGCACACAAAGGGATAGATGAGAGGGAAAATTTCTTAAGTGGAATCTAGACATAGACATGACATCACATTGACTCAACCCTAATCCTATGAGTTTGAAAAATATAGGGCAATTGAAATCATGGAAGCAAAAATAATAAGATTCTTTCAACACCTTGCATTAAGGAAGGCAAAGAATCAAATGAAGCTGAATTGAGTGCAACTATTGTTGTCTTGAAAATAGACGCACAAGCAAGACTAAGTGGTGACACCGCTTCATCAACTCTAAAAACTCACCTTGGAGCAATTAATTTTTCTACAAGAATTTTTGGTGAAGAAGAAGAGACTTGAGAAGAATTGAGAAAAGAGCTTATGTAGAAACATGTACTACATGATGTAAAACATTTTTTTTTTGATGCTTTTGATATTCAAAATTTTGATGAAGATGCACCAATCATCAACCAAATTGTAAATATAGTTGATCAAGTGAATTCTAGTAATATGGAATCAAATGAGAAGCTAATGGATTGATTTTCTAGAAGATTTGAAAATAAGGTTGTTAAAAAAGTTTCCATAACCATTGCTAAGAAGAAAGTGAAACTACAAGAGAGAGTATAGATTATGATTTAGATAATACAAAAGGTACAACATTTGTACACAATTTTGTTAGATGTGCCAAGATTCATGAACAAAATTCAGGCACAAATAAATCAAATTCAAGATGAGAAAAAGAGATCCAACAACATTATTTTAGAGTCATCATAATCAAGCATTGATCATTTCAATAATCTATTGAATGATCAAGGCACATTGGTCGAGCTTCAAGTAGCTGATAGAAATATGAGATCCAAATTGATCTATATTTAGCCAATGATGATACCACATTTGGAAGTCATGTAGAGAGGATTAAATACAACCCAAGATCTTATCATAGAAGATCAAAATCTTTTAGTGGTTGATAGATTAATTGATTTGGTTTCAAGATTATAGTTGGAGATTACTATTTTGGAAGTAGCAAGAATCACATTGGATCATGCATTTTCCATGATTACTAGAGTTCATAAGGAATTCATTGAAAAATATTGATTACTTCCACTTATTAAACCCCATCGGCAGTGACATATAGTGTTCAAAAACAAGGGGGGAAAGAGTTTTGAAGGGGGAATGATATGTGATGTCAAATGGAGAAATATGTATTCAAATAAAGGTGAAATGGATTTTTTATTCATTTTTGCATTATTTATTCATTATTCATTGAAGTAAGTCATTGATCTTAACCTATATTAGAGTGTGTGAGAAGTGTGAAGTGTAAGATCAAGAGTAGAGAAGTGTATGCATGTGAACAAGGAGTAAAGTAAAGAATTGAGATTAGATCAGAAGTTAGTGAAGGGTTATGTTATCATCTAATAAAGAAAGTGACCTATTCATGGCAATGAAGTGAAAGAGAAAGAGAAGTAATATTAGATTAAAGGAGAGAATCAGTTAGCAAGGAGAAGACTCAAAATAAGATTATAGAAAAAACTGAGAGTCGATTATTGAATCAGTTTTAATTGACTTGAATTAGGGTAAATCTCTTAATAGACTAGTCTTAATAGATCTTTTTAAATATCCTAACAAAGTCCTTACTTTTTTGTAAGTATTAAATATTGGGATTAAACCACAGATAGAAATAAAAATTACATGCAAATATAAATAATATCAGAAAATAATAGATATCACAGAAAATAACACAAGACACCAAGATTAAATGTGGTTCACCCAATCCCTAGGCTACGTCCACCAAATAGCAAGTCCAATATTATTACAATCTAGTAATTACAACTTTATTACAATTTGTAATCCATTATAGCTCAATACCACTACAAGAACCAATACCTTTGTAAACATATCTACTAGATTGTCATCTATATGTATCTTGTCCAACTTTAACTATCCATCCTCCAAAACTAACCGAATGAAATGGTACCACAACTGTATGTGTTTAGTATTTGAATGCAAATCTAAATTATTTGCAAGATAAATGGCACTCTAAATATTTGTTAAAAAATAATTATCCTTTTGAGGGTGTCCCAATTCTTCCAAGAAGAGCTGAAGCCATATCATCTCCTTGGGTACCTCTGTAGCAACAACATACTTTTCCTTTGTAGTGGATAAAGCATTAACCTTCTATAACCTAGAAACCTAGCCCACAACTTCCCCCACCAACAGTAAAGACATAACTTGTAGTACTCTGCCTGGTATCAATATCTCTTGCCAAATCTAAGTCCACATAGCCCTGTAAATTAGTAGTAGAGCCCCCAAAGTGTAAACACTTATTGGATGTTCCTCTCAAATATCTAAGATCCCACTTAACTGCATTCCAATGCTCAAGTCCTGGATGACTCATATACCTACTAACGACTCCCACTACATGTGTAATATCTAGCCTTGTACATACCATAGTGTACATCAAACTTTCTATAGTTGAAGCATAGGGTACCATGGACATCTTATCCTCTTCTTCTTGTGCCTTGGGACACATCTCTTTAGTCAAATTCAAATGACTAGGTATATGCATGCTGAAAACTTTAGCATTCTCCATAGAGAAACATTGAAACACCTTCTCAACATAATCAGCCTGAGATAGCATCAATTTTCTATTCTTCCTATCTCTACAAATCTTCATACCAAGGGTTTGTTTTTCTATCTCCAAATCCTTCATAGCAAATGCATGTGTTAACTAGTGTTTCAGCCCCTTAATATGATCCATGTTAGACCTAGCTACAAGCATATCATCAATGTATAAACATAAAATAATGTAGCTATCATTGTGCAACCTCTTAAAATAAACACAATGATCTAAATGACACCAATTGTATCCATGATCATTGTAGTGCCTACCCTCGTTCACATCTTTTCTAGACTTATTGTTGCTATTATTATCAGACTTTGATGGACTAGTTTTATGTTGATGGTTTAGTGGTATTGTTTTGACACTATTAGATATTATGATATGGATTCAGTTGATATATGATGAGATCATTTAGACTTTACATTTCATGTATGTATGATGATCATTATATTGTTTTCAATTATTAATGATAATTAGTTAGATGGTTTATTATCTCATGTGTTTTATTATGGATACTTACCCCATACTTGCATGTGTATGGTGTGCGTGTTTTCTTATTGTATGAAATTTTTGATGTGGTTAAGGAAGGGAGTCATAGTCACCTGCTTAGTCGAGATCTACACGATGCACCACTTCCTGCCATTGTCTATTTAGCTTAGCATTATATATTGTATGTACATGCATGGTTTTTCTGCAGGTTGCAGGTACCGGGTATCGACTTCCCTGAATTGCCTGGATGAGCATACCCTATTATACTATCTCAATGATAAGAGAAGCGAGATAAATTCTCAAGTTCAAATCCCAAACCCTAAAACCATTTGTCCTAGTGAGTTAGGACAAGTATTAGAGTTGAATACCCACCGAATGTGTCAGATGACATATTTCGTGATTTTTAACCCTTTAGACTGATTTTGTATGATTTGTTCTATGATGGGTTTTCATATTTTATCTTGGAGGTCTATGGTGAATTTTCTATTAATTAAGTCTTAATAAATAGATTCAATTAATAAATTAATTATTTGAGAAAATTAAATATCACGCTCTTTGATATTTTGATTATAATTAATTAAATGAGAATTAATTGAGGAAAAAGAATTAAATAAAAGAAAATTAGTAAATTAAAATTAATAATAATTATAAAATAATAATAAAGTAATAAATAAAATAATAATAATAAAAGTTATAAAAATTAAAATGAAAGTTATAAAATTTAAATAGAAATTATTTAAAAAGTAAATTGGAGTTATAAGCTTTCATGGGAATTAAATCACTTTTCTATTTCTCATGTGTCAACAACATGGGGGTTAGTGCATTAATTAAGCACGTGGTGTCTACAACCCTATGACTCATCAAAAAGGTTGGAAAGATCCATGCTTAGTTGGTGACACCTTTCAGCTGTTTCTAGAGGTTTCCTGAGAGCTCTTTATATTCAGGGATTCCTAGAAGCTTAGACATAGCATTTGGAGTGCAATTGGAGTATTGGAGGATTCAAGAGTTCTGAAGAAGGGAGCTTGCTCTACGGGTTTTCTAAGGAAGAGTGATTTAGCATCAGAATCCAGGTAGATTCTTGTGATTTTAATTATGCTATTTCTGCATCTTTCATTTCCCTGTCTTCTTTGTGTCTTCCATATGTCTTCTGAGGAATTTCCTATTGTTATTGCATGCATTCTCTATGGGTAGTTAATTTAATTGAAAATATTATAGATCTGAAAAATTATGGGGCTAGGGTTGAATTGTAGCCAAATTCATTGAAAAAAAAAATTATAGAGAAAAGTTAGAGAGTAAATAATTGTAGGAAACTTATATATATATATATTCTTTGTGAAATATATATATATATATATATATATAGTTCAGATCTGTATTTTCATATATAAATTTATACTGTATAAAACCCCGCGTATATTTGTGTATATATATATATATAATTAATTGGAAAGCTGAGCGAGTTATTGCAGTAATACTCATTAAAACGCATTTGCGATTTCAATTTCATTTCAAAAAAATGTTATAAAAAATGTTACATTGAAAATGTTTAAAATATATATATATATATATATATATATATATGTAACTGTTGGGCGGGTATCATATACCCCACCCACCGCAGGCCTGCGAGATCGCAGGGTACCTACGACCGTAGTGTACCTACAATCTGCAGTGTACCTGCAGTGCAGTACTTTAAATAGCTACACGATTTTAAATCGCGTTGAGTCATATGTGGGTTTCAGATTATATAAGGTTTAATCTGCAACATTATTTCATATGCGATTTGAGTTTTGATTTTGTTTTAAATGCTGAAATGTTATTAATTATTAAATGCTATTAAATATATATATATATATATTTATGTATGTATATATATATATATATATGTATATATAATTAATGATAAAGTTCTTAATTAATGGGTCACTCTTTTTAATGATTTAAAATATTGCTATTAAGCTTGTCAATTATGAAGAGATAGTAATAATTAATTTAATTAAACTTAGTTTTAATTAAGATTAATTATTAGAATAAATAATCAAAGTTTTGTTCATAGGAAATGTCTATCTTCAAACAGAGTTTATATAAATAAAATATTATTAGATCAATTAGAAAATTGAGTCTAATGGAGAAACTTTTTATCTATCAAACAAATACATGGGTTAGGTAAAACGTGAAATTTCTCCACTTGATATAGTTTGGGAAATGTAAACCGAGACTTTTGCATTTGAATTCAAAATTGAAAAGTTAGCAAAACCAAAACATGTGTTTACATTGTGTATTCTTTATGCTATTGTTTTGGGTTTTGGGTTGACTAGTGTTGACCAGTATAGGATGTCTACCAGAGGCTTGGGGGTTATGTGATTGTGATGTCATGATGATGTTTTAATCTTGATCTTTATAAACCCAACCATGGTTATGTGATGGAATGCTCTATGTATTGGATGTGAATACTGATTGTTACAATTGAGATTTTTTATTTATGAGACACTTGACTTAACCATTATTTTTGGTCATTGATCAGTTATCCTTGGTTATTTTTTGGTCGCCATGATGGGACTAAAATGTGGATTTATTCTTGATGATGTCATGTTGTGACATGTTTGGTTGAACCATTTTTGGAGTCTTCGATCAGTATGATTGAGATATATTTTGGTTATTGAGAACCATTGGATACTTTTGGTTATCAATGATACTTCAGTTGCCAATAGAGAGCTGTTGTGGTCATGATTTTCTATGGATGCTTGCTCATGGAGATTTGATGCTTTTATGCATATTTGATGATTTTATGGATTATCTTTTGTAATTTTGAGATTTATGATTCCATGAGCATTAGGGTAGGATATCTGCATGTAGTGACGGGAAGTGGCTTGCAATGGGGGCCGGGGCCCTAAGAGGCTGCCAGGGTAACTCATTGTAAGTTGGATTAATAAGTGATAACATTCACACCTAATACTAACTGAATGAACCTAAAAAGATAAGTGTTTTGTTCTCGCCCATGCCTTGAGCACTTGTATAGGCTAGGATGGGAGTAGTGAGATGCATGGTTGTGACCTTGCATTCCATAGTATGCCTTGTCAGTATGAGAGGATACTAGTGGCCGCATGAGATCAGTATGGACCCATGGAGTTTAGCTAACTGCCAGGGTAACTTGTATGTGATAAATGCGATGACACTTTCCCACTTGCATAGTAGGTTCCTACATGTCATTGTGCACTTCTGGGATTAGATGTCAGTTTGTGATTGGAACCTTTGAGTTAGTATACTTTTAGGATTCCTAGACTATAGAGATTTATGCTATGAGATTTTGACAACTTGTTTGGGACTTGAGATTATTTCCTCAGCATGGTGGGAGTGGACCACTTAGGTACCACGCGGTCAGGTGGTAGTGTATTTTCCACTCTTATCATTTGAGACTCATTGAGACATTGTGGCTGATGCGTCCTTCGTGATGGTGGATATGTATCCTTTCATTGATGATTAGCATATGTTAGATTATGTTATCTTATGCTTATATTTGCATGTTAGATTACTTTCTACATATGATGTTGTATATGTTAGGAGTGACATTCCTACTATGTTAATACTGATGATCTCTTCGGTGATTTGGGATGTTACGCACAGAGGGATGGCTAGGATCCATGATGGTCTAATGATGCTATTAACGGTTGGGAGGAACCATGCACTTAGTTTATTTTTTTTGGTCTTTATGATGGATGTATATGTCTTTTATGATGATGTATCATGTGATTATCTCTACTTTGATGTATCATGGATTGGAATAGGATGATGTACCTTATTCTACATATGTATATTCTTTGAGCTTGTCATACCCTGTGGCATGTACAGAGGATGATTGAGCATTTGGAAATGTAATGTTTAAACATTGGATTTATCATTATTATTTCATGTGGATGTTGTACTAGATGGATTCTTGTATGTAATTCAACGTTAAGGGATCTTTAAAGAATGTAATCTATTATGTATGGTATGTTTACTTTTAGATGGGCATTGCTATTGCTTCCGTTATTGTGAATAAGTTATGTATGGTATTTACTTTCATGTAAAAAAAAAAAAAAGATGTTACCAAACTTAGTGAAAATCTAGGTTAATTCTTTGGATCCCTTGGCGGGGCATTACAATCATGCATAAAACTATCAAATTTTACATACCATTGCCGACATGCTTGCTTTAAGCGATATAAACTTTTCATAAATTTGCACACTAAGTTCTCCTTACCTTGGACTTCAAATCCTTATGGTTGAGCCATATATATCTCTTCATCCAAATCAACCTGAAGGAAGGTTGTTTTAACATCAAGTTGCTCCAAATGAAAATTTTTAGTAGCCACAATACTTAAAATAGTACAGATAGAAGTCATTTTAACAATAAGAGAAAATATCTTATCCAAATTGTTTCCTTTTTTCTATGCAAATCCTTTTACAACTAACCTAGCTTTAAATATTTTCTTATCTCCTTCCTCTTCTTTTAACCTATAAACCCACATATTCTGTAAAGCTCATTTACCTGCAGGAACTTGCATAAATCCCATGTCTTATTTTTCAGCAAAGAGTCCATTTCATCTTTCATTGTAGACTCTCACTAAATCTTAGTATCCACCTACACAACTTCATCATAACATTCAGGTTCACCAGTATCAGTAAGTAATATAGAATACAAAGAGGGAGAAGATCTTTCTGGAGGTCTAATTTGCCTTGTTGACCATCTAACATTCACTAGTGTGTGTGGTATTTGTTGTTGTGATTGTTGCACATCATGAGGAATTGCTGGAACATCATCTTTTGGAGTATCATCCAACACTACATAATCATCTTCTTTCTTCTCATGTTGTTGCAATAGATCTTTGTACAACACTTTCTCATTGAATATGACATCTCTGCTTCTTAAAATTTTATGATTTTCAAAATTCCAAAGCCTATAACCAAATTCATTAATGCCATAGCCAAAAAAAAACATTTTTTTGACTTAGATTCTAGCTTGCTTCACTTTTAAGAATCTATGTGAGCAAATGCTTCACAACCAAAGGTTTTGAGAAAAGAATAAGTCACCTTCTTACCAGCCCATGCTTCCTCTAGAATACTACAACCCAAAGGAGTAGAGGGACCTCTATTAATCAAATTTATAGTAGAATTGATAGCCTCTACCCACATGTGTAAGGGCAACCCAACATGCAACCTCATGCTCCTTGCATGCTCCATTATAGTCTTGTTCATGCATTCAACAACTCCATTTTCCTGTGGAGTCCTTGGAACATTTTTCTATCTACAAATTCCATTAGTGGAACAATAATCTTCAAATTCATGACTGCAATACTCAACACCATTATTAGATCTGAGACATTTTAATTTCTCACTAGTTTCATTTTCAACCAAGCATTTACATTTCTTAAAAGTTTGAAATACATCAAATTTTTGTATAAGGAAATGAATCCATACTCTTCTAGTTGCATCATCAATAAACATAACATAATAATGAGAGCCAACAAGGGAAGATACCTAAGCTAGTCCCCATTCATCGATATGCACAAGCTCTAATTTCTCTTTTTTTTCCTTCCCAGTCTTCATAGAACTCACTCTCATTTGTTTTCCATACATAACGTTCAAAAAAATCCATATTAACACATTTTAGATCTAGTAAAACATTCTTTGAATGAAGTACTTTCATACCTTTTTCACTCATGTGCCCAAGTCTGTTGTGCCATAGTGTTGTATCCGAATTTACAATAGCTATTTGTTCTCCCTGCTCAACTACAACAACTATTCTTGAACATTCATTTTTCTCTAAAACAATTATAGTAGAAGGAACAATATGACCTGTACAAAGATATAAGGTGCCTACTTTCACACTTTTTGCTACTACAACGAAACCTTTTGAAACCTTTCAATTTTTATGATTAAAAGTAACTACACAAACCTCATCATTGAGTTGCCCTACTGAAATTAAATTCCTACTCAGCCTTGAAACGTGTCTTACCTCATGTAGTAGCCAATGATTCCCATTCTATAACTTAAACTTAAGTTTTCCCTTTCCAACAATCTGACAGGGTTCATTATCCCCCAAATGAAAAAGACCAAAATCCGCTTGGACATAATCAATGAAATAACCTCTATGAGGTGTAGCATGAAATGAAGCAACAAAATCTAAAACCAAAGAATCATCAACACTTTCTAAAGATAGATGCAAAGCATCCTCTTTAGATTTGTAACTTACCACATTTTCCTCCTTGTCTACATTTGGTTTATGTCCTTAATTTTTTTTTCAAGTCCAAAAATCTTTCTTTTTATGTCCTAGTTTCCCATAGTACTAGCAATTATTTGGTCCTCTCGATTGAGACCTCCCCTTTGACTTTCCTCTTGATTTCCCATGATTTCTAGAATTACTTCCTCTCTCAGTTGTTTTGCCTCTACTTTGTGCATTCAAAGTACTTCTTGATGTAGATCCACCTGAGGATTTCCTATGAGTTTCCTCATTCAAAATAACACCAATCACATCATCATATTTTAGGGTGCTAGATCCAAGAATAGAATTACTCACAGCCATTACCAAGCCATTCTAGCTTTTAGGTAGAGAACAATAAATCAAGAAACCCCTAATTTCTTCATCAAAATTGATACCCACATAAGATAACTGACTAGTAATACTATTAAACTCATTTAAATTATTTGCAATAGATCCACCTTCTATCATTTTCATATTAAATAAATGCTTCATGAGAAATACTTTGTTTGAAGCACAAAGCTTTTCATACAGTTTCATTAAGTTTTGCATCAACTCTTCTATTGTCTTCACTTTTGTAATATTAAATGCCACTGATGGTGCCAAGCATAATCAAATGCTTCCAAGTTCCTTTTTGTCCAAAAGATCTCAGTCATAATTTGACATAGATCCCTAATTCTTGGTTTTTTCTTCCAATGGCTTCCATAAATCCTTTTGATAAAGATAGTCTTCCATTTGCATCCATAACTCAAAGTTCTACCCACTAAACCTATCAACCCTTGACTTACACTCATCTTCCATCACTCCCACTCAATCGTGAGACTCCCACTCAATCATGAGACTTTCCTATAGAGGATAACTGAAAAACAACCTGGCTCGAATGCCACTTGTTAGGATTAAACAATGAACAAAAATAACAATTACATGAAAATATAAACAATATAAAAAAAAATAGATCTCACAGAAAATAACACAAGACACCAAGATTTAGCTTGGTTCACCCAATCCTTGGGCTATGTCCACCAAAAAACAAGTCCAATATTATTATGATCTAGTGATTATAACCTGATTCTAATCTATAATCCTTTATAGCTCAATAACACCACAAGAACCAATTTTTGTATCACCACTATAAAACAATCTGTAACCCTAAGCCCTTTTATACAAGTATAAATTATGCCTCTTTAGGGTTACAACATGTCGGCCATATGTTGGTCATACATCAATCACAATGTTAGCCATGGCCCAAAAGAATTTATGGAGTATGTATATTACTTCCCTGATCAGTCACCACAAACTAACAATCTCCCCCTTGGGGACTGATCAGACTCCACACTAGACAACATTAAATCCTCTAATAGTGTGAGACTTAGCAATATATTAAGCCTTTAATAGGGTAGAATCCTCACAGGGTAGATCATATCTTATGATCAAACATTATTACCTTAACTAGTTAACTTTATTACTACAGGGTAAAAGCACAAACCTGTGTCACCTTTTATAAAGAAAAGTGATATCAGAATGTGACAGTTCAACATTAATGACAAAAAAAATGGTATTTGCGTTTAAAATATGAAGATGATGTAAACTGATGAAATGTGTAGAATTGTATGAATTTTATGCCTATAATTTTTATTATTTTTTGACTAAGAATTTATTCATTTTATTTTATTTTGAAGTCTCTTTTTTAATTGTAAAAAATATAGGATGTAGTTCCTGTCAAACAAGTATGTGCAAATCATCTTTTTTTGTTATGATTTGAAAATATTTTATAGATGACATGTATAGCTAGTGCACAAAAAAAGAAATAATTATTTTTGATGTATATTTTCTTTCTTATAAGTACTCAAGTTCGACCTTGTCAGAATCCAACAATTTTTTCCTCCCGTCAAAACTTCCCTATCAAATCTTTACCTTCTTGAAAAAAAATTACATATTCATGAAGAGGATTCTCTCCTCTAGTGATAAATATATATTTTTTATTTTTTTGATATGATTTACTATTTTTTTTCATTTTTTGAGAGAGCATCTTCTGAAATGTTGAAATATCGACTTATAATATTTTTAGATTATAACATATTATAACTAATCAAAACACTCAAAAATTTATATAATGATGATATTGAATCTGAAATCTATAAAAGGGTATTTTTAGTTTTTTTTTTTTAAAATTGAGTTTTGATAGAGAAATGAGATTTGACCAAAATAGGTTTTTGTATCACAAACGGTGACATAGATCTATGCTTTTACCCTACAATAGTGAATATTTGTGGGTGTCATCCCCATCCAAGTTTTACCTTCACCTTGGAGGGTTTCTGGGTAACAAATATTGTGTTATGTGTTTTATTACAATGCATGTGATTGATCAGATTTATATGTTACAATAGATTTACATTAGAAGCTATACATGCACAAGTTTACTCATAGATGTGAGTGAATTGATGAAAAGTGCAAGTGTTTAAGATTCTGATTCACCCCGCTTTAGCATCTTGGTTATATTGTTTATACCTCCAATAGTCAATAGTTATACAAATATCAATGGCCATCATTTAAACAATAAGATTCAAAAATAATATTGCATGCTTGAAATTTGTTGAACAAATATATTCTTGAATTTTCATTATGGACATACCATTAATGATTATTGCTCACAAAACCCAAGGTAAGTTACTTAAAGCTACTTGCTGAAAGGTGTTAGATAAACTAGAGGAAACAAACGATTTGATTTTATAAATTGAAGGGTGTAATATCTCTTCCCAATCATATAATTCTCCTTTTTTATCAAGTAAAGCTAGCAAAAAAAGGGGAATAAGGAAAATTACCTATCTATAAAGACCTAGATAATTAGTACACAACTAAATTGGACATACAATAAGATTAACCTAGATAGTAGAATATTTATCCACAAGAAACCCTTGAAAGATATACTAGGAAACACACAGAAATCACTACACATTTAACTTCAAAATTCCTTAAAGCCAAATTGCACAAATGATTTCTTTATCATGGATTTTTGTACATTGATATTATAATATTTTTAGTTTGTTTTGATAACGTGCATCATTCTTCTACAATGAACATAGGGAAATAACCTAAAAATATAGATTAGAATAAAACCTAAGAATCTATATTTCCTTATACAAAACATGATTAGAAAAAATGGATTAAGATTTATATTTCCAAGCATAAAATAAAATAGAATGCTTCATATTATCATGAATAATATCATTACATAGTCCATGATAGTCTAGAGGTCATCAAAGAGCTCCTTCTTTTACCTTGGGTCATTTGATATCATCTAGATATCATGAATGATATTTCATTATTCTAAGAGTTATCTAGAAAAATATTTTGTAGTTATTTTAAGGCCATGGTAATGTTTCCCACTTTTTGGCCAAGTTTGACACTAAAATAAATATTTTTAACAAAAACTTCATTTTCAAATACATATTACTAAAAACCTGTAAATAGTTTGATGATGATGTAAACTAGTGGTTATTAGCATTTTCTATCTACTTTTTAACAATATTGTTAATTGTTTTTTAATAATTTCATTTGTACTCCATTTTTTTTTTATCTCCTCTAAGAAGTGGTTTATACAAAAATTCATATTTTCAAAAAGTGATGGGTTTTTTTTATCAACATAACTTTTTTTTAAAATATGATAATTACAAAATTATTTCAAGGATAGAATAGTAACATCAATATCTAGAAATTTTTTTTGATTTTTTTGATTTTTGTAAAAAAATATAAGATTTATTTAGTGACAAAGTGACACCAATGATAATTTAGACATAGGTTTCTTTTGATCAATATAACTTGATTTGTATATATTGAAATGCAATTTTTCTTGACTTACTAGAAAGCTAAAACACATAGCCTTGATGATCATATTTTAAAAAATAATTATTATTTACTTTTATATATTTCCTAAAGCTTCAAATGAAGATTTCTAAAATGATTAAAATAACCTATATTTAATAAAACTAAAAATAAAACATCACAATAAACAAAATATATGCTAAAAATATATTCATTGGAAAGCTTATTTAAAGAACAACACTTTTCCTAATTTAGTTTTAGAACTTACACTTATTTAGGCATTTCTAGGTCTTCACTTGAAGAGGCTTGGAATAAAGTCAATATTGTGGCTTACTACCTTATTGTAGGGGCTTCATTTGAAACCTCTGAGGTTATTTCCTGAAAACCATGGGTGGTTGTGTGGGAAGGCTTAGGGGATTTGAATGAATCCCACAATGTAGCCAAGGGGCTTTGATCATACTACTTTGGGTGCCAAGGGGCTTTTCTTGAAGCCCCTTGGATACATTGGGTGCCAAGGGGCTTCATTTGAAGACCATTGACTGTTGTTTTTGGCCTAAAAAAAATTATATATTTTTGTTTGATATAAAAAACAAATTTTCCTTCATTTTAAAAATCAATACAAAACAATCTTATAAGGAATTCACTATTTTTGAAGAAAAAGGAAGAAGAATGAAGACTATTTGAAATATTTTGATAGTTTTTTGAAGACTAAAAACAATTCAAAATATTTTGATAATTTTTTGAAATTGAAGATGGGATGACACCAAGGAAGAGAAAGTAATTGTGCAAGAAATAGATCAATAGATGCATAATAGAGAAATCATGATAAAAGTTTGGGAAATTATCACAAAAAAAGAGAAGGTATGTACATGTATAAATTCATATGGACGTGTATATTAGCAATTTTATAATTAATTTTTCTTATTTTATTCATTTATATGCATGTATGTCTTAGCAAACAATCACAAGATGAGCAAATACACATTGAAGAATATTTGAGTCATGACAATCTAGGATGTAACAATTTGAGACATGATAATTTAGGACATGAATCAATGGAAGTTGGAGAAGGGTTAGGGTTAGCTACCCAAATTGGTATGGATGAATGCATAAGCCTAACCACAAGTGTAAAGAAAAGTATCACTCATAGAAATTTAGATCATTACTTACAGTGGATGTGGATAAATTGAAATTACTTGCTAATATTAAATTGTTAAGTCTTCTAGAAAAGAGCTTTGAATAAGTAGCATGTAAATTTGATGTTTTGGAAACACTTGAAAAAACCCAAGTACTTGCTCATGTTATTTTATAGATAAACTTGGAAGAGTCATTAAAATTACTAGGTGTAAAAACAATATCAAAAAAGAGAATATTTTCTAACATGCAAAGTGATATTATTGAAAATTTTAAGAAAGGTTTGAGCTCTATAGGTAAGAAAACTCAAAGTAAAGATAAATGCACTACAAAAAGAGCTATGTTGCAATTTATTCTTCATAGTAGTATACCCCCAAATAAGAAAATATTTTCAATTCTACCATATATTGGTTTTAGTAGAAAAACCATATCAAAATATATTAAGAGAAGAATGGTTTTGGATGATAGCACTTTGGAAGGAAATTGGGCAATTATGTGTAGAGCTCCTCATTATGATTGGATTGGTGATAGAATAAAAAAATTGGTAATATTGTTTTGGAATGATAATACTCATCCTTCATAAAATATTAGAGATTTTCTCAGACATAGGGTTAGAGCCAAAATTTATGAACATCATACAAAACATTGGTTGGACATAACACAACATGAAATGCATGTCTCATTTTGTAGTTCAAGTCTTGATATAAAGATTGCATAGAAATTATTTGAATGATTAAAGCCATATTATATTAGGAGAAATAAAGTGTTTGAAACTTGTTTTTGTCATTATCATATTGAATTTGATCTCCACTATCAAGTTTATCAGAATTTTATAGAACAAACTTTTGGTTATGAAAATGCCCTTCCTAGTAGATGAAGTGAGTTCATCTCATCTATTTTATGTGAAAAATAGATGATGTTATTGGTTAAATCAATTACATTAGAGGAACATGTGGCATGTGTCCTAATTTTGCTCTTTTTCCTTTAAGTACTAAAGATATTAATGTCACAAAAATGATAACTTGCAAGGGTTACAAGTATGTAACAAATGAAACTAAATCTATGAAAGGATTGAAAAGATTAGAATATGTTGAAGAGGAGATGACTGTTGGAGAATTTATGGACAAATTTAAAATTTTGATACAACCATATATTCATCATGCATTTTTTGCAAAATGGCAAGCACAATAATTTCAAACACTTAGATATAACTTCCCACTTGGAACCATTTTATTAGTTGTTGACTATGTAGAATGTTAGAGTAAATAATTAATTAATTATTTATTATTTATTCTAGTTACTTGAGCTTACTTAGGTTAATGCATTTATTTAATATTTAGTAGTTAATAGTTGTAGTGATGAGTTGTTGACAACACGAGAGTTTGCTCCCTTCTAGCATGTTCCATCTTTTTGTGGAAGAGTGCTTGGTTGTCAACCTTATCTTCTACCACTTTTCAACTTGTTCTACAAGCTTCCATGAGGCCTTTATATTTGGTTTTTCTCTCATTGTAAATTCATCCATTCACATAACAATTTCATTTTTCTTATTGTGAAATATTTTCTCTTGCTTTGTTTCCTTCAAGCTGTTACTCCTTAGATTTCTCTTCAGCAAGCTATTTGCACTGTAGGTGATCTTGGTGACTGCAGAGTTCAATTTTATCAACTCCTACATGGTATCAAAGCCTCCCTGCTACTTCTTGTTTGAAGTTTTTTTTGAAGTTGCGATTCGAAGACACAAACCCTAGTTTGTTTGTGAGTTTTTCTTCAATCGGGAGGAAGAGCATTTTTTTTAGTATTTGGAAAAAAAGGAGAAAGAGGGTTTGGCATAATAGATCTAATATTTTTTGGCCTTTTTTCTTTATTTTTTGGAGGTGTTCCAGTGGCGATTCAGAAAAAAAAAAAAAAAAAAAACCTACAAAGGTGATTTTCAAATAGCAATATCTCCCTCATACAAACTCATTTTTTTGAGCAATTTTTTTTGTTTTGGGGTAGAATTTCATGATCTACACATTGGTGTAGGTGATTTGACATCTCTATTCCTAAATTTTTTTGCAACTCACAAATTCCAATTTTTTTCACTTTAAATGCTTTGTACGGGCTCATCTGGACACATAATTAGGTTCCATTTTTTTTTTAAAGTACATTTTTTTTGTCTACTTTCTAGATCTACAATTAAATTATAGGTTTAGTGGACAAAAATACTTCTTTTAGAAATAGGCCCTAAATTGGCTATTGTAATTGCACTAAGTAAAGAGTTCCCAATTTATACATTGTGGGGGGGGGGGAGCATTTTCTTTTCTGTAATTTACTTCAGAATAAGACCCTTCTACTTCTATCTTCTTCTTTCTGTCAATGGCGGATCCATCTGTGACCCGTCTCACACCACAGAACTATCACACCTAGAAGACATGAATGACATGGCTTCTCATGTCAAGGGGCTTATGGTCATTTTTGGATGAGAATCAACCTATTCTTACATGAGCTTTTGAGGTTCTTCAGCATAGGAACAAAATGGATGAGGCCATGGGATTGATTGCACTAAACATTTCAGATAATCTACTATTTCATTTGGACGGTTTGACCACTCCTCGAGCTTATTGGCTCAAAGTTTAGACTTTGTTTGGCCAAGTGAATGAGTTTCGAGTACTTCAACTAGATGCAAAGTTGACTTCTTTAACACTTGAAAAATTTCCCACCATTGAGGACTTCTTGATGAAGTTCAAGTCTCTATGTCCACTTTTGCAGGGATGTGGGAAAACCAAGACAAATGATGAGTGTATCTTTTTGATACTCTCAAAGTGTAGGGGACAGTATCAGATCTTCTCTTCCACTTTCTACTCCACTATGGATGTCTTGGGTGACAGATACAAGATTCCTTCATTTAAGATATTTTGTGATCAATTAACTCATGAATAATCCAAGATGATTCAAATGGATTCACTTTTAGGTTCATAGTCAGAGGCATTTCTTGTCAAGGATACATAGGAGCAAAAGTCAAATCAGATATCATATGCCTCTTCTACTAGTTCATCATCTTCTAAGAAGAAGTAAAAAAAGAAGACTGAGACTCCTACTTGTTCCTATTGTTAGAAAGGATCTCATGATGAGGCACATTGTTTTCAGAAGAGATTTGATGGCTATGAGAAACAAATTGTAGATTTGCAAGCTCTTCTTTAGAAGAACACTATTTCTTCTCCATTCTCTTCTACCTCATAGGGGTCTACCTTTCAGTCTTCTTCCACATCTTCACCATCTACATTAGATCTTGGAAAGGGTGATGCATTACAAGCTACCATTACATCTCCTTCACAAGTTCATTGGATACTGGATTCAGGTGTTTCTCATCATATGAAATCTTCTCAAGGTGTCTTCTCTACTCTTTAGGCTTCTCCTATTCCTCATATTCTCATGGGGAATAACATTGCACTACCAGTCTACAAGAAAGGTTCAGTTCACATCTAGGATGGTATATTCAATGATATATTGTATGTTCCATCTTTTTCTGCCAACCTTCTCTCAATTTCTTAGATTACACATAATGGATCGGGGAAGACAGTTGAGTTCACTACTGATTCAGTCTTCATTCGAGATTGTGTAATAGGAAGTCTTATTTCTATAGGGGTAGTTGATCCTTCCACTCTTCTCTACACCTTCTTGCACTTTGGTCAACAATCTCCATTGTTGGAGCACACTACTTCTCTTTTGTAGGAGCATCATGTGGTGCAATTCAGATACTTGAACCTTTGCATTGTTCTTGAGATCCCTATTTTGACTTCCATGCCACATCCAATTGAGGGATTTTCTCTTCCATGGGATTCTTCTTCTACTCTGCCTGATCCTCTAGCTTCATTCATTGAGACTCTAGGAGCACTTGTTGCAGATACTAAAATGGACATTCATGACAGTGTCATCACACTTTCCTTGGGGATTCCCTTTCTGATTCCTCATACATTCTCCTTTGGGCATCAGCTAGGCCTTTCAGTTTCCCCTCTCATTCAGGGGTTCCCTTGTTATGTACCCTTGTTTCTTCCATATTGGAGTTGCATTGGTGTGATCCCTCCTTCAGGGGCTTCTTTATTTTGGGGAGGCTTTAGTATCTCTTATGGGTTTGCTGGTTGTACTTATAGTTTTGAGAGAGTCTCTTGAAAAATTTCTAGTGGAAGTTGTCCTTGGGGGGTGTTTTTGAGGCCTTCCTTCTTTCCTTCACTTCATATTTTTTTCAGCATGTTTTCTACTTCTTTTTGGGTGAGGGTTTTTCCCATGAGGTTTTCCCTCTTTCCCCATTTTTAGAGGTTGCATTTTTTTACATTGTACATGGGTACCTCATATGGCTTTGTTGTCGGGACCCATTTTGCATTTCATCTTAGTTTTGGGAGCTTAAGGCATTCCCCTAAGTTACACTTAAGGGGAGGTGTTAGAGTAAATAATTAATTAATTATTAATTATTTATTCTAGTTACTTAAGCTTAATTAGGTTAATGCATTTATTTAATATTTAGTAGTTAATAGTTGTAGTGATGAGTTGTTGACAACACGAGAGTTTGTTCTCTTCTAGCATGTTCCACCTTTTCATGGAAGAGTTCTTGGTCGTCAACCTTATCTTCTACCACTTTCTAGCTTGTTCTACAAACTTCCATGAGGCCTTTATATTTGGTCTCTCTCTCATTGTAAGTTCATCCATTCATATAGCAATTCAATATTTCCTATTTTGAAATATTTTCTCTTTCTTTGTTTCCTTCAAGCTCTTACTCCTTATGTTTCTCTTTAGCATGCTATTTGCACTATAGGTGATCTTGGCGACTGTGGAGTTGGATTTTATCAACTCCTACACAAAAAACTATTCATTTTTCATCAAAAGGTTATTAAATAAAACTACTAGTTTTTAGATTAGGTTACTATTATGGTATAGGTGTGCTACCATCATGTACAATTAGATTTGGATGGTATTCAAAGTACAGTTGAAGCATGATTCATCAAAAAAGAATATCACTTCTACATAAGTGATGATAAAGAACATGATATTCATTATGTAGAACATTGTCTCAAGATTTTTTTTTGTGTTTGTCAAAGAAAGAGGCATAAGTATCAATAAACATTATGTTTGGTTAGATGGGTGTGCTACACAATTCAAATCATCTTGACCATTTTATGCACTTTGTCGATATCATTTTGATGAAAATATACCACATGTATGGAGTTTCTTTGAAAGTGAATATGGAAAACGTGAACATTATGGTGTTGGATCTTGTATCAAATGTGCTCTATGAAAGTATTAAATTAATTATGAGGAGTTCATATAAATAATCCACATGACATTATTGAATGGGTCAAGACACATTTTGTATCAAATGAGGTTGGCACATCATCAAGAGTGATTCAAATAGTACTATGTAGAGTCTTTTGCGAGATATCTTGTACATGTGCATGCATGTGTATATATTTTCTCTTATCTAATTTAAGTTATACACACATGACATGTGAATATATATTTTTGTCTCAACTTTTTTTTGTACGTATTAAATATGTGTCTTTAGGTGTGGATAGAAAAATTATGTATGGTTGCAAGATGATAAAAAATTATCCTTAAATTCTTTTATGAGTACCAATCATTGTAATTGGACATTGTACACAAGAGACTATTCACATTTTTTTTTTTATTGCATTGCTGAGAATTACAATGAATTCATCAATTAGGATGGTTGATATGTAGGTCTATGAACTTCGGTGCCACTTGTTGTTACTGATACAATTAATAGAGACGAAGAAATTTTTTTTGATGAAATTCCTTTGATTTCTACTAATTATAACCATATATCTAAACTAGTTTGAATTGGTAAGAAAACTTGTATATATATCAAAGTCACAAATAAATTTTAGAGCTCACAATATACATGTATGATATTTAAATTGTGTTTAGGCAAAGTCTTTGTAGTTATTGCTAAGCCTAGAAATGTAGAAGGAGTGAGTTACTATTTATTGCATTGCATTACATAAAGGGTGAAGTTAACTAAACTAGAGAAAGTGATGGAATGTTATTCCCTATAGGTACACATTAAATTAACTGAATTACATATTTATTTTTATAAAATGATGAATTTATTTATTACATGTATACATTAAATTGACTTTTAAATGCATGGTCTATAGGTTCAGCTATTGTGGAGGGAACAGATCTTAGCCAACACAAATTAGTGAAATATGGAATTCAATTTGTTGATTACCAAGCTGACAATAAAGTGTTTTAATATAGTCACCATGTTATTTCTATGTCCATTTCTCTACATCCAGTTAAACATAAAGGTGAATGTCACAAGTGAAGATTAGATACTGAGGACCAAGAGAGAATATTAAATGTTCTCCATGAGTGCATGGAACCACTTGCCATATTTCATATTTGTAGTGCTTTCTTAGATATTTCATATTTCCAATACTTTCTACATTTAATACTTCATATTTCTAGCACTTGCCTAGAAGTTTCATATTTCAAATTTCATTTAATCCATTTCATGTACATATATGATCATTTCATGTAACTTAGGAAAAATATATGTGTAAATATGTGTACATGTGATCATTTCATACATAACTTGTAGCACTTATATCAAGTGTATGTTAACCTTATGGTCAAATCATTTGTCAATTTGTACCAAAACACTTGATCATTTGGTCGGTCACATTGCTACTAGGCTTGATAGTGTTAACCAAGCTATTGCAGTGTTAACTGTGCCTCATAGCGTAAATCAAACTGTATCAACTGAGCAAAAAGTAAGTGTTAACCTAGTAGAATAGAAAGCCAGTGTAAATTGAGCTAGTCATGTTAACCAAGTAGAGAAAATGTAGTGTTGATTGAGCTTTGGTGTCAACTGAGCTCTATAGTGTCAACCAAGTTCTACAATATTTGTCGAGTCATTAGTGTTCACTAATTTCATATCTACTCCTAAGTGATTCAAATGGACTGATCATTAGTGTCAACTAAGTGCTAGAGTTTTTTGAGTTCACTATGTTTCAAAGTGTCAGAATACTACCCAAGTGGTCTTCAAAACCTAAGTATCAGAAGTGATTTGAATTGGTGAAGATTGTTGAATTTGGTATTGTAGCTGACCTCAAAAGGTAACTAGTTTATTTTATATATATGTAAGATATCTTGTCATATCTAAATGAGTATGTGTAACAAGTACAAATGCAAATTGAAGAGTAAAGTGTACAAGTAGTATAAGGAAAAGAAGAGTCTTATCTATCACAACAAGGTGTTTATTTATACATCAAAGGAACCTCATTTAGAAAAATAAGTTGTAGAGAAAAGATCAACTACTGGTTCATCCTAACAGGTGCATCATTCAAAACCTCTAACAAGGTGGACTTAACAATCTTATGAAAAATCTCCTAATCAAGTGCATACTTTAATGTATTGTATAAATCAATTTTCAAGGTGGACCTAATAGTCCTTATTGCTCCTAACAAGGACAATCACTAGAAGTGATCAATTATAAGCCTTAACAAGCCAACTTTATACTATAGTACTAAAGCTTGTGGGTATCATCCCCACCCTAGTTTTACTTTCTATTTGGAAGGTTTTTGGGTTACAATTTATTATGTCAAGTGTTATTAATGTTTTATTGCCTTCAATCTTTCATGCATGTTATAATTAGATTAGATTAGATTAAAGATAGTTAATTGATAAATTAAAGTTAAATTTTTATTGGTACCTTATTCACCCCTCCCCTCTTGGTCACCTGGCCTATTCTAAATTTCCAAAAATTGGTATTAGAGAATTTAGTTCTCACAATAGAAGTTAAGTAGCTTGAGAAAATATTAGAGGCAATGAAAGTGTATAGACAAGAGAAAGCTATTGAAGATGAAAAATTGGATTTGCAATTGGCCATGGAACAATTAAAGAAAATGAAGGAGCAACTTCCTAAATCTTTGCAAAGAAGGAAAGAAGTAGTAGTACAAATGAATGTCAATATCTACATAGAAGAAAAAGTTGAAGACATTTTCCAAGGTAGAAGTTTAGATGAAGCTGATGTAGCGATCAAAAACCTACATGAGAAGAATCTCACTCTTCATGAAGAAATCAAAAAGTTGAAAAGAGAACAACAAATTTAGTTAGTCAAAATGTGTGAAGACATGGAACAAAAGGACATAGAGAAAGAAGAGAAAATATTTCTAATTGAAAGGATAGAAGAAAAAGACAATGAAATTCAACACATATCTCTTTAACAAGAAGATTTAATAAGTCAACTCAATTGTGAAAATCAAGAACTTATCAACTTGAGGACAAAAGAGGCAAGACTTCAGAATGATCTCAACATAGAAAGGGAAACCAATGAAAGGATGATGAAATCTCAAGAAAAAATGAATCAATTGGAAAAGAAAGCTCAATTTAGATGCAAAGGAAAAGTTGGATTAGTCTATATAGATGAAGGTGAATCATCTTAGCAAGGAGCTTAGAAGAACAAAAGACCTACTTGTAATCACTATGGAAAGATAGGGCATACATCAAAAAAGTATTGGATTAATGGTAAATCTAATTTCAAAAAAAAATGTTATAATTGTAATAAACAAGGTCATAAAACAAGTGAGTATACAGAGAAAACCAAGTTTGAAGGAAAATATTTCAATTGCAACAAATAAGGGCGCAAATCTTCAGAACGTAAAACCAAAAGATGGATTCCAATATGATAGATTGTGAAAGCTATCTTTGGTTGGGATTATAAAAAATGGTGTAGATGTCACTTATGTGGTGAGTATGAATACATTGGAGCAAATTTCCTAAGAACTCACATGAGGAAGAGAGACCCTACAATGAGATTTTTTGTGTGCACAAAACTTGGACATCTAGGTAGAAACTATATGAACTGAGATAAAGTTGAAGATGAAAAGAAAGAAAAGTTTGGTAATAATAGAAGTCAAATGAGGTAGAAATGGGTAAAGAAATCTCTAGAGAATGCGAGTCATAGTCATGAGAACATTGACTGCCAAGACAATGAATTGGGTGACTTAACCATTTCAAAATAACAATACATAAGGATCACTAGAGCTATGATTGTGAAGAAATACTATATTAGTTCTAGTCTAGAAGCAAGAAGATCTAAATTAGCATTTCAAATGCATTGGGATCACTGAGTTGATGACCTTACCAAGAAAAGTTGGGTTGCAATACCTTACTGAGAAAAGTCAAGTTCCAAGATCTTACCAAGAAAAGTTGATTTGCAAGACCTTATTGAGAAAAGTCAAGTTTCAAGACCTTACGAAGAAAAGTTGGGTTACTGACCTAATCAATCTTGGAGTAAGATGACATATACTGAGTTTGAGACATAATCAAGCTAATTCTTACCAAGTTGAAGATTGAAGGTATCTTCCCAATTGAGACTTAATCAAGCATCTCATGTCTATTGAGTTTAAGAGGTTGTCACCTAGCTATTCTACCTATGATGCATTAGTGAAGACTCAAAAAATTAATTATTATTAAAAGGTAGAATCAAAGGTTTTCATTTTTCACCATGA
Organism: Cupressus sempervirens; assembly: GCA_028749045.1. Lineage (NCBI taxonomy): Eukaryota > Viridiplantae > Streptophyta > Pinopsida > Cupressales > Cupressaceae > Cupressus > Cupressus sempervirens. The sequence continues at coordinate 84,979,193 of CM053791.1, read as the reverse complement.
ATTTCAATAGATCTAGAGCATTTCTAAGAGCTTGAGAAATTTAGAGAGAATTTGTCAAAGATTATCCTTCCACCACTAAGTGTTATGGAGACCTCATCCAAAAGCAAGGTTAAGAAGGGTTTCAAGATGATAGTAAGGAATGTTGAGCATGGAGCCCTGACATTCAAACTTTATCTAGCGATCACAAATTCCACCAAAGGTACTTTTGATCCATGACATTATATCCTTTTATTATTGTTCAATTAAAGAATTGTGAACTTAAGAGATGAATCAAGCATATGAAGTAGTGTGTGTGGATGATTACCTTAAACTCAAGCAAAGTCACCTTGAAGTAAAGGGTTTGACCCACATTCTACATATGCCAAGGAATTTCCAAATTAAGTGGATTTGGTTTATATTGAGTCATGTTTATGACATGCAATTCTGGCTTGACCAACCCATATAGATCACAAGGAAAATGATTCATAGGGTTACTGGGTTTTCCATGTTTGTCATACCTAAAATAGCAAAAACCCTAGGTTGGGTTGAGTTGGTGAAGAAGGATCTTGTTGGGTAGGATGGAAGAGGAATGATGATAAATAGTGTTTCTTACATGGAGATCAAGTTTGGAATTCAAGTGATTGCTCAAAAGATATATAGTTCCAACTAACTAAACAGTGTCCCATGTGAACCTATGGACTTAGCATTCAAGGTGGTCATGAAAAATCTATCCTTTGACCTTGCTAAGTTGTAGCTGATCCAATTAATCAAGAACATGGAGAGAATCTAAGAATCCAAGAAAAATCCACATAAGTTTGGCTCACTTTTGGCATGTTTATTCCTTTATGTTTAGAATTTTTTTCCCTCCAAGGGTAATTTAGTATGGAAAATGAATAGACCTATTGTATATCATATCAATGAGTTTATAGCTAAAATGGGAGATAATTTTTAGGGCATCATGAATGCATATTTTGATACTTTCAAGGAAAAGATGCAAAGTAGGTTTAGAATACATAAGAAAATAGTAGATAAACAAGACATATATTTCCTTGTGGATTTTGACAAGGTACATATACAAGTAGTTAGACCTAGAGTTGCATGGGTAAAACCTCTTGGCTATGAGGTAAACATTGATGATACTAAGGAAATCATTGAGGCTCTTGCAATGAGCTTGTGGACCCTAAAATACCTTATTTTGGAACATATGAAGAGGCAAAAACCAAGTTTTCCCTTAAATCAAGAGTCCTCAAATTCTAAAGAGAGGAAGGAAGAAGTTAGAAAATATTTAGAAGGAGAATGTGAAATATGGTTCCCTCTCTTACTCATAGAAGGTAAGGGAGATGAAATTGAAGAAGAAGAAGGAGTAGAAGAACATGAATAAGAAGAAGAGGAAGAAACAAAAGAAAAAGGGGAAGGTAACTATAAAAAAGAGAGATACTAGGTCCTCTCCTACCTTTTTCACTAGAAGAACTACTAGAACGAGGAAGAAGCTTAGACTTGCAAATGAAGATGAAGATAAAGAAAAATAGATATCATTCAAAAGGCCTATGCTAACCTTTGAAGATAGACTATAGTGACTCAAAGAAGGAGGAGGTATGATAGATTTCAAGTTTCTTAACTATGAAACTAGAAATAAAGAGGAACAAAAGAAAATAGAAGAAGCCTTAGTGGAGAATATGGAAAAGTGAAAATACTCTCTAAGCAAACTAGGAAATCATGTTCCTAACTTTCTACTTAAGGTGGTATCACATCATTGAAAAATGCAATAAATGTTTCTAGAGACATCCATGATCAAACCTTGAGAAAGGTAATGTCGGACATATTAGATAAAGAATTAAAGGAGGCACTAAAAATGCTTGAACACAAATTAACCCCTAAATTCAATGCACTCCTAATTTTTGAAAATGACATCAAGTCTATTGTGTAATCCAATGCAAATTCATGGAAGAAAATTTATGGATTGAATGTTCTAAAGTCCACTGAAGAAGTTGTGCAAGTTGAGGAACAAGATGATCAAATAGTCAGTGAAGATCTACCTAACATTCAAAAAATCCAAGATTTAGATCTTAAAAATATTGTAGTAGAGGTAATGGCCTCCGTACCTAACTTTTTGAGCAAAGCCTTAGTGATATCTAGCTTAGAGAAGGATGTAACCAAGTCACAAACAATTGAGCTAAACATTTTTCAACCTAGCACTCAATTGGTTGTTGGAGTTGTCTTATCAGTTATAGTGATGAGTACTACCACCACCACTTCATCCATCGAGAAAAAAGCTCCACTCTTCATAGCTCTAAGCTAGACTAAATCATAGCAAGGTATTATAAGTATTCCTAATATTGTTATAGTTTCTCAAATTGGTAATTTTGTTTTTGTTACAAGGGATTCCATAGTAAGTACAATGACAATTAAAGATAAGCCTCAACTAAAAATTGAGGATTTCAACAAAGGTAAGGAAATAATTCCTTCACCTATTCCAAAGGAAAAAGGTAAAGAGGTAGAAGTTTATCATAAGAAATTTTATTTAGAAGAGTACATAGTAATTCTAGTTTATGATCTTCCCAATCTCAGTCCTAATCAGATGGATACTCTTGGAGAACTTTGGAAGAAAAGGGCCATATAGAAAAAGTTGAGAGTAGAGAAGAAGAAAAGAAACCAAGTGAGGGAGGATATCAACTTTGCATCAACTTGTTGATATAGTTCACAAGTTTAATGAACATTTGAATGAAAAAGAGAAACTATTGCAAAAGCCAAGGATAAAATTTGATAACAAGGTTTTGGAAAAGGTGGCATAGGAAATTTCCATAGATTAGGTGGAACTATCCACTATTCTTGTTAACTTTGAGATTACTTTAAATAGTGTTCTTTCCTTGTTTGTAAAATTAAGTGATACTAAAAAATTCACCAAGGAGATCAAGGACAAGTCATCAAAGATTGACACTGATATGAAGGCAAGTGTAAACTAGTTACCACTTGACCCTAGCACCAACTCAACACATTTTACAAAGATTAGGTATTGGATATACTTGTAGGCATGGTTACTAAGGGAACAAGAAAGAATCAAGGCTACACTAGCATAAATTTGGAGTATGATATTTCCAAACATGGATATAATGCAAAAACACATTGTTCATGTAAAGACATTAATCCATAAAAATGCATTTTTTGTTGCTAATCATATGATGGAGTTATTAGCTGAAGTTTAGATATCTTTGCATACGTCAAAAGTTTTGTAAAAAAATTGGGACAAAACTATATCTCTAGGATATAAGGTACATAGTGATTTCCTCTTACATTTTGGTGTTACCCTATAATTATGCATTTTTGGCATTTATGTCAAAATTAAGGGGGAAATATGTAAAAAAGGGGAAATATAGGTGTATGTAAGGAATTTATGTTTAGCAAAGCTACAAAAACAATTTTGAAAAATAAAAACCAAAGTCAGTGTCAGCTGAGTACCAACATAATAGTTAAAAATGAGTTAAAAACCCAAGTACATTGATAGGGGGAGTTCTAGCTTATCTTTTTCAGCATTCAAAATATTTTTAATGATAAGTGTTTTTGTCACTAATTCCAAAGGGGAGATTATTAAACTTATAGTCAAATCATTTATCAATTAGTGCCAAAACACTTGATCATTTGGTTGGTCACATTGCTACCGAGCTTTACTGTGTTAATTGAGCTATTGCAATGTTAACCAAGCCTCACAGTATAAACTGAGATATTATAGTATCAACCAAGAAGAAAGTAAGTGTTAACTAAGAAGAATAGAAAGAAAGTGTAAACTGAGCTAGCTTTTTTAACCAAGTAGAGAAAATGTAATGTTGACTAAGCTTTAGTGTCAACCAAGCTCTACAATATTTTTTGAGTTATCAATGTTAATGGAGTTCATGTCTACTCCTAAGTAATCGATGTGGACCAAACACCAGTGTCAACTGGGTGCCAAATTTTGCTGAGTTCAGTGTGTTGTTGAGTGTTAGAATATCACTTAAGTGATCATTACAACTTGAGTATCAATAGTGAGCAGACTTAGTGAATATTGTTGAATTTGGTATTGTAGCCAACCTCAAAAGGTAGCTATTTGATTTGGTATATATGTAAGATATCTTGTCATATCCAAATGAGTGAGTGTAGAAAGTATGAATGTGAATTGATGAGTAAAGGCTACAAGAAATATAAGAAAAAGAAGAGTCACATCTATCACAACAAGGTGATCATTTCTACATCAAAGGTATCTCATTCAGCAAACCGAGTTGTAGAGAAGAGATCGGCTACTAGTTCATCCTAATAGGTGCATCAGTCAAAACCTCTAACAAAGTGGACTTAGTAGTACTCTTATGAAAAATCTCCTAACTGAGTGCATACTTCATTGTATTGTATTCATTTTACAAGGTGGACCTAATAGTCCTTATTGCTCCTAATAGGATAGATCACTAGAAGTGAACATTTGTAAGCCTTAATAAGACAACTTTATACTATAGTACTAAAGCTTGTGGGTATCATCCCAACCCCAGTTTTACTCTCTATTTGGAAGGTTTCTAGTGTACTATTTATTGTGTCAAGTTTTGTGAAATTTTTATTGCTTTGAATCTTTCATGCATGCAATTAGACCAGACTAGCTTAAAGAGAGTTAATTGGTGAATTAAAGTTGGAGTTTTATTGGTTCCTAATTCACACCTCCTCTCTTAGTCACCTAGTCTATTCTACATTTCCAACACTATATGTATGTGTTCATTTCATGTAACTTAGGAGTTATATGTGTATACATTATACATGAACAAAAATTTAATGCAATTTAGGACCTATATCAAATTTACATGAACTCATTTCATGTTACACATGTAGGACTTATATTGAATACTTACATGTTCAATTTAGATGAAGTTTAGGAGTTTATTTGTGTATATATACATTTGCATCAATCATGTACATCTAATCATAAACTAAATACATGTATATCACATTTGGATAATCATAAATTGAACCAATCATGTACATGTATAACCATAAGCTAAATGCATGTATATCACATGGACCATAAACTAGAAATATGTGTATCAAATTTAGATAATTATAAATTGAATAGTCATGTACATGTCTAACCATAAACTAAATAAATGTATATCACATGGACCATAAACTAGAAATATATATGACAATCATAAATTGGACCAATCATGTGTTTAATAAAAAATGAATCATAAACACACATGTGCAATGATCAATATGCATATATAAATGTCAAATCATATATATATATATATATATATATATATATATATATATATATATATATATATATATATATATATATATATATATATATATATATATATATATATATATATATATATATATATATATATATATATATATATATATATATATATATATATATCAACAAGATCAATGATAAAGTAAACATTTGCATTGGTCCTAAACTAGAGTGTCATCCAAATGCATATGAATAGAGTGACTCTCTAATCAAGACTCATGAGGATCATGTGTCATCAAAGTATCGACTGAGCCCTACAAATTAAAATAAAACAATGCATTAGAAATATACCAAATATACATGGGTTCTAGTTTCAAATATTTGTACAAATTTAAATGTATTGATATGAGTGCACATGTATCTAGTAAATTTCAAATTAATTTAAAATTCTATTTAAAAATAAATTGAGCACTAATGGGTGTCATATCCATCATATTTGTACCCCCACAATCAGTATGTGTCGCATCAACAACATGTCTCCTCCCACTATGATTAGAGCCCACACTAGAAGAAGCATGCTCTGCTACCTATGCCTACACAAATATAATTCATTTGGAAATGAGTACATAATTATAGACTTGTGAATATAAAATTGTTATTCTAAAAATGAAACTTAAAAGAGATGTACCTAGGTCTGAGGAGCAAGAGGGTCATTAGTGACATGCTCTAAGGTGTCATCAATAGAAACTCCATCTCCAATACTCTTAATCCTCTGAAATAGTGAGGAGTACAAAGGACTAACAAGCTAGGATGGAAGTGGTGTAGAGTCAATAGACTAAAATAACATGTCCATGTATGATCCTATCTCAATGGGAATATGAATCTGATTCAAATTTCATAACTATTGATCAAGCATGTCAAGTCCATCAATAGAACTAAAAATACCTTGACCAAATCCTAAGGTCCCAAGATGGAGCTAGAATAGACTATTGTGCATTTGAGTGTTGATTTGAATTTTGAGTGCTGGATTGCTGAGCACCAGAGTGTTATGTAGATTACTCAATGCCAAAGTCTTGTGTAGAGTGTTGTGTACTCTGGTGTACATAACTTGATGGCATGTCATGGGACACTCAAAATATAGGCCTCCATGAAATCTTCTCTACACCACTATGTAAAGGATCCCCTATTTATTTTTGATGTATGAATATGCCTATAAAAGATCATCTAGAATATACAATGCCATCTCCATATGTCTATGCTCTCTAGTGAGGCCACATATATCCCCTGGTGTAGGAATATGTGAAACTCTATAGATCTCATTTATGGGTAGTGTAGTACTTGGTGATGCCTCAAAAGATTATCTAAATTGAATAGGTCTACTCAAAAGATATCTTCCTAGAGTGTTAGATGTAATGCTCCTAGCAACAGATGTAGTGTGTCCTATTTGATTAACTACTTCCCTCTAAGAAGCAATGACAATTCTATCCATAGTAGCATCCATCACTAGAGTCATTGTTGGGGTCCTAGATCCCACCAATGCACAATGATGAGGAACAATATGAGTTGACTCATGGTATGAATTATGATAAAAAAACTCTACCACATCCCTAACAATAATATTTTGGAATATCTAAATAGGTGATGCAGTGCCCCAAATAGAACTCTGCATATAACTACTAGACAAAATATAATGGAATTTGGTCATTATTAGGATAATAGCCATGTGCTACTAATAATCAAGGGTATATCATATGAGAAATCTATGGCACAACACATCTAGTAACTTGACATGCCCTGACCTCGGTCTTCTCCTCATAAAATGGGAAGACCTCTCATTTGATAATCTCCTTATAAGCCAGATTTTGAACCTATTGTAAGGATATAATAGCTAAGATCTCTTCTCTAAGATTAACAAAAATCATATCTATAGAATATGATGAAAATGTAGTCTATGATCTAAGTTTTTCAGTTAGCTCCTCAAGATTAGTCAAAATCCATTGATATATACCTTGATATAGATGATCCTAAGATCTCTCAATAGCTAATCTCAATCTAGCAGTGTCTCTAGTCACAAACTAGAATATAGTCATCATATCAGGGAATGGAGGGTGGAAAAATGATACATCAATAGGTGGTCCCTATCCTTGTCCCTATCCATGTCCTTGTCCTTGTTCCTAATCATGTTCCCATCCCTCACCCTCTCCCTATCCCTGATCTTAAGGTTGAGGTTGATCATGGGATGTCATATACAGGTGCGATGTGCAAACTAAATGTTAACTTAAGATTAAAAGAACATAAGTGGTCAATAAGGGGATGACATATAATTACAAGAACATGCATTTTGATAAGGGGTCATGATAGGTGCTATCATTAATCTAAGGTCATAAGGGGTTTGATTAAGTCTTATTTAAGTATTTCTAAGGTCTTAAGAGGTCATGTATAAGGTATTAAGAGGTCATCTATAAAGTGAAAAGAGAGAGAAAGTGATGAAAGAGAAAGTAAGAACAAGGAGAGAAAGTGAGATGAGAGAGAAAGTAAGGAGAGAGAAAGTGAGAAGAGAGAGAAAGTAAGAAGAGGGAGAGAAAGTGAGGAGAGAGAGAAAGTGAGATGAGAGAGCGAGGAGAGAAAGTGAGAAGAGAGAAAGTAAGGAGAGAGAAAGTAAGATGAGAGAGCTCAAGGAGAGAGAAAGTGAAGAGAGAGAAAGTAATGAGAGAAGTGAGAGGAGAGAGATTTTAAGGAGAGAGAAAGTATTAGGAGCGAGAGTTGAAGGAGAGAGAAAGTGATAATAGAGAGAAAGTGATGAGAGAGGAAGTAAGAATAGGGAGAGAAAGTGAGAAGAGTGATGAGAGAGAAAATGAGAAGAGAGAGAAAGTAAGGAGAGAGAAAGTGAGATGAGAGAGCTTGAGGAGAGAGAAAGTGAGAAGAGAGACAAATTAAGGAGAGTGAAAGTGAAGATAGAAAGAAATTAATGAGAGAGAAGTGAGAGGAGAGAGGGAGAGTTGAAGGAGAGAGAAAGTGAGAAGAGAGAGAAAGTAAGAAGAGGGAGAGACTGAGGAGAGAGAAAGTGAGATGAGAGAGTAAGGAGACAGAAAGTGAGAAGAGAGAAAGTGAAGAGAGAGAAAGGAGTGAGAAGTGAGAAGAGAGAGTTCTTAGAGAGAGAAAGTGTGAGGAGAGAGAGTTGAAGATATTAAAGTGAGTTTAGAGAGAGAAAGTGAGGATAGAGAGAAAGCAAGGAGAGATCTAAGTGAGTAGAGAGAGTTTAAGGAGAGAGAAAGTGTGAGGAGAGAGAAAGTGAGAAGAGAGAGAAAGTGGGGAGAGTGAAGACAGAAAGTGAGGAGAGAGAGTGAAGAGAGAGAAAGTGAGGATAGAGAGTCAAGAGAGAGAATATTCGATAGAGAAGAGAGAGAAATTGAGGAGAGAGAGTTTTTCTAGATATTGAAGGTAATTTTTTATTTTTTTATTCATCTAGATTTTTAAATCATTTTTTGTTTTCTAAATCTAGAATCCTATTGTTTGTTTTCTACATCTAATCATATTATTGGTTTTCTACATCTAATCATATTTTTGGTTTTCTACATCTAATCATTTTTTTAATTTATTGTTTATCTACCTAGAATTTAATATTTATAAACATATTATTTCTTCCATTGACTACAATTTTAATAATATTTTCTAACATTTAAACTAAAATACAATATATAAACATAAAATTAATTAATGTATACTAAAAATAACAAAATACTCATAAAAAAACTATATATTTATAAAAATAACTAAATATTCATCAAAAACTACAATCATTCACCAAAATCAACTAAATATTCATTAAAAATAAAAAAATGAACATACATGGTATGGTAAATGCTCGAAGGAGGTTGAAAAAGGTAAACCATAATGATGATGCAACTGAAGACATCACAAAGTTTGCTCCAAGCCCTATTGCAAAACTGTCACTATAATAATGAACAATGAAATGGTAAAATGACTTTTAAAAAGCCATTTTTGGGAGATAGATAGTGTTAAGAGAAGCTTCGAACAAAGCCTATAAGGCTTCATTTGAAGCCCTAGGCTTTGTTCAAAACCCTAGCTAGCCTGTGAGTTGCTTAGGCTTTGGGTAAAGACCATGACTTCCATTGAAGCTACATTAACATGGCTTCAATTGAAGCCATGTGGAGGCTTTGATAGAATCCAAGGATTCACATGAAGTGGCTTAAAAGATTTTTTCCCACTTTTCATTTACTTCAATCATGATGAAAAGTGGGAACTAGTTGCATGCTCCTACCCCATGAGTTTTAGAGTTTCTTTTGTTGTTATCTTTATTAAAACATTGTAATAATATATTCTATATTAATAAGTATGAGATATTTTCCATATTTATTTAAATTTTCATATTGCTATAGGATTTAGTTATGTAGTTTTAAAGTTAAAACCATTGATTTATGTTTCATGAATAATAGTTCACAAGAACACATCTCACATGATAATGAATGTAACACTTGGAACTTATGGCATCTAGGTGATGTTCATAGAGGTGAATCATCATGACTTCCCAAGAGGTTACCCATCTGAATACCACTCCATCTCAAGAGTACTTTTTTTAGAAAGTGAAGTCCAATAATACAAAGAAGACAGGGGGTGGAGGATGAGTTGTGACCAAATTATACCTATATACAACTTATTAAATCTAACTTCAATAATTAAATAATGAAAATTAACAAGAGATAAACTATGCATAGTGACACAATGATTTTTTCACTAGGGAAACCCTTGATTAGAGGGTAAACCATGTTAGAAACAATATTCCACAAAGATAAATGTGGGGAGGGGATTGAATCAATTATCCAATAATTAAAATATTTATTATCCTTAAACAATCTTATCCATTCAACCAATGTAAAAAATAACCATAACAAGATGCACATAGACTATTACACAAGATATGTTAACTAGAGAAACCCTTGATAAGAGGGAAATCCCCAGTGGGATTGATGCCCACAAGATGATGTACTAATATAAATATTCCTTGTTAAAGGATGAACCCTATTAGGAATCTATTACAATATTTAGTACATAAAGTCCCTGTTAGGAGACTTTGAATCCCTATTAGAGTTGTGCCAATCCTGTTAGGAGTTATAGTACAATGTATGAAAGAAGAGCCCACTACCCAAACATGCACTTTCAATTACAAGAAGAGCTCACTACCCAAACAAGTAATCTACTATTAAGTTCATTTTTCCTCTATTTTGACAATTGAACTAATCACTATCAGATTTTATAGACTAGGTCACAAACCTTGGATCCAAATATCAAACATTAGAGCACACAATAAAACCTTGGTAATGAAGTTTCCTTCACTTCCACTCTGGTTTGCTCAACTTTACATTCCGCTCTTTGTGATGCTTAAAAGTCACTTGTCTTCAATATCATGCTAAAGGAAAATATCCTTCCTTTATATTGAATTCATAAAAAAATTCCTTGAGTTGGCAATTAAACCTTCTCAATTAATCTCCAACATGTCTTCTTCACATCCTCAACCTTGTTTTTCAAACTAACAATTTCTCTAAGAGATACAACAAGTTTACTAGAATTTTCCTCTGCAAACTCTATCTCAGAACATACATCACCAAAACTTACATAACTTCTTCCAAACTTAACATTTATTCATTTGATGTTAACTGCATATACTAGATACTCATAAGTATCTTGCCTAACCTTGGATAGTGAGAATACTCAACTAGCCATCTATACCAACTTGATCTTTCCACTATTCTTCTGTTAGATACCACAACAAACTACTATGTTGACATCAATGAGAAACATAGTCATGAATGTAAGATATCATCATAGAAACAACACTCCCCCATAGAAATATCATCAACATTCATGTTTCCAACAATCTCCCCCTTTGGCATTGATGGCAACATAGATGAAAAACATCTATTTTCAAGAATACCAACTATAAAAGACTATTAACCTTTCCTTTCAAATCCTCTTCATGAATCATTCTCCCCAACTATTTTCTTCTCCCAAACATGTTGTACTTTTTCTTTCTTGTCTTTGCTTCTCCCCATGATTTTTATCTCATGATGTTTTTTCTTCTCCCCTATGATTTTTTTCATGTTATACTTCTCCCCCATTGACATTAATGTCAAAGGTTTCAACATCCATCAAACTTCTATGACAATTGATTCTTACTAGCTCAAGTTTCCAAAGAAACTATTCAAAAATAACATCCAAAAAGAGTCCTAGATGACTTTGTCCATCACAGATACTCCCCCATATAGGAAGCATTAGCATTCATTCTAGACAAATAATGGTGCTTTGTTACACTAGACTGATGCACTCTTGCATCTTTTACTTTGATGTAGGAAGGGGAATAACCCCTATCATACCTCACAAATAATCAAAAGTCTCTCTGGGAAGAGGCTTAGTGAATATATCTATAATCTTCTCTTTAGTGCTCATATACTCCAATCTAATTTCCTTTTCTACAACTTTCTCTCTCAACATGTGATACTTGATAGAAATGTGCTTGGTTTTTGAATGCAACACTAGATTCTTAGACATATTTATTGTGCTTGTGTTGTCACAATGTATGATAATAAGTTCACTGATGTCTATCCTTATATCATTTAACATCTACTTCATCCAAACAACTTGATTGAAATTGTTTTTTGCTGCAACATATTATGCTTTTGTTATACTTTGTGAGGTATATTAATCTTACTTCTTTCTTAGCCAAGAAACCAATCTTCCTCCAAGAAAGAAGACTCCACCACTAGTGCTCTTTCTATCATCCATATTGCCCACCCAATGAACATCAGTATATAAACATTTAGAGTAAAATCATTAGATCTATCATACCACAATCCAAACTCTAGTGTTCCTTTCAGGAATCTAAATATCCTTTTGAATACTAAATAATGTGCTTCTCTAGGATCAACTTGGAATCTTGCAACAATTCCAACTACATTTTCTATATTCAGCCTTGTGTGAGTCAGATATTGCAATCCTTTGATCATAGATCTATACTTCTTTTGCTCAATAGTAGGTGTCTCATCCTTTGTAGATAACTTGTATCTAGTTGCCATAGGTGTTCCAATAGGTTTAAATGTTTCCAAAACAAACCTTTTTAGTAAATCCTTCAATTCCTTAGTCTAAGAAATAAAGATTCCTTCTTTATCTTGTACAATCTATAGTCTTAGAAAATATTTCATTTCTCCTATCATACTCATTTTAAATTCCTTCTTCATTTCTTTTGCAAACTTGTCACTTTCCTCATCATTTCCTCCAAAAATGATATCATCAACAAATATGACCAAAATCATTAATCCATCATCAATTTCTTTCCAATAGAGATTTTTATCAGCCATACCTGTACTATATCCAAGCTTTGTCAAATGCTTGTCCAACCTTGCATACCAGGTTCTAGGTGCTTACTTCAAGCCATACAATTCTTTCTTTAGTTTGCATACTATGTCCTTGTCATCTATTAAAGGACAACATCAAGGCTATTCAATGTATACCTCTTCTCCAAGTTCTCCATTCAAAAATGCTAACTTGACATCCATCTAATACACTTTGAATTTCTTTTGTGTTGCATAGGCTAAGAATAATCTTACTACTTCAATTCTAGCCACAAAAGCATAGGTCTCATCATAGTCTACTCCTTTCTATGAGTAACCTTTACATACCAATCTTGTTTTTTTCCTTACAAAATTTTCTTGTTCATTCATCTTGTTTTTGAATACCCATTTAGTTCCTATCACATTCTTGTGTGTTGTTCTAGGGACCAATTCCCATGTCTCATTCTTTACTATCTAATCCAATTCTTGTTTCATAGCTAGCTTCCAATAGTCATCTACATTCTTAGGTTCAACTTGAGATATCAAATATAGTTCTTCATTGATTTTGCTTCTTGTCATTACACATGTATCTTTGCTTCTAATGATCTACTTGGATGCATGATTCTTTGTCATATTCTTACCTGAAGTAGGAGTTGGAATCTCAAAACTTATCTCTACTAAAGGTTCCAAGATATTTTCCTACCTTGGCTCTCCTTCACTCTAAAAATCATTGTTACTCTCAAGAAATACTTTATCATTCCTTGGTTTAATAATGACATCATCATCTAATTTGTAATAAACTATTCTTTTTTGTAACCTAAATTTCTCATTAACTCTCACATTTGCACTTTCTATAATAGTCTTAGTTTTCTGATTATAACATCCATAAGCCTTGCTTTTCAATGAATAACATAGAAACATACATTCATCACTTCTAGCCTCAAAATTACCAACATCATCATCTCTTTTGATATAACACTTACTACCAATTTTTTAAAAATACTTAACTATAGGTGAGTGACCAAACCATAGTTCATAAGGGGTCTTGTTTGTGTCTTTCCTAAATTGTACTCTATTTGGAGTGTAGACTATTGTGTTCATAAATTCTCTCCAAAAAATCTTGGATACTTCATTCTTAGCTAACATGACTCTTGCAGCTTTTGTTACTAACCTATTTCTTTTCTCTACAATACTATTTTGTTCAGGGATTATCGGAGCTAATAACTATCTTTTGGTTCCATTTCATTCAAAAAACATGTTAAACTAATTTGAAGTAAACTCTCCTCCTCTATTTAATATTAAACATTTAATCTGCATGCATGATTTATTCTCAACTCTATTCTTGAATATCTTGAACTTATCAAATGCCTCATATTTTTCTTTAAGAAATGCAACCCGCATCATTCTAGAAAAGTCATCAACTAAAATCATGAAATACCTTTCACCATAGAATCCTTTATTCTTTTTAGGACCACTGAGAGCTATGTGTACAATCTCCAATTTTTTTTGTAGTAGTAAACTTCTTGTAGGGAAGAGAATTTTTTTTATGCTTTGCCAAAAAAAATTCCTAGAAAATTGTGTTATAAGGTTTTATAATCTTAGGAAAATCTCTAACTACAAACATACTACTAGTCTTCATAATGTTGTCAAAGTTTATATGATAAAATATCTTATGTCATAACCAACTATCATCTACCTTTGCAACCAAACATGACATTTTAGTAGGATCCAACTAAAATACATTACCTCTAGATCTAGTTCCCATTCCAATTACCTTTCCATCTTTATCTCTAATTATGCATGTCCTTTCTATGAACTAAAATTGATAAGCCTTATCCACTAGTTGTCCAACACTCAAAAGATTGTGCTTCAATCCATCAACAAAATATACATCTTCAGTGTTACTATTACCATAAAGAGTTATAGATCTAATACCTTTAGCTTGGCATGTTGTATTATTTCCAACTCTGACAATGCCTTCATCTTGACTTTTGAAGTCAACAAACTTGTTCATATCACTAGTCATATGATGTGATCAACCATTGTCAATTATCCAATCAGATTTATTTTCAATCTATGATACCAAAGCTACTTTTTCTGGGTTTTCTTCTTTAATTGATAAAAATCCAATTTCATCATCACTAGTAATTACTGGTTGTTCATCAGATTCATCTTCTTCATTTGCATATAGACACTCTCTATCTCTTCTAGGTTTGTAATTTCCTTTATACTCTTTATCTCTTTTATGACACTTAGATGCATAATGACCAAATTCATTGCAAGTTGAACATTTAAATATTTTCATACCATCTTTTTCTCTCCTTATTAGAAGGGTGACTCCTTCAATCCTTTCATCCTCATCAAATATACTACTATCAAAGTCTCCTCTAACACTTATGTTCCTTTATCAACTAGGTTCAATATTCAAGGCACTAAAATCTATTTATGTTCTAGTCAATTCTTTGGTTTGTCTAAGCTCATTCTCAATTGCTTCAAGTCTTCCAAGCAATGTCTCCTTTGTGAAATCTTTGGTAGAAGATATCACCAATTGTATCATTTTAACTACTGACTTCAATAGTGGTGTTAGAGTATTCAATATCTTCCATATGACCTCATCATCTTCTTTAATTCCTCCTTGAGATTTAATAGCTAAAGTGATTCTTGATATTCTGCCCACATGTGATCTTATAGATTCATCTTCCATCATTTTAGCATCTTGAAATGCACAAATCCAATTTTGTAGCCTCAATTTCTTAGAATTTTCATCACCTTCAAAACTTATTTCCAAATCTTTTCAAATCAAATGTGAAGTAACAAGTGACTTTACCTAATTGTATTCAATTTCGGGAAGTGCAGTCAATAGTGCTTCTATAGCTCCCATGTCACACATAAAAAGATTTCTTTCTTCCTCAGTACAAGATTCCAAATCTTTTTCAGCAATGATTTTCTTTAATGTTTTTATCAAGATCCAATATCCTAGATTAATATGTAATAGATGTGTCTTTATCTTTTCCTTCCACCTATCATAATTTGTTGCATCAAAATTTGGACTATCTTTCTTGAACATGCTTGCCATGGATCTCTAATCTCCTAAAGTTGTTAGACTTTATCATCATGGACCTGATGCTCTGATACCAATTGTTAGAAATAATAGTCCACAAAAATAACTAAGAGAGGGGGTGGGGGCAGGGGAGGGTGTGTGTGAGTGAATCAATTATCCAATAATGAAAACATTTATTACTCTTAAAAAATCTTATCCATTCAACCAAAGTAATCAAAAACCATAAGAAGATGCACATAGATAATTACACTAGAAAATCAATGAAACATATAATCAATGAATGTAACATCAATGAAAATCACAGTCATGAATGTAACATATAATCAAAGTAACAAATCTACAATACCATCCCATAGGAATATCACCAGCCTTCATATTTCCAACAAACTCTAGTGGGTATGGTTCCCATAAGGTAGTGTACTAATATATGAGTTCCTTGTGAAAGGATATGACTCTTTTAGGAGAAAAGTGTGAATCAATCATTACAATAGTCCCTATTAAAGGAAAGATCCTTGTTGGGAGATCTTGAAACCTTATTAGAATGTTCAAACCCTATTAAAGGCTTGTAAGAATACAACTAAACTCACTATCTAGATTTCTTCAATCATCAATGAAGAGTAGATCTTTAGGATATCAAATCTAATAAGTTGAAATAACCAATACTGCAACTCAATCTATTTCTCTACTCTGATCAAATTTTCTCCCTTTGATCAAATCCTAATTATAATACAACCACATGAATACATCCAAGGAAGATATCTTTTTTTGATACCCTATCCAAATATCTAATTAGGCCAGGTTGATAAAGATTTTCCAATATACAATAACTATTTATGACCACACTAATTCATATATTTTTTCTTAATAATCATTACAAATATTACAAAAATGTTCCTAAATATTAGAATACAATTAACACTTTATTCAATAAAGATCAATACATTATACTAGCATAATTAATTGCCAATAAAACATATGACACATTTTACTTTCATGACCATTCTAGAATAATCTCCAAGAGATGATATAAAAACATAGCATTAAAATCATGTCTTCAATCAGTACAACCTTAATTCCACCTAACTGATAAGATACAACCAATCTACCAACAACTATCCTAGACAAAGTTTTTGATACATTGATCTACTACCAATCTTCACCAAATAAACTATAACTCATCCAATACTCAACATAAATTTAAGAAAACATATATGTATCATCTAGAATCATCCATGAACCCAATATTGAGCTCACATAGACTAACTCACTACTACATTTGGACCCAATTTTTGACCAAGGTTCATCGCTATTTTTCTCATCAAAATTTTGACCAAGTTGCAGGTTGGTCAAAATTTTGACAAATACATTCATCAAAATTTCGAACAACCTGTAATTTATTTGTCAAAATTTTGACCAACCTGCACTTTGGTCAAAATTTTGATGAGAAAAATTACGATGAACCTTGGTCAAAATTCAATCAAAATTGGTCAAAAATTTGGTCCAAGTTTACTAGTGACCTATTTTGTGCTAACTTGGTTGACTCAATAATCCTCTTAGATGTACATAATCCCTATATGTCACAAACTCACAAACATATATTATCACCAATGAGAAACTTTTCATAAATACAAAACATAGCCAACATGTCCAAGTGCTAACCAATCATTATTCTTAACACTATCATCCTTTTACATTGATGGAAACATATGATGAAAAACCATCAATCCAAAATATTGTTTGAATATCCTTGACATATACTGCTTCCCTAACAATCTCTCATCTACTTACAATTTTATGAATATCCTCAATATATAAAACCTAAACATGCTCTGATATTATTCTTATTTTCTTCATCTGACAATAATAAATGTTTCTTAAGGTTTTTCATTGTACATTTCTCCCTTTGATATATATGAAAAAGGTGCCAATATGCCAACTATCAATTTGAAGTGCTATCCTTTTGATAAACATCCTCATCATAGTACTTACATTTGATCAAGCCAATCTAAAATAATAAAAATAATACCAAGTGAAAATATACAATATTATACCAAAAATCTTACACAATAACTCTTTAGTAATTCCACTCATTGCGACCACTCCCCCATAGGAGTAGCACCAAGCATTATGTCTAGATGTATGAATAATGATATGGTTGTACTATAATGATGTAATTTTACATCAATTACTTCAAAATAGGTGGGAACATTAACCCAAGAATACCTATGAGATAATGAAAGGTATACTTAGCCAATGGTTTAGTAAAGATATCTACTATTTGCTTATTTCTACTTACATATTACAATCTAATCTCCAATTTTCTAACTTTCTCTCAGAATATGATAATAGCAATTTTTTTAGTCTTTGAATGTAAAAATGAATTCT
This sequence comes from Cupressus sempervirens, assembly GCA_028749045.1. Classification (NCBI taxonomy): domain Eukaryota; kingdom Viridiplantae; phylum Streptophyta; class Pinopsida; order Cupressales; family Cupressaceae; genus Cupressus; species Cupressus sempervirens. Next base: position 84,961,210 of record CM053791.1, on the reverse strand, counting down.
TTGACATACTCATAGTACTTGTGTTATCACAATGAATAATTATATGTTAGATAAAAATTTAATACCAATGTCCTTTAGCATTTGTTTCATTCACATGATTTGATCACAATTGTTTGTTGCTACAACACATTCTATTTTTACTATGGATCATGAAATACAATCTTATTTCTTACTTATTCAAGAAACCAATATTCCACCAAGAAATAATGCACCACCACTTGTGCTCTTCCTATCATCAAAATTACCTTTGCAATCAACTTCAAAATTTTGATGTTCCCTTCAAATATTTGAGTATCCCTTTCATTACTACTAAATGTGTCTCTTTACGAATTGCTTCAAATATTGTAATCCTCCAATCATAGATCTATACCTAGTTTTAATAGCACTAGGGGACTCATCCTTGCTTGGCAATTTGTATTTGTTCACCATAGGTGTTCCAACTAGCTTATAATTTTTGAAATCAAATCTTATCATGACCAAATCCTTGAGATACTTAGTTTGAGATATAGAGCTTCATTATTTACTCTATACTCTTTTGAATCCTATAAAATATCATAGAAATCTCAAATTCATTCTTTATTTCATTAGGAAAATTCTTACTAACCATCATTGCCTACAAAAATAGTGTAATCAATAAATACAACAATGATGAACAAACCATCTAATTTTTTCCTTAAAGATAAGTTACTATCTGCATTACCTTTCTTGAAGCCAAACTCTACAAGTGTTTATCTAACCTTCATACCTATTGGTATAGTTAAAAAATCACTAATTACACTTACTTAAGCTTACTTAGGATAATGCATTGCATAGTAGTTTTTGATTTAGACACTTAGGAGTTTGTACCTCAATTAAACACATGGTGTAGGAGAATTCCACTCTAGTGTTGATCTTAGATTGGTTTTGGCAATTGAGTGTCAACACACTTAAGAAATTTACTAAGTTCATGTTGAGCTAGTAACATTTGCCAAGTATAATATGTTTATATGTTTAGTTGCAATGAGTGCTAAGTCACTCATGTGCTAAGTAAACCATATGTCAAACAAATAGATAGAACTGAGTATATCAAGTGTCGAGTGAATAGTAGATTCCAAGAAAGTTCAAAGTGCCAAGAAAGAGAGAATTATAGTATGTGCCAAACATCGGTATTAACAAGTTCCTAGTAACATAGAATTGTCCTAGTTTTTTGTGATGGCACAAACAACTATGTAAACCATTTTTGAGCTGACATATGGATAAATCTTGAAGCTTTGAAGATAAGGTCAAATTTATTTGGATTTCCTATGCGATCAAAATGCAACCACTTAGAAAATTGGAATGGTAAAGAGGAAAAAAGAATGAATCTCATCCGTAGATTCATAACAAACCCTAAGACACAAAAAATCTTTAAAGGGAGACAAAGCCCCATAAATTCAGAGAGAGAGAGAGAGAGAGAGAGAGAGAGAGAGAGAGAGAGAGAGAGAGAGAGAGAGAGCATTAGAGAATGCATACATGAAGGTGATGATAGCAGTGAAAGGGGTGAATTGATTAGTATACATCCAAGGTGACTTAGAAGAAAGACTAAATTGTAAAATCAGTTATCAGAACAGAGAATCAAGGATACAACAATTCCATATCAGATTAGAAAGGATTAAGAAGAATTGAACTAAGATCTGAAATCAGCAATACCATATTGTAAGGGTATTAGAACAAACATTCTATTGTACTTTCTAATAACTATATTAGCAGGATGAAATCCTTTGTATTGAGGTTGACTTAATAGTCATTGCAAAATCCTTTAATAGAGTAACACTTCAAGTGAGTGTTCTAAAGTCCTTTAGTCAGGCACACTTTTAACAAGGTGTTAAAATTCTTTAACAAGGTAGGATCTAACAATTCTTTGTAAGCCTTTAACAGGGCAAAACTTTCATAGGCCAGATAATGAGAATGGTCAAATCATGTAACCTTAACAGGTGAACTTTATTGTTATAGTAGTGAAGAATTGTGGGTGTCATCCCCACCCTAGTTTTACCTTCTCATTGGAGGGTTTCTGGGTAATCATATTTACTGCCAATTTTTTATGTAGATGCATTTACTTTACATGTAATTTCAATGTGTTTATGCATGCATTTCTTTAAAGTTAAAATTTTTATTGGTTAGAGATTAATACTTTTGATTCACCCCCCCTTCTTAGAAGTATACATTTCTCATTTGTATTTCCAATAATTGGTATCAAAGCCTAGTTCTCATCAGGACAAGCCTTACAAGTTGGAGAAAATATCTTGAGATGAAAGTTTACAAGTTGGGAAAGACCATTGAGAATCAAGAGATTGAGATACATCTTTTACTACAACAACTAGATGGAGCCAAAGATGCCTTGAGAAGTTCACTAAAGAGAAAGAAGGAGATTGCTATAGTAGAGAATGACACTCAATATAATGAGATTGACACCACAAAATTATTTGCAAATGGTAAGTCTTTTGAATTTGATGTAGCAATTGTAGATCTCATGGACAAGAATAGAGCTAAAGCTGAGGAGATTAGAAATCTCAAGTTGGAGCAAGAATCACAAGAGATATCACTATGTGAGGTGATTGCGAAAAAGAAGAAAGCCATAGAAGACAAGGCCATGATTGAAGAAGACAAGAGAATTTTGTCAAACAAATTCGAAGAAAAATCAATAGAGTTGTCTAGGATCTCAAACATGTAACGAGACACCCTAAGCCAAATGATGAATGCCCATCGTGAGTTGAATATCAAGGACATTTAGATAACTACATTAAAGCTACAAAATGAGCAACTACAGAATGACCTAAAAAGATAGAAGGAGTTTGTTGAAAGTTTCAACAAGAAAAATGAAGCCATCAAGTACTTTGAGCAATTACTAAAATGCCCTAGATCTAGTAAAGACACATTAGGATTGGGCTACACAAGCATTGAAGAAGGAGAATCATCCAAAGTTATTGAGGAAAGAAACAATAAAGGTAAGAACTCTAAACCTACTTGTCATCATTATGGAAAGAAAGGACACATAGCTAATGCTTGTAGCAACAAGAATGATAGTCAGAATGCTAAGAAAAAAACATGACACATTTTTATAAGCACAAAAAACAAGGTCATTAGGCACATGAATGCAGAACAAAGACTATGAAATTACTAAAATTTGAAGGATACTATCACAATTGTTAGAAGTTTGGACACAAAGCCTTTGAATGCAGATCCAAGTTCACATGGTCATCAAACAAGGGAAGAAGCCATGAAAATTTCTATAATTTGGATTACAATACAAGAAATAGATGTCATTATTGTCAAAAGTATAGATATATCCCTGAGAATTGCATACGAACACATTTTAGAGGCAACTACAATAGATGGTTGAGTCAAACTACATGCTTTAGTTGTTTGAAGAATGGTCATATCAACAAGCACTACTTGACAAGGATGAAGAAACCTAACTTAGAATTCAACAAGGGAAAAGGAAAGTTGATGTTGAACACTGGTCATATCAAAAAGCACTACTTGACAAGGATGAAGAAACCTAACTTAGAATTCAACAAGGTTGTTTGAAGACTGGTCATGTCAAGAAGGTTGTTTGAAGACTGGTCATATCAACAAGAACTACTTGACAAGGATGAAGAAACCTAACTTAGAATTCAAAAAGGGAAAATGAAAGTTGATATTGAACATATCAAAGGAGAAATGAACAAAATATAGGAAAAAAAAAGATGGATGCGATACATCAAATGAAGGGATCACTTCACCTAAAAGGTCAAGTGATCACATCTCATCAAACTAACAAAAAGGAGGTATGTGGGACTGATTTTTAAATGCCTCATCATACATCATTTCCAAGATAAAGTTAGTGCTGAAAAGGACAAATTAGCATGTATAAAGTTGCAAACCAATAAAGAAAAACCAAGGTCAAAATTTAAGTTTTAATCTAACTGACGAGTGTGAAAAGTTCTCATAGTAAATGAAATTCCTATTGGATCCAAGTAAGGGTAATTCTAATAGCTATCAAGTGATGGAAAACCAATGGATGTTGAGTAAAATAAAAATTGTATAGAAGATAAGTTTACAAATTTACATGCACCATCCATTAAATGTTATACTTTGAAAGTGTATAAGGAAGATTTTCACCCATTTTTGGTCACTACAAACATAAAGCAAGAGTGAGAAGAGAAAAGAAGTGATTGAAAAGTAGAGATTGAAGCTTTTTCATAGATTTCAACAAATATCAACCATCATTTCATTGATCTAAAGGTATTCTTCACATGTCGAGTTATGCAGTTACACAGTTTAATATCTATTCAAACCCTAGTTTGCAAAATGGCCTCTAGCCCTAGCAATCCTAAGCATAAGGAACCTTTTGAATTTTAGTTGGTTATTAATGAGGTTAAGAAGCTAGAATTTGGGGCTATTTCTAAGGTTTCATATAAGAATGACCCGACAAGTGCATTATCAATCGTTCGACCAAAGGTCATAATGGTTCAGGATGTAAGAAAGTGTTATAACTGCAAGGTTCAAGGGATAGGAGACATGGAAACTTGCCAAGTGTATGATAAAATATGTGAGAATGGAGTGTTGAAAGAAAAAAATTTAATCATAGAAAGGAAGGTCTTAACTCATGCCCTAGATTTCCCCACTATCTTTAAGACTAAATGGATATGAATTTTCCTAAGAAAAATCCATGATGGATGCCTATGGTTGGAAGGAGGACCTATCAGATTTTCAAAGAGATTGTGCATAGGGTTATAGGTTATCCAATGCTAGAATGGCCTAAGACCTTAAGAAGTGATTCTAAAGAGGTGATTGAACAAAATACAAGGGCTAAGTGGAATAAGAGAGGAATGACCATTGATACCATCAAGGATCCACTTCTTGAATTTTCAGTAAGGGTCATATCTCACAAATTCTATTAGTCAATCTAACTAAATAGTGTGCAATGCATTGTAGTTGATGTAGGATAAAAGATTTTGAAGAAAGATCATACTTATGATCTTGCAAAGCTACAATTGCACCAAATCATGGAAACTTCTTAATGTAAATTTGGTTCAATTTTGAAATGTATATTTTTCTATGTTTAAAATGAGTTTCCCTCTTTTGGTAAAGTAGGATGGAAGACCAATAGGTTCGTGGCAGTACAAATAAATGAGTACATAGAAAAAATGGGAGATAATTTTGAGTCTATAATGACTGGCTACTTTGAGGATTTCACGCAATCCATGAAACAAATATTGATAATCCTAGTTTCCCTAGTGGAGAAGTACTTCACTGACATTTGTTTCTTGGTAGATATTGACTACACTTTCATCTAGGCTATAGTACCTAGAGTGAGATGGATAAGGCCTTTGGGGTATGAAATCTATATAGATGAAGCATCAACAACCATCACTACACTACTTGTAGAGACAATTGACAAATCAGCAAAAAATTAGGAAATTATGATGTTGTCAAATCCAAGGTTGAAATGGAGTTTAAAGCTACCTTAACTCTCAAAAAGAAAGATAAAATAGTTAAGAAGCTTAAAGAAAAATTTGGTGAAGGAGTTGAAGGAGATGATGTTGAAGAAGTAGAAGAAGAAGAAGAACAAGAATAGGGACAAGAACCTCTTAACCTAACAAAAGGTATGGGTTAAGATAAAGAAGAAGGTACTAAGGATGAAAAATCCAAGGAAGCACAAGTAGAACAAGAGTCAAAGAAGAGAAAGGCTAAGACACAACCTATAACTCAGACCAAGGGTAAAAAGATTGCAAAACCAAGACCTACCAAGCCTACTGCTCTAGCCACAAGAGCAACCACAAGGGCCACCACGCAGAAGGCTATGGAGAAAATAAAAGAGAAGAAGAAGGCTACTAAGGAACTAGGACCAATGCAGAAGAAAATAAGGAGGAAATGTGTTGCACAACTGGAATCTAATGAATAAAGGATTGAGTCAGATGACACAAGCTAGTTTAGAGTGGTAAGTCATGCTCCCAAGTCTAATATTGAAAACATTTGTGATAAATTAGGGCTAATGAAAACTTAACTAGTTTGAAAAGTATTGAATTTAATAAATTAACTAGAGAAGATCAGAACAAGATTGAGGAATCAATATATGCCATGAGGGAAAAGTTCAAGAATACTCCACTTGAATTTGACACTATAATGCTCAATGATTTATATTCTATTGTTAAGAATAAATGACATTATTTCCTAAACATGGAAAAGGAAATAAGAGTGTCCACATTGGCACAAGTGATGCCAACATTATTAGAAGGCCAAACAAAAAAGGCAAACAAGAAAAGCAAGTTTGCACCCAAGTATAGGGCCTTCAACATACTTCAAAACAAGATTGAAGATGTTGTAAAGAAGTCCACTCAAATGTGGAAGCTAATATATGGGCTAACTATTGTTAAGGAAGGAGAGGAAGGTCCCTTTGAGGGATGAAACAATAGAGAAGAGGAAGAGAATGAGAAAGAAGCTGAAATAGAGAATGAAAAGGTAGATAATACAATGGAGGAGGCACAAGAAAAGGGAGATGAAATGGAAATTACTAAGGAGTAGCAAATAGATCAAAGTGTGCAAGACACAAAATTGCCACCATTAAGCCCTCGACATGACACAAACACACCTACAGAGATAGTAAAAGTAAATGATGTTCCTGATAATTTAGCTCAAAACATCAACTGACTCACTATAGAGGATCTAAATAAGATCCTTGACCAATCAACATTACAGGAAAAATTGTGTGACAATCCAATGTTGGTCAGTGTGGATGAATTACAAAAGGCAGTAGCTGACCTAAGTAGGGATAAGGTGAATACACAAGAACCACCTTCTACCATCCCTATAGCTACTACTAGACAACCTCAAGAGAAAACATCTAAAGATACATCAACTAAGGTTGATACCACAATGGAAGTTGTCATGACTAAACAATAGACTAAGACTATTAAGGAGCCAACAAAGGAACAAACAGGACAAGAAAAGATATCTATACCTATTGCACAAACTTGAGATGCACCACAAATAATTATGATTTATCAAGACAAATTAGAAGAGGAGAAGGACATTCCAAAAGAAAAGGAGCAAGAAGCCATTTAGACATTGGTAAATTTACCAACTATTGACACTCCTACAAAAGTTCTTCAGGAACCAAGCACTAATACAATGCCACTTCAAATTTCTGCACCAAGCTTGGGCTCATCAAAGGTTGCAAGGGTACTTCACTATGTAGAACCAAAACTAGATGAGGAAATTTTTATACCAAAGTATGATTATGCAAACATGAACCTTGAATAGATAAATGAGATGCATAAGGCATTGGAAAGGAAGAAAAACCAAGAAATACTTAGAAAGGAGTATAAGCAAAGGCAAGCATTTCATGAGATAAAAGACATCTTTTTAGATGCATTCAACTTGCAAACACCCAATGAAACCAAACCAATATTGGAACAATTGTCAGAAGTTGTTGAATAGGTGAGAAATGAAGACCAAAAAATCAATGCAAAATTCATGGAATGGTCTAAAAAGAAGTTTCAAGGAAAGGTAAATCAGAAGATATCTAGTGAGATAGCACTGTCACAAGTAGAAATGGCTACAAAAATAGAAAAAGTGAAGAAAGTACTTGAGAATATTCTCACTGTACACCAAATTGTGTGATCCTACACTCTTCACATAATAAAAAAGCCAAAGGATTTTGATGCTAGAGAGAAACTTGAAAATATCTAGTATTCAATTACCACAAAATCCAAATCAAAGTGAGAAACATCTTTATATAGTGCTTCACACATAAAAGGAACTAGCTATATTAATAGTAGAAGAGGCTAACACAAGAGCCAAACTAGTTTAGATTCAATCTTCCCTAACCCCTCACATGGAAATCCTATAGAAAGAACTAGCCTATGTTGAAATAGTACTAAAGAAAGACCCTAATCTTTAAACATTGGAAGGCTTAGTTCACCTTGCAGTAGAGACATCCCTCCAAATCAAATCACTAGATGTTGCAATAGATGATGCTGCTTTCAAGATTGTAATGGAAGTAAACAAAAACTTCCTAGATAAATACATAGTGTATAAACCCTTTGACATCGGTGTCAACAAGGGGGAGAAATATTAAAGGAGAATATATATGAAAGAGGGAGACATGTGAAAGGGGGAGTTACAAAATAATCAGAGAAAAGAAAGGGCGAGCAAACAATAGGAAAAGAAAAGTAGAAACAAGGCATATCAAAACATATTAGATAAAGAGTATTAGAATGATTCAAGTTAAAGTAGAACAATAGAGGCAAATCAATCTACTCAAAGATTTTGGATATAACAAAGACACATTAACTTAGGGTGAGTTATACAAATTTTGAGGTATATAGTTCTTTACAAAATTTTGAACAAATTTTGAAGTTTTTTATATATGCCAAATTGGATTTATATTATATTTAAGGAGATTAGATTCATCATGTATAGTTAAGTGTTTTTGCCACTCATGTGAAAGGGGGAGATTGTTGATCTCAGATTGGTTTTGACAATTGAGTGTTACTAAGTTCATGCTGAGCTAGTAACATATGTCAAGTATAATATGTATAGATGTCGAGTTATAATGAGTGCTAAGTCACTCATGTGCCAAGTAAACAAAATGCCAAACAAATAGAAAAAACTGAGTAGATGAAGTGTTGAGTGAACAATAGATGTTTAGCAAGTTCAAAGTGCCAAGAAAGATAGAATTATAGTATGTGTTGAACATCAGTGTTAACAAGTGCCGAGTAAAAATGAATTGGCCTAGTTGATTGTGATGGCACAAACAACTATGTAAACCATTTTTGAGCCGACATATGGATAAATCTTGAAGCTTTGAAGATAAGATCGAATCTATTTGGATTCCCTATGCAATCAACATGCAACCAATCAAAAAATTGGAATGGTAAAGAGTGAAAAAGAATGAATCTCATCCGTAGATTCATAACAAACCCTAAGCCACCAGAAATCTTTAAAGGGAGATGAATCCCCATAAATTCAAAGAGAAAGAGAGAGCATTAGAGAATGCATGTGTAAAGGTGATGATAGTAGTGAAAGAGGTGAATTGATTAGTATACATCCAAGATGACATAGAAGAAGGACTGAATTATAAAATCAATTATCAGAACAGAGAATAAAGGATACAAAAATTCCATATCAGATTAGAAAGGATTAAGAAGAACTAAACTAAGATCTAAAATCAATAATAGTAGATTGTAAGTGTATCATATCAAACATTCTACTAGACTTTCTAATAACTGTATCAGCAGGATGAAATCCTTTGCATTAAGGTTGACTTAATAGTCATTGTAAAATTCTTTAACAAGGAGACATTCCAAGTGAGTGTTCTAAAGTCCTTTAGTCAGGTACACTTTTAACAGGGTGTTAAAATCCTATAAAAGGGTAGGATCTAACAATCCTTTGTAAGCCTTTAAAAGGGCAAGCTTTTCATAAGGCAGATCATGAGAATTGTCAAATCATGTAACATTTATGGGTAAACTTTATTGTTGTAGTAGTGAAGAATTGTGGGTGTCATCCCCACCTTAGTTCTACCTTTTCATTGGAGGGTTTCTGGGAAATCATATATGGTGTCAAGTTTTTATGTGGATGCATTTACTTTACATGTTATTTCAATATGTTTATGCATGCATTGCTTTAAAGTTAAAAGTCTTATTGGTTAGAGATTAATACTTTTGATTCACCCACTTCCCTTCTCAGAAGTATACATTTCCCATTTATATTTCTAACATATGGGTAGTTGTAGTTGTTATCTCATTCTACCTTTAGTGTAGTTATCACATTATCATCCTTGTCATCACACATACTTCATTGCATAATGGAGGATCATCTATCTTTTTTGGACATGTAATTCCACCTTGTGTGGGTGATACCTTATCTTCTCCTTATCATTGTCTCTTATCACCTCTCCTATATAAGGAGGCCTATTATGTATATTTCAAATCAATCCATTGGATGTCAATCAAGTCCATTATCAATAATAGCATTCTTGCATCTTCATAAAATTGCCTTGCCAATCTCTTTTGGAAGCTATCTTGGTCTTTCATTTGATCTTGGGGGTGTTGTAGAGTCACCTAAAACTCTAACATGTTATCAAAGCTCTCATGGTGTGAAGAATTCTTCTCAAGAAGTGCAATCTTGGCTTGACTCATTTTTGGTGTAGCATTCAACAATTTGGACATCACAATTTGGAGAAGATTTTGGGAGTCCTATTTTGTGACCTTCTATTGTAGGTGAAAATTGGAGCTTTCTAGTGTGAATCAGAGGTTGGCATCATATAAAGGAGGTTTGAAAACCCCTAAATAAAATTTTATTTCATTCAAATTAGACATATGAGGCCTAATCTAGAGTCATTTGATTTTTTAAGGTACACTGGCGGAGATTTAGAAAAATAATAATTTCAGAGGCAATTTTTAAACAGCAATATTTGCCTCATATAGACTCCTTTATCTAAGATTTTTTTTTGTTTTGGGATAGAATTTCACAATATACATAGTGGTGTAGGTGATTTTGGATCTCTGTCTCTAATTTTTTTCTAAAAATCACATATCCCATTTTTTGTAGCTTTCAAGGGTTTGTTTGGGCACATCCAATAACATTTTTAGGTGCATTTTTTTTTTGAAAATGCATGATTTTCCCTCTACCTTCTAGATCTATAATCAGATTTTAGTGATTTGGGGTGGGCGTATCACTTTTAGAAATAGTTCTTTTTTGGCTATATTTGCACTTGGTGAGTACTTGGATTGCAATTTTATTAATTGAATCAGTAATTTGAAGGATTTATTAGCTTATTTAGTTCATCATTTGATTCATTATAGATTTTTCAAAAGTTCCATTACTCACTCCACATAACTATCATGAATGGAAAAAATCAGTTTCTAATAGTTGATGAGTATTGGATTGCTTAGAATGATTATTGGATAGGATCTAGAACTAGCTACAGGTGTTGGAGAAAGAAGGAAATTATTTGATAGAAGGGATAAACCACTTGGCTCTCTTAGATCTACCATCTCCAATGATTTTCTATACCATATTGCATCTTGCACACATCCTCATGAAGCTTGGACTACATTGGAAGGAATCTTTGGTAAACCTAATAGAATAAGAAAATTCAAATTAAAGAATGAGCTTATATGTCTAAGTCCATGTGATGTTCAATTCTATTAGATTGGAGCTTTCTATATGTGGCATTACTAAATATGGTGAGCAATTGATATTATATATTCTTTCCAAGCTAGGTCTTGAATATTCAATCTTTGTTTCCACATTCTATGCTACTATGGATACTCTTGGTAGTGCATAAAAAATGCCTTCTCTTGCTGAATTTGCAGCTCAACTCACAAGGAAACAAGAAAAGTTAGCACACATGGGTTAGTTGAAGCCTTCAAAGCATCAAGCATTGGTTGCAAATGACTCCTCTCCAAAGGCTCCCAAAGGAAAGGGGAACAAACAAGACAAGGATCCTAAACAACATGACAAAGGTGATGACTCTCCTTCACAACATAATAATGAATCCAAGTCCTCTTCAAGAGAGGAATCATGTCAAAGAAAGAGAGATAAATGTGCTTATTGCAAAAAGTTAGGACATGATGATCTCACTTACATTCTTCAAAAGAACAATATCCAATTTCCATCATCAATATTTTCTCCTTCTTCTACACATTAGGTAGCTGCTACATCTACATCATCATCTAGAGACAAAGGACAAATACTCATTTCTTCCACACATCATGAGCAAGGTAAATGGCTTCTTGATTCAGGTGTATCACATCATATGGCATTTTCTACATATATATTTTCTTCTATTGAGCCTTGTAATTTTCCACCTATATTGATGGGTAATAATACATACATGAAGGGTTGTGGTAAAGGTTCTATTCCTATGGGAGAGGGTACATTTAATGATGCTCTTTGTGTACCATCCTTGACCACTAATATCCTTTCCATTTACCAAATTTCTCATTGGGCACAAGGTAAAATTGTTGAGTTCACTCTTGATTATGTTTATATTAGGGGCATGGAGACTAGAGATGTCATAGGTATGGGAGTTGTTGATCATACATCCCACTTGTATTCTATTTCACCTTTTATTGATAATGATGATGATATTCATGATGTACCTAACCCTTTATCAAGGGTAAATAATTCATGTGAGGAGAAAATTGGAACTTGAATCATTTTGTTCTTGAGACAAGTGTTGAACTTCATACTCCACCTCTTGCTTCTTTAGACATTGGTTCTACTATTTAGTGGGATGATCTTTATTCTTTAGATCTTGTAGTGTGGGATTATTTTGATGCTCTTTAAGATGTGTCTCATAATGAATATTTGGTTAATACATCTGAGGGAGCTTTTCTTTGGGATACTTCTTCACCTTCTTTGGACATTGGATTTTCCAACTCTTCATGTTCTCTTGACTTTTCAAATGTCATAGGTTAGCTTGATGGTGTGCCAAAATCTTTGAGCTTGGAGACACCTATTTAGTCTTCAAATATGCAAACATGGAGACTTTCTTCCTCCTTCCTCACTTTTTACATGGAATGGCTTCTTCATCTTTTGATGTATTTATCTCTTCCTAAGGAGAGACATGTTTCTTGTAGGCATTGGATTATCTCTTGTTTGTAGGTACTCGTTGTTTACATTGGAGCTTCTTCATTATGGGGGGGATATCATGTCTCCTTATTTCCTTCCTATGGGGGGATCATTCTTTGTATATACATGATGCATGCAATTTTTGGGGGGTCTTGAGTACTCCATCCATCCATGAATCTTGTTTTCATTTCTCTTTTTGGAGGAGGGTTTTTTCCATGAGGTTTTCTCTCTTTCTCCACTTTATGAGAGATTACATTTCATGTATTTCTTTGCATATTGTACATGGGTACCAAAAATGGCCTAGTAGTAGGGACCCATCTTGCATTGTGAGTTTATGTGCATTCCACTAACTTGCACTTAAGGTGGGTTTTGGTGTAATTAAATATTCACTAATTACACTTACTTAAGCTTACTTAGGATAATTCATTGCATAGTAGTTTTTGATTGAGACACTTAGGAGTTTGCACCTCAATTAAACACATGATGTAGTAGAATTCCACTCTGGGTGGTCATAGTTTTTATCTCAGTCCACCTTTAGTGTAGTTATCACATTAGCAATCTCATCATCACATGTACTTCATTGCATAATGGAGGATGATCCACCTTTGGTGTACATGTGATTCCACCTTATGTGGGTGATAGCTTATCTTCTCCTTAGCATTATCTCTTATCTCCTATCCTATATAAGGAGGCCTATTATGTACATTTCAAATCAATCCATTGGATGTCAATAAAGTCCATTATCAATAATAGTATTCTTGCATCTTCATGCAATTGTCTTGCCAATCTCTTGCGAAAGCTATCTCGATCCTTCATTTGATCTTGGGTGTGTTGTAGAGTCACCTAAAACTCTAACAATACAAATTTTTTAGTGTTTTCTTTAACCCATTCAATACTTTCTATAGTTTGATCACCATGTCTTTGACTTTAGTAAGTGAAAAACCATTGGGTTATTCAATATATACCTCTTCCTTAGGTTTTCTATTCAAGAAAGATGAATTCACATCTATATGATATAACTTCAAATTCTTGTTATGAATAAGGAAAAAAATTCTTACTGCTTCTAATTTTCTAATGACGAAAAATGTTTCCTCAAATTCTATACCTTGTTTTGAATATCCTTTTCATACTAAACTTGCTTTATTTTACAAAAAGTCACCTTTTTAATTCATCTTCTTCCTAAATACCCATTTTATACCGATAACATTCCCATCTTTAGGTCTAGGGAATAAATTTTATGCCTTGTTCTTCTCTATCTGATTAAGTTCCTCTTTCATAACATTTATCCAAAATTCATCTTTGCATGCTTCAGTAGTAGTCTTAGGTTCAACTTGTGAAATAAAAAACATCTTCTCTTACCTTTTTTCTTATCATTTATCCTTTATTTGTACTCCCAATGTTATGTCCTTTAGAAAGATTCCTTGAGATATACTTTGGTGTTACTTTGTCTTCTCTACATTCTTCATCAATCTATTCTTGTGGCTTATTATCTAATTGAATGAATTTTTCCTATTCTATATTTTGATTAATTATTGTTATATTACTTCTATTATCCAACTTATCATTTGAGTCATAATTATCTTTTTTGGAACTTGAAACTTCTCATTCACCTTTACATTTTCAATTTCACAAATTGTTCTTAATCTCTTATTATAATATTTATATTATTTTCTCTTAGTAGAATAGCCAATCTAAAGACACCTCATCACTTCTAGGATCAAATTTCCCAATATCATCTTCTCTCTTGATGTAAAATTTACTTCCAAAGATTATGAAGTATTTCATAGTATGTTTATAACCAAAACCATAACCCATGAGGAGTCTTACCTATTCCTTGTCTGCTTTGATCTATATTCATAGTGTTTACTTCTCTCTAATAAACATGTCCTACATTACCTTCTATGATCATCACTCTAGCTTCTTCACTTATTGTTTTATTCCTTCTATCTACTAATATTCCATTATGATATGGAGTTTTAGGGGTTGAAAAATTGATTAGATGTAAATTCCCTTCCTCTATTAGGTATCGAATATTTGATTCTCATAACAAGGCCATTTTTAACTTTAGCATTTAATATGTTAAATGTGTTAAAAGACTCTAATTTTTCTCTTAAAAATGCAATGCACATCATTTTTTATAAAATCATCAATGAAAATAATTAAGTACCTTTCACAATAGAATGTTAAAGTCTTTATAGGACCACACAAATTTATGGGTATGTGCAGGATCATGGTAAAAAAAACTATGCTCTTAAGTGGGAATAAAAAATTAGAAAATCAAGGTTATGTCAACTTGACGTGCAATTTTCTACTTGTTATTAACTTTATATCAAAAATTTGAGAGAAAATAATCTCTAAAAAATTGAATCTAGTTTCTAAACTACTAGGACTTATCTCAAAAAAAAAAAGATTGATTGGTTAAAATTTTGAATTTTAATGCAATGTTACAAAAATTTCAAAACAAAAATAAGAAATAGATGTATTTTTGACCACCTTAATCAAAATCAAATGATAATATTTTTTTTAATAATATTATAGATATAAGTAGTGGACTCATGCCTGGATGTGACACATATTTTTGAGTATTTTTATTCAAAATAAATAATAATTAATTAATTTTTGACTTTAGTATTTTTGGAATAAAAAAAAACATATCTAACCACCTTAACTAATTCAAAACTCTGCAAATTTCAATTTTTCATTTTTTTCCCTTATAGTAGAAGAAACATAGAATGTGATGCATCTTTTAGATTTAAAAAATGTTGTACCATTTGAAAGTTATAGTTGTTTTTCAAGTAGTGTGTCAATTAGCACTTTATACGTAACTCCATTAGAAAATAAGTAATAATTACTTACTAAAATCATCATTTGACAAACCTTACATTTATGGAAAGATAAGAACATTCTTAAAATACCTTTTTTATTTCATCAAATTTTGGTGAAAAAAAAGTCATCAACTACATGTTTGAAGTAAAAATCACATAAAAACAAGCCAAAAGCACATTTTTAGGATGTTTTTAAAGTTGACCATATAGGTTTGGTATCAAAAGATATAATAGACCTTATAAAGATATTAATTGTTTTCATTTAGTATTAGGGTGGGTGGGAAAAAAGTTGGAATAGATTTTGAAATAGTTTGAGATATTTCAAAATTACAGATTTTTCAGATCACCACTTTTTGGCACACCATGATCCTGCACATACCCTTATATGAACTATTTCTAACTTCTCTAATGTAGTGAATAGCTTTCTAGGAAATGAACTATTCTTCTATTTTATCATCACACATTCCTTTCCTATTACACTAGAAGGTTTCACAATATTTGGTGGATCTCTTACATCTTTAATACTACTCACCTTCATAGTGTCATCAATATTTAGATGACAAAATATCATATGCCATAACCACATGGCATCAATTTTAGAAATAAAAAAACTTATCCTAGTAGAAATTAATTAAAAAACATTATCTCTAGTTCTTGTACTTGTACCAATTAGTTTGTCATTCCTCTCCATAACTATGCATTTCTTCTTAGTGATCTAAAGATGATAGCCCTTGTCAACAACTTGTCCAACACTCAACAAGTTATGTTTTAATCCATTAACAAAATATACATCCTCAATGTTTGTTTTAGCATCACATGTAATAGATTTCTTTCCCTTAATAGGAAATGGAGAATTACTTTAAACTTTGATCACCACCATCATAACTGTTAAATTGAGAAAATTTATCTTTTTCACCTTTCATACGACGTGAACATCCACTATCTATTATCCAATCATATTTTTTTCTCAATCTCTAATAAAAGTTATTCTTCTTCTCTACCTAGAATTTCTTCATTAATAGAAACAAATCCTATCTAAGAATTATTTCCTTGAATTATATTTCAACATCTCTAGCATAAAAAAATTTCTTTTGGAACCTTTGAACTGTAAGGCCTCCTAGGGTTAACCTTTCTTTCTCACTTTGGATAGTGATAATAAAAATGACCAAATTATTTCCAATGCAAGAAAGATAAATATTTCTTGCCTTTATGTTATCACCTTAGAAGTAGAGAAATAAGTCCATCAACTTTCTTTTCTTCTTCTTATGTTTTTTCCCACTCTTTGGCTTAATGACCACTAGTGCTTATATTCTTAATTAATAGTCTTTTATCATTATACACTAGCTTTGAAAACATATTAAAATCTAGGAAATTTATCTTTTAGTCTAATTGATTCAAATACTTTTCATTTTTCAATCAAAGTCTCTCTATTAAAATCAAGCATAAGTGCTCATATTTCTATCACCTATCATAAGGAGTTATAGATATAAAATTTCTATAGAATACCTCATCTTTTGATATTGTTCCTCTAGAGCCTTTTATTCATATAACAATCTTAGTAATCCTTTGAAAATATGACCTAAGAGATTCATCTTCTTACATTCTGGAACTTTCAAGTATAGATTTCCAATTCTATAATATATCCTTCCTTTATATTTATTATGTTCATAAGGCTTTTCTAATCTATCTCAAATTTCAAAAGAAAGTTGGAGACTTTTTACCTTATTAAATTCTATTTATATAATTGCATAAATAAATGCCTCTCTTTCATACATATTACACATAATAAGCTTCTTCTCTTCATCATCATACATGGTTAGATTTTTTAATTCCTTTACAAGAGGTTAAGTCCTTTTGATCAATTAGTGGGAAATCCCTGTGTAGATCAAATGATTTCCCATCTTATCCTTCTAACTATCATAATTGGCTCTATAAAATTTTGGACATTACTTTTTAAATGTCATGGATCACCTCAAGCTGCTAAGCTTCCTTAAAAAGGATGACCTAATGCTCTAATACCAATTGTTAGAAAGTGAAGTCCATCCAAACAACTAAGAGGGGGTGAGGGGTTGAATCAATTATGAACAAATTCCCATCTTATCCTTCCAAGTGTCATAATTGGATCCATCAAACTTTGGACATTCCTTCCTGAAGGTCATGGATCTCCTCAAGTTGCTAAGCTTTTTTATTAAACATGACCTAATTCTCTAACACCAATTGTTAGAAAGTGAATTCCACCCCCACAATTGAAAGTGGGTGGGAGGGAGGTGGGGGGGGGTTGTTGAATCAATTGTGACCAAATTATACTTATATAAAACTTATTAAATCCAAGTTCAAGAAAAAAAAATGAAACCTAAAAGGAATAAACCATACTCAATGACACAATGATTTGTTGATTACAAAAAACCTTAATCAGAGTAAATACCTAATTAGAGATGATAATCACACAATAGTATACAAATATATAAGTTCCTTGTGAAAGGATATGACTTTATTATGAGCCAAATACAATGCAATCAATACAGAAGTCCTTGAAAAAGGAAATATTCATTTTACGAAACCTTCAACCCTTATTAGAAGGTTAAAAGCTTGTTAAAGGATTCTTAGAAGACAACTAAATTTACTATCCAAACTTTTTTAGTCAATAATGAAGAGTAAAACAAAGTTGTTAAACCCCCTCTTACTATGGAAGAGAAGCATAAATTTCTTGGTAATGATCCTTATGCTAAGAAAATTAAGGTTTAAAATGAGGAGGGAGCTAGCAATAGTAAGGATGCTAAGAAGGATAAAAAAAGCATCTGATAAAATTGTTGAAGATGATAATACAATAGAAATGAGGGATCTTAGTCCTAATTTGGATAGTTATTCTAGAAGCAATCAACAATGATAATGGGGATAGTAGTAAAGAAAAGAAAAATAGATTCTAATGTTGGGTCAAAAGCTTTGGGGCATGAAGAGGGGAACCTAATTTCTCACCCTACATCTACTAAAAGGGATTCCATTGAGGATAAAATAGACATGGAAACTGAAAAGAGAAATGATAGTAAAGACTTCATCATAAAAGAGCACATCTTGAGCAAGGAGAAGAAGGACTTAAACATTGAGAACTAGGTCAATATCAAGGATGACAAGGATGCTACCATTGATTCTAGAGGTTTTCTGAGGGCTTAGGGATGATTCTCATCAAGTGAACTTGTCTTTCCTCCATAGAGCTAGGCTTAATGCTAATACTTCTCTTCAAGGTGATTCATGGCTCTATAATGAGATTATGGTGCTAAAGAAAAATGTTAGGGATATGTAGAAAGATTTGGATCATGAAAAAATGTTGAGAGTCCATCTAGAAAGAAAAGTTGGAAATATTCTTGAGAAACTTAAGCAGTATGAACTAGAACCCAAACATTTGATCAAGAATAGTGGGTAGAAGATGGAGCTTGTTATTTCTAGTTTATGTGCTACAGCTAATAGTTTAGGAAAGAAAATTTATGATGATATTATGTGTACAAATACTATTAGAGTTAAGAGTCTAGGTGATCCGAGTAAGAGAATAACATAGAGAATAAAGAAAACTTGGTTACTAAGGCTCCTGAGGTTCCTTGATCTACCATGGTTGATATCATCCAGAGTATTGTGGAGATAGGGAAGGAGGTAGTGAAGATCATTAGAGAGCTTCTTTAGGAGCTGGTTATGTTTGCTAGTGTGCCAATGTGCTAGTTTGCTAGTTCTATCTTTTTCATTTCCAGCTTTTTATTTTAAACTCTAGGTTCCATGTCCTTGTAAAACTTGGGTTTTTTTCTCTTTGGTTTACTCTAGTGGTTTCAGGTCCCTGTAAAACCTATTTTTTTAATGTTTTATGGTGAAATTTAGGTTTTAGGTCCTTGTAAAACCTAGTGATGTGTCATGTTTATCTTTAGCTTTTTGTAAAGAGTTTCAGGTCCCTTCAAAACCCATTTTTGCATTAATCTAAACAATGAAGAGTAAATCTCCAGGATAAAAAATCCAATAAGATTAACTAATCAATATTGTAACTCAATTCTCAATATAGTTCCTTTGAAGCTCAATATCATCAATCAACTCAATATTATTCTCTTCTCTAATTAAATTTGCATCATCTAACCACATCCATACAATTACAATATAATAAGTGGTATTTGGTTGTGTGACCTTGTCAAAGGTTTTGGTATTTTACCTCTATGAGAATCATCTAGATCAAATGAGTATTGGGTCTTGCATTCATTCTCATGAGAGATGTGTTCTTGTAAAGCAATATTCATGAAATATTGGTCATTGAGTTTGATTCCAAAAATACTTGGTTTAATCTTGATAGAAATATCATATCTTATATTAGTGTAATATATTTTAATGATGTTGTATTTAAATTTTTATTTGGATTTTATTAAACCGCACAAATATTAGATTGTGATATTGCTATCATGATTTAGTTGTGTTATTTTTTGAATCAAACTCATTGACCCATGTTTAATGACTACCAATTCACACAAATCCATCTCTCATGAGAATAAATGGTAAATTTATAACTCATTGTATCTAGCTGATTCTCATAGAGGTGAAACATTGAGACTTCCTAGAAGGTCACCCATCCTAGTACTACTCCAACTTGAGTGCACGTAACTATGTAGTTTCCTCCATGGACAAACCAACTTTTCTTGCAACCCTATTTGCAAAAAGCTCAGCAAGTCTTGTACCTTATGATCCATTCATTATAAATCCCTTTAAGCTCATTAATTGAAAAATGGGAAATATTTTCTAGAGCAATTCAAATTTTGATATTGCTATTAGGATTTAACTATCTAGTTTTTTTGAGTCAAATTCATTAACCCATGTTGCATGAGTAGTGATCACGAATTGATCTCTCATGAGAATAAATGGAATGGTTAGAACTCATTGGATCTAGGTGATTCTCATAGAGGTGAAGCACCAAGACTTCTTGGTAGTTCACCCATCATAGTAATACTCCATCTTGAGCATGCTTAACTATGAATTTTCTTCCATAGTTAAACTCGCTCTTCTTGTGACTACATTTGATAAGCATTCTCCAAGTATTGTGACTTATGAACAATTCATTAGATGTAATGTACCAAACCTACTCAAGAATGAAGGATAGTAGCATATGTAGGAGTGAAGTTTGGAGGAGTGGGCTATTGCACCTTACAAAGGGATGAATATTGTTGTGTACTAGAGAATAATTATAGTATGTGTATGGTAGTATGACAAAGGGAAGTAGTATGACAAATAGAAGGAGGAATATAGTAGATGGATGGATGAATATGAGGAGTAGGGAAGGAGGTAGTATGGTGGATGGAGGGAGGAGTATAGAGGGAGGTAATATGGTGGATGGAGGGAGGAGTATAGAGGGAGGTAGTACGATGGATGGAGGGAGGAGTAAAGTGGATGAAAATGTCATATGGTGCACAAAATGGACGATGTTGCATAGATACTAGAAAGATAATATAAAATTATATGAAAAAATAATATAAGAATGTAAAATCCATAAAATATCTACCAAACATAAATAGGTATTGAATATAGATGATCTCTAATTAATATTCATAGACAAAGATGGTACTCTAATTTGCAAGATCTGAGGAAAGTCTTACAAGTGATAGAATAGGTTGGGGTTGAATACCATCAGAACTAGAAAGTCAAGTAGGGAAGATCTTCCACTTCCAAAATGGAAAAAATTCAAAAAATCCAACAAGAATTTACAAATAAATAAATAATCCAAATCATATACTAATAACTACCTACATGCTACACATAAATATCTCTTCGAAGAAAAGTCCTAAGGGTTTACAAAAGAGTGCCAACACATAAAACACCTATGGATAATTAATATTATTTTGTCCCCTTTATTAATTAAACCAATTAATTAAATAATTCGTTGTGATTTTATTTTGACCATTCAATTAATTAGCCTAATTAAAATATTCTATTAAAAATTGGGGACATTACAAATCCTCGTGGCCCAAAGATTGCTTTTCCTCAAGAAATTCACAAACTCTAGGATCTCATACCATGAGTGGATGAAGATTGCTATATCTAGTGAGAAATCCATGCTTCTTTAGGATCACATGTGAATACCTAAATTCAATTGAGATGAATAAACTACCACCTAGGCTTTGTTGCACCACTCTAATATAAACATTTAGATATATTCAAAACCACCAAGATTTCATGAAAGCCAATCATAAAACACATTGAGGCTCTAATCAAAAAACTTTATGGGATCATGTACAACCTACTCTAGGGTCTCATCAATTAGGTGAATCATTCCACTTCCATGAAGATGGTCTTGAATTAGTGTAGATATAATGCCTTCATTGAATGCATCACACTTGAACACTGTCACTATTCCCATGGTTAACATTTTCACAATAATAATTATCACCATGACTATACCAATTGGTACTACCATGATGTCAATCAACACTTCTATCATACCCTTATTGGTCAACACCATGCCAGTCAACACTTTCACCTTCTCACTCCACTTTTCCATGATGTTGGAAAACACTACCAATGAACCTCCACCATGCTAGATGATACCTCCATTGTACTGGTTAATGTTTCCATAATGTCAATAAACATTGCCACCATACCTATGCTAGTCAGAATTACCACCATGTCACTAAACACTTCTACCATACTAGCTCACACTACCATAATGTTAGGCAAGACTACTACCATACCTATACCAATTGATGGAGGGAAGAGTATAGAGGGAGGTAGTACGATGGATGGAGGGAGGAGTATGGTGGATGTAGGGAGGAGTATAGAGGGAGGTAGTATCATGGATGGAGGGAGGAGTATAAATTAGGGTAGTATGCTGGATGAAGGGAGTATGGAGGGAGGTAATATAGTGGATGGATGGAGTATGGAGGGAAGTAGTATACTGGATGGATGGAGGAGCATAGAGATAAGTAGTACGATGGCTGGATAGAGGAGTCTGGAGGGAGGTAGTATGATGGATGAAGCGAGGAGTATGAAGGAGGTAGTATAGTGGATGGATGGAGGAGTATGGAGGAGGAAATATAGTGGATGGATGGAGAAGTATGGAAAGAGGTAGTATATTGGATGGAGGGAGGAGTACAAAGGAGGTAATATTGTGGATGGAGGGAGGAGCATGATGCACAAAATGGGGGGTGTTGTATAGATATTGGAGAGAGAATAAAAATGTATATGAAAATAATATTATATCACAAAATCCATCAAATAAATACCAAACATGAATAGATATTGAATATAGATAACCTCCAATTAATAGTTGGAGACAAATATGGTACTCCAATTTGCTAGATTCAAGAAAAGTATTACATGCAATGGAATAGGGTGAGGCTTGAATCCCATTAAAATAAAAAACCCAAGTAGGGAAGATCCTCCACTTTCAAAATGGAGAACAATCCAAAAATGCAATAGGAATTTGAAAATACAAAGAAATAATCCAAATCACATAGTAACAACTTCCTACATGTCTCACATAAATACCCCTTTAGACAAAACTCTTGAGGGTTTAAAAAGTATGTTGACATGACAAACACCTACAAATAAATAATAAAAATTGGGCCCCTTTATTAAATAATTAAAGGTCTAGATAATATTATTTAAACTTTAGGAGTGTTAATTATTTAAAGTATTTTATTAAAATTTGGAATATTAGAAATCCTCACCACCCAAAGATATCTTGTCCTTAAGCAATTTGCAAAATCTAGGATTCCAAACCATGTGATAATGTGTATAACTATACCCGTTGGAACCTCTATGCTTCTTTAGGATCACATGAGCATAAATGAATTCAATTAAGATGAGTCAACTATCACCAAGCCTCCATTGTATCACTTTGAAATAAGTAATGCTATGTACAAAATCACGAAGATCCCATAGAAGCCAATCATAAAATACATCAAGGTTGCAATCTAAAACCTTCATGTCATCATACTCATAAATTTCTTACGGATCTCACAACTAAGGTACAAATTTTAATTTCCATGAGGATACCCCACATAGGAAGAGGTGTGAATAATGTATGCCTTAGGCCCAGTCAAAGTGTAAACTCAAAATTCAACCAATTGTAAGGATTGCTCATGCAAATAATCCTTAATCAATTTTGCATCACCAAGAAGGTAAATAACTACTAGTAGATCTTTCTTATTCAAAGTATTACTGGTAGAACTCATATTTCTATCAAGTTGACCATTAGGTGTTGGTTCCATGATATTTGTTCAAGTGTATTCTTCTAGAATCCTTTCCTTCATCTTGGAATTAGGTACCAAATAGTTTCTATTTTTTTAGTAGATGGTGTCATCAACAACCTTATCAATTTTTCCTAAATTTCACCATCCATAAATTTCCATGAAAAAGTGTTCTTGGAGTATTTGAGAAACAATTGTGCCTTCCAATCAGTTAGAAATTGAGATAGAGACCATATGGCATCACTGGGTGCCATAGTTTGATCAACATCCAAAGTTTAAATTCTCTTAATAGCTAGGAAAAATAACTAGCTATAATAACACTATAATGTACCAAACCTTCTCAAGAATGAAGGATAGTGGCATATGAAGGAGTGAAGTATGGAGGAGTAGGCTATTGTAGTACACAAAGGGATGAGCAATGCAGTGTACAATATAATAAGTAGAATGTGCATATAATGGATGTAGGGAGGAATACAAAGGGAGATAGTATGACATATGGAAGGAGGAGTAAAATGGATGGGGAGAGGAGTACAATGAGTACAAAGGGAGGTAGTACAGTGCATGGAGGGAGGAGTATGGTGGATGGAAATTTTGTACAGTACACAAAATAAAGGTGTTGCACAAAGATCAGAAAGAGAATATAAAATTTTATGCAAGTAATATTAGAACACAAAATCCATAAAATAAATTCCAAGCATGGATAGATACTGAACATAGATAACCTCTAATTAATATTCATAGGAAAAGATGATGCTCAAATTTTCTAGATCTAAGAAAATTTTTATAGGTGACAGAAGAAGTGTAGATAATTCCAAATAGGGAAGATCTTCCACCTTTGAAATGGTGAGAAATTCGAGAAATCGAATAGGAATTTGTAAACACAAGAAATAATACAAATTTCACACTAACAACTACCTAAATACCGTACATAAATACTCCTTCAAAGAAAATTCTTGAGGGTTTACAAAAGAGTGTTGACACAACAAACACCTATGGATAATTAATATGATTTGGTCCCCTTTATTAATTAAATCAATTAATTAAATAAGTCCATGTGATATTATTTGATTTTTATAAACATTAAATTAATTAACCTAATTTAAATATTGTATTAAAAATTAGGGACAATACATTAGAAATCCCCTTAAGCTCATCAATCGATAAGTAGGAGATATTTTCCACATCAAGTCAAATTGTGATATTGCTATCAAAATTTAACTATGCATTTTTTGAGTCAAACTCATTGAACCATGTTTAAAGATTAGTGATTCACATGAATCCATATCTCATGATAATAAATTGAACACTTATTATTCATAAGATCTAGTCCATTCTCATATAGGTGAACCACTGGGACTTCCTAGGATGTCACACATTCTAGTAATACTCCCGATTAAGCATGCTTCAGTATAAAGTTTCCTCTATGGTTAAAACCACTCTTCTTGCAAATGAATTTTCAAAACCCTTACCAAGTTTTGCACCTTGTGAACCATTTATTATAAATCCTCTTAAGACCATCGATTGATAAGTAGGAGATATTTTCTACATCAAGCCAATTCATGAAATTACTATTAGGATTTAAGTGTCTAGTTTTGTGAGTCAAACTCATTAACCCATGTTTCATGAGTAGTGATTCACACAAATACATATCTCATGAGAATAAATGAAGCACTTAACACTCATTAGATCTAGGTGATACTCATAAAGGTTAAGTATTAGGACTTTACAAGAGGTCACCCATTCTAGTACTATTTCAACTTGAGTGCCCTTAACTACGTAATTTCCTCCATGGTTAAAACCACTCTTCTTGCAACCCAATTTACAAAACCTTCACCAAATTTTGTTCCTTATGAACCACTTAGTATAAATCCCCTTAAGTACATCAATTGATAAGTAGAAGATATTTTCCACAATAAGTCAAATTGTAATATTGCTATCATGATTTAACTGTGTAGTATTTTTAATCAAACTCATTGACCCATGTCTCATGAGTAGTGATTCACATGAATTCATCTCTCATGAGAGTAAAAGGAATACTTAGAAGTCATTGGATCTATGTGATTCTCATAGAGCTGAAACACCAAGACTTCTCAGAACGTCACCCATCCTGATACTACTCTACCTTGAGTGCACTTTAGTATGGAGTTTCCTCCATTCTTAAACCCACTCTTCTTGTAACCGCATTTGAAGAAGATTCATGAAGTATTATTATTGTTAGTATGAATGCTGGTGATACTACTTTGGGGGAGTATCTCATGCATTGGAAAACATTGACAGGTTGCATTCATGACTGTGTTTGTCATTGATGACAACATAGTATGGTTTCTGAAGAGACTGGAAGAATAACAATCAGAGATCATATGTTGCACAGTAATTGAGTAAGGTTTAAGTGATGCATAGTTAAGGACATGTTTTTGAGAATGTCTTTATGATGTCTTTAATAGGATAAAGTTTGAGTTGATGATGTATGACAGTTACGTTTGATTTACTATGAGCAACATAGAAATAGAGCATCTATTTTGTAGTTTTTGATGTTTGAATTATATCTTTTAGACAAGATATAATGAGGTGATGCATAGTAAACTAGTGATAGAAGATAGTGAGGTGGATATGTCAACAAGTGCACAAGACCTAGAGTCACATGTGTGAAGTTTTATAATAGACTATTAGTGGACAGTGCTATTATAATTATAACTAATTATATAACTTATTTTAATTATTGGGAAAGCCTTAAGGCCAAGGCAAGGAGTTATTATGAAGATATGGTTATTAAGAATTTTTTGTGAATTGTATTTGTGAAGTGAAAAAAGGAGAAAAGTGTTTATTGAATGTGTGTAAGAATTCTAAGGGATTATTGGATTCATAGTTCATGATCTAGTTACAAGATTAGAAAGAGAAGAAGTCTGGTTGATAGGATAGAGACAAAGGAAAGAAGTACAATTTAGTTCTACTACTCTATAAGGAATAATATAGAGATCATTTGGATAGAGGGTTCATTGGTCTTAACCTTGAAGCTATTTGGGTAGTGGGTCTAGCTATCTTCCACAATTCCTAATAGGGTTGGAATCTCCTAGCAAGGATTGAAAGTCTCCCAACAAGGACTCATATTCACTAAATTTTGTAATAGAATCCTAATAGGGTACATCCTCTAATTAAAAAGGAATATTTATTTTAGTACATCATATTCTAGGTACCATCTCCTTTGAGGTTTTCCCTCTAATCAAAGGTTTCCCTAGTTAACATATCTAGTGTTATTGTGTATGAGTTTATTGCTGTGGTTTATGTTTTTGTTGATCACATGTTTAAGGATTATTAAGGTTGATAAAAGTTAAAATAGTTGTATAACTAATTTAACCCCCCTAGTTATATCAATGGACCATATATTCTAGCAATTGGTATCAAAGCTAGGTTCTTGAAGGAAAAGCTTTATAGCTTTGGGAGAGCAATAGCGAATCTTTTCAAAAAGGATATTCCTAGATTTGATGGAGCCAGCTATGATAGTTGAAAGGAGAAGATGAAGACTCAACTATTATGCATGGGGCCAGCATATTGGCTTTTGATAAAAGAAAAGGAGAAGATTGTGGAAGATGAGAAGCTCGAGGTGTGTTGTGAAGATAAAAGAGACTTGTTCATGTGCAACATGAGAGCTAGAGAAGCACTATTATCAGCTCTTCCTAATAATGAGCATACTCAGGTAATGAATTCTCAAACATCTCATGAAATTTGGAAAGCATTAGAAGATAATTATGAAGGTGATAAACATACAAATAGAATGAGATTAAAAAATTAGATATGTGAATTTCAAGATACTAAGATGATGAAAAATGAATCAATAAGAAGTTATATTGGTAGAATATCATAAATTATTGTAGGTATTTAGTCACTTGGTGGAAATAAGCAAGATAATATAGTTATGTGGAACATCTTGAAAATTTTGACACCAAGATTCAAGAAAGTTTCTCAGATGATTCAACTTGTGATGCCCTACATTGCAGATTTTACATGCATATTTCATAAAGGAAACTTTTATTAGAAGATTAAATTCTATACAAGTTGATTTGAGACAGTTTAGAGATCTAGCTAGAGTTGAGACAACCTTTAGTGTGCTAAATGTTTGACCTAACCTATCAAGAAGTGCAAGCACAAGATGAGATTTTGTTGGTTGTAGTAAATATGATGAGGGAAAAAAGATTGAAGAAGGAGTAGCCCTTATTATGAGGAGAGAAAAAGATGGTTAAAAAATATTTAAATGTTGGACTTTTAATGAGTTTGGTCATTATGCATCTAAATGTCCTAAAACAAAGAAAAAGTATAAGGGAAATTTTAATCCTAGAAGAGATAGACATAGTTTTTATGCTAATGAAGAAGAAGAATCTAATGAGAGAGGTCAAAGTGAAAGTGGTGATGAATTAGGATTTGTGGCTATCAAGGAAGATGATCTTGATACAAAGATTAGAGAATAAAGGAGTTCTAGTTACCCAAGTTGAGAAGAAGTCTAATTGGATAATTGATAATGGATGTTCACATCACATGACTAGTGATATGAATAAGTTTTTAAAGCTTAGAAATCATGATGGAGTAATTGTTAGAGTTGATAACAATGCAACTTGTCATATTATAGGGATTGGATCCATTACTCTTGATGGTAAAACTAACACTAATGATGTTTATTTTTTCGATGATTTGAAGCATAATTTGTTGAGTGCTGGAAAGTTGGTAGATAAGGAATATCTATTGCAATTCATAGAGAATACTTGCATCATCAAAGACACAGATGGTAAGATGATTGGATTGGAACTAGATCTAGAGGTAATGCATTTCAGTTGAATCCTACTAAAATGATATGTTTTGTAGAGAAAGTTAATAACTATTGGTTGTGGCATAGAATATTTTTTCATATAAACTTTGATAATATTGTGAAGGTTACTAGTACATTTGCAGTGAGAGATCTACCTAATATTGTTAAGCCTACTAATGTTGTATGCAAGCAATGTATTTTGGCTAAGTAGAGGAAAGTGTACTTTCCTTGCAAGAAGTTCTCTACTACATAGAAATTGGAGATTTTTCACACATATCTAAGTGGTCTTGCAAGAAGTAGAGGATTCTATAGTGAAAGGTATTTTATAATTTTTGTTGATGATTTCAGTAGAATGATGTGGATAGAATTTATTAAAGAGAAGTTTGAAGATTTTGAGAAGTTTAAGATATTTAAGAATGGCATTGAGAATGAATCTAGCGTAAAGATAAAGTGTTTGAGATAATATAGAGGAGGATAATTCACTTCTAGAGAGTTTAACATTTTCTATGAAGAGAATGGAATCAAAGGTAGTTGTCTTCACCTAGAACACTTTAACAAAATGGGATTATTAAGAAAAGGAATAAGTCAGTAGCAGAAGCAACAATAGCAATGTTATTTGAGAATAATATTTCCAAGAAATTTTTGAGAGAAATAGTTAACACTGCAATATATATTCTAAAAAAAGTATAGATCAAAAAAGGTATGTGCAAGACACCTTATGAACTATGGTTTGGTCATTCATCATTAGCTATGTATTTTAGAATATTTGAAAGTAAGTGTTACATAAAGAGAGATGATGATATTGGTAAGTTTGATCTTAGAAGTGATGATGGTATGTTTCTTGGCTTTTCATTGAAAAGCAAAGGATATAGATGTTTCAATTATAGAACCAAGATTATAGTTGATTGTGAAAATGTGAGGATTGATGAAAAGTTTGGAACTAAAAGATAGATGGTAGATTATAATTCAAATGATGAAGAAGATAATTATGAAATTGTTAGAAAGAATGCTGAGATTCTATTTGAGACTAAAAATAATTTGCATAATGATGCACAAATTGTTGAGAAAAGAGGAGAATTGAGTTTAGGACCAAGAGAAGATATAAGAGTTGAGATAGAAACTCCTATATCAAACAAGCACATGAAAAAGAATCATCCACCAAAATAGATCATTGGAAGAAAATATAGAGGCGTGATGACAAGGAATAGATAAATGAGGAATTATGACTGATTTCTCAAGTTGAGCCTAAGAGTGCAAATGAAGTAGGATGATCATTGGATTCAAAAAATTAAAGAAGAATTGGATTAGATTGTGAAAAATGATACATGAGAATTAGTTCCTAGACCTAAAGACAAGAATGTGATAAGAACCAAATGGGTATTCAGAAATAAGATGAATGAGCAAGGAGAAGTTGTGAGAAATAAGGCCAGGCTTGTTTGCAAAGGGTATTGATAGCAAGAAGGAATAGACTATGAGGAGACATACGCACTTATAGCAAGAATGGAAATAGTAAGAATTTTCTTGGCATATGCAACAAATGGAAGTTCAAGGTATATTAGATGGATGTTAAGTCAGCTTTCTTAAATGGACAATTGGAAGAAGTATACATAGAGAAGCCTAGAGGATTTCACAAGCACCTAGAACATAGTATGTGAGGTTAGAAAAGAATTTGGTAAAAATTGGATTTGCTAAATGTATGACAAATAGTGAGTTGTATCTAAAAGAAATAGAGAATGGTTTGTTGATCATAGTAATATTTGTTGATGACATCATGTTTGTAGGAAATGATGAAGCTAGTGATAAGTTTGCTAATGAGATGAAGAATATGTTTGATATGAGCATGATAGGAGAGATGAAGTTTTTCCTAGGATTGTAGATTGTATAGAATAGTGATGGTATTTTCATTTCACTAGCTAAGTAATTGAAATATTTATTTAAGAGGTTTGGATTAGAGAGTTGTAATCCTATTCGTATACCTATGATAATTGGTCACAAGTTATGCAACAAATATGAGACACCTATAGTTGAGTAGAAGAAATACAAAAACATGATTGGAGGATTACAATATCTAACTCACATCAAACTAGATATATAAAATACGGTTGGGATTGGACCTAGATTTCAAGCTGATCCTAAGGAATATCATTATGTAGTAGTGAAGAGAATATTTAGATATTTGAAAGGAACATCTAACTATGGAATTTGGTATAATAGATCAAGTGATTTTATGTTGTGCACATATACTGATATAGATTGGGTAGGCAGTATGGATGAGAGAGAGAGCACCAGTGGTCAAGCATTCGTTCATGGAGGAAGATTGGTTTCTTGGTTGAGCAAGAAGTAAGATTATATATCTTAGAGAACAACTAAGGTAGAGTATGTTTCAGCAACAAATAACTATGACCAAGTTATGTGGATGAAGAAAATGCTGAAGGATATCAAGATTGAGATGAAGGAACCTATTATCATTTACTAGGATAACATAAGTATAGTGAGTATGTTTAAGAATCCTGTATTGCATTCTAAGACTAAGCATATATCTATTAAGTATCATACATTGAGAGAAAAGTTAGCATAAAAGGAGATTAGATTAGATAATGTGAGTACTAAAGATCATATTGTAGATATCTTGATGAATCCTTTACCTAAAGATACTTTTGAGTACCTAAGCGGTATGTTAGGGGTTATACCCCTACCTACTTCAAAATAGATGATGCAGAGAGTGCATTAGTCCAGTAGTACGAAGTACTATTGTTAGACTATACTAAATGTTGATGCTTCTTATATGGAGGAGTATCTATGATGTGCTAAGTCATTGAGGACTTATGGTATTTGATATTTGATCAATGTCTTTGGACACTTGACCTAATTGAAAACTTAGAAGTAGTATATTATAACAATTGGTATTTTGTACTTGTATTGACACTTTTGACATTGATGTCAATGGGGGAGATAATGTACATGAAAAAAATAATCCTAAGCAATGGGGAGAGAAGCACCTATTGAGATGGGAATGGAGGAGATTTAGAAATATTCATGTATGTGCATAGATAAAAATGTAAGTGTGTAGAAGGAAGTGTAAGCACATAGTAAGATATCTTTATGGGGGAGATATGTAGCTAGAAAGTATTGTAAGTTGTTTACTGTGAAACAACTATTGCCAATCCTAAACAAGATGAGAAGCAACAACAATAGAAGAGCTTAGTTTGGTATTCTTGGAAGTTAGATGTTTTTCATCTATGTTGCCATCAATGCCAAAGGGAGAGATTGTTAGCATGAATGCTGATGATAATACTTTGGGAGAGTATCCTAAGAATTGGAGAATATTGTCATGTTGCATTCATGGTTGTGTTTTTCATTTATGACAACATAGCATGGTTTCTTTAGAGACTAGAAGAATAGTAGTCAGAGATCCTATGTTGTGAAGTAATTGAGTAAGGTTTATGTGTTGTGCAATTAAGGACATGTTCTTGATAGTTTCTTGATGACATAGTTAAGAGGAAAAAGTATGAGTTGAAGATGTATGATAATTATGTTTGATTTACTGTGAGTAGCGCAGAAGCAAAGCATCTTTTTGGCAGTTTCTAATGTTTGTATTATATCTTTTAGCCAAGATATAATGTGGAGATGCACACTCAACTAGTGATAGAATACAATTAGATGGTGATATCAGTGAGTGCAAAAGACCTAGAGTTGCACGTGTGAATTTTTGAAATGGACTATTAACTAACAATGCTATTGTAGTTATAGTTAACTACATATCTTATTTTAATTAATTGGGAAAGCCTTAAGACCAACTCAAGGAATTATTATGAAGATATGCTATAAAGGAAAGATTTTTTCCCTGATTGGAAAGTGTATCAAGTATTTATTGTGAATTGTATTTTTGAATTGTGAAAAGGAGTAGAGTGTTGATTGAATGTGTATAAGCAACCTAGGTGATTATTGGATGTGCAGTTTGTGATCTAATTCCAAGATCAGAAGGTGAAGAAGTCTAGTTGATAGGATAAAGACAGAGGAAAGAAGTACAATTTACTTTTATTATTTTGCAAGGGATAATATAGAGATCATTTGGATAGTGGGTTAATCGGTCTTAACCTTGAAGCTATTTGGCAGTGGGTCTAGTTGTCATCCACAACTTCTAACAGGGTTGGAGTATCCTAATAGGGATTTAAAATTTCCTAACAGGGACTCAAATGTTGTAATTTACTCCTAACAACGTCCATCCTCTAACATAGAATATTTATATTAGTACATCATCTTGTGGGTACCATCCTCACTGGGGCTTTCCATCTGATCAAGGGTTTCCCTAGTTAACATATATGGTGTTATTGTGTATGAGTTTATTGCTATGGTTTATGTTTTTGTTGATCACATGGTTAAGGATTATTAAGGTTGATAAAAGTGACAATAGTTTTATAACAATTTCACCCCCAACCCCACCCTAGTTATATCAGTGGATTATATATTCTAAAAATTCCTTATGAAACATTCATTAGAAATCCCCTTAATCTCATTAGTTGTTAAGTAGGCAATATTTTCCACAGGAAGTCAAATTTTGATATTGCTATGAGGATTTAACTATGTCATTTTTTGAGTCAAACTCATTGACACATGGGTAAAAGCACAAACCCATGTCACCCTTTAATAAAGGAAAAGGCTAACAAAAGTATAACTGTTTATGTTCAATGACATAAAAATGGTAGTATTGTTTAGAATTTGATAATGAAGGAAACTAATGAAATGTGTAGAAATGGATGAATATTAGGATTATAATTTTTAATAATTATTTGGAATAAGAATTGATATATTTTCCTAATTTTTAAAGACAAATTTTTACTTGTTGAAAAATGTTGAAAATTAGGGGTCTAGTTCCCACCACAAAATAATGTGGAAATAAAATTATTTCCTTTCGATCATAGATTATGTTATAGATAACATATATAGCTAGAACAATAAAAAATAAAAATTGCCTTTAGGCCTATATTGCAAAACTAACTCATCTAAAATTGATAGTTTTCATCTCCCACCACATTTTTGAAAACAATTTTTTTTTAACCAAAAGAAAAATTATACATTCTTGAACAAGACTCTCTCCTCTAAAATTTCATGTGATTTTTTTATTTTTTTGATATAATTTAATATTTTTTCCTTTCTTGAACTTGACATCTTCTCAAGTGTTAAAATATGTACTTGTAAATTTTTTTAATTATAATATACTATATCTAATTAAAACACTATAAAATCTATCTGATAATATTCTTGACTTTAAACTCTATAAAATGGTGTTTATATGCTATTAAATAAAATCATAAAAAATAGTAAGAGTTATTGAAATGGCAATTTTCTGAAATAATTTTATTTCTTAGTAATTCAATACAAACTAGTATAAAACATGCATTTAATAGACATTTCCAATTAGAAAGGTGTGAGACCATATATAACTTAGCTTGAGTGAATTTTTCTAGATCATATGTTTGAAAAAAAATTATTTTTAGATAGAAATACTCAAATTTAGTCGTGCTAATAAGTCAGCCTGAAAGGTGACACAACTTTGTACTTTTACCCACATGTGTTCATGAGTAGTTATTCATAGGAATCCATCTCTCATG
Source organism: Cupressus sempervirens (assembly GCA_028749045.1). NCBI lineage: Eukaryota > Viridiplantae > Streptophyta > Pinopsida > Cupressales > Cupressaceae > Cupressus > Cupressus sempervirens. The sequence continues at coordinate 84,927,186 of CM053791.1, read as the reverse complement.
ATAATAAATGGAATACCTTATAACTTATTGGATCTAGGCGATGCTCATAGAGGTGAAGCATCAAGACTTCCCAGGAGGTCATCCATCCCAGTAATATTGTACCTTGAGCATGCTTAACTCTAGAGTTTCCTCCATGGTTAAATACACTCTTCTTGAAACCCCATTTACAAAACCTTCACCAAGTGTCCCTTATAAAAAATTCATTATAAAAAATTCATCAGAAATCCCCTTAATCTCATCAATTCATAAGTAGGAGATATTCTCTACAAGTAAAATTGTGGAATTGCTATCAACATTTAATTGTGTAGTATTTTGAGTGGTGTAGGAGCACATATGGGATGAAAATTCAAGGATTTTATTTTGTAAGGTCAATTAAAGTGTTTTATTCAAACATGATTAAAATAGGATTATGGATGTAAAAAGAATAACTTAATCCCACTTGATATATATCAGGTCCATTTAATATGATTAGAGTCATATTGTCAAGATGGATTAAAATTGTCAAATATGTAATAAAATATTGTCATAAAATGTTGACAATATATAAACTTGATGTAAGAGCGAAGATGATTGGTCATAGGAGGTAATTAATTAGTTATAGAACTTGAAAGGCCTTTAAGTTATCATATTATGGTAGTGATTTATATAATGCAATGGCTGGAGAAGCTAAAAGAAATAGAATAAAGAGAAGTTTCTATTTGTGAGTTTTATGATAAATTTATGGGTTATTATTTTTAGAAATCTTACTATTCTTTTTGTTGGTGTGTACACATATAAATAGATATATAACTAAACCTTATGTTTTTGGAAAAGCATTTGAATTAGATTTCATTTGGTGTTGGTTAGGATTAATTTCTTTATAATATGTGAAAGTTATGATTAATTTAGTGCAGGCTAGTCTGAATCTGATTTCCATGGTAGCAATTTTGGCAAACATTTAATAACTTTTATTCTACACTGTAATGAGTTCTAAATTGGGGAAAACACATTTAGCTCATTCATATTAAATATCACAAAAGGATATATGTAAGGTAGCTTGATTTTGTTTCAGCTAATTTATTTGGTTAAATAAATATATATGATTGGTAAGAGTCCACTATTGAAACCTCTTTAATGTTAATCCCATGATAGAAGTTTTCAAGAGGCATAGATTTGTATCATTATTGGTATCAGAGAAAGAAAAAGGTATGGGATAAGAACCAAGATGGGGTCGACACCTATAGAGAAAAATTTGCATAATGCTTTCAAATGATACATGGATAGTTGAAAGGAAAGGGAAGAGGAAAAGAGGAAAAAGAAAGACGAAGAAAGGATACAAGAAGAAGTAGAAAAGATGAGACAAGAAGAGTTTATAAGTATGAAAATAAAACTTAAGATAGCGAGGAGAAGATGAGAAGACTTTAAGGAAATATAAAGTATGAGAAGAGAGCATGCACTTTGGGAAGCCCAAGGTGAAGCGAGGATAGAAAACTTAAAGAGAATATCCATGAGTTGGCATTTGAATTTAGGTAAGAAATTGGTCTAGCCTATTAAAATAATAACAAGAAATGAGGCTCATGAGCAAGCCTTATTTATGGGAGGATTTTATAGAAATCATGGAGGAATGACAAGGACATGGAGAAGTTGTTGGGGCTCAATGTGAAACAATATTCAAAGAAGAGAATCAGGAAGATGTGATGGGCCAAGATAAGGCTCAAAAGGTGATATTTTCTCCAATAAAGGATATGTTATAGGATGAAGATATGGATCAGTATCTATGGTTGGTAGACATCAAGCATTATCAAAAATATGTAATAAAAATGGTGAAGTTAAATAAACAAAATCAAAGAGGATTCTTGTTTTCCAAATAAGACAAACAAAAGGTGAAGATCAAAGAGTTATTACATTTTCAAGATAGTAAAGGAAAATAAATGGCAAGATGGAATGATGAAGCTTCATTCAAAGCCACTATAAAGATTACAAATTTTGGTGTAGGAGGACCTAAGGATTTCTTAGGAGATCTAAGATTACTTTTTTTTTTTGTGTAAGTGTTAGCCTTAGGGAACTTTGGGATGTGGAAGATAAGGTCATGTTGACCATAGTTAGAGTATATTGGAGAGTTTTTTTCATAAGTTCTTGGGGCATTTTTACTGGGTGCAATTAGGTGTTAGGAAGTGGTAAAGCCCTCTAATTGACATAAGCAATGATGATGATGTCATCATCAGGTCAATAGGTTCTAGGAAGAGTTAGGGTGAATTTTTGACCATAGTTGAGGTTTTTGGTTAAGTTGAGAAGATAGGGAGGTCATTTGACCAAATTAGTGAGATGTTGCAAAAAGATGTAAAAGTTGCATTGTGCAACTGTCCAACTTTTAAAAGTTGCTCAAGAATTTTTTTGCAAAATAGTTGTAGATAATTGAAAAGGAGTCCTAAGGAGTCTATAACCACCCAATCACCATATATAAGGCTTTAGATGACCTATGAGAAGGGTTGGAAGTCCATTGTATGGAATGTGAATTTTGCAATCAACATTTCAGAGCATCAAATAGAAAATCCTTTATTTTTAATGAGAGTAGGTAGTTAGGAGTTAAAGATACATATTGTCACTTGAGTAACTTTTGGTTTTCATGTTTTCTTGAATCTATGTTCTGGTAGATAGAAATTTTGATTAATTTTTTTTGTCTTTTGTGAAATTACTTTGGTTCCACACTATCACTAGTTTTGTCCAGGCAATTCTTGAAGATGGAGCTCTAACTCACTTTCCTATTGTTCAATCTGTACAAACTCTTGGGAATAGTGAGTATATTCCATGTAAATCATGTGTATAGAATAAAGGGCCCTCAAATGAAAATAAACCATTTTTAAGGTCTTGATCTAGGCAAGCTTGTGGTGAGTATGGCTAGGGAAGACCATACAGAAACCAACATATCTTGGAGAGGAGGAAAGATAAAGATATAATTCCTTTTGGAAATGGAAGAAGGAAGTCTTACCATCATCTAATAAAGGATAGGGCTTCATACCAATCCAATTGAAATACCAAAAAAAAAAATTTGTGGAGGCAACCAATTAAGCCTAAAAAGCCCAATTCTCACCTTGTTTGGGTTAGGGTAATGGATGGAAGCGTATGACCCCAAAACCCCAAAAATATCTTAGGGGATGGAAAATGAACCAAAAATCCTAAAAAAAATTTAGGATTCCTTTCGAAGGCATAGGAGAAAAACCTTATTTTTCTTTCTATAGGAGACCTAATTGGGGCTCCTAGACTATTAGGCTTAATTGTGAAGAAAAGAGGAAATCGAGTAGGAAGATTGATTTTCTAGGACTTATAACTCACCTAATTGGTTGAGTTGAAGGTTTTTTTAATACCTCCATGACTTTACAAGGTCTAGTACAGGAATTGGAGGTTGAGAGCCTTTATTTTTTTGAAAGGGCTAGAGGGAATAAAGGGGCAAAGTGTTAGGTTTTGCATGGATTGATGAATATTTATTAATAGTTGGGTTGGCTAGGAGAAACTAGGGAATCCCTAAGTGGTTAAGATCCTAAAGGTGGTAAGTGGGTTGAAAGAGACATCCTTAGTGTCTTGCAAAAGACCAAGAACATGAATCAGTGGGTGATTCATCTAACCTCCCTATCAGAGTGGTAACAGAGCCATAAAAGATTTGGATTATGGATAGATGCTTCATACATAAGAATCAATAGGGGAAAGAATAATGGAAACTAATGTAGAATTCAAAAAGAATATGAATGAAAAAGAAGAAGAAAACAAATTTCGTAGAGAGAGAGAGAGATTAGCCCCTATAAAGGATAAGTTAGGTTGAGTGGAAGAAAAGACTGATGACAACAAGGAAAAAGTTGATGGGAAACAACCAAAAGTTGATGTAGAGGAAAAAGTTCTGTCACTAGATCCTATTCTTATAGAGAAGCTTTTCTTGAAGGCATTGAGGGCTATAAGTGTAAGGCACTTGAGGGAATTGCATTATTTAGTGGAAAGATGGATGTAGATCTAGTCATGGACTCGATAGAGGGGCTAGAAAACAATTTTGAGTGCGATGACATCATAAAGGCTCAGAAGGTTAGGGTGGAAAAATAAAGATTGAGGGGCTCTTCTTTGAGATGGTGGAAATTCATTTAGGAAGAGAGGGAAAAATAAGTCAAGAAACCCATCACATCATGGAAAGGGATGGTTCTTAAGGTGAGAGAAGCATATATGAAAGAGGATTATGAAATCTAGTTGATGAAGAATTTGAAGCAAAGGGATCTTAATATAAGTTCCTACATTGAGAATTTCAAAAATCTTTGTATGAGATCACATGTCATAGAGGATGAAAAATTTAAGGTAGCTAGATACATTAGTGGACTAAGATGGAACATTCAAGATGAGATGACTCTTCTTAGCCCTAAAATATTGCATCAATGCTATTAATTGTCCATAAATATTGAAGAAAACAATAAAAGAAAGCATGACCATTCTTCCAAGGGTAGAGGTAGAAGAGGAGATAAAAGAGGTCATAGAGGTGGTTGCCAAGGAAGAGGTAGAGGATCTCAAGGAGGTTATAACAAAGGAATGGGGTCAAGTAGAAGTAGTTCTTACTTTGGTAGCATGAAGTGCCATAGTTGTGGATAGTTGGGTATTCCTACTTATAGGTGTCCTTAGAAGGCATCCTCTTCTAACAATGATAAAATGATTGGATATGTTCAAGAAGACACATCAAGTGTCAAGTCAGCTGAGATCAACCATATTGAGTCAAAATAGGGGAGAACCTAATGTTTTGGATGGTTTTGATTAGACAACTTATGAAGGAAGAGCCAAAGAAAATGAGAGCCTTATTCAGAATAAGGTGCAAGATAATTGGTAAAGTGTGTAAGGTTATTGTGGATTTAGGGCACATAGATAACATAATTTTTAAAGAGTAGTGAAGAAGCTCAAAATTGAGAAGATTCCTCACACCAATCTATACAAGGTGGCATGGTTAATAAAGGGAAAAGTCTCCTAGTGAATGAAAAAGCATGGGTAGAGTTCTCTATTGGTGGATACAAGGATAAGCTAATTTGTGATATCTTTCCGATGGAAACTTTCCACCTTCTATTGGGAAAATCATGGTAGTATGACATATGTTTTATTTATGATGGGAAGGAGAATTCCATTTCTTTTAAGAAGGTTCATAGGAAATTCAAGATACAATCACTGATGGAGGATGAAGAACCACAATCAAAGAATCCTATTATATTTTTGAGTAGTGGAAAAGAGTTTTTCAACATCCTACAAGAAGGTGGTGAAGGATATGCTATCATGATACAATCTAAGAGAGAAGAGAAGGTTATACAAATACCTATGCTAGAGGAGGTGCATAATTTTCTTGGTAAGTTCAAAGACATCACCGGTGATGGAACACCTACAACACTACCTCCAAAAAGGGACCTTAGTTATCAGATTGACTTTATCCTAGGAGCCTCATTAGCTAATAAAGTAGTCTAAAAGCTCACTCCAAAGTAGAAGCAAGAAGTGGATAGAAAATTTTAGGAGTTTCTAGACTAGGGATTGATCAAGAAGAGCATTAGTCCTTGTGCAGTACTGTTGGTATTAACATCTAAGAAAGGTGGTAAGTGGAGACTTTGTATTGATTTTAGGGATATAAATAGAATCAAAATTAGATATAGGTCTCCCATTCCTAGGATTGAGGGTTTGATGGATTGTATAGGATGATATAGGCAATTCCCAAAGTTGGATTTAAAAAGTGGCTACCATAATATTAGGATCCATGAGGGAGATGAATGGAAAACAACATTCATGACCACTAAAGGGTTGTATGAGTGTAGAGTTATGCCATTTGGGCTTACAAATGTTCCTAGCACATTCATGAGGTTAATGAATGAAGTGCTTAAGGTTTATATTGGTAGGTTTGTGGTTGTGTATCTAGATGACATACTCATATTTAGAAAAACTAAAGAGGAGCATATGAAACATTTGGAGATTGTGATCAAAAGGTTGTAGGAGGAGAAGTTGTCTATCAACTTGGAAAAGTGTGACTTCCTCAAGCAGGAAATGGTATATGTAGGGTTTGTTGTATCACGAGGTTCATTGAATATAGACCCAAGCAAGGTGGGGGTTATCTTGAATTAGCCAACTCCAACGCAAGGACAAAGGTAAGGAGTTTCCATGGGTTAGCTCAATTTTACAGAAATTTTATTAGGAACTTTAGTGATATTTGTGTACCAGTATTAGACACTATTAAAGATGAATTGAAGACAAGGTTCAAAAGGACTCTTGAGGAAAGAAGGGCCTTTGAAAGGTTGAAGCAATAAGTAGCTACCCAACCTATCCTATTGTTACCTAGTTTTGACAAGTTGTCCATATTGGACTGTGATGCAAGTGGAATTGTAGTAGGGAGAGTATTGAGTCAAGAAGTTAGGCCAATTGATTTCCTTAGTAAAAATCTTATTGATGCTAGAAAGAAATTCTCTTACTATGACTTAGAGATATGTGATTTTCCTGAAAACAATTGGTTAATTATGTATTGTCTTTGATGTTACAGAAAGTGTCATATCTTTCCTAGTCAGTGTATGATAAGCTCATTCAAGTAATAAATATAGTTTCCTATGTTTGCTAAGCATTCTAGAGTTTTCCAAGTTTAGAAGATAGTGACTATTGAGTTCAATCAGGAGATAGAGTGTTAACCGAGCTTAATTAGTTAATTAATGAAAAGTAGGATGAAACTAGTATTAACTGAGCTCACTCAGTTACCAAAGGAATTTTGTGAAGATGCAATATTAATTGAGTTCAATTTTTTAACAAAGGAAAATCAAATTCGAGTTAGTGTCTATCGAGTAGGATTAGCTAATGAAGGATTTTCTTGTTTTGGCATATTGAGTTCAATAGATATGTTTGTTGGTTCTAGCTAACTGAGGAGATGAATATTAATTATTCTAAGTTGTATTAAGACAATTTGACAATGTGTATGATATAAATATAATGTCAAGGTGAGGATTGAATGTATGTAAGTGAATTGAAATATGGAAGGTGCTAGAGGAAGCAAATTAGAAGGATAAGTAGAATATCCATTTGGAGATGCAAAGATACATTCAATCACTAGAAAGGATCAAGTATACAAGCCATAATTGAGATCTGTAATTATAAATTTAGTTGCACAAGAAATCAGGCCATCTCATTGTTACTCTAACCATTGTAGTAGTGATCTAAATATCTTAACAGAGTTTTCTTAACAACTATTTGTAAATCCTCTAACAAGGTGGCATTTCTAAATTTAAGTGTCTAAAGACCTATAACAAGGCCACTCCTAACAGGGTGATTAAATCCTCTAATAGGGTCACACCTAATAGTGTTCTTTGTAACCTTTAATAGGGTTGGATCCTAATAGGGCTCACTTCAAAAAGTGGAAATCAGTAACTAGCTAGAATTGGTGGTTTTTCCCAAATTAGTTTTCCACATTAAATCTTGGTGTTACTTGCATTCATGCTATTTATTTTATGTGTATGAAACTAAGTTAAGTGTGGTTAATCCTAGATAATATCTTATGATTTGCATGTTAAGCATTTGTCATGTTACAGTTGCTATTTTAGTGCTTACCAAGTTACAACATTTACCAGTGTAAACCTAGTGTCTATGTGTTTATCGAGCATTAGTATTTTTAGTGAAATTTGTGTTCTATGTTGACATCTAAGGGATTTGGGATTAATTTTAGTGGTAACTAATTCACCTCTCCCCTCTCAGTTACACCTCTTATATTTCCAAAAATTGGTATCAGATTTTCTTGGTGCTTGCAAAGAAGGTTTCAAGGACCTAAGCTAAATATCAGGATGTCTTATAGAAGGGAGATTCCCAAGATAAATAGAGATAAATTCAAGGCATGACAGTATCTCATGAGGCCGCACTTGGAAATCATTAGAGGTTCAAGGCTAAAGTACCTAGAGATGAAATACATGACATCTGCTAGAACTATGACTATTGAAGAAATTACAAAAAAAGAAAATTCATAACATTATGATGATTGATATTGCTTCATCTCTCAACTATGTCAAATTTGACAAAGTCAAAAATTTTGGAACAAATTATGAAATGCAGATCAAGCTAAAGCCATATATGGAGGAGATGATAATGTAAGAAGAGCTAAAGCTAAAAGTCTTAGAGAACAATTTTTTCAAATAAAGATGAGAGTAAGATTAGAACATTAAAAAGTACAGTGACCAAATCAAAGCTAGTTTTTGTGTAATCAAAGATTTAGATGGGAAAAAATGAAGATGAGACAGTGGTACATAAGTTTCTCAGAGCACTTCTCCCTATATATACAATTAAAGTGTCGACAATTCAAGAAATGAGATGCAATGCAAAGAATGATATAACACTGGATGTAGTATTGGGAAGATTGACAACATTTGAGCTAGATAACAATGATAATTATGTTCCTAGTTCTAGTAATCTTGAGTCTGCATTTGAAGCCATATTATCACTCAAAAGGAAAGCTAAAAGGTGAAAAGCCAAAAAATTTGAAAGCAAAGAGGGAGATAGTTCTAATAGTGATTTTGAAACTATTCAAGCATTACTGGCAAGGAGGTATGTCAAAGGAAAAGGAAAGTACAAACGTAAAATTCTTTTGATCTATTTCTCTTGTGAAGAAGTTGGACACATTGCTGCAAGATGTCCAAATAGAGAGGACTAAGATAAAAAGAAGCAAAATAAGTATAAAGAAAAGAAGGATTTCAAGAACTTCAAGGACTACAAGGAAAAAGGTAAGAAATTTTGAATGGAATTCTTGAAGAGGAAGTTTATATAAAATAACTAGAAGGTTTTGTAGATGCTAGCAAAAAGGATATGGTTTGTAAACTGCACAAAGAATTGTATGGACTCAAGTGAACTCCCAAAGCTTGGTATGAAAGACTTCATAAATACTTGATAAAGATTAGTTTTCAAAGAAAAAATGATAACAGTAGCCTGTGTATCAAAGAAGGACTAAACAAAAGAACTGTATGTCAAAAATCTTTGTGGATGACAAATTGTTTACCGAAAATGATGACTTATGCAAATAGATTTCAAAAGAAATGAGTAAATAATTTGAGATGCCCATGTTTGGAGAGACAAAATTCTTTGTTGGATTATAGATTCATTAGAAGAAGGATGGTATCTACATTACTCAATCCAAATACATCAAGAGATACTAAAAAAAATTGGAATGGAAGATTCAAGACCAATTAGAACACTTATGTCTACTAGACATAAGCTTTCCAAGAATGATGATTCCAAAGAGGTATATCATACCACATACAGATCAATGATTAGAAAATTGTAATATGTAGTGCATACAAGGCTTGGAATTGCATTAGTAGTTGGTATGGTGGAAAGATTCTTAGAAAATCCAAAAGAAAATTAGATGATAGAAATAAAGAGAATCATGAGGTATCTGAAGGGTAGTGAAGATTATGGATTATGGTACAAGAAAGGAGGCAACTTGAATTTGAAAGCCTTCATATATGTTAATTAGGTTGGAAGTGTTGATGACAAGAAGAGCACCAGTGGTGGAGCATTCTTTCTTGGTAGAAGACTAGTGTCTTGAACAAGTAAGAAGCATAATTATATTTCTTAGTCTACAAAAAAAGTAGAGTATGTGGTAGCATTAGTTAATTGCTCTAGTTTTGTTTGGTTCAAGAAACTATTGGTAGGTATGAAGGTGGAGATCAAGGATCCAGTGGTTGTCTTATGTGATAACACTAGTGCAATTAATATATCAAAGAATATTATGATACATACCAAGACCAATAATATTGCAATAAAATATCATTTTCTAAGAGAATTGGTGCAAGATAAAGAGGTAAGATAGGAATATGTGAATACTAAAGAACAAATTGTAGAAATATTCACTAAGCCATTACATAAGGATACATTTTTGTATCTAAGAGGAAAATTAGGGGTCATTCCCCTATCTGAAACTCACTAAATGAAGTTTAGTGATGCATCAACTAGGGCATGTTGAAGATCAGTCAGTTGATGCAATATTGAAAAGGGAAGAATATATATGAATCAATACATTGAGTACATTGATATTCACTGAATATTCTCTTTGGCATGAGATATCAAAGAGGGAGAGTTTATTATCATATTTCATAGAAATTTTCTACAGAGGGAGAGTATACATTACATAGAAATTTTATAAAGGAGAATTATTTGTAGAGATGTTAGAAAGTGAATGAACTTGGTTTGATATTAAAAAGGCAGAGTTTGTTGTCAAAAGAAGATGTTGAAGTCATGGTTTTTTGATAGAGGGAAAAACTTAAGGCAAAAGGAGTTCACACTAATAGAGGGAGTTCTAGCTGACCGAGGAGATGAATATTAATTATTCTAAGTTGTATTCAAGCCAACATGACAATGTGTATGATATAAATATAAGGTCAAGGTGAGGATTAAATGTGTGTAAATGAATTAAAATATAGGATATGGTAGAGGAAGCAAATCAGAAGGATAAGTAGAATATTCTTGTGGAGCTACAAATATACATTTGATCAGAAAGGATCAAGTATACAAGCTAGAATTGAGATCTATAATAAACAATTCAGTTGCATTAGAAATTAGGTCATCTCATTGTTACTCTTTAACCATTTTAGCAGTGATTTAAATCCCTTAACAGAGTTGGCTTAATAGCTATTTGTAAATACTCTAACAAGGTGGGAATTCTAAATTGAAGTGTCTAAAGACCTCTAAAAAGGCCACTCCTATTAGGGTGATTAAATCCTCTAATAGGGTCATACCTAACACTGTGTTTTGTAGCCTTTAATAGGGTTGGCTCCTAACATGGCTCACTTCAGAAGAATGAATATTAGTAACTAGTTGCAATTGGTGGTGTTTCCCAAATTAGATTTTCATGTTAAATATTGTTATCACTTGTGTTCATGTTATTTTTTTTATGTGTATGCAACTAAGTTAAGTGAGGTTCATCATAGATAATATCTTAAGATTTTCATGCTAAGCATTTGTCAAGTTAGAGTTGCTATTTTAGTGCTTACTGAGTTAAAATATTTACCAATGTAAACCTAGTGCCTATGTGTTTATCGAACATCAATATTTTTAGTGAAGTTTGTGTTTTATTTTGACATATAAGGGATTTGAGATTTATTTTAGTGATAACTAATTCACCTCTCTCCTCTCAGTTAATCCTCTTATATTTCCAATAACCTTATTGCAATAATTAAGGAAATGGAGGCATTACCTCTTATGTAAATAATTTGTGGTGTTTACAGATAATGAGGCACTTAGATACATTAATACTTAGGAGACATTGAGAAATAGACACTTAAAGTAGATGGAATTCTTACAAGATTTTACATTCACTATCAAGCACAAGAAGAGATAACTAAATAAGGTGGCAGATGCATTAAGTAGGAGAATTCTAATAGTATAAGAGGTGCAATTACATAAAAATGGTATAGAAATTTTCAAATATCTCTACAAGGATGATGAGGATTTCTTTGAAGCATATAAGGTATGTTAGGATTTCCAAAATCATTTTCATAGTTAGTTCTCTAAATATACCCTACAAAGTGGCTTGTTATTTAAGAAGAAACAATTATGTGTTCCTCAAGGTTCAATAAGAGAGAACCTTATTCAAGAGAAATATAATGACAATCATAGTGGCCATTTTGGTGTTAATAAAATATTGGATTTGGTTCAAAGGTTCTACTATTGGCCCAAATTGCCAAGAGATGTCAAAAGGTATGTGGAACAATGTGTGGTGTGGATGAAAGCAAAAGGAGGATCCAATAATGTAGGATTGTACCAAACTCTACCTGTTAAAAGTAGGCCATGGAACTGTATTAGCATGGACTTTTTGGTAGGTCTTCCTAAGATTAGAATAGGGTTGGATAATATATATGTGGTGGTAGATAGGTTCAACAAGATGAGTCATTTCATCCCTTGTAAAACCAGTCATGATGCTAGTTATATTGCTCATTTATTTTTCAAAGAAATTGTAAGAATCCATAGGTTACCTGTAAGCATAGTCTCTAATAAAGATGTGAAGTTCATGAGTAATTTTTGGAAGACTATATGGAGTAGGCTAGGAACTAATCTATCACTTGGTTCATCTTACCATCCTCAAATTGATGGTCAAACTGAGGTGGTAAAAAAATTTTAGGTAACATACTAAGATGTCTAACCCAAGAGTATGGACAAACATGAGATCTAATCATCCATCAAGATGAATATTACTACAATGATAGTGTGAATATGAAAATAGGAAGAAGTCCTTTTGAAATAGTGTATGGTATGGACCAAAGAGGAGTCTGTAAACTTAGAGATCTAGGAGCTATGGAGTATAGAAGTGACCATGAAAGAGATACAAGAGCAGGTGAAAAAGACCATAACAAAGGCTACTCAAAAATTGAAGACCAAGGTGGACATGTCAAGGAAGGACATACAATTTGAAGTGGGTGATTATGTCATGGTTCACTTGAACAAATCTAAACTACAAAAGGGAATGTCAAAAAAGTTGTAAATGAAGAGAGTGGGTCCATGCAAGATGTTAGAAAAAAATGGACATAACGCCTACAAGGTAGAGCTTCCCACATATTTGAACATTTTACTAGTGTTCAATGTAGCTGATTTGGTAAAATATAAGGAGCCATTGTTTGAGGTAGGTCAGGACAATAGAGAGATACTAGAAGATGTTAGTACTATGGTCTTACCTCCCAAGATTAAGCAACAAGCTGAGAAGATCTTGGAATCTAGAGTCAAGAAGTCTACAAGGCACAAGACCTACATGGAGCACCTAATCCAATGGAAAGGGAAACCAAAATATGAAGCTATTATTAATCTTATTTTTGTTTTGTCAAGTCACTGAAAAACACTTAGTCTCTATTCAGCAAAGAATAGTGCAAGTCAAATGCATAGTGCATGTTGAGTGAATAGAGTGAACCAAGTAATCAACGCAAACCAAGCAAACAAAGCATACCACACATAAGTCTCTAGATAGTACATGCCAAGTAATATGACATGTAGTGTCGAGCACTAGAATGTGCCAAGTAAACAATGCATGTCAAGTCATTTAGGTGTTGAGTAAATAGAGTGTGCGAGTGATTCAACTACTGAGAAAACTAAGTGTGACAAGCTATTTAGAAGCCAAGTATCCATAAATAGAGCACAATGAAGGTTGAGCATCAGAGCCTATTGATTTTGATTGAATAGTTTTTGTCATAGTTGTTTGTAATGGAAAAAACTTCTATGTAAACTATTTTTGGCTAACATAAACATGAATTTATGATTATAAGAGACAAGTATAAAGTCATATTAAGCATCCCTATGCTATGCATGCAACCAATTACATTAAGGAAATCTTGAGGTGGCAATATGGATCAACCACATTTGTTGATTCTAACCTAATTTTGTCTGCATGATATTTATAAAAAAAGGAAATCCTAAGGGTAACCTAATGTTTCAAAATAGGATAATAAGGAGAGTATATAGTATAAAGGAAGCATGGAGAAGATGGCTAAGACATATTTTTGCAATGAGGAATTAGTTTGAGAGAAACATAGACAAGCAGCGAAAGGTTAGAGAAGATAGATCTGATCAAGAAGATCAAGAGATAACCAGTAAAGAGGAGATTTTCCATCAAGTACTAAGGTGATAACCAAAGGATCAGGTATTGGGTCATTCTAACAGGGGATACAAAGTAAATATCCTAATAGGGTAGTCTTAATAGGCTCTTGTAAATCTCTTAACCGAGTGCTTATTTCATTGTGAGTTAAAATCCTCTCAAAATTTGGAATTTAATAGTCTTTTTTAAGCCTTAATAGGGCATACATCTCACAGGGTATATTATAGTTTATTATTAAAACATTGTAGCCATAATAGGCCATACTTTACAACTGTAGTAGTGAAGATTTGTGGGTGTCATCCCCACCCAAATTTTACCCTCTCCTTGGAGATTTTCTAGGTAACCAAATCTCATGTGTTATGTGTTGATTTATTTCATGTTTTATATGTGATGAATGGTTACATATTTTAGCTTACATGTTAAGTCATGAGATGGATGTATGGTGACATTTTTTAGAGGTAAAAATTTTAAGTGGTGATTTACATCCCCTTCCCAAGAACATAGTTTCCAATTTCTAATTCCAACAATTGGTATCAAAGCTTTGTTCTATAGAAAGGAAATTTTGACACCTTTAGAGGTGAGATCTTAAAGATGGAAGTCTACAAATTGGGAAATACTACTGAGAAATAGAAGATTGAAATATTACTTTCCCTACATCAACTCAAGGAGGTAAGAGATGAATTGCAACATTCATTGAAAAGAAGAATGAAATTGGCCATTCAACAAAATGCCACTCAATATCAAGAAGTTGACACTAGTAGGCTGTTTAAGCATAAAAACTCAAATGAATTTGATGCAGCTATTGTAGATCTAATGGAAAAGAACAATATCCTAAATGAAGAAGTCAAGAATCTGAAAAGGGAATCATAAAATCAATTAGTATTATTATGTGAGACAACTGAACTGAAAAAGAAAGCTGAAGAAGATAGAGTCATGATTGAAGAAGAAGATATAGTACTAGCCAATAGACTTGAGGAGCAGTCATCAGATGTGCAAAACTTATCAAGCATTCAATTAGATCTGATGAATCAATTGATGATTACAAATCAAGAACTGAATAAGAAAGACATTGAGATAACAACTTTGGAAATATAGAATACCCTATTGTAGAATAAATTTAAGAATAAAAAAGAAAAGCTTAACAAGCCTAGTGAAGCCCTAAAGTACTTTGAAAATCCAAAGGAAGCACCAAGGTCAAACAATGACACTACTAGTTTGGGATATTCTACTACTAAGAAAGGATAATCATCTAAAAGTGGTGAAGAAAGGAACTATAAGGGAAATAACATCAAGACCACTTGTCATCACTATGGAAAATTAGGTCACACAACAAATTTCTATAGGAGAAACATTGGAAATCAAAATCCTAAGCAAAAATTCAAGGGACATTGCCATAAATGTGAAAAGCAAGGACATCAAGAACATGAATGCAGGACCAAGATAATCAACACTCTGAGATTTGAAGGACACCATTACAACTATCAAAAGTATGGACACAAGGGATATGAATGAAGATCCAAACCCAAGTGGACATCAAACAAGCAAACCAAGGTATATCATCATGGGAATACTTATGATTGGGATTACAACACAAGGTATAGTTGTCATTAGTGTAGTGAGTATGGTCATGTTCATAAAAAATGCATAAGGACACATTTTAGAGGTAATTAAAATAGATGGTTGGGTGAGGTTGTATGCTATATTTGTCTTAAGACTGGTCATGTGAGAAGAAATTGTCCAACTTAGTCACCTACACCAAGTAGTGAATTCAACAAAGGTAAAGAAAAGGTTGATGTTGAGATGGTAAAGATATGAATGAACAAGAGAGGGAAAAAGAATGAAGGTTGTGTTGGAATAAAGTTATTTTCCATTAGTGACAACACTCATCTCATAGTTCAAACTGAGCACTGAAGACACAGTTCAAACTAAGCATTGAAGACACAGTTCAAATTGAGCACTGAAGACACAGTTCAAATCGAGCATCGAAGACACAGTTCTAACCGAGTGAAGAAGCACTTAGTGTTAACTGAGTGAAGTTGCACTTAGTGTTAACCGAGTAAAGATGCACTCAGTATTAACCGAGTGAGGAAGCACTTATTGATGACCGAGTGAAGAAGGATTCAGTGATAACCGAGCTCAGGAGGTTAACAAAGAAGTTAGTTTCTACCGAGTGACACTATATCTACCGAGTCACCAATGGTTATCGAGTTTCAAGAAACATTGTATGACTAGTATGAACCGTGCCTCTACCTCTACTGAGTGCATGATGATGCCGAGAAATGTAGTGGATGCTGCATATTGGAAGGTCATCAAGTCTATCTGAAGAACCCGAGTTTATTTTACTCTTTGGCCGACTCAGTTATATTTTGTTTACTTGTGTTTGGCTGACCTTGCATGAATAATTATTGGAATGGTATATATATGTAATGTATTATATCATTCTATAGATAGATACAAGGAAGATATACAAGATATAGAATATAGCACAAAAGAGGGACATAAGATATGATATGCGAATGCATCAGCGGTAAAGAATACTTAGCAAGGTCTATAAGGAGTAGAAATGATTTTATCAATCATGGAAGGTGATCTACAATAAAGAATCTAGTCAAGTTGTAAGTTGATCTATTGGTTCATCCTAACAGTGAATCATTCTTGTAAATCCTTTAACAAGGTAGAATTAACCATCTTTATTCAAATCTCCTAATAGAGTTCATACTTGTAAAGTATGTTTGTAAATCCTCTAACAAGGTGGATCTAGCAATCCTCTATGCTCCTAACAGGGCAAATCACCAGAAGTGATCATTTTAAGCCTTAACTGGCCAACTTCATACTGCAGTAACGAAGCTTTGTGGTTATCATCCCCACCCCAATTTTACTTTCTATTTTGGAAGGTTTCTGGGTCACCAAATCTCTGTGCATATATGGTTTAAATGTTTAATAGTTCTTTTATGCAGTAGGCTAGATGAGTAAATGTTGTATATGGTTATTCTGAATTGACTTAAAAGTTTTATTGTTACTAATTCACCCCTCCCCTCTCAGTAACCTATTATATCTTGAATATTTCCAACAATTGGTATCAGAGATTTTCGGTTCTCAGGACAAAGTTTGACAGCTTGAGCAAAGATCTAAGTTATGGAGATATTCAGACTAGAGAAAGTTATTGAAAATGAAAAGTTAGATCTAGAAATGGCCATGGTTCAACTCAAAGAAGCAAAGGAGCATTTTTCTCAATCCCTAAAAAGAAGAAAGGAACTTGCAAGACAAATGAATGACCATCACTATGTTGAAGAAAAGATTGAAAATTTGTTACCATCAAGTAGTTCAAAAGAAGCTAACAAGGCAATCAAAGAACTTCTAGAAAAGAATGGATCTCTGCAAGAAGAGGTAAGAAAGCTTAAAAGAGATCAAGAAATACAGTCAATTATGCTACGTGAAGTTTTGGAACAAAGAAACAAAGCACAAGAAGAATTGGAAGATAAAAGCCATAAAATTCATAATCAATCCCATCAACATGAAGACCTTATAGACCAACTCTCTAATGCAAATGAAGAAATTAGGATTCTCAGAGTACAAAATGAAAGTCTACAGAATGATTTAAGAACTGAGAGACAAATCAATGAAAGCTTGGAAAATGATCTAATCTTTGAAAGGAAAGTCAATGAAAGAATGATGAAATCCCAAGCAGATATGAATCAATTAAATAAACAAAATGAGGAAAATATTTATAGACATAAAGGTAAAGCTGGTCTTGGATACAAGGAAGAAGGTGAATCCTCCAAACAAGGTGAACAAAGGAATCAAAAACCCACTTGTAATCACTATGGCAAGTTAGGTCATACATCAAACAAATGCTGGAGCAATGGGAAAGAAAAATTCAATGGTAAATGCTTCAATTTCAATCAGCATGGTCACAAAGCAAATGAGTGCAAAGAAAAACCAAAATTTTAAGGCAACTATCACAAATGCAAAAAACATGGTCACAAGGCATTCCAATGCAGATCCAAATCATTCAATCTAGCTGAACAACTTGTCAAAGCCATATTTGGATGGGACCACAACACCTAGTGCAGATGTCACTATTGTGGAGAATATGGACATACTGGCATAAATTGTGCAAGACATCACCTAAGGAAGAAGGACACTACTGTAAGGTGCTATACATGTACTCAACTTGGTCATATAGCTAGAAATTGCATGAATATAGAAAGAATTGAAGATCAGAAGAAAATCAAAGCAGAAAACATTCGGAAGCAAATGAAGCAACAGTGGATTCCAAAATCTACCGAATAAGATAAGTCAAGCAATGGCAATATCACTCAAGAAATGAGTGACTCCACCATCTCCAATTAATATTCATAAAAGAAAGAATGGAATTGCATCCTCCAAGAATTATCCTAAATAGTTCCATAAGAAGAAAGATGATCAGAACAGTATTCAGATACACTTTGATCCTAGACTTAACCAAGTTTAGTCGGGTGCAATAAAGTTTCATTTACCGAGTTATATCAATCGAGCAAGGTCAGTTCATGACCTCACTGAGTTTGGTCGGTACATCAATGTTTTCTTTTGATCACCAAGTTGATAGTATCTACCAAGCAAGTGGATGACAACCTATCATTTCATCTACCATCGTACCAAGCATTTATGATGATTTTTTTTGTCAAAAAGGGCAAAATTTGATCTCATTCTTCACTACGAACTTTGAGCTAAGTTATCTTTTGCGATTCCAGAGCAAGCTTAAAGCAATTTCGAGCAAATTTTAAAGGGTAAAGAATCTATTTAGAATTTCTCTTCAGTTACTAAGAAGCAATGGCATCCGAAAGTAGCAACTCCAAGGCAAAGAGAGGCTCAAAAATGCTAGTTAAAGGTGTGGAATGGAAGGCGCCAAACTTCAAATTGGCACCAACAATTACAGAATCACTTGATCCTAATAGTGCTTAGTCTCAAATTCCTCCAAAGGTACTCCTTATAAATGACACTCGCTCTCATTTCAAATGTTCCATTCAAGAACTTGGAAACCTAGAAATTGATAATGCCCTAGGAGAAATGAGTGTAGATGGAAATTTGAAACCCGAGCATAAGCATCTTGAAACAAAAGGGTTAACCCACATTTCACATTTTCCAAGGAATTTTCAAGTTAAATGGGTTAGGTATGTACTCAGTCGGGTTCACAATGGGCAATTGCGGTTAGAGCAACCAATGCTTATCACAAAGAAAATGATTAACAAGATTACTGGCTTTCCCATGTTGAGCAAAGCTAAGTCTACCAAAACCTTAGGTCAGGAAGAATTGCAAAGGCTAACCCAAGTAGAATGGGATGGTAGAGGACTTAAGCTCGGTATAGTAGTTGATGCTAAATTAAGATTTGGTATTCACGTCATTGCTCATAAAATTTATAGTTCGAGTCACCCAAACAGTGTACCTTGTAAAGCAGTAGATTTAGCATATAAGGTAGTAAAGAAGAATGTTGAGTTTAGTCTGTCTGAATTGCTTTTGTCTCAATTTAATAAAAATATGGAAAGCATAAGGACTTCAAAGAACAACTCCTACAAATTTGGTTCATTTTTGATCTGTTTATTTTTCTATGTTCAAAAGTCTTTTCCATCAAAAGGATCAGTAGTATGGAGAAAAGATATTCTCATTCTTTATCAAATAAATGAGTTCATTACAAAGTTAGGTGAAAATTTTGACAGTTTTTTGGATAATTACTTTGAAGATTTTAAGGAAAGAATGAACAATAGGTTCCGAATTCAACCTAAACTGGTTGAGGAATACAAAGAAGATGTATGCTTTATGGTAGATTGTGACAAAGTATACATACAGATAGTCAGGCCCCGAGTTGCATGGGTGAAACCTCTTCCTTATGAGGTCAATATTGATGAAACTAGAGATATCAGAGAAGCACTAGTGAATGAACCAGTAGACTCAAAGCAACCAGTCTTTGGAACTTATGATGAAGCTAAGGCCAGAATTGAGCTTCAAATCAAAATCCCTCAGGTCATTAGCAAAGGAAAGAGGAAGATTGCAAAGCTAAAAATAGAACTTGGTCCTCTGATGATAACTGAAGGGAAAGGAGAAGATGATGAAGAAGAAGAGGAAACTAAGTCAGAAAAAGCAGAGGAGCCTCAATGGAAGAAAGGTAAGGTGATTATCACCAAACCTAAAAAGCAAGCTACTGTAGTCTTCTCTAGGAGACCAAGATAGGGGAAGAAGGAACCTGTACTTGTCAAGGCTCCACTCACATTTGAGGCAAGGTTGAAGCAATTAGAAGAAGGTACTAGCTTCACAAACTTCAAAGCATTGAAGTTTGAAACAAGAACAGAACGGGAGAAAATGCAGATTGAGGAATTGGTATTGAGTAAAATGGGAAGATGGAAATACTCTCTGGATGAGATTGCCTCTCAGATCCCTAAAGAGCTATTGAAGAGGTTTCAACCAAGATGGGAAATTACAATCAAGACTGTCAAGGATATCTTTGAGCAAACCCTGAAAAATCTCCTGCCGAGTTTCACTGATGCAGAAGTGAAGAAATCACTGAAAGATCATGAATGTAATATGATGATTAGATTCTACACTTGTTTGATACTAATCAAAGACATTGAGCATGTTGTAAATGATGCAACAAACATGTGGAAACATATCTATCATCTTCATAAATCCAGTGAGGATATTTTTGAAATCAAGGACAATGACAGTAGTGATGATGATGATATTGAAGATATTCCAGGGGATCTGCATTCAATGATGATAAATGTTGAGGAAGAAGACAAGGAAGATAAAATGGAGGAAGAAGAAGCTGAACAAGCTAAGGAGGAAGATGATCCTGTAAAAATTGCAGCCAAAGTCATTGCATCTCTTCCTCACTCTCCACCTAAAGTAGCTACATCAACTATGGAGATAGCTTCTACTGGTGAGATTGTGTGCACAACAGCTTCATCAATTGCTCAATCTTCACCTGTCTCCTCTTAGCTCTGGGTACCATCTATGCAAGTGTCTACCACTTCATTAACCAAGCTGCAGCCATCTTCATTGACCGAGTCATCATCAGCTACAACAGTAAGTTCATCAAGCATATCAACTTGTACTGCAGAGTGTACAGTAAATGTACCCACTGGTACTTCAATTTTGACAATTTCATCTGCTCCAATTTTTGCATCTGTTAGTTCTCCTATTCCAACTTGTACATCAATCTTGGGAAGAACATCAATTTTTGATATTGTTAGCACTTCTCTCAGTCTTCCTCTAGTTAGTCCTATTCGAGTTTTTTCAACCAGTCTAGCCTCATCAACTATTGTTTTAGTTTCAAAGGGAAAAGGTGAAGTCACTGCAGGAAAAGCAAAGAGATACATGTTTTCTAGCAAGGCAGTGGATGAGGAAATAGACTTGGATAAGGACATTTTCATTCCTAAGATAGATCTAGATAATGCATTAGTCGATGAAATGAGAATGATCAGTTAGCTATTAGATCAGAAGGCAAGGCAAAAACAACTGAGGCATGAGAGAGACCAGGAATATAGTATTATTGAAAGTGCTAAGAATATTCTAACAGAGGCTATAGGTGTTGAAATAGATTCTACTCAACACATTTTGATTCAGTTAGAAGAGGCTGTATATAAATTCAATGAGGATACCTTTGGCAAAGAAAATTTGATTGAAAAGGTAGAGAAGAAATTTGACAATAAGGTGCTTGAGCACATTGCTCAGCATATTGCATTAAAACAGGTAGAATTGTCGACAATTTTGAGTAATTTTGAACATTCTTTTAATAATGTAACTTCACTTTTTGGAAATCTTTGTGATGTTACTGAGTATACTAAGGAAGTCAAAGAAAAGTTGAATAAAATTGATGAGGATATTAAGGTCAGTGCCCAAATGTTGCAGCTTTACCACAGTTCAAGTTCATCCCATCATCTTAGAATAAGATTTTTGTCAGAGAAACAGGCAGAATTATTGAGAGAGGAAGCAAGGATCACGTGTACTCTAATTGACATCCAAAATATGATCCTTCCTATCATGGACACAATGTAGAAGCATATTTCCCATTCCAAAACATTGATTCATGACAAAAACTTCTCAATTGTAGATCATATGATTGAACTCTCTGCAAAAGTTCAAATAGCACTCTCCACCAGCAAACTTTTGCAAGAAAATTGGGATAAGACATTGGCTCTTATTCTCAAGGTACATTCTGAGTTTATCTCTCATTTTGGAATCTCTGTGTAAATATATATTGTTTAATTTGGCATTATTGTCAAAAAGGGGGAGATAGCACACTCCAAGAGATAATTGTGCAAGAAATATGTGTAATGACTTGAAAATACTGTGCATATTGTATGGGGGAGATATGTGTAATAAGACTTGCAAAGATCAATTTTGAAAATTCAGAACTGTATGTCAATTTTTGCACATAAACTTTGAATCATAATTGTTTTTTTCACTAATGCCTAAGGGGGAGATTGTTGGCATAAAGTTATTTGCCATTAGTGACAACACTCATCTCACAGTTCAAACTGAGCACTGAAGACATAGTTCAAACCAAGCACTGAAGACATAGTTCAAACCAAGCATTGAAGACATAATTCAAACCAAGCACTGAAGACATAGTTCAAACCGAGCATCGAAGACACAGTTCTAACCGAGTGAAGAAGCACTTAGTGTTAACCGAGTGAAGTTGTAGTTAGTGTTAACCGAGTAAAGATGCACTCAATATTAACCAAGTGAGGAAGCACTCAGTGATGACCAAGTGAAGAAGGACTTAGTGATAACTGAGCTCAGGAGGTTAACGAAGAAGTTAGTTTCTACCGAGTGACACTATATATACCGAGTCACCAATGGTTACCGAGTTCTAGGCAACATTGTATGACTAGTATGAACTATGCCCCTACCTCTATCGAGTGCATGATGATGCCTAGTAACGTAGTGGATTTCGCGTATCAGAAGGTCATCAAGTCTGTCTGAAGAACCTGAGTTTATTTTACTATTTGGCCGACTCAGTCATATTTTGTTTACTTGTGTTTGGTCGACCTTGCATGAATACTTATTGGAATGGTATATATATGTAATGTATTATATCATTCTATAGATAGATACAAGGAAGATATACAAGATATAGAATATTGCACAAAAGAGGGACATAAGATATGATATGCGAATGCATTAGCAATAAAGAATACTCAGCAAGGTCTACAAGGAGCAAAAATAATTTCATCAATCACAGAAGGTGATCTACAATAAAGAATCCAGTCAAGTTGTAAGTTGATCTATTGGTTCATCCTAATAGGTGAATCATTCTTGTAAATCCTTTAACAAGGTAGACTTAACCATCTTTATTCAAATCTCCTAACAGAGTGCATACTTGTAATGTATGTTTGTAAATCCTCTAACAAGGTGGATCTAGCAATCCTTTGTGCTCCTAACAGGGCAGATCACCAGAAGTGATCATTGTAAGCCTTAACCGGCCAACTTCATACTGCAGTAACGAAGCTTTGTGGGTATCATCCCCACCCCAGTTTTACTTTCTATTTTGGAAGGTTTCTGGGTCACCAAATCTTTGTGCATATATGGTTTAAATGTTTAATAGTTCTTTTATGCAGTAGGCTAGATGAGTAAATGTTGTATATGGTTATTCTGAATTGACTTAAAAGTTTTATTGTTACTGATTCACCCCTCCTCTCTTAGTAACCTATTATATCTTGAATATTTCCTACATGTTGCAACACTTCAAGATAAGATGAGGTCACTTCATCTAATGGATCAGGTGATCACATCACCCTAAACTAGACAATCAAAGGTATTTGTGGAACTGACACATGAAAAGATATATTTTGCATCAGTTCCATGTATCTAAGGTATGAAAAGATAATTTATTAGAATGAATAAAGGTGCATTGAAATCATTATAAGTATGGGACAATATATTATTAAACTATTTTATATGGTGTTACCAATTATTTGAGGTATTGGAGTGACTGTCGAGTAGAAAAGAAATGTTAGTGATAGCCAAGCTTGCTATGTTAGCCAAGCATATTGGAAACCTTTTATCAACTAATCTTACAACTGTATAAGCACTAAGAAATTATTGCAAGGTTTTTATGGCTATATAATCAATTTTCAAGTCATTGGCCCTTACTAGAGTTTGTAGAGCATAAAGGAAACTTGAAAAAGGAGATTCAAGAATTTGTAATTGAAATTCTACTACAACTCAACAAATATTCAATAGATTTGTGAGGTATTTAACTTATCCTGAGTTACACTATTTCATGTTTTGCAAACCCTAGCAAAATGAAATGACATATAGTTCTTCAATAGAGGTTAGGAAAGAAGGGAAGGAAGTTTTCAATGTTCAATTAATTAGCAATGATGTGAGACAACCTCCATTCTATGCCATCTTAGAGATCACTTATAAAGGAGATCTCTTTGGTGCATTATCTATGATACCACTAAACATTTTAATGATACAGGATGTGCAATGTTGTTATACTTGCAAGGTAGGTGAGGTTTGTGATTTGGAAATCAAAGAAACTTATCAAAAGTTGTGTAAGAATGGTGTGTTGAGGGAAGAAAACAATATTTAGAGCAGAAAGGATTGATGTGTGTCCTAGATTTCCCACAAATGTTTAAGATTGAATGGATAAGGATTATGTTGAGAAGAATACAAGACAATTAAATATGGTTGGAAGGTGGACCTATCAAAATCTCTAAGAGAATAATTCATAGGGTATCAGGGCATCCTATCTTTGATAGACCAAAGAGCATGAAGAGTGATGCAAATGAAACAATCAAGAAGAACACTATAGCCATGTTGAACAAATGAGGGATATCTATTGACAAAATCAAAGATCTTATTGTAACATTTGTAGTAAGAGTGATTGCATACAAGTTCTTTTAGTCTATCCAACTGAACAATGTATCTTGTATTATGGTCAACCTAGGTTACAAGATTGTAAAGTGTGATAATTCCTATGACCTAGTCATGTTACAACTACAACATCTATTAGAAAATTTGGAATGCATTAGGAAGGCCAAGAACTTTCAGCATAAGTTTGGCTCACTCATCATGTGCATATTATTTTATGTGCAAAATACTTTTCTTACATTTGGCAAGATTTCATTGAAAACAAATAGATTTGTTACTCAATAGATAGGAGAGCTCATTGAGAAATTGGGTGATAATTTTGAGTCTATAATGACTAGTTATTTTGAAGACTTTAAGAAGTCTCTGAAAAAGAGATAAAGAATTTCCATATCACTTGTTGAACAACATTATAATGATGTCTTATTTCTAGTTGATCCTAACCACACATATGTATAGGCAATAGTTCTAAGAGCTAGATGGTTAAAACCCTTACCATATGAAATTATTGTTGATGAGGATTCAACAACCATTGTTGCTTTATTGGAAGAAGAAGTGATAAAGATGCTACACAATTTGGAAATTATGATGAAGCCAAATCAAGGATCACCATACACCTCAACAATGCCATAGTTATAAGGAAGAAAAATGAGATGGTAAAGAAGCTTAAAGAAAAATTTGGTGAATAAGAAGAAGAAGTAGAAGAAGAAGAAGATGATGAATAAGAGAAAGAAGGTCAAGGACCTCTGGAACTAATACTAGGATTGGGTAAAGATAAAGGTGATGATGAAGATGATGCCAAGAAAACATCCAAGGGAAAAGAGAAAAATATAAAAGCACAACAAAAGGCATTGGAGAAACCAAAGAAGACTACAAAGAAGTCTCAAGAAATGCTAGTTGTAGCTTTGACAAGGTCAAGCACAAGGGTTGCCACTACAAAAGCCAAATAGGAAAAGACCAAAGGAAAAAGAAAGAGTGCCACAATAGAGTCGAGTTATCTTGTTAAGAAGCCAAGGATGTACATACCTGAAGAGGATACAAATGGAGAGAAGACTGAGTCAGATGACTTAAGTCAATTCCAAGTGGTAAGCCACAATCTCTCACTTGACATTGATAATTTATGTAAAAAATTAAAGACTGATGCAAATTTATCTAATTTTTCACATATAGAGTTTGATAAGTTTGGGAGTGAGGATAAACATAATCTAGAAGTGACTATTTATGATATGATGCCACTTTTAAGACCACTCAAATAGAGATTGCTAATTATGTACCAAATAGCCTATATGATGGAATTGAGAAAAATTGACAATTCAATTTAACCACTGAAAGACAAATAAGAGAGGCTACATTAGGCCAAGTTATGCCTACTTTGGATAAGAAGATGATTTATAAGGAAATGTCAAAGCACAAAGTGATATTTTCTCCCAAATACTAAGCATTTCATATTTTGAAGAAACAAGTAGAGGATGTGGTAACCTAAAGCACCCTATTATGGAAAATAATCTATGGGTTGAGCACATTAGTAGAGGAAGGAAAAGGAGAGAAAGGAACTAATGAGACAGTCAAGGAAGGTACTATAAAGGGGAAAAAAAAAGAAGCAATAGAGGAAGAAGTTTAGGATGCTCAAGATGTTCAACTAGTGAGCACTGATCCCACACATGAAGACTAAGAGATTCAACAGGAATCTTTGATTATCAAGGATGTGCCTTGTTGGCTCATGATTTAACAATGATATCAACTACCTTTTATAATTCTAGAAAACCTAGGGATTAGCTACAAACCATTATTTGTATTCTACAAATCATAACAAAAGGACTAACTAACAAGACATTAAAGCCTTCTCCACTTTGAACTCTACAAAATTCAGGTGGGTTTACCTTAGGAATTCAGATCTATACTCTTTTATTCGAGATTTATAACAAGAATTCTAGTGAGAATAGAATAGATTTATGAGCCTTTTTTTTCTTCTGATTCAATGATATTGAGAGATGGTAACTAGCTATTTAACCAAAAAACATAAGTCTTATTGAATCAGGTGCAGGCTAATATTTTCATGCTTTTCTAACAAAAATATAAAGATTGATTGATAATTGTATTTTGCATCATGTAAAACATTCCACTTAGATTAACTCACAAAGATGGCAAGTGCCTTATCCATTGGGCTATAATTAACAGAGACTATACACCTACTTCTGATCCTATCTCAAAACTTTGTGCAAAGATCTATCTATATTTACATCCAGATCTCATACTTATCAAATCTTCACTTAAAATTATGATGTTCTTTCACTTTGCATTAAGAATTTACATAATCCATTAGATTACCAAAAAAAGAAAACTAAAATATAATTAAAAGAGAATTACAACTAAAATTCAATAACTTTGCTATCAGAATTCATAGAACAAAACAAAAACAAGAGAAGAGACAAGATTTAGGATGAAATTAGCTCTTAGTATTTGTATTCATTTTCTTTGAAGTGTATAAAATTTGGTGATTATCTCTATTAAAAAATGACTCAGAAGACTAGCAATTGTAACTTAGTATTCAATTTTGGAATTAATATATAGTCTACTTATACCACCTCAAAACTTACATATGCTCATCAACAATAGATATATGGACCATCCTCTAGCCTTGGGAACTCATTTATAAAGTGTGAGATGCAACAAGCTATGAGTATAGAGGGAAAAGGATAGTTGCCCTTAACACAAAAAGATTTGCAAAAATGACAAAAACTATCACTATAACAAAAAGGGAAAAATTTTCTATTTGTTTTCCTCTTTTAACATAATGGCTTCCTCATATGGTTTTCATGTAGTGGGGCTAGTTCTATTGTACAAACTTCTTGTTGATCTGCAACATTTGATGATTGGCCCTGCTAATAGAACACCTAGTTTTCATGTTGTGTATCATGCTTTGATATCTGGTTATTAATCACAATTGGTTGATCCTCTACCAGATCATTAATTTGAATGGCCATGTACATGGTTGGATTTGGTTTCTCTTTTTCTCTCTCTCATCCATCTAAACTACTTTATCAAATATTTGCATATTTTTAGTGGCAACTACTTTGTCCACACTCTCTATTTTAATTGTCATCTACAAAAATTGTGTTGCTAGTGAATAATATGCTATCCAGTTGTCAAAAAGTGCCTCATTAGGCTAGTTGAAGCTTAATATTTCTTTTTCTTTCTTCATGATCTCTCTTCCTATTCTCCTTATCTCAACAAAATCTTGCTTGAAAGAATTAAAAAATAGTTGTACCTATACAAATTCCTTAGTAGTTCTAGCAAAATAGATATATTTTTCATCATTTCTACTTTATTTAGCCTAATTCTCATCAATTCATTTAATTCCTTTGCCCACTCCTCTTTTTATTTTATTTGACATATAACTTTAAGTGCATGTGGAAAGAGACCAATTTTTTACCAAGGCACCTTAGGAAGCAATTATTTATCTTTTGCTGCAACAAATTTCTCTTATTATCAAAATATAAGAGATCAGTAGCTTGGTCAAAAGTTCTTTCAACCTTTTCATCATGACATGACAACAAAAAGTTGTAATGGCATCATCCCTACTAATCTATTTGTACATAATTGACCTTGAGGTTGCCTCATTATTTATTAATTCATTCCATATCTCTACTAATTTTGACAATTTCAAATAAAATGAGGGCCAACCTAATCTATCTACTAGATACAAAATGGTATCTCTTACCCTATCTTTGCATTTGATACCTAATTCCACAAGTAGTGATCATAGTTTTTCTTTTTCTTCTTCAAGCTCCATAGCTAAATAGAGTTGTGGTTCTTGAGGAGTACTTGGGATTTCTAAAATTGGAATTGTATTAAAAGGTGGTACAAGGGGAGGGGGCGAAACTCTAAGTGGGCTAGATTGTGTGCCTACTTTTCTTTTTCCAAATTCTTTATCTAATTGTGCAATCGTGCTTTCTAATTGGTAAGTCTTCCCTCCTCTCTCTTCATAGGCTTCCAAGATTTTTTCAAATTTTTCATTTAGTTCCAAATTATTTTTTTAATCTTCCATGGCTACCACCACATCAATGTTATCCATTTCTTATTTATCAGAGCTACTTTTTCACTATCCACTTCTTCCACTTTGTAGACCATGAGACTGCCTAAATGCCTAGAACTTGAGACTTCCTAAATTCTAGCCTTGTCTTTCTTTTGGATAGATCACATGACCAAGGCTTTGTGATCATCACTATATATGACCCCTTTGTGGGCTTTCACAAACACATCTTTATTTTTAAACTGGGTCTCCTTTTCTTTCCTAACTACATCAAAGACCATTGCATTGGCAATGTCCCATTCAAGAAGTATCATGATTCTTGGGTCCTTTAATAATTTCCTCCCCACTTAGGGGTTATCTATACAAACTCTTCTATAAGGCTAGCTTTGACTTCCGCTTCAATATTAGAATTCTTCCTTTCAATTTGTTCTACTTTGATCTTCTTACACCTTGCCTCAAAATTATTTACATTATTTCTCTATAAAAATTGAATAAATTCTCTAGACTTGACAAAACTTTCATCATCCAAAAATTTCTTGGATGCATGTTCCACCATAGGGTCAATTTATCTTCCTTTATCATTCCCTACAATAAGAGTTAATGATGGCATGGGGAGCTCTTTAGGCACTCCTTCCTCTATCTCTAATGTGGTTATGACAAATTCTCTTCACCTCCCATCTGTCTCAATCACTCCCTCAAGGAGTCTTCATCATCTATGCAAGTAGGGGTTTGTGAAGGGAATAATCTTCAACATTGGATGGTAGACCCTATTCCAATTTATTCTTCTTTGTAGCAAGTGCAATAGGTGGACTTTCTAAAAGTTGTCTCTTGTAGGGAGACACTGGTTGTACACTTCTTGCCACAACAGACCTAACTTTTTTTTTGTAGTGTATACTGGCCTTGTTTTATGATTGCTTTGCTAGCCAATCTTCTTTCAGTCTCAATAGCCTTGTCTAGATAGGTTTGAGTCAAAATTTCTTTCTTCTCATTTAGGGTTTGCATAAACCTAGCAAAATTATTCATATGCATGTCTATTTTTTAACCCCAATATTTTTCATCTACTACGGGATCATAATTTGGCTCAAAAGTATTAACAAATTTGTGTACCCCTACTATACACTTACTATTTCTCTTTCCTAACCTCCTACTCTTGCAATGAAAATTGATCCCTAATTACATCTTGAGGAAAGTAAACAACATATTCATGTGATTTATCTTTTGTTCTCTCCTTAAATGAGTCATAGAAACCTTCAGGATCAATAAAATAGGTATGGGACTAGGCCATTTGGTACTTGTCCAAAGAAATTCATAAATGCCTCCAACATTTCTTAACAAAAAAAAAATTATGGACTATAGTGAACTAAGAAAAGTATGTACCTTTAGATCTGCCCAATAGTTCCTTTTCTTCTAATCCTCCCACTTGCCACAAGAATTCTACAATCCCCACTTTCAAAGGAACTTAATAGGGAAATACATGGGGTTTTCCTTGGAAACCATACACCCTAAACATAGCTAAGACTAAGTATGGGATGATATGCCCCTAGTTATGGCTTACCTTCAATCCCTTGGCATGATCTTTGGGTCTAATCTTGATTCCAGCAATGATTGAGGTATTTTGGGATTATCTCTAGCTAATAAGATCCTCATCTTGAAAGAAAAATCTCTATCAAATCTCACAAAATTGGAAAAAATGACTTCCCAAATCATATGTGCACTCCACAGCTAAATAGGTAGCTTTTCTCCATCCTTCTCTAACTCCAATTTCATCTCCTTAGGAAAAACAAAAACACCCCTGTACAAACATATGTATATCAATATAGACTAAAAACAAAAATATTTCTCTACTTTTCCCTTGCTAATACCTAGATCAATCACTATGGATTTCATCTATAAATATGTAGCAAAGTCAAAAATCAAGCTCATACCATATTGCAATGTTTGAGCAATGATGAAAACTATAGACCCTTGAATATGGTCTTGCTCATCCATCCCTAAGAGTCTACAGAGGGAAAATTACAGTGCTTGTGCCCTAGCGTTAAAGTATTTTCTTGGTAGGGGCTCTGAGGTATTTACTATCACCAATGGAAACTAACCTATCTTTATAAAATTTTCTTGTAGTGGCCCTCTCCTCAAGTACACTCTCTGAGCATTATACCAAGCTTGTAAATTCTCCAAATCAAATTTCTCATGTACTGCGTGGTTAGGGTTTAACCTAAAAACTTTCCTAATCATCTCTGGTGAAACCCTAAAAATATTATCTCCAATATGATTCTTGAGCATCCTTGACACTGGGTCATATCTCTTTGCTATCATTTCCAACAAATCATCATTGAAGAAAGCACCAAGAACAACTAGCTTGCCAATGTCAAATTCCCATATATTACTTAGGAGAGTATCATGTTTTCTCTTACAAAACCATTTTTGGAATAGGTCTACGCCCCCAGTGGATGTTTTGACATCTCTTAACGAATTGACCTTCTCATAAAAATGCTCACTAACTAGTAACCTAGGTTATTTGGAACTAGCTCTTTTCCTTTAGTAGCCTCATTAGTTGATTGTAGTAGTTGTTCTAGAAAATCATCATGCATAGCTCTCAATTCATAATCTAATTTTCCCATGAAATCTCTTCATGGAGGAATTTTGTCTATATTATCACAATTAAAATTAAAATTTCATGACTAGCTAGAAGTTTCAGTACATACCAAGAAAAACTTACTTGCTCTGCTAAATATTCTATCTACAACAATTTGCAGCTTTGAAAAAATACAATTTGAATTCTAAATCTCACTACACTCTGAAATCTTTGTTACTTGGTATTCAATAATGAGAGGAATAAAAAATTTAATGACATTTGGCTTCACAAAAATTCACATTGATCAAAATTAAAGCTCTAATAGTCATATTATAGGCCATGCTATAAACTTTCAAACCTAGCCCTCAATTTATACCAAATCAGATGATTCTGTTTTAAAACTTTAAAAAGTTGCTTTACCTTTTTGAGAAGTTGAACACATTTTGACCTATTTCTTACCCACTTTAGCTAAAGTTTGATCATCTTCAAAATTCAGGGAAGTAATGATCATCAATCTTCATTTGATCCATGATCCTAAATGGTCCTGGCTATTACTAACTTCACTTCAAAAACATTGGGCCCACTGATCTAACTTTGCATCCACCTTCGTTTATATGCTATACCTTTGGAAAATCAAGAAAGAATATCTAGCATCGTATCCAGCTCAGAAGCATCTAAAAATTCATGAAATGACTAACCCCACCATGCCCATGTGTCATTAACTCACTTCCTTACTTTGGTTAAACTTCGAGCACTTTCAAAATGCGGGGAAATGACAACCATTGATCAAACAAGATTAGATGGTTTTTCAAAACTAATCTTCCTCTATCCTAGTCAACATCTTCAACCAACCAGAATATGCCAATCTGTCACTTACTCTGACACTACCTTTTTGTAGCCCACAAACTAAATTGGTTCCCACTTTATCCATGTGGTAGCTTGTCACTTCCCAGCTTTAGTTAAATTTAGTACATCTTTAGAATCTAGGGAAGCAACAATCATTGATCTTCCTTTGATCAACAATTAGGAAATTACACTATCTATGCTACTTTAGAACAAAGGAAAAGGGGGTCTACAAGGATAGGTGTCATAAGGTTGTATTGCCACTTTGTTTAAACATCGCACAACTTCAAAATCTAGGGATACATTGATCATCGATCTTGACATGATCAATAGTTAATACAAGAAACTCTCCAAGGGTTAGGGGTTTCAAAAGAAGATTGCACAAGCTGGCCTAGGGAAAACCTAGGGTTAAAAAGGAATTATGTGCTGGGTTAAATGATTTTCACAAAAATAATAAAAGACTGCAAAAACCATATAATATAGGGTTTTTTTAGAGATATTTAGGGCTTTATAAAGACTTCCTATACACATTTTGAAAACACCAACAAATGAAAATCCATTTTTTGAGAATGAGGGAACAAAAGACATTAGGGAAACAAAAATTAGTGATTTTTTCTAGGACATAATCAATTATAAGGCACATAATCCCTAATTGTAATATGATAATTGGATTTTTCACTATAATTTTGCAGAATTTTTAAAATGTGAAAAACCAGGGCAACATGCTTGATAATACATCTCAGAATGTTAATCCATTGACTGAGGATGATTTGAAGAAATTGTAGCAAGACTCCACCAATAAAGAAACTCTATGAAATAAACTAATATTGGTGAGAGTAGATGATATTCAAAAGGCATGAATTGTATTTTTAAGGGAGAACCAACAAGCTACACCAAATGTGCCCCCATCAGCTATAGAAGTAAATGAGAAAGAATCATAGGATCTACAAACATATAAAATTGTAAACCTTGAAAAACAAGATGAAACTTCAAACACACCATCTTCAATGCCTATAATAGTCATTTAGATGAAAGAGACTGAGGAACAACCATTACTTACATGTTTTTTGAGTCTAAATAGTTTAGGTTTACCAATTATTATGATAATTGATAATGATGGAAATGAAGTGAACAAGGGTAAGAAGCTAGTCTTGTACCCACCACATCATCATACAATGAAGAATAGAAAGACCTGGAAAGAAGATAGAAGAGGACAAGTTGACTACTTTACTTGACGAGAAAATTGCTATACATACAGTGGTTGCTTTACTAGTCTCTACACCTCCTCCTAGTAGCTAGACTCTTTAGAGGCCGAGAACACAAGATGCTCTACTGCAAATATCAAGGCTGAGTCCCAACACACCCAAGAGTGTTGAAACTACATCATTTGAGGATGTAATCTTAGATGAGGTGATTGTTTTACCCAATTTTGATCTAGCAACAATTACAATTAAAGAAATGAGCATTCTTCAAGATGCTCTAGAACGAAAGAAAAGACAAGAAATCTTAAGGAGGGAGCACAAGAAAAGGAAAGTTTTGTATTAAAGTAAACACATTTTTATTGATGCTTCCAGTCTCATAGATACACATCTAGATACGCCTATCATAGAGCAACATGTCAACATAGTGGACAAGATTAAGGACGAAGATCTAGAGACCAATGTAAAATTACTAGAATGGTCTAAAAGAAAATTAAACATTAGGGTTCAGGAAAAGATATCTCATTCTATTGCACTTAGATAAGTTGATTTAGAAGCCAAGATGGAGAATGTAAAGAAGGTGTTAGAGAATGTTTTCTCTCTATACATGAAGCTCTACATTGTTGACCTATTCACAAAGGAGACTCAACAAGATATTGACCAGCTACAAGGAGATTTGCAACTCACAGGTACCACATTGAACCAATCTCTAGGCAATAATCAATTGTACTTTTAGAGGTTAAACTAATCACAAAAATTAGGCTTGCCAAGTCACAATCTAAAGATGCAAATATCTGATCTACTTTTGATTAGTATTCATTCCAAGCTAACACCTCACATGGAAGTTTTACAAAAGGAACTAGCCTATGTAGAAACATTGATGAAAAAAGATTCCCATATTTCTACTCATGAAGGCTTAGTTGATTCAATTGCATAGCTAGAAATCCAAGTTCAATCTCTAGATGCAACAATAGATAATTGGGATGCAACTTTGAAGATTATTTTGGAGTTACACAAGCCATTTTTGGACAAACACACTATAAGTGTACCACCCACATGACATACTACCAAAAAGGGGGATTATACAATTTTGAAGATTTTTTTTGTCAATGCAAATAACTACTCAGGAGGAGTCACAGAACATAAGTGAAGTATTTACTCAAGGGGAGTAAAATTATTAAGGGTACTTCAACATTTTTGCAAATTTTGAAAATTTGAAGTTTTTGCATTCAAGCCCAAGTAGAGAAGATACATTGTCTGACTTATGCATGTGACAAGTATGTGTATGCCATGATAATGTTTTTTGCCACTCATGTCAAAGGGGAAGATTATTAATCTCATTTTGGTATTGATAAGGTAGTTACAAAATCATTAGTCATTATTCAGTAGAGAACAATGCAAGTTGAATGCAAAGTGCATACCAAGTGAATTGAGCAAGCTAAGTAATTAGTACAAGCCAAGCGAATAGAGCATGTCGAGAATAAGTTTCCAGATAGCACATGTTGAGTAATACGACAAGTAATGTTGAGTAGAAAGTGCATGTTGAGTCACTTAGGTGTTGAGTAGTCAGAGTGTGGTAAGTGATTTAGGTACCAAGAAAACTAAGAGTGTCAAGCTATTTATAAGCTAAGTATTAGTAAATAGAGCACAGTAAAGGACGAGAATCGAAGCCTATTGATGTCAAGTGAACCTTTTTTGTCATAGTTGTTTGTAATGGCACAAGCTTATATGTAAACCATTTTTGCTTAACATAATCATGAATTTATGATTATAAGAGATAAGTATGGAGTCATATTATGCATCCCTATGCTATGCATGCAACCAATCATATTAAGGGAAGCTTGAGGTAGAAATATGTATTAACAAAAATCATTGATTCTAACCTAATTTCATCTCCATGATGTTTATAAAATAAGGAAACCCTAAGGGTAACCTAATGTTGCAAAGGAGGATACTAAGGAGAGTATCTGGTGTGAAGGAAGCATGGAGAAGATGGCCAAGTAAGATTTCTTCAATAAAGAATAAGTCTGAGAGGAACAAAGATAAGTAGTGAAAGGTTAGAGAAGATATATTTGATCAAGAGGATCAAGAGATAACCAATAAAGAGGAGATCTAACATCAAGCAATAAGGTGCTAATTGAAGGATCAGGTGCTAGATCATTCTAATAGGTGATATAGAGTAAATCTCTTAATAGAGTAGTCTTAACATGCTCTTGTAAATCTCTTAACTAAGTGCTTACTTTATTGTGAGTTAAATCCTCTAGAAATGTGAGACCTAATAGTATTTTGTAAGCTTTTGATAGTGCATACCTCTTATAGGTGCAGATCATAGTTTATGATCAAAACATTATAGCCATAATAGGCCACACTTTATAAATGTAGTAGTGAAGATATGTGGGTGGCATTCCTACCCCAATTTTACCTTCTCCTTAGAGCATTTATGGGTAACCAAATCTCATATGTTATGTGTTGATTTATTTTATTTTTTAGATGTGATGAATGGTTACATATTTCAGTTTACATGTTAAGTTATGAGAGGGATGTATGGTGAAATGTTTTAGAGGTGTGGAGAGGGCAGAATGGTGCAGGAGCACCTATAGATTGCTTAGGCAATCTAAGATTTATGTTTTTATTTTTTAGTGTAAGCCTTATGGGATTTTGGGATGTGGAAGATAAGGTCATGTTGACCATAGTTGGAGTACATTGGAGAGTTTTTTTCATAGGTACTTAGGGCCTTTTTACTAGGTGCAATTAGGGGCTAGGAAATTGTAAAGCCCTCTGATTGGCACAAGGCACGATGATGATGTCATCATGAGGTTAGTAGGGTTTGGTAAGAGTTAGGGTGAGGTTTTTAACATAGTTGAGGTTTGTGGTTAAGTTAAAAAAGGAAGGTCATTTGAGCAAATTAGTGAAAAGTTGAAAAAAAATGTAAAAACAACATTTTGCAACTTTGCAACTTTTAAAGCTTGCTCAAGAATTTTTTTGCAAAATAGTTACAAATCATTGGAGAGGAATCCTACAAAGTATATAACCACCTAACCACCCTATATAAGGCTAGAGAAGACCTATGAGAAGGGTTGGAAGTCGATTGTATGGAATGTGAATTTTTGCAATCACCATTTTGGAGCATTTAGTGAGCAAATTCTTTGTTTTTAATGAAAATAGGTAGTTAGGAGTTAAAGATCCATATTTTCACCTGAGTACCTTTTGATTTTCATATTTTATTGAATGTATATTCTGGTAGATAGGAATTTTGATAAGCTTTGTTGTCTTTTGTGAAACTACTTTGGTTCCACACTATCACTAGTTTTGTTCAGGCAATTCTTGAAGATGAAGCTCTAAATCACTTTCACATTGTTCAATATATAAAAAATCTTGGGATTAGTGAGTAGATTATATATATGTCATGTGTACGAAATAAAGGGCCCTCAAATGTAAATCAACCATTTTTAAGGTCTTGCTCTAGGTAGGCTTGTGGTGAGTTTGGCTATGGAAGACCATATAGAAACCAACATATCTTGCAGAGGATGAAAGATAATGACCTAATTACTTTTGGACATGGGAGAAGGAATCTTACCATAATCCCATAAAGGAGAGTGATTCTTATCAATCTGATAATAATCCCAAAACAAACTTATTTGCGGAGGCATCTAGTTAAGCCTAAAAATCCCAATTTTCACCTTATTTGGGTTATGGTAATGAATAGAAGGATATGACCCCAAAACCCAAAAAATTTATAAGGGAATTGAAAATGAACCAAGAATCCTAAAAAAAATTATGGGTTCCTTTGAAAGGCATAGGAGAAAACCTTATTTTCTCTCTTTAGGAGACCTAATTGGGGCTGCTAGCCTATTAGGCCTGATTGTGAAGAAAAGAGGAAATCAAGTGAGAAGATGGATTTTCTAGGACTTCTAACTCACCTAATTGGTTTAGTTGAAGTGTTTTTCGATACCTCTATGCCTCTGCTAGGTTTGGTTCAAGAATTGGAGGTTGAGAGACTTTATTTTTCTATAAGGGCCAGAGTGAATGAAGGGGCAAAGTGTCAAGTTTTTCATGGATTGAGGAATCTTTATTGATATTTGGGTTGGATAGGGGAAACTAGGGAATCCTTAAGTGGTTAAGGTCCTAAAGGTAGCAAGTGGGGTGAAAGAGACACCGTTAGGTTCTTGTAGAAGACCAAGAGCATGAATCAGTAAGTGAGTCATCCAACCTCCCTATCAATTTTGTTTACTAATACTTTTTTGTAGATATTTTCAAGAGGATTTGGAAAATTGTGAAAGTTGGGAGTATGGTGCAGGAGCACACATGGGATGCAAATTCAAGGATTTTATTTTGTAAAGTCAATTACAGTGTTTTGTTCAAATATGACTAAAATATGATTATTGATGTAAAAAGAATAACTTAATCCTACTTGATATGTATTAGGTCCATTTAATATGCCTAGAGTCTTTTTGCAAGTTGGATGAAAATTTTCAAATCTGCAATATATATTGTCATAAAATGGTTACAATATATAAATTGATGTAAGAGAGAAGGTGCATGGTCATAGGAGGTAAATAATTAGTTATAGAAATTGAAAGGGCTTTTAAGAATCATATAAAGGTCATGATTTATATAATGCAATGGCTAGAGAAGTTAAAAGAAGAAGTGGAATGAAGAGAAGTTCCTATTTCTGAATTTTATGATAAATTTTTGGATTACTGTTTATAGAAATCTAACTGCTCATTTTATTGGTGTGTGCATATATAAATAGATACAAATCTTAAACTTATTTTCGACAAGGTATTTGAGTTAGATTTCATTTGGTGTTGGCTTGGATTAATTTTATTGAAATTTGTGAAAGTTATGGTTAGTTTAGTGTAGGTTAGGTCTGAATCTAATTTTCATGATAGTAATTTTAGAAAAAAGTTTAATAACTTTTATTCTCCAAATTGTATTGAGTTATAAATTGGGGAAAACCATGTTTAGCTCACTCATATTCAATCTAACAAAAGTGATTCTCAATATATATTCATTTTTAAAAGTGATGAGTATATATGTAAGGTAGCTTGATGTTGTTTCAACTTATTTATTTGGTTAAATACATATATATGATGGGTAAGAGTCCATTATTGAAACCTCTTGAATGTTAATCCCATGATAGAAGTTTTCAAGAGGTATAGCTCTACATCATTAAGTCAAACTAATTGACCCATGTTTCATGAGTAGTGATTCAAATGAGTTCATCTCTTATTGGTATAAATGGAACACTTAAAACTCATTAGATTTAGGTGATTCTCACAGAGGTGAAGCATGGGGAGGGAGATCACCCATCCTTGTAATAATCTATTTTGAGTGGACTTAACTATGGAGTATAGTTAAACCCACTCTGCTTGCAACACCTCACCAAGTGTTGTGCCTTATGAAATAGTAATTAGAATCCTATGCTTATGCTAAGTGCTCCATTTATCCTCACAAGAGATAGATTCTTGTGAATCACTAGTCATGAAACATGGGTCAATGAGTTTGACTCAAAAAACTACACAATTAAACCATGATAGCAAAAGCTAGTTGAAGAAGAAACTGAGGAAACAACAACAAGATGATATTGAAGATTCATAAATGAGGACAATGAAGATGCAGATTGGAATAAGGATGTCAAGTGTTTGACCAAGAGCTAGGAGATGATTAAAAATGTTAAATGAACTTATGCTTTTTGCTAGGGGATTTTCATCCCAAAGTTGTATTTTGTTGGACTATGTTGGTTTTTTTTGTTGCAACACTTTAAATACTCTCCTGTTTAACTTCCCCGTTTTATAGCTATAGGGGATTAGGTACTTTTATATTCATAAATTTAGATCGATTATTGATCTTTATAGCGATTTTAGCACTATTAGCTTGAATACTGTTAACTTTTACATTTTTACAAAGTTTTTGATATTTTGGAAGATATTTACTTAGCTCAGCCTCAAGTTATAATTACATCATGTTATTCAGTTGTATTGCTGTAATATGTTCTTTGTTTTAGGTTCAAGGCCCTGCTTACCATGTTAATCATAAAGTTTATTAATTTACTCACTGAAATTGGTTATGGTTAATTTTTTAATTAAATTTCTAATTTAGAAGATGGTAATTAATGCAAGTGGTTAACACAATTAGCATTAGAGTAAGAGATATTTAACATATGATAGCTTAAAAATGAGTAGAAGAGATCATAGCTGTCCTAGTGAGATGATTGCTTGGAATATTATCTGTTAAGACACAAATCTGGGGAAAAGAAAAAGTGTGATAATTTGATTCATATATTGGAAACAGTAAAATTCATATAATAAAATCCACAAATATATGAACAAATTATCAAATTTAAAAATACAATTTTAATCAACGTCAACTAGAAGAGAAACAACATATTCGAAACCATCATCAGATAGTATTATCCTTATGAACTCTTACACAAGAAATAATACAAGGATAACAACTTTATAGAGCTAGATGAATAATTGGAAAAAATCTTAGAACAAAACTAAAACCAAGTTTTACAAGTTTTTAACCTTTCCTCACTGAAGAAATCATTTTCTTCTTTGATTATCATCTTCACTCAAAACATACATATACAACTTCATGCCATGCCCTATGCAACATCAAGTTTAATTCTTTTAAACTTTCTTAAAATTCTTGACCGATAGTAAGTTAGAGGATCATACCGAAACTTTTAAGTTTAGAATTCTTTTTCAACTGTCTAAAATTACTTTTCAATCTCACAATCACATTCTTCCATCCACTTTCTGTTAACCAATTTCTTCTCCTGCCAACAACTTTTTTCACGTAACATCCAAAACAACCCCACAAAAACTGAAACCCACTTCCTTTACAGTAACGAGAAATTTAATTACTTTCTTCAACAATTAGCTGAAGATGTTATCTTCGATATATCTACTCTTCATAATATGCAGACAAACACTACAACACAATGCAAATCTGAAAAATGTTTGAGAGCATATAAAACAAGTTAGTTTCTCATACCACAAGCTAAGAAACAATTATAACATCTCCGCATTCAATAGAATTGATAATTCTTTTGGATACGGGTAATAAATATTATTCCTGAATGGCTAGCAAATTTTGGGCATTTCTTTAATCTAAGATAATCTGAGTACAGAATATATTGTGCTACCCCATTACTTTCAATAGAATTAAGCTGTTAAATGCAACAAATCTTAAAACCTACTACAAAAAGTGAAGCTTCATTATTATTAAATTAAAACAGTTTTTATTTAAATCTCTATTCAACTGTTTGATGCGTCAGTTTAAAACTTACATTGGCCAATAATTTATTTTTTCTGTTGTCTATAAATTCTTTACGAGTTAGGTAAATTTTAATCGTACAAATAAAATATAAGTAAAATTATTAACCTCTTTCAATTTATAAAGGTTAAGATTTTGTAAGATCCACGGCCAATATTATTTTTAGATATGCACGCATTACCTTTGTTTTCTATTTTTTTCCAAGTGACAATTGAGGTGAGTAATAACAATGTTTATTTATCAGTTTTAGGTGTCTTTTGTGAGAAATATTATAAACTTAAATTACAACTCACAACCCTAAACCTAAAATCTTTACAAAAAGTGCTCGGCACATGAAGGTGCCGAGTGCCAGTTATGCTCAGCACTTGCTCGGCACAGGAAGGTGCCGAGTGATAGATTGCTCGGCACTTGATGTGCCGAGTGGTGACAGGGAACAAGTGCCGAGTAAGGGAACAAACTTCTTTTCTTCTTCCTTCTTCTGCTCTGCTCTGCAACTACTGATTTGTTAATTTGCTTGAACTCTCCAAATGAATGAATAAACATTCCTTTTGTCACATTCCATTTTCTCCCTCT
Source organism: Cupressus sempervirens (assembly GCA_028749045.1). Classification (NCBI taxonomy): domain Eukaryota; kingdom Viridiplantae; phylum Streptophyta; class Pinopsida; order Cupressales; family Cupressaceae; genus Cupressus; species Cupressus sempervirens. The sequence goes on along the minus strand of CM053791.1, from coordinate 84,886,252 downwards.
TTTCAAAATTTGAAAGACTTCACCTACCCGTATTTATTTTTCTATCTGTTCTGGACGTCAGGGGAATAGGTGAGCGTTTGGCTCTAGGGGCAAACATCAATGCTGCATTAAATATTCCAACACCTTTTGTGACGTGATTCTTAGGATCATATTTCAGGCGGAGGTTTAAATTATAGCAGAAGTATATATAGAGTTTGAAGAAGGCGTGCGATTTGACTGTCCCTTTTTTCAATCACTTCAATGATTTTTTAATTATCTTTTTATCCATACTTTAACAAATATGGAGTATTCAGAATTAAATATTATATTAATGAAAAAATTACATGAAGAATTTTTTTTGGAAAAAGAGGGCTAAAAATTTATTAAGATTGAAAGAAATACAACAAAGAGAGCTCAACAAGGAGCTCGATCCCAATCCTGAGCAACAAGACCATCAAATTCTTGCACCACGTGAAAAATTTATATTATATATTGTCTTAATGATTAATTAATTATTGAATATGTAAAACTCATCATTATATAGAACCATCTATCTTAAGACAAATAGAAAAATCCATCACTTTCTTAATTGATGTATCAGACAATTCGAAATGGGAGATTAAAAAATAGGCTAAATCTATTTGGGGAAGTGGAAATACAAAACTACAAGGCTAAAGTTGGTTTAAGAGAGAAGCAAAATGAAAGGACAACTAAATTACGCAACAAATTAAAGAAGAAGAAAACGTGTTTTCTTTTTAGAAAATGAGGTTGGTATCCTAAGTCTTAGTATTAATGGTGTTATGTGTGATTTGTTTGAAACCCCAATCCATTTGTCTTCAAACTTTGATGATTCTTCACTAAAGAGAAAATCTAAGGATGAAAATAAATTTACCTTTGCAATCAAATTAGTGACTTGATAATAGTTTCTATTGTAGAGTTTCGCCTTTGTGACATAGATTTCTTTTAAAGAGAAGTCGGTATTTAGTTTGTTCCTAAATTGTTTGGTTTATATTTAGATATAATTTCACACCACCCACAATTTGTAAGACTACTTGTAGTTCAATATAGAATCTTTTAATTAGAAATAACATGCAATTGTAAGCTTCATTAATGCATCGTTATTGACACAACTACCCTACATCTCTTTGCAATCTTTAAATTTTTTTTTCCCTTTACAAACTAAATTCAATCTGGTTGAACAATTAATCTTTTCCATAGTTTAAGAACCTATCCATCTTAAGAACCATGAAAAAACCCTAAATATGTCCATGCCCTCCCCTGAAAACAAACGGAAAAATCCAACACTTTCAAAATTGATGTATGTAACATAGTTATTTCCTCCGTTTTCCCACTATCAAGTCCAAGTTTTTTCCGACCACCTGCGTGTAATGAGCTTTTCGTATTATAATTTGGTCATACAATCGTATATAAACCCACAACACAAAATTCTCTCTCAAACAGTTATTTCCTTCTGTAAAGATTCTCCTTCTTGATTCATATTTCTGTTGAAATAATTTTAGTTTTTATTTATTTATTTATTTTCTGGTTCGTCCTAAAATTTAATCCATTATCCCTAACTACCCTCTAACCATTTTAATTACTCAAACAGAAATGGTTAGTATTGAAGTATCCTGACTTTTGAAAGCCATTGAAGAAGAGGAAGAAGAAGAAACATTTTCTTCCGAATTTGGGTGTTTTGGGGGTTATATTAGTTACATTAGGTCTGCTAAGAAAGGACAAAATTGGTCGTACCAAGGACTATCAAAGAGTATGAGGAAGGCGCGAGAATGGTAGGGATCAACTAGATAGATAGACAGATAGATTTTTAACATTTGCGAGGCTAAGAATAGCCTATGGGACAGTCTTCTGACTAAACCTTCGTTAGTAATTTAGATCTTCTTTTGCACAAGTTGATGATGAGTCGCCCCTAACTTCTCATTGTACTCGTTTTTGAATACATTGTACCAAGAGCTTCCATAAATAATAATTGCAAATTTGACCCTGATGTCCTTGTATGCATCACATTCTAACATAAAGTGTTGTTCTATTTCCACCTTACTAGAAGTGATTTTTTTAGTGGTGAATCTTCGCCAATTGGCTATTCTGTCTCTTTGAGAAATCACGTTTTGGCAAATAAAATCTACATATGGGGTCAACCACGTCGCCAAGATATTAAATAATTTGGGTCCAAATCTCAGGCTAATTGCTCATTAGTTTACACATAATTGGTCCCAACTCCTGATCCAATCACTAATGTAATCTACATTTAGAACACAATTATTTTAAAATTTTCCCTAGCCTTTCTCTAATGTTTTCTTATTGGACAATGTTATTTTGCCTTTAAAATGAAATAATATTTTCCCTCAGGTTGAGTATCACCTACAATTTTACTGACGTATGTCTCCAACTACCCCCATTTAGCTAACTATTTTATGTTTTAGTCTTTGGGATATGTGTCCTAATTTTGAGAAGATTTAAACTTTATGGTATGTTACTTAAAATTAGGTCCGAAATAGAGTTGAAGTTATTGATCTATATTACATCGATGGTCCAAATTAATTCCTTTCACCATAAAAATGACAACATTATTTAATTGATAACAACCAAGTTGGCAATAAAAAAGGACACATTATTAATTGAATCTTAGTGGATTGGCATACAAAAAATACACTATACAATGTACACTTGGCATGTGGGCCATGGACCACTTGTGATTCTATAAATTCACCAAAAAATTAAATAATCTCTCTTTGAAAACTGACATATTAGCCAACTATATTAATATTTTGTGTTATATGAAATAATTAATTTGCCTCTTACATTACAAAAATGTTTATGACCAACAAAAGAAACCGCCTATATTTATTTGCATACCAAAAAAAGTAAAATTATTTTTTCATGGTTATTATTAAATTTTGATATGGAAAGGAGAATTTCACCAATAGAAAATAAATTTCTCCCTTGCCTCAAATAAAAAAATCGCCCTCAATTAGAAATTTTTCATGCATTATTAATGTTGAATTCAACAACATTTTACATATTTTTCTCAAGAGAAGTTTCTTAAAGTTATCCCTACTTCCCAGTGGTACAAAACATGTAGATTCTGTCTTCCTAAGATTCTTTTTGCCTCTTCCATCAATTAGTCTCACATCGGAGTTAATGAGAGTTGGTTCTAAACTGTGCAATGAGACTTTTAACTCTCCAAGAAATGTTGGCCCATATGTATGCCTTTTGGAGTTGATCACATGTGGGGTTGAACTTGTAATACCCCAAAATTGGCTCATTTCCATTATACCAATTCTGGTCTATTCCTGATAATTTCAAAGTCCTATTCTAATAGGCAATTCTCATTCTGCTATTCGCTACTTGACTTAATTGTCAGATGCAGAAAACCTAAATCTACATTCATCATGCTTATTATTTAATTCCTATAGTATTTACTCATATTAGTCACATTAAACCTATTGATTAATATTTAATTTAATTATTAAGTATTTATACTTTAATTAAATTATAATTATATCCTAAGGCTAATGTACTATGGAATTAAATTTATTTAATTTAATAAATACGCCTATCTTAATTAATTAAATGGGAAAGGTATTTCTAATTAATGAAAAAAAATTATTTAATTAAATGGAGTACTTACTTCTAAATAATTAAACAAAGTTATTTAATTAAATGGGAAGACATTCCTAATTAATTAAATGAAGTTATTTAATTAAACAAAAGTGTCTCTAATTAATTAAAGATTATTTAATTAAATAGAAAAAGTAATTATGAGAGCATATTTCATTTTATTAAATTAAATATCTCAACAAAATCTCTCTTCAGTTCAAAAAGGGGAATTTCCAGTTCACTATTGATAAAAAATGAGTTAACTCAGTTAACTCCTTTTTCTACTCAAATTAAAACAGTTAACTCCTTATTTTACTCAAATTAAGTTTGTTAACTCCCTTTAATTTGAGAATCTCCTTTTATGACTGAAACTCATCTTCAATCCTGACCGTTGATCTGAATCGATCTCAACCGTTGATGGATTCCAAGAGGCTCTATTTAAGAGACCCTCACCTCTTCATTTTAGGGGGATGAATTGATTTGCTATCGAATTGCTGTTGAAATTCATGCTCATATTTACTTACATTTCTTGCATACATTCTCATTCTTAGTTTAATATCATTTTAGTTTAATCATGCATATGCTTAATCTAGTTTTCTTCATTTGTTCTTAGATTACATTGCATCTTTCATTTTTTAGATTAATCTGTATACTCATTCTTAGCTTAATTCCATTGTCAAATCCTTCGTTCTTAGAGGGTCTGGTTGCCTGCACCTCGATTCTGAGGATATTAATAGGCAAAATCCCTTTAGATAGAAGGCAACAGGTCGCTTTGCAGGGCAAATTTCAGACAAACAATTCAATGTTCATTCCACGATGAATCCGCAAATAAGGACCTTGTTGAAGTGTGTGTGTTAGCATAGGTCACATTTTCACATATACATTTCTGGCGCCCACTGTGGGGCCCGAAAATCAATTTTTCTGGCCTCTTTCTATATTTTTTTAATCATTTTTTTGTTCTGTGTCCGTACTGTTCTGTACATATTCGGATCTTCACGTGAAACTGTTCATTTTTGCACGAGGATCTAGAATCTTTGCGCGAAGATTCTTTCCGCATCGCGCGAGAAAGTTCTTTGGCACGCGAAACTTCGTGCGAGACCTGTTTCTTCGCACGAGCCGAGTTTAATTTTGCGTGAGCCAAATTTAATCTCACACGAGCAGAATTTGATTTCGCGCGAGCCGTAAAACTTCTTCGTGTGGACTGTCAGGAATTTCGCGCGAAACTCTGCTGATAGAGGCAAATTTTTTGCATTGATTTTAGTGTTTTCTGATTTTTCTGCTGACTGTTCACGATTTCTAGTGTTTCTGTGTTTTCTAATTTTTTTTTAATAGCATAGCAGCAGTTTGTGGAACAATGGGAAAAGCGTGCTAAAGTTGTCAGAAGTAGGTAAAAATCTACTAAGTGCGTTGCGAGGATCACCAGGTAATCTTCATCAGCTGATAACATTTCATTTCGATCTAAAACAAACACCTTTTGTGTTGAGCTTGTGTGTTTCCTTCTGTATTTCCATTTTACAACACACGCATAAACTCATACTAGGGTGTGATCTCTGTTAGTATTCATTTAGCAAGCTTAGTCTTTAGTGATAGATCTGATTAGCTATCTTGAGTTATTGGACTCGCTAATCCGCCGACCCCTCGTTCTACCCTGTGGTTGCAAGCTCAGCACCATGTTAAATAGGGGAGGGGTCTACAGGATATAAGCGTTAAAGGCTCCACAAGGCAACCCTTTTGTGCTTTTTAGAACTCACTAATTTCTGAGTTGTGGACTCATTTTGGCTTGTGAGAGGGGTTAAATGTTCCACATCTTTGGACTCACCTCACATTAGTTAAAGTTTTAAGTGTACCACCTTGTGCTTTTTGATTACTTTTAGATAGATTTGCTTTCAGGAATTAACATTTGTACACACATAGTAATTAAGCCCCCATGAATACTATTTGTGGATCTTGAGGGAGTGGGTTCCTAGTGAAACTCCTCTCTAAGAAAGATTCCTTATGGTTGGGGAGGATACTTTGAGCATCTCGTAGATAGATGAATATTTGACTTGTTGATTAAGGCATCCTTTCTCCAAAGAGGTTGATAGATCACAGGAAGATGATATCATAGATCTTTAAGAGATAATCTTAGTCTAGCGTGTCGGATTAATCTGTTTGTTTTGATTGGGCTAAAGGTGAAAAGGTGTCAAAACCTTGAATCTAGAAGCTAAGTCCCCTTGTGGTATACTATTGTGAGTCGGTCACCTTTAGAGAGGGTTAACCGTAGCAGAAAATCTCTCTACAGGGAAAACTGTGATGACAGAACCTCAAGCGGTAATAGCCATTTTCGCCATGGTAGTGACAACCGCTATATAAATGTCCTTGTGGAAGAAATCTCCACGGGTGTGGTTCATTGTGGGTTGTCAGATCTCCCTAGCAGCTCTTGAAGTTTAAGTTCTCAAACTATGTCAAAACCTCGGTGCGTTGGGATTGGAGGTCACCCCTGTGAGCCATAAAAGTTGTAGAGTCAAACCATTATTAAATACCTTAGAGAAGCCAACTTTTATTTTCTAAGAATGTGTGCGATGATTGCAAAACTCTTTGAAAATGTACACAGATAGCTCTCTTAGGGATTAGCACAAACTAAGTCACTTGATTGTTCATGCGCAAGGTTTCTTTTGCCCTTGCTCATTGTTTTCAGACATGCTTGAAATCACTTGCTTGCTGTTCTACATGCCTGTTTATCTGCCTGGTTATTGGATCGATCAAAATTTTTGTCAAAATTAGTTGCTATTGTGAAACTGTTCTGTCCTTACATGCGAAATAATTTTGGTCTCGCGCAAAATTATTTTTCTCTCGCCCGAAATCATTTGGCTCTCGCACGAAGCCATTTTGCCCTCGCGTGAAATTAAAGTTCTGTTGCGCATTTTCACGTGATTCATAAAACATTCTCACGTGAAATTAAAAATTGTTACTGATCTTCGCACGAGACAGAAACATCTTCGTGCGGCCCGTAAAACTTCTTCGTGCGACCCGTAAAGGTTTTTCGCGTGAGATTTTTTATTAGCATTTACAATCTAGGTCTGTTCTAGCTATCTGCAGCCTGTATGTTGTCCTTTTTTGCATCCGTTTATCGCTCTCTGTTTGCAAACAGTCCTGGAACATCGACACTTTGCTTAATTGAAAACTTGTGTCTTATACCTTGACTAGTCTCGTCTCATACGTAATCTTGGTCCTCGTCTTAATGCTTGCTATACTTTGTGCTGCAGTGGTCATAATCTCTAGCTGTTCTAGCCTTTAAATCAGACCATTTGTGCCTTAGTGAATAGCATTCTTGCTACTATCTTGTCCTTTTTGAGACTTAGTCTTAGTATAGTCCTTGTCTAGGTTCTAGCTTCTTGTCCTTGCCTATGACTGTCACAACCAGAAGCGGCAACGTGTTTTATCCTGATAACATTAGATGTGGTCGTGCTAGGGGTTGTAATCACAACAAAGGTAGCTTACCTTTCACTACGCAATCTATATCCAATTTGGCTAGTGAGGCATCTTCATGGTCTTCCTCACCTGCAAGGTCATCTCAAGTTCAACGAATATTTTCCAATTTGCAACAAATTAGGAATCCTTTTTACCAAAAGGATACTAAGACAGGTAGGAGTCTTGCATTCTCAAACACAATGTATGACCCTTTCTCCACAGACCCTTTTCAAACACAACGTATGGAAACTGAACAAGTTCCTATAATGACTAATCGTGAACCTGAACGGGGTAGCCATAGTTGATATCAAGAACAACCTAGGGATGACAAGGAGAAAGAGAAAGAAAATGACACTGATGAAGAACAAGAAGAGGTGGAAATCCTTCCTAAACACATAGCAAGATGTCAAAGAGACAAAAACTTTCAGAAGGTCATGGGAATCCTAATCAACGAAGAGAAAGAAAAGTACTTTCTCAAACTTGCCCAAGAGGGAGCTAAACTGCCCACACATTTCGATGTGGAGATCATTATCACATGTGAAGAAGAAACTGAGACCACTAAACTCCAAAAACAATTGAAAATTATGCAAGACCAATTGGCTCAGATGATGCATGAGAAAGAGAAACCCAAAAAGACATACACATTGGACGCTCTTTGTTCATTTCCATTTGACAAAAGTATAAACATGCCGCCTTTCCCAAGAGGTGTAGAACTACCCAAATATGACAAGTACTTTGGTACTACTGATCCCCAAGATCACTTGTAGGAACTTGGTGCTTTGTCTATGGAGTTTATACACAATCAAATGTACCTCATGTGTTTATTTCCTAGAAGCCTAGGTGGTCAAGCTTTGGAGTGGTTCTCACATTTACCTCCTGGTATCAAGACGTTTGACGAAATTGCTAATTCATTTTTTCAGCAATATTCTCATAACATTCAACATCCTGTAAATATTTGAGATCTATGCAACCTTATACAAAAGGTTGGTGAGCCTTTCCTCACTTTCCTCCAACGGTGGAGACAACTTTATACCAAGTACTCCCGTAAAATCCCAGAAACAGAGAAGCTCGACATTTTCACTGATAACCTCTTACTTGATTTCAGGTATAGAGTCCAACTACAAGGTCCACGTACCTTTGAAGACATGATTGCACAGGCTATTCGTATCGAAGAATTTATGGTCAAGAAAGGTGAGCTCACTCTTTAGAGAGACTCAAAACAAGGTTCCACTTCCAACAAGGATAAAACCCAACATGTCAACAAGAACCGAGAAATTGTACATGATGGGGTTGTTGATAATGTCACACCAAAACCTGCTAAAGCAGCATTTAATCTCACAGACTGCTTCAAAGCCGCCAAAAGTGCTGAGAAGCCTCTTCCTGACAATAAAACATCTGGGAACAAACCGAGAAACTCATGGGCAGCACGACCCAAGCGAGAGTATACGCCTTTAGGAGAACCTTTAGATGTGGTTTACAAAACATTGCTACAACACAAGCTTATCTCACCAATGGATAACCCTCGTCCCTATGATCCACAACCACGTCCACCATGGTGGAATGAGACCTCATTTTGTGAGTATCACCAAAACAAGGGACATAAAACCATAAATTGTATAAACTTACGTCATAAAGTCGAGGACATGATTGATGCTGGTGAACTTGTGGTAGATGGACATAACAAAAACTCAGACCACAAGGCATTCAAAGAGCCTTTCCCACCTTATGAGAAAGGAGAGACTTCAAAACTGAAACTCTACAATAAGGTCAACTATACGTATTCCAATGATGACAATGTCATTCACATGGTTGAACCTGTAGATTCTGAATACTGCGATGTTATTACCATAAAGGGGAAGCAAGATAATGATAAACCCAAGACACCATTTGTCTTGAGAGGCCCTACTTCCAATAACATGGATAATGCGTCTTTGCAACACTGTGCTAATGTTGTTACTCGCTCTCATGCGAAATTGGTGCTCAAAGGCCCTACACCTCCTACTTCAAATCTCGAACAACACAAAGACAAAGCCCTTGCTGGTCCATCCGGTAAAGGTGCAAAACACATGACGAACTTGACTACAACTAGTTATAGTGTTCTAGATCAATTGAAATGAACCAATGCTCACATTTCTATATTTGAGCTACTTAAAATCTCGCCTGCTCATAGGAAAATTTTGGACAAAGCCCTCACTGAGGCAAATGTTCCTCAGGATCTTGATCTTGAATGAATTCAATCCATGGTAGGTCACCTGACCTCACCTCATCTTATGACCTTCTCTGAGGAGGATGACAACTCACTGAATCACCCACACAATCAGCCTCTACACATTGAGGTTATGATCCACCAGACATGTGTTCATCGGGTACTCATTGACAATGGCACTGGCCTAAATATTGTTTCTATGGCTCTGCTTAGACAATTGGATTATTCTGAGGACTCTATTGATCCTCGACGAAAGATCACTATTAAAGAATATGATGAAGTAGAATGAAAGTCACTAGGTCTTGTGACTTTACCAATTCGCGTTGGTCCTGTCGAAAGGGATGTCACCTGTCAGTGCTTGACATTCCCTTAGCCTACAACATTCTGTTGGGATGGCTATGGATACATGAGATGTGCGCTGTGCCATCCACATACCACCAATTCATTAAATTCCCATTTCATGGCTCTGAAGTTACTATTCCTGCAACTACTAGCTACACTTGCAATATGCTCAAAGCTGCCGATTCTTTCGTCCCTGCTAACCGTGAGTCTACTGATTGTCACAATAATAAGCTGAAACAAATTGAGCAGTCATTTAAATTGAAAGAAACTAGTATGGGAGAGTACCACATGGAACCAGTGTTATCATTAACATCAATTCCAGAGTCCCTTCGACATTTTGGGAGACCCTCAGTAGCAAAGAAGCCATTCGTGTTGACACCTCAGACCAAGTTTAATGGCTCTTTTGTCAAAGCTACAGTTCCCTTAGAAGATGAAAGCAAAAATAGAGCTATTGCTACATGGCTTTACAAAGAAGAGTCTCCAGTAGACCTAACAGAACAAGTTCGAGAAATCACTCCTAAGAAGTATGGACCTGGTCTTAAGCTTATGAAGAGTTTTGGCTACAAGGGAACTGGCCCTATTGGGTGCAATAACAATGGTTTAATAGATCCTGTCAAAGCAATAGCTTGAAGCAACAGTGACACAATTGGCCTAGGGTTCAAGAAGGTCCCTTTCCATTTGGGATCCAATAAATTCATACCCATACCTAAGAGTTCATCTGAAAATGAGTCACAATCTGAATCAGGTACTCAAAAGGAAGAATCTGATGATGAGGATTCTTACCCTCATCCTATTCCTTATGATCTTGCTAAATTCTTTGCTGAACCAGATGACTTTATGCCATGTGTTAGCACTGTGGATGATACTAGTGATTCTTCTTAGCACAATACTGAGCAACTCAAATATCATTCAGAAAAGGGGGAATCTAGTCAATCATGCCATATTGAGTATTTGTGTAAGAATCCAGAGGCTGAAGGAGAGTATGTCCCTATCACTGTTGGGGAGTTCTATAGTGTCTCACCATGTAGCATCAATTCTCATGAATATGAATTTGAAAATCTTTCAGAAGTGACTACTAATAAATACATTGACCAAGTGCATGTCTATGAAAATCAAATCGAAGTGAGTGAAACGTCTAGGGATAGGTCATAGGGGTCTGATCCAACTAGTGTCTTAGAGTCGTCAATTACTAACGTTTGTACTCTGAGACATTTGAATACACCTATGGGTGAGGTTGTCGTAGGTCTCGAATTTCTGGTCCATGCATTTAATAACTATACTGTGAATGCAATTGAACCATCTACTACTCTCTCACTCGCACATCTCGAGCTGATAGACTAGAACCCCAATGCATCTAATGAAGTCCCCATGTTCCAAAATGACTATACTCTTGCCTGTTACCTAAACGCTATCGAACTTGTAATATCTTCCACCAATGAGAAGATTGTCAACATGACTAAGGCCGACATCAAATATCTTAGTCACATAATTAAAAAGAAAAAATGCAAGAGGTCCGATGGTGAAAACCACATTGTAGCAGTGTCGGATCCAAAAAAAGTAAAAACTAAAGATGTATCCAAGGGTGAAAACCTCTCAGAGGCACCCATGGATGAGATATTTGATGTCCTTCCCAGTCACTTTCAGGAGAGATCATCAGTGTTAATAGAGCCAACACAGTCGATTAACCTGGGCACAGAAGAACATCCTCATGTGATACATCTGGCTCAGTCATTGTCAACTGAAGAAAAGGAACAATTCATTGCCTTTTTCAAGGGAAAGAAAATAAATTTTGCCTGGACATATTCTGACATGCCAAGATTGGATCCTGATCTTATTATGCATCACTTGTCCATAATACCAGGCATAAAACCAGTTAAACAGAAGCTTCGAAAAATGCATCCTCATGTTGCATTGCTAGTCAAAGCTGAATTGGAGAAACTTCTGAAGGCTGGTTTCATTCGTGCAATTGATTATGCTGAATGGATATCCAATATTGTCCCTATGTCCAAACACAATAAGTCTATCAGATTTTTTACAGATTTTCGTGATCTTAACTTGGCATGTCCTAAAGACGACTTCCCACTCCCTAATATTGATATGATTGTGGACATGACGGCTGGCTATGAGATGTACTCACTTATGGATGGTTTTTCTGGATACAATTAGATAAAAATTGCACCAGAAGATCAAGAGAAAACAACCTTCACATGTGCATGGGGAACCTTTTGTTGGAATGTGATGCCATTTGGTTTAAAGAATGCTAGAGCTACATATCAGTGGGTTGTTACTACAATTTTCCATGACATGATGCATAGAATGTTGGGTGATGCGACGTGCTCCCCTGCCCACAGGTGGTTAATTATGTGGTGTTCCATGTTCACTAACAGTCATGGCTTTTGGTGCAACGGCAAATAGGCCCTACAATTGGTATCAGAGCCTGGTTTTGGCCTGGTCATGGGTTCAAATCTCCCCGGTGCCTTCCCGACCTGCATAAGCACTTGGTATGCGCATTGAGGGGGAGATTGTTGGGTGATGCGACGCGCTCCCCTGCCCACAGGTGGTTAATTATGTGGTGTTCCATGTTCACTAACAGTCATGGCTTTTGGTGCAACGGCAAATGGGCCCTACATAGAACTATGGAGGACTATGTTGATGATACTTTGGTCAAAAGCGCTAAACGCAATACCCATTTGCACGATTTGGGACCAATCCTAAATTGTATGGAAAAGTTTAGTCTTCGGCTCAATCCTAAGAAGTGTGCATTTGGTGTCACATCAGGAAAACTGCTAGGATATATTGTTTCTGCAAAGGGAATTGAAGTAAATCCAGAAAAAGTATAAGCAATAATGGACATGCCACCACCTCAAAACATCAGTCAGATGAGAGGACTACAGGGAAGGCTTCAATCTATTCGCAGATTTATTTCACAATTGGCAAATAAATCACAACCCTTCACAAAGACCTTACATAAGGGTGTGAAATTCAATTGGAGCTAGGATTGTGAGCAAAGCTTAACATAGATTAAACAATATCTTGTCAATCCACCAATCCTAATGCCTCCTATGTCTGGGAAACCTTTGCTTTTATACATTTCAGCCACTGAAACATCTTTGGAAATCCTGTTGGCTCATGAAGACAATGATAACAAAGAAAGAGCTATTTATTACTTGAGCCAAACATTGGTCTCTTATGAGAAAAACTATAGTATTATTGAGAAAGCTTGCTTGGCAGTTGTCTTTGCTTCCCAAAAGTTGAGACACTACATGCTTTCCCACACTACACGGCTTGTGGCTAAAATAGACCCATTAAAGTATTTGCTCAGTAAGGCAGCTCTCACAAGAAGATTGGCTAAATGGGTCATGATACTAAGTGATTTTGACATCCAATATGTTGAACGCAAAGCTATAAAGGGACAGGCAATTGCAGACCAGCTGGTTGAGGCACCCATACAAAGTCTTCTACCAATAAACATTGATTTTCCAAATGAGTCAATTCTAACACTCACTCACCATACATGGGTTATGTTCTTCGATGGATCCTTCACACAACAAGGATCAGGTGCTAGATTACTTTTCATCACACCACAGAAATACTCATTGCCCAAAGCATACAAGATTCTATTTCCTTGTACAAATAACATTGCTGAATATGAAGCGTTGATCAATGGTATGAAAATTGTAGCTGAATGGAGAGTAGATCAATTGGATATCTTCGGTGACTCTTAGCTTGTCATCAACCAAGTAAATGATGTGTATCAAACAAAGGATGAAAAACTAATTCCTTACAAATGCATGGTTGATGACTTGACGAAATATTTTGCACACATCACCTTCCAACAGGTTCCACACGCAGATAATAAAGCGGCTGATGCCATGGCCACTCTGGCCTCGCTTCTACAAATGCCAGAAAATGATCTCTGACACGAGTTCTTGGTTGAAGCGTTACACTACCCAGCCTATGACACAGTTGATTCCAAGATGATTTGTTCTATTATAGGACAAGAATCATCCCACTACCATCACATCTATTCCTACCTTTGTAATCAAACCATTCTGAAATGTCTGACTCGGAATGAGAAACATTACCTAATCTGTAATGCTTCACATTATGTCATTATTGCTGACGATCTGTATAGGAGAGGTCTCGATGGAACACTCCTTAGGTGTTTAGAACCCGACGAGTCCAAACGTGCACTAATTGATGTTCACAAAGGCATTTACGAATCTCATTCCCTCTACTACAACATGGCCATTTCAACAATGGGCCTTTGACTTGGTGGGACAAATTCACCCAACCTCTTCTAATGGACATAAGTTCATTATCACCGCTACAGATTATTTCACAAAATGGGTAGAGGTAGTCCCTCTCACAATTGCTGATGGCAAAACTGTAGCACTTTTTATCACAAACTACATCATCTGAAGATATGGTATACTGTCCTCAATCATTACTAATAATGGAGGACAATTCAAAAATAAATACCTTAAGGAACTGTGCAAGAAATTCAAAATTACACAACATTGGTCTTTCATTTATTACCCCTAGGGTAATGGCCAAGCTAAGGCATCCAATAAGGTGATCCTCAAAATTCTTCATCACACAGTCAGTAAGTCAGGGTGAGACTGGCATCTCCAGATCAATCCAACCCTATGAGCATATAGAACAAGCATTAGAACTCCAACGGGCATGACTCCTTTTGCGTTCTATATGGGGCGGATGTTGTGCTTCTGATAGAGGTCGAGATTCCTACCTTGAGAATCTCTATGAAAGGCCTTATCACTGATGATGACTATAGGATAGCCCAGCTTCAAGAACTTGTGTTGCTAGATGAACGATGACAAGTGGCCTGTGATCATCTACGAGCATATCAACAAAGAATGACACGAAGCTACAATAGGAGAATTAGGCCATGTGACTTCCAGCTGGGTGAGCTCATCCTAAGAGAGAACCCTAAGAATCAAAAACAACGAATGCAAAAGGGAAAGTTTGAACCAAACTGGCTAGGTCCTTACATCATTACTGTAGTATATGGATCTAGCACCTATCAACTTTCCACAACTGAAGGAGAAGTTCTTAAAGAGCCTATGAACACTCTCCACCTGAAGCGATTTTATAGTTGATTCAATCTCAGCAAGCTCTCTGTACATATCTAAATGTCTTGAAAAAAATCCTAAAAATCAGAAAATGTCCTGAAAAAAATCTTAAAAATCAAAAAATGTCCTGAAAAAAATCATAAAAATCAGAAAATGTCTTGAAAAAAATCCTAAAAATCAAAAAATGTCTTGGAAAAAAAAAAAAAAAAAATCCTGCCAAGAAGGTGGAGACCTAGTAAACAGGCTCCTCTTGTTAATCACTTTCATGCTTTCACTTTCCTACTTTCCCTGCTCATGTATCCATGGATTGAGTCTTGTCATATCTTGGGGGCATCCCCCCCTTAGTGTCACTCTTTTTTGAGATTCTCATCATAGAATCTCCTACACGACAGTCACCAGTCGTTTTGACTACGTCTGCCTACTGTCGCCAGTGTCACTCTTTTTTGAGATTCTAATCATAGAATCTCCTACGTGAAAGTCACCAATCATTCTGACTGCGTCTGCCTACTATCACCAGTGTCACTCTTTTTCGAGATTCTCCTCATAGAATCTCCTACGCGACAGTCACCAGTCGTTCTGACTGCATTTGCCTACTATCGCCAGTGTCACTCTTTCCGAGATTCTCCTCATAGAATCTCCCACGCGACAATCACCAGTCATTCTGACTGCGTCTGCCTACTGTCACCAGTGTCATTCTTTTCAAGATTCTCCTCATAGAATCTCCTATGTGACAGTCACTAGTCGTTCTGACTATGTCTGCCTACTGTCACCAGTGTCACTCTTTTCGAGATTCTCCTCATAGAATCTCCTAAGCGACAGTCACCAGTTGTTCTGACTGCATCTGCCTACTATCGCCAGTGTCACTCTTTTTGAGATTCTCCTCATAGAATCTCTTACGCAACAGTCACCAGTCATTTTGACTGCATTTGCCTACTGTCGCCAGTGTCACTCTTTTCGAGATTCTCCTCATAGAATCTCCTACGCGACAGTCACCAGTCGTTCTGATTGCGTTTGCCTACTATTGCCAGTTTCACTCTTTTCAAGATTCTCCTCATAGAATCTCCTATGTGACAGTCACCAGTCGTTCTGACTGCATCTGCCTACTATCGCCAGTGTCACTCTTTTCAATATTCTCCTCATAAAATCTCCTACGCGACAGTCACCAGTCGTTCTGACTGCGTCTGCCTACTATCGCTAGTGTCACCGTTTTCAAGATTCTCCTCATAGAATCTCCTACATGACAGTCACCAGTCATTCTAACTGCATCTGCCTACTATCGCCAGTGTCACTCTTTTCGAGATTCTCCTCATAGAATCTCCTACGCGACAGTCACTAGTCATTCTGACTGCATCTGCCTACTATTGCCAGTGTCGCTCTTTTCGAGATTCTCCTCATAAAATCTCTTTCGCAATGGTCACCAATTGTTTCAGTTGTGTCTGCCTACCATTTCTCGGGTCATGTCTCAAGATTCCTTTATGGAAGATCTCTTTTGCGTAAGTCACTAGTCCTCCTGGCTGTGTCTGTCTACTGTCGCTTAGTCCTTCTTAGGTTCTTCATTGTGAAGATTCCCCTTTGACCTCAATCACCAATCGTTCTGACTGCGTCTGCCTACTGTTGTCACCCTACTGAAGAGATTTCTTTCTTACATATTCTGGACATTGACACTTGACATCATCCCAAAAAAATTAAACTCAACGATATAATTGTTTGGATATGCTAAGCATTTTCTTTGTTTGCTTTGTTTTTCTTTATCATATCTCCTCGAGTAACTCGATGACGTCATCTTCGACTAGAGAAGTAATGACTGGGGGCATGATCTTTTTTCTTTGCTTTCTGTTTGCAGTTTAGTTCTAATAAGTTGATCTATTCCTATAAGAGGGGTGTCCACTATAAGAGCCTCCATCTTGTATTGGATGGCTGTGTGTACCTCAACTCTTTTTATACAGATACGTCAATGACATTGGTTCTCCTTGTTTGTTGGAGTGAACTCTTCATGCTACAGTAAATATTGATACTCGTCCTATTAAGTGAACGTACGGGTCACTGCGAGTATATCTAGCACACTTCTATCTTAGGTTACGAACACAAGGGTCGTTGCGGACAGTATGAATATTGAATGCTTCGGATAAGAGGAATCTCCCATGTGTTTGGTGTGCCTATCATGCAAGCAACATTCAGGTCATCCTAGCATTCATGCTTCGATGCTTATGTTAACTTGCTACATTAAAAGGGACAAATGTTCTGGTCATTTTGGCTTCTTGTGCCTCAAATGCTTACATTTAATCCCCACATCCCAATAACGTATGTTATATTCATATTTTCATGATTGCAATGTCAGTGGAAATTGTATAACATACGAGCTTTATTTTATATCCAATGATGATAAATCATTGAGGCTTGGTAACCAGACCTAGGGTTGCATTTAACATAGTCTTACATACTTCATTTGCATTAGCACGCGATTTGATGGTAATCTTGTTCATACTCCACATGCATCAGATTCTTCCACAGCTGCACAAGCATTTGATTCATCGATTCTTGTTCCTCAATGGAATACTTGTGACTGTCAAACAAAACCACACAACACTATGTCAGATGTTAGTTCATACATATGTGGTCTATCTAAACATACATCTCATGTACATCAGAGCAAAACAAAATAGACAATGACATGTACACAGGAATACTCAGCTCAAAATCTTGTATATATATATATATCAAAGAATGGGTCAGTACGAAAAATGGGCGCTACTCGAGCACAATCGATCAAAAATGATACATTTGGTGCTAGCACACTAATCGATACATAGCCAGAGATGAAAATAAAAATTAGGCATAGAGCATCTAACTCTGTCCCAAACTCTCACCTCCAGGAGGAGCAGGAGGAACAAGGGCAGCAGGTGGCGGAGGTGGTGGTGGCATATCTGGCCTGATAGGAGGTCGTGCACCTTCGGACTCTCGTGCGTACTGAGAGAATCGTTGCACCTGCAATGTCTCATCAGGTATTGCACTAGTGTATGCAGCATGATAATATGAAGCTCGAGCAGACTAGAAGTGGATCTCATCCTGTGCCAATTCTAGCCTCCGATCTGCAGCCTCTGCGCTCTCTCTCTGGCGATATGTCTCTCTCTGTCTCTCTACCAGCTGTGCATCCCTGACTGCCACTGTAATCTGCAACTCTCCCAACTGTCGGGAGGCTACATGAACCCACTATCAGTACCACCATACCGCATCTTGTACCCCACCTACCAGCTAATCTGGCATATCCTCATCGACCATCTCTAGTGCATGCTGCTGTGGAGGCACCTGCTGCGGTGGAGGTACCTGTGACTGTGGAGGCACCTGTTGCTATGGGACCTCCTACTGAGGGACCTGCTCCTCTGTCCTCTACCTCCTTCGCCGACTGTGTCCTACTCCAGTGCCCCCCGCACCCAGGTTTGATCCCATCTGACATGGGGGAATAGGTATCTACTATACCCAGTGCTAGACCTGTGGTGGCACCTGTGGCTGTGCTTGCTGCTGCTGAGGTACCTGTCCCTGCCTCTGTACCTGCCCTACCATCCCTAGTGGATCTGTGAAGCATGGGAATGGATGGCTCATCAAAAATGCCTAATATGCAGGCGTCATCTCGGCATCTACTACCTCTGGTAGGTAGTCCCACTGAACTGCAACTAGGCTACGGATATCTATCATGGATCATCTTGGATCCATTCGTGGAGGCCATCCCTGCTCTATATCCTTCTACACCCTAGTATAGGCACAATACTTAGCTGAAATGTCCTGTGGTTGGCCATACTGCCGCCACACTCGTGAGATGACAAATCTCTCTATGACTGATGTCGTCCTGCCTGCCAGTGGTCGAGAGCTAAACATCCAGGGCAGCTCTCTCGAGACATCATCCTGGTCCTCTGTCTCTCTCCCGGGTTTCCATATAATAGACACCAGGTCATTGAGATGTGTCCGCCAATGCTCAATCTTACCCAGGTGGGCCTGGGTAATATGCCCTCGATATCTGCAGATGTAAGGCTCCATGGGCTCCCGAGAATCCTCAAAAATCGGCCTACATACAGGGAGATGATCCCAGGCCCAGATTTGTAACACATAAACACCTGCTACCATGGTCTTCTTCTCATGGAAGATGACCTCATGCATCTCATGAAAAAGATTGGCCAATATGCACTGACCCCAAACAAAGATCTCAGGTGCCTCAACCATCCTACGGAGCATGACACCCCATCCACACTCCAACCCATGCTGTCCCCTGTCAGGACATAGGAAGCAGCTCAAGAAAATACCCAACACGAATGCTAACTTGTGTGTGGGTCCATAAGTATGCATCAGCTCATCCCAGCTGATGGCCCTGCCTCTCGATAGTTCTCTCTCAAAAATAATGAATAGTGCCTCTGTCATTAATCGAGGCACTATATCATACACAACTTGGGCACCATGAAATGGGATCCTCTGTAAGGAAACTTGGCAATAAAGAATATAACCGTTTCCACATAACCCATAATAGATCTGAAATAAACACAGAATTAAAATCCACATGCAAGAGAATAGACAACATACCCACAAAATGTGACACAAGATATACCCTGGGAAACCCTCATTAAGGGAAAAACCCAGCCTCCAAAAGCATCCATCATCATGTATTATTCAGCAAAAATACCATTGCCATACAACCATGGAAGCCTTCATGGCCATAGCCACAACCGAGCAAACTATGTGAACAAGCATGAATCCACACATCCCATGCCATGCTTTCAACCTTCACAAATGCTCCCTTGGCTAACCTGTCAAGCCTCGTCCCACTCGACTCTTGCCTTTCTCCTCTTCACTCTCTACAAAAACTACCCTTGTGGTTGCTTATATAGTAGCAAGTCCCACAAAACCACTAAGTGGTATTACATAAACCATGTGCTAAAACCATGTGCTACCTAACCCACTGACCCCACATTTAATATTGGGCATTTAATTCTTTTTCCCAATATTAAATAATTACATAAAATATTATCACAATCTTACAATACAACTCATCAAGAATATTTCATTGGAATCTTTACACGCTGCACATCCATCTAGTTGCAACATTACATAATAAAATAAAATAATAAAATAACAATATTATGCAATGTGTGCAACACCCATTATCTCAACAATCTCCCACTTGTTGTATACATTGCATAGGGTCAATCCGTAGCCACATAAATGAATAAGGGAACAATCCCTCCCAGCACATCCACCATCATGGATCAAAATACACCAAGTGCTCCATCTTGGTACCCGCAACAAAATTAAAGTATCTAGCATCTCGAACATGAATGATCTCACCTCCTATTATGCCACTGCCACTAGACATACATAGAAGCCATCCAAAGAGAAAGCCACCCAACCTGTCACATTAGAAGATCATAAAATCCTGTACCAACTGAAATTCCAAGCACAAAAACTTGATCCAAAGGTAATCACATGTATCCGTAGTTGTCAAAATATCCATAGCTGAAATAGCACCCACAACAAAGTGCAAAACCCATCCAACTATCCATACCTCAAAGGTATAGCAAGTGAATCTCATATCACTGACATATCCAATCTGCAACCTGCAATCATAAGCCTCAAGAGCAATACCTGCCACATATATACCAAGAAGCTCCCACTGCAAAAGATAATGTCAAATCTATAACTAATCCACTCACAACATCTCAAAGAAGTGAATCCATGTAGTATCAAGGACATCCACAATACATAATCCAATATCCTGCAAGAATAACTCTCATAACAAGTCTCCAATGCTCTCCCAAGTTCACCACAACCAACAGAGGAAAGAGATAAAGGAATAACCATGTCATCTCTCACATGACATACATGAGCAAAAATTAGTGATCACAATCTCTAACCAATTTCAAATCCAATGTAAGAAAAAATTGAACATCTAGGAAGATAACCAAGACCAGAGAAACCATGCAAATCATAACCTGTATCATGTCCTTCTACACACACCTCTAGATGTAAACTGTGCAAGTATGATCTCCTCTATTAAACCCTAACAAGAAGCCTCAACAACACCCAAACCATACCATAAAACTCATCATGGATGTAAGCCTCTCACAAGAAGATCAAACTCAATAAACCCATTCCTAAACCAAGGAATAGCCATTCCTAATCCAAGGAAAATGCCCAATATAAAACCATCTCCCAAACTCAACCAGCATAACAACATATGCACATGAAGATAACCAATACTAAACCATCTCTCAAATGAACCCTCCACAACTAACTCATGTACCATAGCTCAAGATCCATATCCATGAAAGACAAGCATAAATATAATGCAACTGAGAGAAAAAAAATGGGCTATACCTCTCAAGTAGCAAACCGCCGAGTAGACCAAGAGTGGAGAATGAGAATGCTCATCAAGATACCCAAGTCTCCAACCAAGACTCATCTAAGAACAATCTCCTCTCAAGTCCATATCAAGTGACTGCTCCTCGGACTTCCTGCTGAAACCATCAACCGTCCCAACAAATACTTCTCTAATCCAAGAGAAATCAGAATCACCACCGTCTCTAAGTATCCATGAGTACCTGTAACCAATCAATCCATGCCAACTCCAAATGCAACATAGCAATATCATGAAGTATCTAGCTTATGATCAGTGTACTCAATACCAAGAAACTAAACCAAGATCAATGTCAAAGTTCCAACCATGGCCTTAGGAACATAAACATGACAACATGATCTTACCATCTCAACTAAAGAGATAACATGCTCCATATGAACATACCATAACATGTCACAACTCTAAACGCGTATCAAGAGTATACCATGACATAATAAAGAAACCATCCTCACACCAAGGATAACATACCAAATAAAAGCATAAACCACACCTTTGCCAAGAACCCTGTGAGTCCTCAAGATGCAACCATCTCCACACACCATGAAGAAAACCATCTCCACATACCAAGAAGAACCATCTCCACACACCATGAAGATAACCAAGAACTCCATGAGTCCTCAAGATCTAACCATCTCCAAACACCATGAAGATAACAAGTGCACCATGCAAATGTCAAAGACGCTTCTGCAGCAACAGGATCTAAGACAAACCTCCAACATCTGCAAACACTCAATAAATATATCAATGCCAACAAATCTCACTCAACCGTGGTACCAAGTCACCTATGGCATCATAAAATCCATCCTCTCCAAACCAAGAAGATATAAACCAAATCAGGAACTAATCCTACACTGTCACCCCATCACTGTCACAAGCTCCCACTAAACTGTGTATCCAAGCTATCCATGACATCATGATGAAAACCCATCCTCTAACTATGAGAATCAACCAAGGCATCAAACTATCAAAGAACTCAAAGTGCACATCATGAGCTCGTCAAAAAGAAACCAAATAACCATGATCCTCAACCAAGAAGATATACCACCATAACTGAATCAGAAATCCAAGCTAATAAACATCAAGGATGTACCTGTATAACCAATCATGTCATGCCAAAATCCATGACACCATGATCACATCCATGAACCGAGCATCTGGCTCTCAATATGTCCAACCTGTCAGCATAGTCAACCACAATCCTCTGCCATGACTGTACCTAGTAACAACATCTCATCCCTTCTACATGAAGATAAAATCATGTGACTTAGGGCATAGACAACCTAAATCCAAGCCACCAATCTGAATATGCATCAATAATGAAAGATCAATGGGCAAAGACAACCCATAACCAAGCTATAAATGCAACCTGTAAGTATAGACCACTTACAATACTGCACAACTTGTAGATCCAACAAGTCATCATGCATATCCAAACCAAACACTGATAACCATATCATCATGAGACCAATCTGAAATATGAACTGAGTATACAATGACATCAAAACTTAAATCTCCAATGCCATAAACTCACAATGTTACCATAGTTAAAATATATCAATAAACTATTCAGATCAATATATCACCAAATAAATCATATCAAACTTGCACCAAATCTAAACCAATGTGTAGAGCTCTCCAAGAGCTTTCTGTTGACTACTCGAAGTCCAAAATCCGACTCCGTATGCCCAAGTTATGCCCTAATCTGTGCTCAAAATAAATAACATCTGACTTTAGGGCTCTTAAAACTTGACAAAATTTTAAAATAATAGAACCAAACCTACACCATGTTGTAGTGCTCTGAATTAGCTTTCCAACGCCTATAAGAACTCTGAAATCCGATATTCTGAGAGAAAGTTATGGTCATTTTACTAAGACAGTCTTTTTACCATTTTTAGTATGATTTTTCATTTTTTATTTTTTCAGTGACGAAAATTCCGACAGGATTAAATTTGACGGCCATCATGGGCTGAAACCAAAAAACTCTTTCATTTCCTCTGAACATGGCCAAACTAGGGC
Source organism: Cupressus sempervirens (assembly GCA_028749045.1). Lineage (NCBI taxonomy): Eukaryota > Viridiplantae > Streptophyta > Pinopsida > Cupressales > Cupressaceae > Cupressus > Cupressus sempervirens. The sequence goes on along the minus strand of CM053791.1, from coordinate 84,863,148 downwards.
ATATTATATATCAAGATTTATGGAAATGTCGACCCGGATCCAATGGTGAGGTCTGTTTTTACCCAGGAGGTCATTTATACATGCTACCCCCCAAAACCCTCATTTAAATGAAACATCCGAAAAAATCTTTTTCTCCAACAATTTCACATGCCCAAATCTTTTAACATCCCATCATAACAGCTAACCCAAAGTCCTCAGATCTGCAATAAAACATTCATATATCTTGCCCTTTCTTTTATCCTCTCATGCATTCCCATGGATTCAATCTAGGGTTACAATAATAAAACCATAGCTCTGATACCACTTGTAAGGAAACTTGGCAATAAAGAATATAACCGTTTCCACATAACCCATAATAGATCTGAAATAAACACAGAATTAAAATCCACATGCAAGAGAATAGACAACATACCCACAAAATGTGACACAAGATATACCCTGGAAAACCCTCATTAAGGGAAAAACTCAGCCTCCAAAAGCATCCATCATCATGTATTATTTAGCAAAAATACCATTTCCATACAACCATGGAAGCCTTCATGGCCATAGCCACAATTGAGCAAACTATGTGAACAAGCATGAATCCACACATCCCATGCCATGCTTTCAACCTTCACAAATGCTCCCTTGGCTAACCTGTCAAGCCTTGTCCCACTCGACTCTTGCCTTTCTCCTCTTCACTCTCTACAACAACTACCCTTGTGGTTGCTTATATAGTAGCAAGTCCCACAAAACCACTAAGTGGTATTACATAAACCATGTGCTAAAACCATGTGCTACCTAACCCACTGACCCCACATTTAATATTGGGCATTTAATTCTTTTCCCCAATATTAAATAATTACATAAAATATTATCACAATGTTACAATACAACTCATCAAGAATATTTCATTGGAATCTTTACACGCTGCACATCCATCTAGGTGCAACATTACATAATAAAATAACAATATTATGCAATGTGTGCAACACCCATTATCTCAACATCCTCAAGATCCTCCATATGTCCTCTGGTGTGATGGTCATCTCACCCATCGGCAAATAAAATGTGTTCGTCTTCGAATGGAAACGCTCTACCAATGCAGTCAGTAAACCGTGATTCACCATCACGCTGGAATTTGGCATAGTGAAGACAAACCCAATTGGGCAATGTGTGCCCAATCTGCGTCATCCAAACTCTGCAATAACTCTCCATAAGGTGGATAATGAGATCTAAATGATACGTCTCCAAATACCTTCTACACGCACAACAAAAAAAAAATGACAAACAAACAATCAGTATCAAGTCGAATCGAAGCATCAAAACGAAATAAAATGCAATTTTTAAATGCAAAAATCACAAAACTGGCACAGAATTTTGTGCGAGATTGGTGAAATCTCGCGTGAAGACATACAGTTTCATGCAAAATAGTTCTCTCTTCGTGCAAAGAATCTCGACTTCATGCGAAAAAAGATCTCCTCACGCAAAGATAGATCATCTCGCCCGAGAAAAGAGGTTCTCACGTGAAACACGAATTGCCTCGCCCGAAGAATCTTCATCTTTGCGCAAAACCAAAATCGCCCCGCACAAAGATATTCTAGCTGTGTGCAAAGAAACAACACATCTTGTTTCTTCGCGCGAGAAGAGATCGGTCTCGCATGAAGAAAGAATTGAACATCCTAAAACATGCTAAAAATGTGCATAAATGAACTCGAAATGCGTAAAAATGAAAGTACGAAGATGGAAGATCGATGACTCACCGGCGGTCCGTAGTCTTCTGGCCGACTGTGTTGTCTGGAGCGCTCAAAATGATGATATCTCAAGTTCACTGCCATGTCTATATCAGAGCTCAAAATCACTACAAGACAAAAGTACAAATGAATTGAAAATGACCCTTCAAGCCATTATATAGGTGTTGACCAAATTTTTCAAATTGCTTGGATTTGCGCAAAGATCGCACCCCTGGCTAATTGGACCATTCTAGATCCATTTTTGAGATCAAATTCAAAATTTGACACACCTAAGAGCCTTAAAAATGCATTTTAAAATTTTGGGGATCGACGTGATCGAACACTTGTGCAGCCCAAATCTTTCTGATACTTTATGATTCTTGGAATCCTTTCAACTTTACATTCTCCATATTTTCAAAATTCATTTTGAAAATAGTCAACTTAAGTCAACTATGGCTAACTTTGGTCAACTTTTGCTCAAACTTGGTTTTTACGACTTCGCAATCATTTCAAATCAACCCAATCTTTAGATTATTCTGATCCCTTCTAGATTCTGCTAACATGATATATTGCTTCAAATCATATTTCTGGTGTGTCATCTTTTGATTTTGCTCCCATGGGGGCAGGATGATTACATCATTAAATACTTATTGCTCAGGGCATCTAGTTTCCATCTTATGTCCTAGTCACTTGGGGCATCTCATCACTTGGGGCTTTTTGTTCCCTTCTATCTGACATCTCTGCCATCTATCTTATCTTTTCATCAATTGATCAACCTTATAACAACTCTTCTCAAAGTTCGATGGACAGGTATTGGGACAGTCTAAATCCTAACTCCTGAGGATCAAGCCTCGTTCTGGGGATGATTTTATGACTCATGATGGGACCTTGTTATCTTTTATCAATTTCGGGTATCTAGGTGTTCTATTTGGATCCTTGAAGGTTAAGCTTCGTTCTGGAGATAATCTTCTAAATGCTATCAATTTTAGGTATCTAGGTGTTTTATCTAGATCCTTGAAGGTTAAGCTCTGTTTTGGAGATAATCTTCTAAATGCTATTACTCTCAGGTATCTAGGTGTTCTATTTGGATCCTTGAAGGTTAAGCTCTGTTCTGGAGATAATCTTCTAAATGCTTATCAATCTTAGGTATCTAGGTGTTCTATTTGGATCCTTGAAGATTAAACTCTGTTCTGGAGATAATCTTCTAAATGCTATCAATTTCAGGTATCTAGACGTCTTGTTTGGATCCTCAAAGATTACACTTCATTTTGGAGATAGTCTTTTAAATGCTATCACTATTAGGTATCTAAGTGTTCTACTTGGATCCCTTAGGATTAAGCTCTGTTCTAGAGATGGTCCTTAAAAACTTATCAATTGGTTTCCATGTCATCAACTTCGGAACCAATCTCATCTTTGCATCATGCTTTTTGATTTTCTTTGAATTAAACGTGCTGCTCGCACATTCATTCAAAGAGAGGCAAAATGTAATACCCCAAAATTGGCTCGTTGCCATTATACCAATTCTGGTCTATTCCTAATAATTTCAAAGTCCTATTCGAATAGGCAATTCTCATTCTGCTATTCACTACTTGACTTAATTGTCAGATGCAGAAAACCTAAATTTGCATTCATCATGCTTATTATTTAATTCCTATAGTATTTACTCATATTAGTCACATTAAACCTATTGATTAATATTTAATTTCATTATTAAGTATTTATACTTTAATTAAATTATAATTATATCCTAAGGCTAATGTACTATGGAATTAAATTTATTTAATTTAATAAATACGCCTATCTTAATTAATTAAATGCAATTATTTAATTAAATGGGAAAGGTATTTCTAATTAATTAAAAGAAATTATTTAATTAAATGGAGTACTTACTTCTAAATAATTAAACAAAGTTATTTAATTAAATGGGAAGACATTCCTAATTAATTAAATGAAGTTATTTAATTAAACAAAAGTGTCTCTAATTAATTAAAGATTATTTAATTAAATAGAAAAAGTAATTATGAGAGCATATTTCATTTTATTAAATTAAATATCTCAACAAAATCTCTCTTCAGTTCAAAAAGGGGAATTTCCAGTTCACTATTGATCAAAAATGAGTTAACTCCCTTTTCTACTCAAATTAAAATAGTTAACTCCTTATTTTACTCAAATTAAGTCTGTTAACTCCCTTTAATTTGGGAATCTCCCTTTATGACTGAAACTCATCTTCAATCCTGACCGTTGATCTGAATCAATCTCAACCGTTGATGGATTCCAGGAGGCTCTATTTAAGAGACCCTCATCTCTTCTTTTTAGGGGGATGAATTGATTTGCTATCGAATTGATGTTGAAATTCATGCTCATATTTACTTACATTTCTTGCATACATTCTCATTCTTAGTTTAATCTCATTTTAGTTTAATCATGCATATGCTTAATCTAGTTTGCTTCATTTGTCCTTAGATTACATTGCATCTTTCATTTTTTAGATTAATCTATATATTCATTCTTAGCTTAATTCCATTTTCAAATCCTTCGTTCTTAGAGGGTCTGGTTGCCTGCACCTCGATTCTGAGGATATTAACAGGAAAAATCCCTTTAGATAGAAGGCAACAGGTCACTTTGCAGGGAAAATTTTGGACAAACAATTCAATGTTCATTCCGTGATGAATTCACAAATAAAGATCGTGTTGAAGTGTGTGTGTTAGCATAGGCCGTATTTTCACATATATAGAACTCACTGATATAATAATCATTTCTCCTTCCAAGTCCATTACCCCAAATCTTCTTATAGAATTTTTCCATAACAAAAGACTTTATTTCATTATTATTAGCGGGATGTATTAAAATGGATATTCCATTTGCCCATCCAATTTATGTTTTGTTGCATCCATGTCTTTTTATTTTGCACAAAGTGTCATTAAAGACCATTTTAGGCCATCTATCTTCACACATTTTGGGTAAAAATTGAAGAATCTTGTGGGCACGTTAAAGAAAAGGAACAAATTATATTGATAATGAAACCAATAATGAAAGTAGAAGCTTTTCATTATGATAATTGAAATTTTGTTCTTTATTTTGATGACGTGTCAAGGGATGACCAGCAAGATTTTGTTCATCCATTTTGCTGATTAATTTATAGATCTTCTAAAATTTGGATGTGCATTCTCTTTGGTTTTGATCCCTAAAGATTTTTTGAGATTGAGGTTATTGTAGTCTTTGTTCCTTTGTACGTGGTAATATAATAGAAATTTATAGGAAAGTGTAGAATGGTCTTGGGATGGAAGACGAGCCCTCTAAATGTGTAAAAAGACATCATTTACCAATAGAAAAATTAAGAATGAAAAAAAAGACTAACTTTGATTATTTAACACTTTTAGTCTAAGAGTGAAGCCTTAGTGTGTCATTTTTAAGCAATATGGTGGTGCCTAGTTGTTGGATTTTACTTCAAATTTCTATTTATCTTTTCTATTTTTATCATTTGATTTACAAGTTTGTTATCATCATAATAGAAAATCATTTCTTTCTATGTATTTTAAGAGCAAAAGTAAAAAGAAATTTGTTGAAGTTGGTTGAGGTTATTTTCTAAAAATAATATATTTGTCTATCAATACCTTTAGAAATGATTTCATTTGTTATATAGAGTATTACAATCTATATTTCCTAGTTGGCAAGGGAAAAAATGTTAGAAGTTTTAAATAGAATTTTAGATGGAGAGGATATGTTTTCAATATTGAAAATACAATCTAGAATCTATAAAATTGAATTTGTGTATTGTGATTCCTTATATTTTATATATTTAATTTTTTCTTTATCTTACAGTAGTTATAGGTCACAATAGTATTAAAAGTATTTTGGAAATATTGTAAAATAATAGATTTCAATTCTTTTAGGTCAAGCTTATGGAAAGATAAGTTTTATTGGTATAGAAATGATTAAGGATAACAATCTTTGAATATTTTCTAAATAAATTGTGTATATTAAGGTTCATTTAAATACTTAACTAAAGTATTTCTAGAGTGAATCTTCTTTGCAATGCATAATAGTTTGTGAATTTTTAATGAATCCACATTGAATATCTTTAAAAACCAATGCATATCAATATCACATGAAGATATGTACTAAACTATCTCATGACAAGAATAAAATAGGTGAAAGTCACACTTTGAATTTGAATTTTCTTGAGTTTGGGGGCTATTTATGTCAACATGTGATTTATCTTACCATAGAGATCCACCAACAAGAAAATTATGATATTGTTACGGGGATTGAATAGCTCATCATATGTGATGTAATAATCTATTTCATTATTTTTGAAAATAATTAAATAGATAAGATGTGGTGTAAATGATTTAGAATCATGTTCATAGTTGCACATGATTGCAACATCTTTGGATAAGTAGCTTTATTTATTAATGCATTCTCTAAAAATGGACCCAACTAAGCAATAATCAATATGAGTATGAAAATTTCACCATGATATTTTTCCTTTATGCTAACTAGAGTATGTGAATTCTATCACGAATATGTATCTTAAAGTAAATGAGCTCTCGTAGGAATGCATGTAGTAGTTTATGTCATGTACGTAAGGATAAGAAAAATTGTGAAAAATACTTTTGACATCCATGAGATGGGGACATAGTTAGGTTTTAGAGAGATTTTGTCTACATGAGCACCTCCATATTTCATTGTGTATTCACCCCTTAGTATGTGAACTTCATAGGAACTTGCAAAATAATAAATATATGTAATAATTAAATAGTGTCATGTAAGTGGGGATAATCAAAATTGTAAATATTACTTCAACAAACATGAGAATAAACCACTAAATAGGGTTGTAGAGATTCTATGAGCATTGACAACTATGATTGTATAACTCTTCCCAATGGTAGTCATACATGATGAAATGGCATATTAATGCTACAATATCATGCGGTGAATCCCTCTACACATGGTGAATAAGTTGTTTATGTAAGCACCTATGACCATTTACAATGTCAACATAATTTTTCTAGAAATTTAACATATGCCCCTTCAATTGGTTAGATGAAAGAAAATAGAGGGGGGAAAAAGTGTATGAAATATGGATAATTTGAGGATGTAAACATAAGAATCATATAATCTAATGAGTACCATAAATATTTTGTATGATAAAAAGAGAAAATATCTGAAGTAATTGGCATGGTAAACCATATGGGCTATACATAACCATAAAATTATAGATAAATAAAAAATATGATGTATGCAATGCCTACCTATTCCTTGACCCATGATGTTTTATTTAGAATTATACTCTATGAATTTTGAGATACTAGTTGACTTTAATTCAAGCTTACATGATGCATGTCTATTATCATGCATATTTTATCATGAAGTGCTCTATTAAATATATAAACGCACTATTAAGGACAACTATTAATAATTAAGAATATTAGTCATATGGATCAAATACTGTCCATATGAGATAGTTCACTCTCACATTTTTGTACATCCTATTTTTGGTTGATATCACATATTTCAATAAAATATAATAACTATGCTTTTAAAGGCCCCATTTGAAGGAATTAATTGAAGATAGTTAGATAAAAATATCTCAAAGCAAAATATCTTAGATCAAATTCTCTTTGATAGAACCTCTCTACTCTTAAATCATACTTGTAACAATGTATCCTTCACACCTATCAAAATGTTCATAAAAAGTCACTTTTATGTTAGGTTTTGGAGGATCAAAATAATTTGTTTGGAAGTTTTATTTTGTAATTATTTAGTCCTTATTATTATCTTTCTAAAAATTATAATATTGAATATTTTTCATTTTATTATTATTTTTAATTTCTTATGAATGCAGGTTTTTAATTGAGCATATATGTCTTTATTTCATTTGTATGTGTAAATTATTGAAAAGAAATAGATTTTTTTTTGTTAAAAATATATATTATGTCTATGTCTTCATATCTTAATTTCAACGCAAAAAAAAGTTATTTCAAATTTATTATATAATAAACTTATGTCTAGATTGTAATTACGAGATAGCCTATAATAGACTCATGATAGTCCCAAGATACTCATGACACTTGCAATATACTTTTTGGGTAGCAAAAATCCACCAAACTTTTTGAAAGTCTATTAAGAGTGTCATAGATCTCTTATAACTAATATAAGTCTAATCCAAGCTCCAAATATCTCTAAGGACTATCATAGGTCTATAAAGATTTTCATAAAATTTCTTAAGACTGTCCTAACAAACCTCATAGTGATATGAACAAGATTCTTATGATAGTCATAGATGTGAGGTGGATAAAGTAAAACATTACATGTAGAAGAGAATCTAATTATTTACCATTATGAGAAAATAAATTTAAGAAGAGACTTTACCAATTTAGTATAGGTAGATGAAGACCAAAAATTATAACTTGGACACTATTAAGATAATTAACATCATAATAAATTGCCCACCTCGAAGTGTTAGCATTGTGGGTTATGTGCTACACTTGTTGTAGATTTCAAAAGATCACTCCTATTTATTTTTTCATTAAATAAAGATATAGAATTTAGTAATATTCACTTTTTTGGAAAATTAATTTGATTTGATAAAACCTAAGATGAGCATTTGTGTTTAGTCCTTTTATCAACCTATTTAAACAAGGCATTCATAGATGTCATAGTTTGATATAATTGGCATGTGAAAGTTTGGAACATTTTTGGTGATAGGGAGATCTTAAGATATTTTTTTGATGTAATATGTCTCACAACAATTAGAATTGTTAAGAATTAAGAAAGAACTTCTAATAGTAGTATCCCACTGACCTAGATGTTTTTATTGTTAGTAAATAACTTTTATTAAGATATAGAATGAAATATCATTTCCTACACCATTTTAATGACCAAAACTGAAGAATGTTTTAATGTCACATTCACAATGATAAGACAAAAATAAAATAAAATATTGGGTTGAACCCACAAAAGTGGTTTCCTAATTTTTTTCCATGAAGGAAAATCAATATTAGGAAAAAAATCTCATTTTACACCACTTCATGCAAAGTGTGGTTTTCATACAAAGCCCAGTAGAGGGTTTGCACAAATCTGCTAGTGTGGGGTGTTCATGTGAACATCCCCTAGTTTATACAAAAACCCTTGTGTGGGGTGTTCACACGAAGCAAGGAGGAAGTGTTCGAGTGAACACCCTAGGTTAGATTTTTTAAATAATTTTTTTAGCAATGGGGCTCATTTTCACCATTGTACTTTGGTGAATTTGTGGAGCCCAAGTCTTAGAGAGAACTTGGTGGCATATAACACTTGCATCAACATCTCGTATGTAGTTTCAACCTCTTTCGATTATCTCACATACCGAGCATGCAATATTCTTCATTTCTTTGTGTTTTTTCTAAAATTGTAATTATCTTTTTTTAATATATCTTAATTAGTTAGGCAAGAGCATACAACATAGTGGTAACTTGTTAACCTCTCATTAACATTAACACAAATAATAATTAGTTCCTATATATATTTTTAAATTTTTTCATACATCTTAATTCTTTTTATGTTTTCAATAGTTTTATTGAATTTTGTTAGATAATTTTGCACATTAATTGTTAGAATTTTTTTTATAAACTTTTAGAAAACCCTAGTTAGAAAGTCAAGGTAAAAATTTCTTAGAAAAGTCTAGTTAGAAAGCCAAAAGTATGAAACCCAAGTTAAAACACTTAAAAATATTTTTAAAATGTTCATTTTTATATTTTTCAGTTAGATATATTTAAAAGTTGTAATTTATAAAGTTGTAGGAAATCTGCTATGTACATGTACTTATAGTTAGATATTTAATTGATTAAAGTTGTTTTTTATATATTATAATGTTATGTACATATATTTTAAAGATTTTTCATTAGATATGTTTAAAAATATGTAGAGTTAAAGTAATTGTGCTTCTATATTTTGATTGTGTGAGTCTTTTTTGAGCCAACATTTTGAGTCATAGTTTGTGAACAATCATCAGGGTAGTAGAGCAATAAGGAGTTGGGAAGTATGTAGGTTGCAGATATGAATGAGACTAAAGAAGACAAAGAGAAGGTGGGTGATTTATCATTCATTCTACACATCACTGTTAGTCTCAAGAAATACCTCATCATTCCTTAGCTTAGTAACAACATCATCATCTGAATTATAATGAACTATTCTCTCTTGTATTCTAAATTTCTCATGAATTCTCACCTCTACACTTTCCATAATAGTTTTAGTTCTCTAATTATAACATCTATAAGCTTTTCTTTTCAACGAATAACCAAGAAACATACCTCCATCACTTCTAGTATCAAACTTACCAATGTCATCATCTCTCTTTATGTAGCACTTACTTCCAAATATTCTGAAATACTTAACTGTAAGTGAGTGACCAAACCATAGTTCATAAGGTATCTTGTTTGTGTCCTTCATGACTTTTACTCTATTCATAGTGTAGACTACTATAGTCACATATTCTCTCTAAAATGTCTTGGATATGTCATTCTCTACTAACATAGCTCTTGCAGCTTCTGTGATAGATTTATTCCTTCTCTCTGTAACTCCATTCTGTTCAAGGGTTCTAAGAGCTAATAGCTATCTTTTAATTTCATTTTCTTCACAAAACATGTTAAACTCATTCAAAGTAAAATCTCCTCCTATATCTAATCTTAAAAATTTAATCTTTATACTAGATTCATCCTTAACTCTATTCTTGAATATCTTAAACTTGTTAAATGCCTCAGATTTCTTTTTAAGAAATTCAACCCACATAATTCTAGAAAAATCATCAACTAGTATCATAAAATACCTCTCACCATAGAATCATTTAGTCTTTGTAGGATCACTAAGATCTGTGTGTACAATCTTCAACTTTTTTGGAGTGGTAAACTTCTTGCTAGGAAAAGAAGTTCTATTATGCTTTGCCAAAACATATTCCTTGCAAATTGTGTTAATAGGATTTACAATCTTTGGCAAATCTCTAACAACAAACAAACACTCTACTAGTCCTCACAATACTATCAAAGTTTATATGACAAAATCTCTTATGCCATTACCAACTGTCATCTACCTTTGCAGCCAAACATATCATTTCAATAGGATTCAAATGAAATACATTACCTCTAGATCTGCTTCTTGTTCCAATTACCTTTCCATCCTTACCTTTGATCATGCTTGTCTTTAATGTGAAATGCAACTCATACCCTTTGTCTCCTAGTTGTCAAACACTCAAAATATTGTGCTTTAAAAAATCAACAAAGTATACCTAGTCAATATTAGAATTACCATCAAGAGTTATAGATCCAATAACTTTTACTTGGCATGCTGCATTGTTTCCAAATTTGACAATTCTTCCATCCTGACTTTTGAAGTCAACAAACTTGTCCATATCACTAGTCATATGATGTGAACAACCACTATCAATTATCCAATTTGATTTCTTCTCAACCTATGATACAAAAGCTACCTTCTCTAGAATTTCTTATTTAATTGCCACAAATCCAATTTCATCATCTCTAGCACTTAATTCTTGTTCATCAGAATCATTATCTTGATTTGCATACAGACATTCTCTATCTTTTCTAGGTTTATGATTTCCCTTATACTTTTTCTCCATTTTAGGACACTTAGATGCATAATGACCATATTCATCACAAGTCCAACATTTAAAGATTTTCTTACCTCCTTTCTCTCTTCTTACCACAAGGGCTATCTTCCTTAGATCTATTGCTACTAGAAAAATCTCCTCTAGGACTCATGATTCTTGACAAGTTAGGTCAAATATTCAAGGAAATAAAAGCTATCTCTATTTTGGTCAATTCTCTAGACTATCTAAGTTCATTCTCAACTACTTCAAGTCTTCCAAGCAATGTATCCTTTATGAAATCTTTGGTACACGATATCAACAACTGTATCATTTGAACTGCTGACTTAATTGGTCATGTTAGAATTTTCAATATCTTCTATATAACCTCATCATATTCTTTGGTTCCTCCTTGAGCTTTAATACATGTAGTAATTTCTGATATCTTGCATATATATGTTCATATAGATTCATCTTCCATCATTTTAGCATCTTGAAATGTACAAATCCAACTTTGTAGCCTCAACTTCTTAGAATGTTCATCACCTTCAAATCTATTTTCTAAATCTTTCCAAATAAAATGTGAAGTAGCAAGTAATTTTACCTAATTGTAGACAATCTTAGGAAGTGTAGTCAATAGTGCTTCCCTAGCTCTCATGTCACACATGGAAAGATCTCTTTCTACTTTGGTGTGCAGATTTCTAAATCCTTTTCTTCAATGATTGTCTTTGTTGATTTTGCTAAGATCCAATATCCTAGACCCATACACAACAAATGTGTCTCCATATTTTCTTTCTAGCTGTCATAATTTGTTCCATCAAACTTCAGACTATCTTTTTTGAACATGTTTTCCATGGATCTCCCAAAGCTATTAAACTTTTTCTTCAAGGACCTAATGCTCTGATACCAATTGTTAGAAACAATAGTCTACCAAGATAACTGTTGGGGGGGGGGGCAGGGTTGAATCAATTATCGAACAATTAATACACTTATCTTTATTAAACAAACTTAACAATTCAAGAAAAGTAAGCATAAACCATACAAAGATGCATGTAGATAATTACACCAGATATATTAACTAGGAAAATCGTTGATTAGAGGGAAAACCCTAGTGGAAATGATGCCTACAAGATGATATACTAATATAAATATTCCTTGTTAGAGGATGGACCCTATTAGAAGTCTATTATAACATTTAGTACAATGAATCCCTGTTAGGAGACTTTGAATGCCAACCCTATTAGGAGTTGTGATATAATGTATGCAAGAAGAGCCCACTACCTAAACATGAAATTTCAACTACAAGAAGAGTTCACTGCTCAAGCAAGTACTTTACTATTATCTTCTTCTTTTCTTTGCTCTTTCCTCATTCCTGTCAACTAGATCAATAACTGTCAGACCTTGTAAACTAAGTCACAAACCTCATATCACTCAGAAAAACCTTAGCAATGAAGTTTCCTTCACTTCTGTACTGCTCTACTCAACTTGCATTCTGCACTCTTTGCTTATTTCTAAACATTCACAATTCACATTCATCCATAACATCACATCCATGATATAAGAAAATATCCTCCCTTTATACCAAGTCCATAAAACAATTCCCTAATTTGGTTGTTAGACATTCTCAATTAATTATTATAGGACCACATTAAGAACACGTTACACTTAGCGATAACCTTAACCTTTCACTTTGTAACTTGAATAACTTTTTGTACATGTAATATTATGATGAGCGAGATTAGCCACATTGTCACCAAAATGTCTTCTTCAATTCTTCAACCTTGATCCTCAAGATATCAGCTCTACTAAGAGTTATAACAAGTTTACTAGAACATACTTCTATAAACTCTATCTCAAAACAAATATCACCAAAACTTACATAACTTCTTCTAGGCTTGTCCTTTCTTCTTTTGACATTAACTGCATATACCAAATACTCAAAAGTATCTCCTATAACCTCGGTTGGTTATCATGCTCAACTAGCCATACATACTAACTTGATATTTCTGATGTTTTTCTATCAGATACCATAGAAGAAATCAAACATGCTATGTCGACATCAATGATAAATTCATTTATGAATGTAACATATCATTAGCATTCATGCTTACAACCAATCTTTCAACAATCTCCCAATTTTCCAACATAACTTCCATTTTCAAAACACTAAGGCCTTTGGAAATCAAGAAATAGCCCCTATATACTATGTAAATAATTATTTTGGAGTTTGTAGAAGTCAAGTAACTACTTTTACAAGTGAGCCCCAGGCAAGCAAGAAAGGCTTGGCAATGTGAAATGGAGGCTTGTAATGGATTTTTTTTGAAGATAGAGGATCAGAATGTACCAATATTTTTTATGAAATGAAGGAGTAAGATACTAAGGGTCCATAACCCAAAGGATGAGGTTGGATGTGGAGTCTGGAGTGGAAGTTTCATTGTCATTGCCTTTGAAACCCTTAAAACAAGGGTTTTCTAGAGTCATACTTTATAGTCACCATAGAGATCTAAGACCTAGAAAATATTCATTCCTAGTTAATTAGGAATAAAATTCCTTAAGACATGAAGTGGCCTTGTTAATATTTTTATGTGTTATAGCTAGTTCCTTTTTTTAGGAGGGCTAATAGGGGCTCTTAGGGCTATAAGGGTAAACATGGCAATTTAGAGTTGTGGGTATGGTAGGCTTACCAAAATGATGTAGAATGACATGAAATATGGTAAGAACCATGAAAATATGGTTTAAAATTGATTTTGGCCCTTTAGATGGGTAAGTGAACAAAGTTGTAGTGCCAAAAGGGGGGTATAAGTGGACACCTTTTTCTTGAAATCTACAAATTTTGAACTTCAACAAGAATTTTAAGATAGTTACGTTCAAAATTTTTAGATATGACAAAAACAAAAGTTGTAGTACTTTGAATCTAGTTTCTAAACTACTCATTTTTTTTCAAAATAGTTTAGTTTTAGGTCCTCAAAATAGGGGGCCACAAAAAGTGGTACTATTTATTCCAAAAAAAACATAACACAACACAAAGTGTGGCCCCACTAAAATTTTAACTTTTTTTTTGAAATTCTTTAAATTGCTTTGATCAAAAGTTACTTAACACTATGTAGTTTATCCCAAATTTTTCGGGTAATTTTATAATGTGTTTTTTTTTTAATGAATTTTTTAACTAGACACATCCCAAAAATGTGAAATATCTGTGTGCTCCCCCTAGAAATAATTGGAAACTAATCTAAAATCAAAACTTTTTTTTTTCAAAGTGTTTAGAATGGAGTTTAGTTTCTAAAAAATTAAGTTATTACAAAATTTGATTAACGAGCTAAAATCTATAGCCCAATTAGTACGTGGTGGTTTTTGACAAAAAATGAACATACATTCAAAAGAAATTATAGATGAAAGGCTTGAAATAGTTCAAATTAAAAATAAATTATATGGTTAGACAGCTAATACAGAGATCTATAATTCTATGTAACCTAATCTTATCGATACCCAACCATGAGAAATCTTGAAGGAGAGCACAGAAGAAAAAACAATCATTGTTTGTATGTTTCTGGAAAACATGTCTCGGGCCTGTTCATCAAATCCAAACCTTTGGGTTGGATCTCCGAGGCAAAACCAAGCCTTAGGCTAGGGTTTAATTAAGGTTTAAATAGTGTGTGTGCCCTATAGTGTGTACGCCCTATAGCGTGCACACGCTATTTAAACCTTAGTTCTAAATAACGCGTGCGTGCTATAGTGTGCATGCACTATTAAGATCTAAGTTGCAAAAGAGAACTACATGGGGGGGGATAGGGGAATGGCTATGTGTGTGCATGAAAGAGATAGAGAGAAAGTAGGAGATAGGAGAGGAGAGAGAGTACAGGATGGGAGAGAGAAAGTGAGAAAGAGTAGGGGTGGCAAAGAGAGTATAGGATTAGAGAGAGAGCGTAGGGGTGGAAAAGAGAGAGTGCAGGATGAGGGAAAGAGATTTAAAGTAGGGGATGGGAGAGAGAGGAAGTGTGAGAGAGATTACAGGTTGGGAGAGAGAGATTAAGAGTAGGGGATAGGGGAGAGAGAGAGTAGGCAATGGGAGATGGAGTGGGAGAGGAAGAACTTGAGAGAGAGTATGGAATGGGAGAGGGGGAAGAAAAAGTAGCTCAAGAGAGAGTAGGGGATGGAAGAGAGAGTAGGTGATGGGAGAGGGAGTGGGAGAGGAGGAGAGAGGGGGGAATAGAAATGTGTGTAAGAGAGAGAGAGAGAGAGAGAGAGAGAGAGAGAGAGAGAGAGAGAGAGAGAGAGAGAGAGAGTAGGTGGTGGGAGAGGGAGTGGGAGGGAGAGAGAGGTAGAATGGAAGCATTTAAGAGAGATAGAGTAGGGGATGGGAGAGAGTAGGCAATGTGACAAGGACTGCGAGAGAGAGAGAGAGGGGGGGAAATGGGAATGTGTATTTATTTATAAGAGAGATAGAGTGAAGAGTGGGGGGATAAGAGTGTGTGTATCGATGAAAGTGAGAGAGTAGGGGATGGGAGAGAGTGTGAAAGTGTGAAAGTAGGGGGTGGCAGAGAGAGTACAACGATGGGGGAGAGAAAGTAGGTAGTGGGAGAGGAAAAGAGAGAGGGGGGATGGGAGTGTGTGTGTAAGAGAGACAGAGCAAGGGATGGGAGAGAGTCTGAGAGTGTGAGAGTAGGGGGTGGCAGAGAGAGAGAGTAAAAAAATGGGGGAGAGAAAGTAGGCGGTGGGAGAGGGAAAGATAGAGGGGTGATGGGGGTGTATGTGTAAGAGAGATAGAGTAGGGGATGGGAGAGAGTAAGAGTGTGAGAGAGTAGGGGATAGGGGAGGAGAGAGAGAGTAGGGGATGGGGAAGAGTGTGAGAGAGTAGGGGATGGGAGACGAGAGAGAGAGAGAGCAAGGGATGGGGGAGAGAGAGTGGGAGAGGTAGAGAGAGCTTGTACAAGATGGGAGAGAGAGATTAAAGAGGGAGAGAGAGAACTTGAGAGAGAGAGATAGTAGGTAGTATTAGTGTGAGTGTGAGAGAGAGTAGGGGGTGGTAGAGAGAGTACGACAATGGGGGAGAGAAAGTAGGTGGCAGGAGAGGGAGAGAGAGGGGGAATGGAAATGTGTGTAAGAGAGAAAAAGTAGGGGATGGGAGAGAAGAGAGAGAGTAGGGGATGGGGGAGAGAAATCAGGTGGTAGGAGAGGGAGAGGGAGAGAGATAGGGGTGATAAGAGTGTGTGTGAGAGATCTAAAGAGCCAGGGATGGGAGAGGAGAGGGGGTGAGAGAGGTAGAGAGAGTAGATGGTGGGATAGGGAGAGTGAGAGAGAGTAAAGGATGGGGGAGAGTAGGAAGAGAGCGAGGGATGGGATGGGAGAGAGAGTAGGGAGGATGGGGCGTGATGTGTTTTGAAAGGAAGTGTGAGATAGAGTACAGGTTGGGAGAGAGAGATTAAAAGTAGGGGATGGGGGAGAGAGAGTAGGCGATAGGAGATGGAGTGGGATAGGAAGAACTTGAGAGAGAGGAGGATGGGAGTGCATGTGTGTGAAAGAGAGAGAGTATGGAATGGGAGAGGGGGAAGACAAAGTAGCTCAAGAGAGAGTAGGGGATGGTAGAGAGAGTATGCGATGGGAGAGGGAGTGGGAGAGGGCGAGAGAGGGGGGAATAGAAATGTGTGTGTGTGTGTGTGTGTGTGTGTGTGAGAGAGAGAGAGTGAGAGAGAGAGAGAGAGAGAGAGAGAGAGAGAGAGAGAGAGAGAGAGAGAGAGAGGGGGGGGGGATAGGAGAGAGTGAAAATTTAAGAGAGACTAGAGGGTAGCAGAGAGAGAGAGAGTGGAGAGGGAGAGAGTGAGAGTGAGAGAGAGAGTAGGTAGTGGGAGAGGGAGAGTAGGTGAGAGAAAATGTAGCAGATGGAAGAGGAGAAAGGGGCAATGGGTGTGTGTTTGAAAGAGAGAGTCAAGAATGAGAGAGGGGAGAGAGAGATAGAGAGAGTAGGCAATAGTAGATGGATGGGAGAGAGAGGGAGAGAGTGAGAGTGAGAGAGAGAGATAGTAGGTGGTGGGAGAGGGAGTGGGAGGGAGAGAGAGGTGGAATGGAAGCATTTAAGAGAGATAGAGTAGGGGATGGGAGAGAGTAGGCAGTGGGACAAGGATTGCGAGAGAGAGAGGGGGGGGATGGGAATGTGTATTTATTTATAAGAGAGATAGAGTAAAGGATGGGAGAGAGTGTGAGAGTTTGAGAGAAAGTAGTAGGGGATGGGAGAGAGAGTGAGAGTAAGGGATGGGAGAGAGAGAGAGAGAGAGAGAGAGAGAGAGAGAGAGAGTAGAGAGGAAGAAAGAGAACTTGAGAGAGATAGATAGTAGGCGGTAGGAGAGGGAGTGGGAGAGGGAGAGGGAGAGGGAGAGAAATAGAGGGGATTAGGGGATGGGAGAGAAGAAGAAGAGTGGGGGGATAAGAATGTGTGTATCTATGAAAGTGAGAGAGTAGGGGATGGGAGAGAGTGTGAAAGTGTGAAAGTAGGGGGTAGTATAGAGAGAGTACAATGATGGGGGAGAGAAAGTAGGTGGTGGGAGAGGAAAAGAGAGAGGGGGAATGGGAGTGTGTGTGTAAGAGAGACAGAGCAGGGGATGGGAGAGAGTGTGAGAGTGTGAGAGTAGGGGGTGGTAGAGAGAGAGAGTACGACGATGGGGGAGAGAAAGTAGGTGGTGGGAGAGGAAAAGAGAGAGGGTGGATGGGAGTGTGTGTGTAAGAGAGACAGAGTAGGGGATGAGAGAGACTGTGAGAGTGTGAGAGTAGGGGGTGGCAAAGAGAGAGAGTAGGACGATGGGGGAGAGAAAGTAGGTGGTGGGAGAGGGAAAGAGAGAGGGGGGATGGGGATGTACATGTAAGAGAGATAGAGTAGGGGATGGGAGAGAGTGAGAGTGTGAGAGAGTAGGGGATGGGAGAGGAGAGAGAGAGTAGGGGATGGGGGAGAGTGTGAGAGTGTGAGAGAGTAGGGGATGGGAGACGAGAGAGAGAGCAGGGGATGGGGGAGAGAAAGTAGGTGGTGGGAGAGAGAGTGGGAGAGGTAGAGAGAGCTTGTACAAGATGGGAGAGAGAGAGATCAGAGAGGGAGAGAGAGACCTTGAGAGCAAGAGATAGTAGGTAGTAGTAGTGTGAGTGTGAGAGAGAGTAGGCGGTGGTAGAGAGAGTATGACGATGGGGGACAGAAAAGGTTAGTGCAATCCATTTTAAATATTGTTTGTTGATATATAGATACAAATTTGATTATAATTTGATATGTTATGTAATATATAGTGAATTCATTGAAAATTGTATGTTTGAATGAAATGTTATTTTGAAATGGTTAGAAATTTGACAAGTCATTTGATATATATTGTGTATTCGTTCAAATAATTATAATTTTTATATGTAATTGAATAATTTGTAATTTACACATTTTAAGTAATTCGGATGTTTGAATAATTTGACATGTAGAAATCATCATCATGCCAAGGAAGAAACCAAAGATTCAAACAAATGCAGATAGGGAGAGAAATTTGACAATTAAAAGAGATAAAATGAAATTACTATGTGAACAAAGAAAATTGCAAAGCAATGATGAAGAATCGACTTTCAAAGAGGATCAAGAACCACTAGTACAAATAAACAAGGAGGAAGAATTAGAAAGACAAAGAGAATGAATGAGATTGTTACGCTCAAGAAGACAATTGAATTGTGAAGCTACACCATCCTCCAATGTTGGAGTCATATCATCCACTACACCATCTTCGAATGTTGGAGTCATATCATCTTCTACACCATCTTTCAATGTTGAAGTCATATCATCCTCTCATGTTGAAGAGACACTGATTTATAGATCCGATGATATACACACTCCATCATGTCATGTTGAAAGCACAACATCAACACATCAAGTAGGTGATATTCCATCTTTTACATCTTATTGTCAAGGCACATCATCTTCGATTCAAGGTACGCAATACACTCAACCTTATATTGATGTTCCAAATGTTGAGAGAATTGAAGAGATTAGAACACCTTCTAGAATTCATTTTAGAAAACCAAAATATTTGATTGATATTGATACTAACATTTTGAAATCAATGCCTGACAAGATTAGCAAGCGTACTTGTCAAAAAAAATTTAATCATATGTGGAGATTATTTTTTGAAGAATTAAATATTACAGGTCAATGCCAATTATTTGTTGAAATGATGAGGAATTTAAAATTTAGGCCTATCATGAAGATTCTTGGGCTAAGAATGATGGATGATTCAAATGAAAGAAATATTGTAAAGAATCTAATGAGTGCTTATGACAAAGTGGGTTCTAAATAACGCACCAAAGATAGTAATATCACAAGATGAGTACTCACATCGACAATAGTAAGTAGCCAAATGAAGAGAGCTCGACTCATGAGAAAGACAAGAAAAACATTAAAAATTGGTAGAGGTACCTTAATGAGAGCCATGCTAAGGTGTGAGAGATTAGAAGATCCAACAAAAAATGAGTTATGGACATTTAGCGGTAGACTATCATGAAAGGATAAAGAAATTAGTGAAGCCTTGAAAACATTGATAGAAGATTTTTGGAAAAACAACACATGTGTTTCTCCTAATCAAAGAGATGTTGTAAGGAGGATTGGTAGCCGAAATCATGAGCCACATGCAAAACATTTTTGGACTCAACTCAGACATAATTTTTTGCAAAATTTATTGGTATATATCCTCAAATTTGAATAAGTCAAAGATTTTTTGAGATGGGTAAACCTTTTTATGTGAAAATAAATCACACATGCACAACTTGTTGTTTTAGGATACATATTGAATTTTCTAACCATTTTGATGTTTTTAGGCACATATGCATAGTTTTACATTCTCAGTTTGTTTTGCAGGATTGTGACATAAAAGAGCCACTAAGATCTTCAAGGGAATTCATATCCAACATTTTATGTGAAATAGAGGATGGCCACCAATTTTACAAGACATCATGCTTAGATGGTACGTGCTTATTTTGTGGTTCTTTGCAACTTTTATCAACTTGTCAACATATGGATAGTACACATGCAATTGAAAATGAAATAGTAGATTATGGAAAATTCAAGATAGTGACATATGCTGTAAAAGATGGGAAACATGGTAAAAGATGTGATCTAGTTATTGAGAAGATTCCAGTGTATGAGTTCATGAAGATTTTTCGTGAAAAGATTATTTATGAATATGCAAGGCATACCCATAGAGCTCGATGGTTGGATTTGCAATTCAAGTTGTGCAAGGATACATTTCCATTGGATACCATTGTTTCAATTGTAGATTTTGCAGAGAACTACACACTACAACCACAAAATGAGGTGCAAGCAAAGTATTATACATCTCAACAGGTTTCCATATTTGTTCACATAACATTCATGCATTCACCTACAAGTACAGAGGATGACAGGAAGATTTTGAGCGAGTACCATTTTTACATCAGCGATGATCGATCACATTCTACAGAGTTTGTACATGGTTATTTTCAACTATTTTATGGAGATTTGGCTAATAGGGTCATATCATATTGTCAACACATTATTTGGTCAGACAATTGTGCATCTCAATTCAAGAATGCATTGATGTTCTATTGGTTTAGCAAGATGCACAGGTTGTGTAGAATTCAATATATGTGGAATTTGATAGAGGTTGGTCATGGTAAGGGAGAGAACGATGGTGCAGGCGCATGCATTAAAAGAGCCTTGGCTTGTGAAGAACTAAAGTACAAAGATGGAACAATATTGATAGATGCAAAATCCATCATCCAATGGTGTAACACTACAATGGGTCTAGGTAAGGAAGGTGAGTCTATAGTTCGTAGATTTTTTTGGTTGATAGATAATACTAACATTGCACCATATTAGGATTGTTGCACACTAACAGGATCTAGTGAGTTACACTCTTTTAGAAGCTCTGATGCAGGTTCATGGGGTATCCACACACAAAAAATGGCATGCTATTGTCCATCATGTGTAGAGAAAAATTGGGATGACTGTGAGTCAACTGAATGGGTGGACAAATGGGATATATGAGTTTTGGACCCAATTGACACCTATCGTCCCCCACAAGCACTAAAAATGGTAGAGATGGATTCATCTATTGACTTTGACTGCTTGTCAGATCTAGTGCAACCTGGTAATATCTATATATATATATATATATATATATATATATATATATATATATATATATATATATATATATATATATATATATATATATATATATATATCTTTGTAATTTCAATATGTAACTTTATAACTTTTACCCAAGTATTTTTTGAATTAATGACTGCATTTTGTACATTTGTCACTGCAGGCCATGTTTTTGTTGTTATTGCACCTGAAGACAATGAAGAAGGGACAGATTATTATTTGTGTCATTGTGTTGAAGCCAACCAAAAATTGGATCACTCGGTTATAGATGGTGAAGGTTTAGAGTACCATGTCGATGTGGTGGTTGTAACAGGCACATGGCTTAGACAATACCCTATGAAGAATCCTAACTTGTAGTTATTAGAGGATTGGCAAACAGAGAGGAATATTCTTCATTATTCAAACCTTGTTGTCGCATCAAATGTCCACTTGATAAAATATGGTGGAAAACCACATAATAAGATTCTTTGGAAAGTTCACGAGTCAGACCATGAGGCAATACTTGAGACATTAAAATGTCAAGTAGATCCAGTTGGCTCATTAGATTGAATTGGGAGAGAGAGAAAAAGTGATCAATTGGATCCAAATACAATGTTACAACCTCTTCCCCAAGACTATCACATGACTAAGGTGGACCGTATTGTTATGATGTGTAAGTGATGAGATTTTGTTTTGTTTTGTTTAGAATCTAGATACATTATTTGAATTTATATTAGATTATTTAATAGGACCCATTTTTAAAATCTTATCTTAGATTTTTTACTGTGCTAATTCTTCATTTGTAGGTCACCAAATAAGAGGGCTAACAAAGTTGATGCACAAGTGATAAAGGGTGAGATGCCAAAATCATCTGCGAAATGGTCTTATCAATTCACATCCTCAATAGTTATTAGTGTTCTTTGTTCAAGTACCATTGTAAGCTAATCATCTTATGCCTGGAATTGTAGACTAAGATTCTCAAAAGAAGACTAAACCATATCATTTGTCTACTCCCTCTTTATATAAGAGTTTGTCAAACAATGAGAATGAAACATTGATTATTACTCCCCCCTCAATATAAAATTCTCATTGATTGAATTTTGTAAAGTTTTAAGTCACTATAAACCTCTATATCATTGTATTCTTCTTATCATCAAATTACACAACAATTAGAATATGAACGATGACTTCTTCACATGAACCTGACAATTATAAATGCTACACCTTAATAAATGTTTGGGCTTGGTCTTTACCATTCGAGCTTATAATACAATACATTGGCTTCATTTGTATTTGGAAGTATTTATTATGTTTGTTCCAAAAGTCATTCTTCATTTGCCAATATGAAAATGCGACTATCGTGAAAGGCATAGTCTTATAATTTGTAATTTGTATAATCATATTCCACATGTTTGGTTTTATATTCAATCAATCAACATATATTCCTTTTAATTCTTCCACATTTGGCATATCCATCTAACAATGAACTTATGATACTCCCATAAAGAAGTGCATGATTGCATGGTTTTATGGTGGATGTCCCTCTCTTTTTTAAATTCCAATTTTATTCATCTACATGAGTAAGGGAGAACAATTCCATTTCTTTCAATTGTATTTAACGGTCCTTAAAGTTTTTTCAAACAATGTGATTAAATAAATATTATTCAACATTTACCTCTATCATCAAGGTTGATTCATTCCTCCAAAATTGAAAGCCAAACTTAACATAGAAAAGTAAAGCAAGCCTCAACTATATTCTCATTAAACACTATGAATTCAAATATCTTTGAAATTTTATGTTCTTGAGGTGGCTAGGAGATATGTTCTATGTTGCTAGTTATGTGTTGTGATGTTCTCTATTAGGTTCAATGTAGAACATTGATAGAATGTATAAGGGAGTAGATTGCAATGAACATACCATTCTCCTTTTTGTAATACACTATTTATTATGTTTTAATTAAACTCACTTCTAAATCCTATCTTCCACTTGGACCCATTCCTCTTTTGGCAATCCCTGAGATTGCCAATTCTTATTAATTCAAGTAGAGACAAGATGAACTAGATTAATATAGTGACCTATAGATCAAAGGAGGATGGTTAAGAAATGGTCTATTAGAGATCAGCCAACGATAAGGATAGCATAGTAAGAAAATGATTATTTATCTGGTGGATATAAGTCTTTTATATAAAAAACCATTTAAATGCATAGTAAAAGAACTGAATATAGATTTGAGACATATTGATCACCTCCAGTCTAATAATCTTCACAAGTATGCAACTTTTGTTTCACTGTTTTGTGCGGGTTTATTGAACTTTCTTTATGAGGTCATTTACAGATGGGATGTTCAAAGGGGTTGAGTTCCTATGATTTGTCAATACTTTGACTATGGTGACATATGATGAGGTTGTTGCATTAATTGGTCACATTCCTAATATTGACACACAACTAAATTGGGACCAACTATTCCTCATAGGTTTACACCAGAAAACTAAACTAAACTATCATTTCTTCCCATATTATTGGTTTTTCTTCCCCTTCCTCTATTTGCATTTCCTCTACCACCATCTTGTCTCTCTTTCTTCCTATTGACCATATCTTATGCACTTATAGCCAATTGGAAACTATCTCAAGTGTCTTAGGAAAAATCAAGGTAATCCCATTTTGCAAGTTTTATATGAGCCCATTAAGATGCCTTGCAACATTTTCATCTTTATGCTCTAATCCACCTCTTATGCTCAACTTGTGAAATTCCTCTATGTAGGTCATCAAACCCATCTCCTTTTCTTTCAAGTTATTCCTTATCCTCTATATCCTTCACCATTTGGTCATGTTTGTTCCACCCTTACAAAACCTCTTTTCCATTACACTACTCCACCATGTCAATGTTGTCCCTCTTAGCTATGTTTTGTATAGCTTTACCTTATTTTAATTCACTTATATCTCCATAATTATAATAGTTCTCTTGGGAATCTATCAACCACAAAACCTCTTCACTATCTATCTTGCCATGATAGATATGGAAATCAGTTATTGTCTTTCTTCTACGACATTGAAATATCTTCAACAACCTTACCATCCTTCTTTCTTCAAGATCTAAGTCCCCTCCATTCTCTCCATGAGGATTCTCAAGTGCTTAAGCATCACTTTCTTGTTCTTCATGCACATCCCTCATAGGATTCCTTTCCAAAGCTTCAAAGATTTTCGAGATGGTTGCATTTTACTTGCTTACTTGTCTCACTTCTCTTTACCTTATCGCATCTTAGTCTCTTTGTTTCCTCAACTCTCTATCCATTATTTTAGTAGCTTATATCAGCTCTTGTATCTCCTTTTGTATATTTTTTTTGGAGGCATCTTCTCAATATAACAATCTACAATAATTTTGCACCCCTCAATAGATCTACTAGATTTGATACCAATGATTTGAGGAGTCAAACTAGATCCCCAAGAAGTAATAAACATTCAGCAAATGACTTGTTTCAAGAATAGATTCAAACCATTAAACTAAATAAGCACATCCAAGTCCAAGTCAGTTTGAGCATTGGCACATGCTTTTGTATGAATTTTGGCATTGGAATGAAGAGCAAACTAAGCATTTTGATGACAATTTTATGATTTCACCCTTCATCCACACCTTTAATGGATTGATAGGGTTGTTGTCTTCATGTGGTTTGATAGTGTATGGAATGTAGATGCTTTGGTAAATATTAGGAGTTTTTTTTATCAATTTCTTTACTAGTTTGAAAAATCTTTTTAAAGTTGCCAGTTCGCTGGTCTATACAAAGCAATCAGCAAAGAAACCTCTATAACTTGAATTCCAATGGTGGAAAAATGATGGACTTTTGGAATCAAGTAATAGATTGTATAAACAATGTAAATATGTATTTTGGTCTTGTTTTGCAGAGGTTTTTTTTTTTTTTTCCCAAGAAGCCCTAGGCGAGTTTGCATACCTGGCTAGGCAATGAAATCAACAAATAAGTTTTTGAAAGGAGCATAGAAATCTAGCCCTAGGTGAGTTTGCATACCCTCCTTTCTAGCCCCTTTACCCTAGGGCTTTCTAGAAATCTTACTTTGCAATGTCTCTAGAATCCCAAAATGGTTCAAACACCTTCACTTTAGTTATATTAGATGACTTCCAATGTAAAATGAAACTCTTGTTTAGAGAAAACACTAAACCCACCTTTGGAGCAATCAATTTTGACTACCCAAACTTAACTCCCACATGTAGGAATGAGGTTTTAAACTCATTTAGACTCTCAAAACCAAATGAAACCTCCCTTTGGATCCTTTACATGACTTGATTAAGCCCATTTTGGCTTATATTGCCAATGTTGGCAATTTTACAAAATATTGCACTTTTAGTGCCTTTTACATCTTTTAGAGGCTTCAATAGCCTTATTACATTATTTAATACCTTTATAGGTCTTTTCTATCCACCCCTAACCTAGGATAAATCTTGATGTAGAGGATAGGGTGATGGACCCAAGTAACAACCCAAAATGAGCAAATTTGTAACAATGTACCAAGTGACCCTTCTAGTTCCTGATGGGCGAATCCTACAAACAGTCAACTCTAAGATGTTTTTAGGCTTTAATAGGTTTTTTCTACCCTATCTAGCAGGTTCCCATCAACACCTTTCAGTTTCCATACCCTCCAAGCCAAAATGCATAATTCACCCAAATGTTGTCAATGCAAAAATTGCAAAGTTGCATTAGCAACTTTTGCAACAATTTAGCAAATTTTAAGAAATAACCATAAAACTATCTATATTCCTATATTCCTTTGAGGTTTTACTATTTCCAAACATTTTCTAAGTCATAGAATTGGAATCAAGTGAAAAATGTAAAAATTGCACTTTTTGTGCAAAGTTGCATTATTGAAAGTTGTAAAAGTTGCTCAAATTTGCAACTTAGTGGAAAAAAGGTCATGGGACTGAACTGTCTACTTCATTAGCTCTGGGTGGCAAGGTAAACCCTATCCTCAACCTTTTCCAATCCGCTTCAGCGCTCAAACATTCTCGGGCACGCCGAATTGAAATGTCCCAAAGGGTCACTAAATGCTAGAGGGCTGCGATCTTTGATGGGGCATATCTTGGAGCTCATGCAAGGTATGGATACGATTCTAGTTCCTATAGGACTATGTTGCAGAGACCTACAATAACCTCTCTCACTTTTTGGAGATCACATTCCATTTTCATTTTACAATGCCATCTCGAGTGATGCTAAAACTTGCAGTGTTGGCTAGTACAAAGTTACCAACTGCCAAATCTCTCTCACCTTTCATCGTGGGATCGAACTGTCTACTGTGTTAGCTTTGAGTGGCATGGTAAACCCTATCCTCAACCTTGTCCTACCCTGTTTAGCGCTCGAACATTCTCGAGCATGCCGAACCAAAATGTCCCCAAGGGTCACTAAATCCCATAGGGCTGCAATCTTTGACATGGCATATCTCAGAGCTCGTGCAAGGTATGGATGCGATTCTAGTTCCTACAAAATCATGTTGTAGAGACCTACAATAACCTCTCTCACTTTTTGGAGATCACATTTCATTTTCATTTTACAATGCCATCTCGGGTGATGCTGAAACTTGCAGTGTTGGCTAGTACAAAGTTGCCAACTGCCAAATCTCTCTCACCTTTCATTATGGGATCGAACTGTCTACCCCGTTAGCTCTGAGTAGCTGGATTAACCCTATCCTCAACCTTTTCCTACCCCTTTACCGCTCAAACATTCTCAGGCATGCCAAACCAAAATGTCCCCAAGGGTCACTAAATCCCATAGGGCTGTGATCTTTGACAAGGCATATCTTAGAGCTCGTGTGAGGTATGGATGCGATTCTAGTTCCTGCAAAACCATGTTGTAGAGACCTACAATAACCTCTCTCACTTTTTGGAGATCACATTCTATTTTCATTTTACAATGCCATGTTGGGTGATGCTGAAACTTGCAGTGTTGGCTAGTACAAAGTTGCCAACTGCCAAATCTCTCTCACCTTTCATCGTGGGATCGAACTGTCTACCCCATTAGCTCCAGGTGGCTAGGTAAACCCTATCCTCAACCTTGTCCTGCCCTCTTTAGCACTCGAACATTCTCGGGCATGCCGAACCAAAATGTCCCTAAGGGTCACTAAATCCCATAGGGCTATAATCTTTGACGGGGCATATCTCGGAGGTCGTGTGAGGTATGGATGCGATTCTAGTTCCTACAGGACCATGTTGCAAAGACCTACAATAACCTCTCTCACTTTTTGGAGATCACATTCTTTTTTCATTTTACAACGCCATCTCGAGTGATGCTGAAACTTGCAGTGTTGGCTAGTACAAAGTTGCCAACTGCCAAATCTCTCTCACCTTTCATCGTGGGATTGAACTGTTTACCCCATTAGCTCCAAGTGGCCAGGTAAACCCTACCCTCAACCTTGTCCTGCCCCCTTCAGTGCTTGAACATTCTCGAGCTCGTCGAACCAAAATGTCCCCAAGGGTCACTAAATCCCATAGGGCTGCGATCTTTGATGGGGCATATCTCAGAGCTCGTGTGATGTATGGATGCAATTCTAGTTCCTACATGACCATGTTTTAGAGACCTACAATAACCTCTCTCACTTTTTGGAGATCACATTCCATTTTCATTTTACAACGCCATCTCAAGTGATGCTGAAACTTGCAGTGTTATAGTACAAAGTTGCCAACTGCCAAATCTCTCTCACCTTTTGTCGTGGGATCAAACTGTCTGCTCTGTTAGCTCTGGGTGGCTAGGTAAACCCTATCCTCAACCTCGTCCTATCCCCTTCAGTGCTCAAAAATTCTTGGGCATGCCGAACCAAAATGTCCCCAAGGGTCACTAAATCCCATAGGGCTGCGATCTTTGATGGGGCATATCTTGTAGGTCGTGTGAGGTATGGATGCAATTCTAGTTCCTACAGGACCATGTTGTAGAGACCTACAATAACCTCTCTCACTTTTTGGAGATCACATTCCATTTTCATTTTACAACTCCATCTCAGGTGATGCTAAAACTTGTAGTGTTGGTTAGTACAAAGTTGCCAACTGCCAAATCTCTCTCACCTTTCATCGTGGGATCGAACTGTCTACTTTGTTAGCTCCAGGTAGCTGGGTAAATCCTATCTAAGCTTCATGTGAAGCTGATACATTCTAGATTCCTTGACAAAAGGAGCAGACAACATTGGTTGAGTAGTGACAAGAAATCCAACTGCCTAAACCACATATGCTTAAACTTAAAAAATGTTTTACTACCACTGGGACTCCCCTTATATTCAATACATAGAGAAATGGAAAAATGATCTGAAGCGACCAAAGTGAGGATTTCTGAATTAATATTAATATTTGAAAGGAATCAATCATGAGAAATAAGAAACCTATCAAGTCTCTATTAATTTGGTGAAATTATTGTCCCTTATTGGTCCATGTAAATGCCCCTTTAGAAGGAGGGATATCAATGAGGGTATTATTATTCACAAAATCAAAAAAATTATCATTTTATGAAGAGGGGGAATATACCTTCAATTTTCTCATCCCGAGATAGAATGCCATTGAAATCCCTAGGCACAATAAATTTATCATCTTGAAAGTTAGAAATAGCCTAAGAATAGGAATCCAAAAGTTCTGTCTTATCATCACATGTAGAAGTAGGGCCATATATATTGAGCACTATGAATAACATACCAAAATTAGTAACAACTACTTGCCACTAGTTAGGAAAAGACTGAATATATAGCAGTGCAAGATTTATGGTTCCAAAGAATACATGAACCACCCGAAGCACCTGCAACATGAACATGAAATGAGTTTCACTTAGTCAACTTTGCAATTATAGAAGAATGTGATTACTGAGACAATTTTGTTTTTTCAAGAAAAATTACATCAGCATCACCCGCATCAAGTTAGATTAGAGAGCACATCTTTTGTCTGACACTTCACAAAAGGTCCCTCATTCTTCTAAGGAGTGCCTTTTGCACTCCTTTTCCTTTTCTATCTATCAAATTTTTTTCCAGAGTAGCTTGAATACCAAGGTCAATTTTCTCCTTTATCTTTTAAGCATTAGGTTTTCTTTGTTGTCTCTTACAAGTAGACACTTGAATTGAATTAGGCATGGGAGTTTGATGTGGAGAATAGCTTTGCAAAGGATCAAAATTCTTCTTGGAGTCCTTATTTGCAAAATATGACTTACTAATAGGTACCTTATGCACAACCAAGTTAGAATTAGTTAAATCCTTATAGAAATTATCAACTCTTATAGGACTATAATGAATACAAGGAAACATTATTGGGGTTACATGGATCAGTAACTATCACTATTCCCTTAAATAATAATGAACACTGTTGTATACACAAAGCCAAAACTAAACAAAATTGTTGTTTCAAATGTTGTTATGGGGACACTAGCTAAATAGCCTAATATTTGCACAACAAAAAGTGGGTAAAGTAAGACAAACCTTTAATTGATGAGAAAAATAAGAAATCTAAGGAGGAGATGGCTTTAGTGCAACCAATTATATCACCAAGTACAAGATCAATCACATTACAAGGCAACAAAAAGATGAAAAAGAGTAGAAGAGATAAGGTAATATTAGATGAAGCTATCATAGTTTCAATCTATGATCATACAAAATTGGATTCTAATGCTATGATAAATTATGGAGAGTTGTGAAGGGGAAAGATGCAAAAGAGAAAGATAGGAAGTGAAGTACAAACAAGTATTATAAGATGTGAAGGACATCTTATTACAAATTGTTCTAGATGCACCAGCCAATGACAAACATCCAATGATTGATCAATTAAGTTTACTTGTAAAATAGGTAAATGCACCTGATGTTGATGTTAATGAAAATTTGATATAATTAGAAGAGAAAAGAATAGAGAAGAAGATTATGGAGAAAATAAATGAGTCCATTACTGCTCAACAAGTTGAACTTGGTGGTATTACAACCGAGCTAGAAAATATTCTTAAGGAGTTAATCCACCTACTCCAATAGTTATGTGATGTACTACATTCGACACAATATATTTTAAAGAAAGTTGAAAAATATTGATGAGGATTTCAAGAATAGTGTTTTTAAGTTAATTGAGGTACCTTAGTTAATCCAGGTTGATTTAAGTAAAGACATGGACAAGATGAGAAGACAAAGTCTTGAATTCCAAGAACTCTTGATACCTTACTTGGAACTCATACAAAAGAATGTTAATAAGGTTAGATAACTTATTCTTACTCCTAAAATATCTATTATTTAACATGTGATTGAACTTTGAATGGAGATACATCCACAACACTTGGCATTGGATGACCACTAGGTAAATATTAAGTCTATCTCTCTAATATTTGTAAACCACTATTTTGTTGGATAGAGTAATTTCAAACTACTGATTTCTTTAATGGAGTTCCTAATAAATCTCAAGTTTCTCATTTAGGTGACCAATTGCTAGGAGGTCCACGAATATTGCCTAATAAAGTCTATTGCCAATCAATATTGTATAAAAAATTCAAACTAATTAGGTATTGAATTAAAGTTGATAAACAAATGATAGAGAAGGAAAACTTTAAACATGAACAAGATCATAAATCATATGACGATGACATATTGCAAATGCTTAACTTATGCTTAAACAATGATAAAGTTTATTGCTAATCAATATTCTATCAAATTTTTTAATAGATTAGGTATTGAATTTAATTTCATATGTATGCACATATCTAATTTAATGTCATACATGAACAAACATGAACAAACATATCATATCATATGTCCTATATGAAAAAACATATCATATATTAACCAATAATGTCATAAGTCGAATAATGTCATGCATCAAATATAGAATGTCATATACATTAAATGTGTATTGAATATGTCCACTGATGCCTATATATATATATATATATATATATATATATATATATATATATATATATATATATATATATATATATATGTCTAGATCAACTACATCTTTTCCTTCCCACGAGGGGAAGGAAACAAGTCTCTCAATGTCCTTTGCCATCATGTGGAGGGAGATAGTGGAGATGACGGCGCCCTCCTGACACACTCACTTTACCTCTTGTTGAGGGTCTTCTCCAGCTCCAACTGATACAAAGAAAGTAGATATGAATCAATATTTATTATACGTTGAAATCAAATATATGTACACACAAAATCAATTATTTTCTTACCGCCAACAAATAGTCACTCTTTAAGTTCACCTCAAATGCTCGTGGATGGTCAGGCGTGACGAGACCCTACAACAATTCAATAAATATAATCACTTATAAATACACATATCACCAACAAAAATATTGTACCCAATTAAATATCACCAAAGTCATCTTATACCCACCAATTCCAACCCAAGTTTTGATTGTGGGTCCAAGATATTTAGAACGTTTGAAATTTGATCTAAAAACTTATTTTTGGTTTTAGAGAGAAAATACATGTCATAAATGGTAAGATAAGGTCCAATTAATGAAAGGAATTATTTGATTGAAGTTGAAATAGAGAAGCACACTTATAGATAAGGGTAACCTTGAGTTTTTAAAGAAAATGAATCAATATAGGACGTAAATAATAATTTGAAGGTCCAATGAGTGTTTAAAGGAGAGTGTGAAATCAATGTAGGAACCCATAATGCATATTAAAATGGGGCTACAAATAATACCAAATAAGTGTTCTTACTTTTTCAAATGATACATGTAGTCCCCACTTTATTAGAAGCATGTGTCCACCTCATGCACATAATAAAGTAGAAGAAAAAAAGAGAAAGAGGTAAAGATTTTGGGAAAACTACAAGGAGATTAACTATCACCAAGCTGAAGGACAAAAGCTCCCAAACTAAGAATATTAACTATTACATTCATTTGCAAGGATACATAAAAGAACAACAAAATCCTAAAGCTTACTAAGATTCCAAGTCAACTAGTTGAAGAGACCTCACTCAAAAAAATGTCTCAATCTCAAGAATCATGTTGTAAAAGCTATAGCAAAAGCTCATCACTTGAGAAAAGAAAGAGCAAAAATAAAAGATAATAAAATACTCAATGATTTATCCCACTAGCATAGCTATAAGAGTATGAAAAGAAGAGAGAAGGGCCATGAATCCAAAAGTCTAGTAAGTTATCTTATCCAAGTTTATTTTGTATGAGAGGAGGAGGAGGACGAGAATGAAAGAATGTAGAATTTTTTTATGCTGGTTCCATTCATCCCAAAGAAATAGTGAAGGAGAGTTGATGGTGTTGATTCCAAAAACTATAGTTTCTTTGAATCATAAGGATATGCCTAGTTCTATTATCAAGTTCAACATTTGACTTTGGCCTATGAATAATATTAATTTAAAACACATATTCTCCTGCACTTATGACTCTACTAGACCAAGGTGAGTATATCTAATCACCAATTATATCTTTAAACTTGACTATTATTTATAGAAAACATATAACTTCCATCTTGTAGGTCCTACTCCTAGTTGCAATCAACTTGGAATACAACTAATCTTCTATTCCTATCTTTACTTTTAATTTCATTATCTCCTACTCTTAGTCCTCATACCTTTATTTGATTTTCCTACTTCTTCTCTACTTCTAACTTCAATATGTGCTCCTAGTTCTTCTTTATCTAATTCTTTCATTGCCACTTCTACCTTCACTCCTAGTTTTTGAATTAAAAGTAGCCAAAACTAGGGGGCTGACCCTTTAACAAAAAACTAACCTACTATTAGCAGATAACCATTAAACAAAACTACCCCTTACCACTTAGTAAAACAAAAACAAGGTTTCGATCCATAATTAAAAGAGTACCAGTAGGCCTAACATACATACTGCTTGTGTAAAAACCATAAAAGCTATAGTAATATATAAAAAAAGGTTAACATTAGAAATTTTGAGATTAACTATTGTAAACAACAACTAAAATGAAGAAAATTCTTTCATACCTCCATCAGTGGCTGTGAGCTAGCCACAGTTGTGGCCACTCCACTGTCAATAGACTGTTGCAGATGAGGAGGTGTGTTCGACATCATGAGCTACATGTCATACAATACACATTACATCTAACATGAAACATAAAATAAATATAATCAAATGAATTAAATTAACATGAAACAACTGTACCTGTGTGAAGCTCGTATGATGTCTATGCTCCGAGTCTGTGGTAAAGGTTGAGGGTCCTGTGGAGAACTGATGCACATGCATAATTTTTTTTTGTCAATCCTTAATATGATTACATAATAAATGCATGTATTAATAAAAATGATTAAATCTATACATACCTCAAAACTCATGGAAGGGACAAAAAATGGGCTTGGAGGATTGCTGCTAGGCCCAACAACACTCTGACTCTGAATTTTGAACAATGTCAATAGATGCTAATTAATTAATCATTCACTATAAATATGAAATGTGATCAAATTAGTAAATTATAATTGTAATTTACCTGTGTGTCAATGCCAAATGTCTCATTCAAGAACTGATCGGTGATAAGCTCATCATTTGCACCATCTCTAGCATGAGTGCCAAATGTACATAGGGATCCGCATGAAGTGCACATGTGACCACGATGCATAGAAGGATCCCCTCAACTAATGGTCTCATGGAATGGATGAGGGTCTACGTCAAAGCATTAATGGTCCCTAGAGTGTTGGCCTCTACATTTTCCTTCACAACTGAAGGAATAGTCACATGCTCACACTGTGGCTTGACCACAGGTGCCCTAACTACATTAGGGTCACGACGTGCTCCCAGCCTCTCAAATGATGACCCCCCACCTCTACCTTGGGAGTCTAATATATCAAAATAATTGGGGATCTCCCCAAGGACAAACTCACAATATAATTTCTTCAAAAAATACATGGGGACCTTTTGATTGTTGCAAGGAGGGGCATCAAAAACCATCCACCATCTATCCCAAAAATTATTTCTAATAGCATCGTGTATGCACCAATGGATGGGGAATCGTTTAGTACCCTCTCTAACAGTATTTTGCTCAACAGGTTTTCTAAATAATGCACATATACTACCTTTTGGTATTTCTTTTTTTTTAACATCTTCATATGACAATTTATTTGCATAAAATATTTTTTGTTCATCCCTCTTAACCCGCCAAATATCTAACTGACCACTAATTGAGGCTATTTGGGTGTTAATGGATTTGAGGGATGATGCCAATTGAGCCATCATTGGATTGGTTTGTCTAGATTCTTTCAACTGAGCAATGAGCCTTTCTAATTCAATTTTACCTCTCACTATTTCATTCATTATATTTTCTTGTGTGCCTAGTGGAGGTCTTGCAATTGGTTCAAGTTGTGGAATTTATTATTTTTCTTGAGGAGGGTTTTGGTTTTGGGGTTCTTGAGGGTTTTGATGTTCTTGTGGATTTTCTGGTTGATTATGAACATTTCCTGATAAAAAATCAATTGAAATCCAAATAAATAAACAAATCTAAATAAAATTTGTAAAAACCCTACAAAAGAATATAAAAAACTTACAAAACAATATGAAAAATATATCAAACAATGCAAATTTAGGTTTATATCACTTACGACATTGTCGTGGGTGCACTTGTGGTCTTGGATTTCGTCGACAAGGAGGCATTTTGGCAAATGGTGGTGAAAATGTTAAGTCTTCAACTCACATACGTGATGCTCACTGTAGGAGTAGAAGAAAATACTGATGAAAATGATGGATTGCAGGTCTGCAGCCCATCATATATACTTTTTTTTTTTAAAAGCTCGTATGTGCTATAGTGTGTACGCACTTTGTAAAATAGGAAAAAAAAATCCTTGTCACCTTTTTGGCACCACAACTCAATGCATATGCCTAGGTGCATTTTGTGGAGTTTTGGCACACTAGGTCAAAAATGCATTGTTGGTGAACTGAAGGTAGAAGATGAAAATTTGAATTATTGGGAGAGTTCTTAGGGAAAGGGGATTGGGAAGGAGTCCTATAGGTTGGGGTTTGTAATATTAACCCTAAGTACACTAGGAGTATCCTTGGGAGAAAAAGAAAGCTCTAAAGTGAAGAAGCTCGCCATTACATAGTTAGAAATATGGAATATTGAGAGGGAAGAGAGGGGAGAATCAGTGTTGCACAAAATCTTTCTTAACTATGTATATCATTAATAATCTCTACACTTGTATATATGATCAAACTAAAAATTAAACATAAGTATAAGATGATGGAACTCTTAACACCATTATTTTTGGACTCTAGGGAAACCATAGTGAAGGGGAAAAATCAATTAAGATGGTACCCACAAAATGATCCACTAATCAAAAGTATCTTGTGAAAGATATTAAGCTTGTTAGGAGTCTATTATATATGCATTATATATTTGTCCTTGTTAGAAGACTAGGCTTTTTAGAAGCCTCGTCTCTATTATGAGTTGTGATTACAATATAAAGTATAAGATGAACTCACTACCCAAACATGCATATAAAATTGTGCAAGCTATCTATAGATATAGATACAAAACCTTGACTATTGTTGATATCTTCAATATCAAATTAGTTCTTGTTTCTCTTTACACATAAATCATAAAACTTATATTCTCTTCTTTATGCACCAATTTTTCATGTATATCAATCTTATAAAGTGTGCATACAAACACTATATCATTATAATGCAATGCCACACTTTTCTAAACAAAAACGATAAGTACTTTATACCAAAATATTTAATCTAGTCGACCTTGTGTTTCCTTTCACATTATCAAATCTTCAAGTCATGCTCTAACACATATGGGTTAACATCTGGGATATCATCCCAGAACCTTGTCAAGTAGCTATTTTGCAAGCCAAAGTGATTACTTAACCAAAATATCAATACTATATTGTTTACCATTAACTGCCTAGTTGAGCCTATTTATGGTAAAATTCCCATAGGTTATCCAAAACTCAAAATTACTTTATGATACCTTATAAGTGTGTGCTATGGTGTCTTTATTACCTTCCTCTAAGCTCACATAACTTCATGTAATTCCAATTAAGTTCACCAAAAAAATCTCTCTAACAATTCATTGTTCCTCTAACTTATACTTAGTCAATTTTCTAAGTATCCTTTCATCAAACTTATCCTTATGTTATGTCATCTCAAAATGAGTGATATGTTTTTGTTAATGCAACCCTGTCAACTACCCTTATCCAAATCCCCAACAATATCCCCCTTTGGAATTGATGGAAACATGTGGAAAAATTGGCTAAGTATGGTAAAATCTTCAAAATTAAAAAAATTGTAACTTAGTGTTTATATGACCAAATAAAAATTCAAAAAATATGGATCATTTAAAATTTTTACCATCATTAATATGTATATATACACTATTCTCTACCATATATTATACTCTATCTAACTTATGACTCCCACTTACAATATTATGCATATTTCTAGTATACTTACACTTTTTTTTACCCATCAACCCCCCTTTAAAATGAATGACAAAGGTGAGTCAAAAACTGTGTACATGTCAAAACTTTGGTGCCTTCTTGTCTCCTCAAATTGAATGATTTCCAAAAAGAGTCATGTATAGTAAATAAATTTCTTCTTTAAGTTTTCAAATTTAGTTTCCCAAGAAGTTATAATTGCATCTACAATATTAATTACTCTACAAAGTGGATAAGATGCTCCTTCTACTCCATTAAGATTAGTATAGGAAAATTTATTATATCAATAATTATCTTCAAGAAGTGTGTATAGCTTTCTTTGCACTAAGTCAAATTTTGGCATTAAGTGGTCTCTTAGTAGATTGAATCTCTTTAAAATTATCTCTCTATCACTCTACAAAATCCTCAACTCATAATGTGCCTTCTAATCTTCTGATAAATCTTAGTAACTTTGACATCATTCTTCTTAAAGTCTTCTGCCATCTTCTCAAGTTCTTCATCTACATTATTAATGGATTTGTTAATGACATGAGTATGTTTGTATACAAAAAAAATTCATCATATAATATTTTCCCTTCTGAAATACATTTTCTCATTTTCTTGATACAAACATCGAGAATTGCTAAGTCATTACTAATGTTCTCACCTACAGTCTTGAAAATATTTACATCATGTTCTATTTACTCTTTAACATTTTCTATATCTTCAAGCATTAAGAAGTGTTGATCAAATTCCTCAATCACTTTCTCAGCTTTTTTCTCAACATCTTGTTTTGTGATCTAAATAGAGAATGAAATTGTGCTCTATAATCTCTCAGTTAACTTCTCCAAAACATTTTAAGCATTTTGTCTCAACATACTTGACTTCTCTTCCATCTTTGAAATTGAGAATGTATTTATTCGAATATACTTTTCCATATCCATGTCATCAATTATTAAAATAGGTACATTACAACTCATACTAGTAAATAGATTCTTAAATGGTGACTAAGGTGTGCTAGGAGTGTCCTTATTAGCCCACTCTACCAGAGCCTACAAGATATATCTATCTATTTTTTAAGACTATCCTTCTCTGATCTTTTCTATGCTTCTCCACTTTGTTCAACCTTGAGCACATATATGTGTCACCGTTTAGGATACCAAAACCTATTTTGGTCAAATCTTAATTCTCTATCAAAACTCTTTCTTTTCAAAAACTAAAATTACCATTTTATAGATTTTAGATTCAATATCATTATTATATAAATTTTTGAGTGTTTTGATTAGTTATAAAATGTTGTAATTTCAAAATATTATAAGTCGATAATTCAACATTTTAGAAGATGCTCCCTAAAAAAAGGAAAAAAAGAAGAAGTAAATCATATCAAAAAAATTTAAAAAATATATTAATCTCAAGAGGAGAGAGTACTCTTCACGAATATGTAATTATTTTTCAAGAAGGTGTAGAATTGATAGGGAAGTTTTGATGAGAGGAAAAAACTATTGGATTCTATTAAGGTTGAACTTGAGTACTTATGACAAAGAAAATATACATAAAAAATAATTATTTCTTTTTTTATTCCCTAGCTATACATGTCATCTATAAGATATTTTCAAATTAGAACAAAAAAAAGATGATTTGCATATACTTGTTTAATGGGAACTACACCCTATATTTTTTATAGTTAAAAAAGGGACTTCAAAATAAAAGAAAATGAATAAATTCTTACTCAAAAAATTTATAAAAATTATAGGCATAAAACTCATCCAATTTTACACGTTTCATCAGTTTATACCATCTTCAAATTCTAAACAAAAATACCATTTTTTTGTCATTAATGTTGAATTGTCACATTATGACATCTCATTCCTTTAGAAAATGTGACATAGGTTTGTGCATGCCCGAGAAGTTTATGATGGTTATTCATCCATGTGATTTTTCTTGTGCTTTTCTATTGCCCTTTATTCTACCTTTTATTCCTCCTTTTCCTCTTCCTCTTCCTTTTCTTCTACCTTTTACTCATTCGTTTCCTGTGCATTCTTCTCTTCTTTTCGCACCAGTGCTAATAAAATAATAACTATAATATTTTTTTTTTCATCATCATTTCTTTGTTCATGTAGACCAAAGTCCGTGCTCTCAAAACTAGGTGCCAATGCAAATATACCTAGACATGGCCAAGTCAAGGAAAGTGCTTTAGGTATTTCCTATTTTTTTAAAAATATTTAGGTCCTAATGAGCTTATCTTACTTTCTCCTCTTGGTATCATTTTCTATCTTTGACTTCTCCTTCATCACTAGAGTAATCTACAACATTGTCACTAACCAAATTTCCAACATGAAATTTTGATTAGTCTTTATAAGGGTCAATAGTGATGTTAACTATTAATTGATCTCTATCTACAATCATGCTTCTAGCTTGTTGATCAATTTTATCCAAAGTAGTATTATCTTCTCTCTTTGTGTCTTTAGCTATTATGGTCTACAAGATACTAGGTTCACTTAGTACTTGATGTACAACTACCTCTATTTCGGATTTAACATAATCATAGTGACCTCCCATAATTAAAATTGGTCTCATCATCTTCTTCAGAAGTGGCTCTATCTTCTTAAGTATGTTTTTTTATCTATTCATGAGTTTTGATATCACAAAATTTATGAATAGTGGCCTCTCTTAACTTCTTATCTTCCTCAATTACTTTAAGTCTTGAGGTGTTCTATCTATAATATATATCTTTAGGTAAAGTGTCATGTAAGTTGGTAATATATTGCTTAAATTTAATCATACATTTAATAACTAATATATCAAGATTCCTCTTTTAGTTGGCATCATAATACTTATTTAATTTCTCTAAGTTCTCATCATCCATAATCATTTGATTTACTATACCAACCTATGGTTTCCTATTTCTCTTTTCTTGATAGGCTCAGATTTCTCTTGTGGATTTGATATATGTCATCTCATCATAGGTCTTTTTGTAGGTGCATCCTTAATTTAATCTTGGTTCCTTTTCTTTACTTTATAAAAAATTTCAATCTTAGGCTTGTTCTTAGGGCTTGGACTTTTTGCTATTTCTTTTACCCCCTTTGATCTTTTAGGTGACTCTTCTTTCTCTTTCTTGATTTCTATCTTCAATATATAATATATTACAATTGTTGGAAGCTATAGTTGGAACAATTGTTATGTTTTCATTGATGTCAAACATTTTTATTGAGATAGTTGCTACATGTCATGTGCCTTGTCAAGATGATTAATGAAGAGGATTTGAGAAGAAGAGATAACAAGAGGACCTAGTGGAAAGGTTGAGTTATGTGGAATTACAGTGCTCACTTGAATAGTTAGTCCTTGAAAAGATAATGTGTTATTTAATCATAAAACTAAGTGGAGAAGATAGTTGAGTTTAAGCCTATAAGGGATGACCAATAAAGGAAAAAATAAAAAAGCTAAGTCAATCTTCAAACCAGAATCTTCTAAGAAAATTATAGTTGAAGCCAAGTTGTGCTAGTGTCGACTGAGTAAATAATAGAAGTCAATAAAATATAATATTAATTGAGTACTAGTAAAGACAAAGTATCATAAAAGTTGGACTGAGTGAAGTTAATGTAAGTTGGGTAAGAAAGTTAGTGAAGATCAAGGCCGAGGAACAAAATTTTGGCTGAGTTTTAATATCATTTGATATTTTGTGAAGGAATTGAGATTCCTAGCAGACACAATTTGAATTCTTGAAATATGTGAAGTGTGTTGAAGATAAGGATTGATAAGCTAGATTATTTAATGAAAGAAAATGGTTAGGTGAGTGATCAAAGGCTTTAATTTTAAGAGAAGTTTCTAGAAAGGAAGAATATGAATGAGAAGGTGGATATTTTCATTGTATGTGTTGAATTTGATCATAACCCTAAGATCAATGGAGGTGTTTAAGTAGCAAAAGATCAAAGTTACCTATTTATGGAGGCATAAGGATTAACATACAAAGGTTAGCAATTGCTAATTTTTTTGACTGAAGAACTTGAGTAGAAGGCTATGAAGAAGGAGCTAAGCAAAGTTGAAGAGTGATTTCTTGAAGGATTTCCAAGCAAATTAGAGATAGTGATGGAATTTAGTTAATGAGCTACATTCTAATCTATATTTTCAAAGTGATTTTTATTTATCATATCAACCTGTTGTTTCTTTCTAACCATTGTATCAGTTAAAATCATTTTTAATCAAGGTTGACCTAATAGCCATTTTCAAATCCTTTAATCAAGGTGGTATTCTAATGGAATATTCTTAAGTACTCTAACAAGGCCACTCCTAATATGGTAATCAAATCCTTTAACAAGGGCACACCTAATAATGTATATTGTAACCTTTAACATGGTTGGCTCCTAACAAAGCTCACTTCAGAAGAGTGAAAAATTAGTGACATGTTACTAGTGGTTTTTCCTAAATTGGGTTTCCATGTTAATTCCTAGTGTCTTAGTTGTGTAGATAATATTTGAGATATTTTTCTATTTTATGTTTTACATTTTGTAAGTTAGTGATTATTGGGATGGTGGATTGCAAGTTTGTGTTACTAATAAGTTTCTATAGAGACTGATTGGATTAAAAATTACATCTAAGTTGTTTGAAGTATTCAAAATTTTATTTGGTACATCTAGACCCAGTGATAACTAATTCACTACCCCCCCTCCCCCCTCAATTATTCTAAATCATTATAACAATTGGTACAAAATCTTGTTGTACATACTTGTAAGGAAAAGTTTGGAGTGACTTAAAGATAAATATCAAGATGTATAGGAAGGGGATACCCAAGTTAAACAAGGAGAACTTCCCTGTATGGAAAATTTTGATGAAGGTACACATTGTTGGAATTGGAGATTCAAAAGTATACTACTTGGACAATGAGAACATAAAAATACCTACATCTATAACAACCAAGAAGATAAAGGAGAAATATGACCATAATCATGTAATGTTGGAGATTTCATCTACCCTAAGCTACTCAGAATTTGACAACATAAAGGACTGCAATATTGCAAAGAAGATATCGGAAAAATTGGCAAAGATCCATGTGGATGAGATAAGAATGTACTAAGAGCCGAATTAGAAATCTTGAGAGGAAAGTTTGATGACATGAACATGGTAAAAAGTGAGAACATTTCACAATATGTTGGAAGAATTAAAGAAGTTGTGAATGATATCAGAGGAGTTGATGGAAAGATTAATGATGAAACTATGATCATAAAGGTATTGAGAACCTTACTTCCTATTTATGTTATTAGAGTTTTTGCAACACAAGAACTGAATTGTACTTCTGGTAATGATTTAACCTTGTATAGTTTGGTTGGTAGACTTATTGCTTTTGAATTGTTAAAATTTTGATAACTTTTCTACCCCTTTTATTGAATCTACTTTGAAGTCATAATTGGTTTTACATTAGTCTAAGAAAAATAAAGGAAAGTATGAGATCAGTGAGAGTGAATGTTCAAACGATTATCTTGAGGATCTAGAAGCATTAATGGTTAGGAGACTACCAAGAGGCAAAATAAAATTTAAAGTATACTCCCTATAATACATTTTTCAGGCAATAAAGTTGGTCATATTCCTACAAGATGTCCTGATAGGGATGAAAAGGATGAAAGAAAATGTAACAAGTTCAAAGGAATAAGAGATGGAAAAGACAACAAAGGACACAAAGGCTATAAGGGGAAAGTAATAAATCTTGTTACATTGATGAAGAGGAGACTTACAATGATTTTGATAGTCATGATGAAAAAATTGTTTATGTTTCTATAAAAGATGATTATGATGATGATGATAAAACTACACTTATTTCATATGTGTGTAAAGGTGATAGATGGGTAATTGATAGTAGTTGCTCACATCACATGACTCATGACAAAAGTAAGTTTAAAAATTTAAAATATTATAAAGGAGGTAGTGTTAAGTTTGGTAATAACGTGCCATGTCTTGTGAAAGTTAAAAGATCAATAAAATTGATTGACAAGATTAGATGCAATAACATTTACTTGATTGAATGACTTAACAACAATTTGTTAAGTGTGGCATAGTTGAATAGTTCAAAGTGAAAAGTTGAATTTTAGCACAAGAAAGCTAAGATCTACAATGGTTCTAGTGAATTGATTGGTACTGGAGATCGAACTAGAGGTAACTTGTTCTATCTAGACTTAATGTGTTTTCTTGTTTGGTAGTGATGATTATCTTCACTTTAAATCATTCTCCTTTGAAATCCTAAATAAAAGTTCTATTGTTTATAACATCCTCAAGTAGGAAGGTTTGCATTTTTACATTAAAATGATCAATTACAATGACCATAACTTCTTAATCAATTTACCAAGGTGTGGAAGGATCATATAATAATTTTTATGAGAGGATTTATAGTTGAATTGTTTTAAAAAACCTTTATTAGTATGTCTAGAAATCTCACCAAAAACCTCAATCTTTTAAAGAATCTGGCCAGTAAGCTAAATACCTTAGTAACAAAGGATTGGAAATTATTTCACATTGACTCTATGATTAGATAGAATTATGTGGTTTTCCTAAGAATAACATATTGACTTCATTTTATTTTCTCAATCCAAGAGTGTAAGCTTGAGAGGGTGGTTGCAAAGCATATGCTCTGATTCCTCTTTAAGTCATTAAAACTAAAACACAAAAGAAATGATAAACAAAAATAAGTTAGGAACTGAAACAACATCTTGTCTCAAAGCTTAGAGTAAGGGTATGTGTAGGATCATCAATCTGAAAAATCTGTAGTTCTGAAATATCTCAAACCATTTCAAAATCTATTCCAACTTTTTTTTCCACCCATCCTAATACTAAATGAAAAAAATTAACATCTTTATAAGGTCTACTATATCTTTTGATACCAAACCTATATGGTCAACTTTAAAAACATCCTTAAAATGTGCTTTTGGCCTATTTTTATGTGATTTTTACTTCAAACATGTAGCTGACAACATTTTTTTCACCAAAATTTGATGAAATGAAAAGGCTTTCTTAAGAATGTTCTTATCTTTCCATAAATGTATGGTTTGTCAAATTATGAGTTTAGTGAGTAATTATTACTTATTTTCTAACGGAGTTATGTATAAAGTGCTAACTAACACACTACTTGAAAAATAACTGTAACTTTCAAATGGTATAATATTTTTTAAATCCGAAAGATGCATCACATTCTATGTTTGTTATACTAATAAAAAAAATTTAAAAATTAAAATTTGCAGAGTTTTGAATTAGTTAAAGTGGTCAGAAATGAGTTTTTTAATTCCAAAAATAGTAAAGTCAAATTTTATTTATTTATTATTTATTTAGAATAAAAATACCCAAAAAATATGTGTCACATCTAGGCATGAGTCTACTATTTATATATATATATAATATTTTTTTAAAAATTATTATCAATTGATTTTGATTAAGGTACTCAAACATACGTCTACTTATTTTTATTCTGAAATTTTTGTAATATTGCATTAAAATTCAAAATTTTGGCCAATCAATTTTTTATTTTTTTGAGATAATTCTAGTAGTTTAGAAACTAGATTCAATTTGCTAGAGATTCTTTTCTCCCAAATTTTTGATATACAGTTAATAACAAGTAGAAAAT
Source organism: Cupressus sempervirens (assembly GCA_028749045.1). NCBI lineage: Eukaryota > Viridiplantae > Streptophyta > Pinopsida > Cupressales > Cupressaceae > Cupressus > Cupressus sempervirens. The sequence goes on along the minus strand of CM053791.1, from coordinate 84,818,765 downwards.
TGCACATCAAGTTGACATAACCCTGAATTTCTAATTTTTTATTTCCACTTAAGAGCATAGTTTGGTTGACCATGATCCTACACATACCTGTAATGCTACAAACAATGAATCTATCTATGCACCTATGATATAGGAATAGTTCAATGATTCTATTATCAATGGTTGCAGGAACAAAAAAAGTCTACTTTTCAAAGAAAAAAACAAGGAAATAAAATCTATTCTAACAAAGTAGTTCACTCACCGAGTGGCCCCCCTTGGATGAGTAAATAGAAAAGATGATCAAGATAGAAGGTGGAAACTTGAACTTTGTATTCTATTCATTCATAGTAAGAGATTACATTTGAAAACAAGATTACACATTGCTGATTTGAACAAACAATCTATTCTATCTTCCTTCTAACAAAATCCCCTTCGAAAGCTACAATAGACATTATTTAAAGGAAAGCTACAAAAAATTCCTACTTCTACGATCACTCCATCAATGAGGATCAATTATAGATCATAAAGTTTACAACATAAATATCATTAACTATATTTTAACTCCAAGAATATAGCAGGTTGAGGAAGCTATATTCATCCACTACCATAACATAAACCACACAATAATCTTCTTGTTGCAATGATTCATCAATCTAGTTGGCTTTGAGTTAGCATTGAAATGTTGACTTTGAATATGCATGGAAAGTAATTACAAAACATTAAAATCAAAAATTTCCACATACATATATATTCATTTCATCATCAATGTTAGAAAAGGTATAATGTTCGAACTATCACTCTTTGCAAATTTGATGGTTACAAGAAGGAACCTACCAAAACATAGCATGGATGAGGAAATATTTATCAACATGTAATATTCCTTCATTAAACCATAGAAGTCCATAGATTCAAGAAAACACAACATTTTTGAACAATCTATACTTCAATCTCCATGTCTTAACATACAGATACTATATTCATAAAAACATAAGCTCTTTTGCTTAAAACATAGAGTCATAAAATGTTTATGCAAGATAATTGTCTAAAAAACAGATAAAAGGTTCTCAAAATAATGGCCTTTTAGAGGCTCATCATTCCCCCCAAATAATCTATTGTTGGTCCCCAACAATCATGAAGTTCCTAATCTAGGCCCACACTCTCTAGTCACTAGGTGTCCTTTCACCTGGTTCTTTCTTCACACAATCAAAGTAACCATAATTTTTCTTAAGCCTCTTCTAGCATTGAACTTTGGCAGTCATGTCATGATCTTATGTATTGTCATTTTCTACTAGTAGTAGTTGTAGGAGAATTGGGGGCTGATACCTTAATGGTAACCAATGTTTGCACTGATTTCCCCCCAAGTCAATATACCAAGGAATCCTAATTATACCAAGAGTCAAGTTTTTTGGAGAGTGGGGTTCTCTTATTTTTAGATCATGTGGCATTCTAACCCATCCCTGCCTTGGGGCAATGATTTTTGTCTCAAAATTTTGAGATAAGTATTGTTCCTAGTCTATAAAGACATGTTCTTTGTTTGTACTCACCTTACCAAGTCTTGCATGATTGCCAAAAATAGAAATATAATCTAGATATGTTTGTCGAGAATGTTGAACTTCTAGTCTCATGAATAAGGGTGCTATCATTTGATCCTTCCTATATGGTGCATCTTGATGTTCTCTGCTTATTTCATTTTGTATCCATTACATTACTACTCTTAACTACACATCCCTTACATACAGGATTGGGTTCCATTTAGTGTCATTAGGTATTGACAGATTATGAAGACACTATTGGTGTTTTAAAAATACTAAACAAAAAAATGCTCAATACAAAATTGATATTTCTCACACAATCAAAGGATTAGCCAATTCCTATTGACAATTACATGTGCAAACCATTTGGACCTAACTTCAACAAAACCAAGGATGGTTTTCTACTCTTTAGGCTCTACAAAACTAGGGTGGGTACACCCAAGGGATGATTCAGGCTAGAAGCTACTGTATGATAATTACTTTAGTTTCATTCTGATTCTCATCTCATATCCTCAAATAGATGCATGATTTTGACATTTTCCATAAACACATCCCATATAGTAGATTTGGTCAAAATTCTTTTATAGATTGGCAAGTGTTCCCAGCAATAGTGGCTAACTGAGGCTAAAACATTCCATGCAAAAAAGTGTTGACTATCTTTTGAAATCTTCAAGGAAATTAAATTAAAGCTGATTGTGATTTTAGATTTGATGTTTCTTCATAGTATACCTATCTGCAGACTGAATAAATTTTTATTAGTCCCTATTCCATTGGGATTCAAAGTCTACTCTAATTTGTAGATCTAATATGTTGTCTTACAACAAATATTATTAGCAATTCTTAATGAAGTTAATTGTTAAAAACTTCCTTTCTATTACTATGAAAATTCCATCAAATTCATCAAAAGCATTTACTTAATTCATTGAATTAATAGCAGTAATGAATTGACATACAACCTAAATGAATTGCATTCAATTGAGCAAGCTTTACTCATAAAATCTCAAAATAACTAGCTAATAGAAAAGGAGACAAAATCCAATAAGAACTAACATGGGGACAACTCAAAATTTGTATTAATTTTCCTTGAAAATTGTATACAATTGTAGTAAACTCAGAATGACCTTAGAAAGAAACACAAAGATTGTTCCATATTAATGTATTCTTAGAAAATTTGCAGAGAAGGTACATTATAAGGTTTTTTCTCAAGACTAGAGCAAAAACACCCTAAGTATGAAACTAAAAATGCATTAGAAATTAGACCATTCTCTGGCCCTGGAATCTCACTTATATAATGTGAGATACAACAAACTTCAGGCATAGAGAACTAACAAGTGTCTATTAGAAAAGATATTTACATACACCTATCACAAAAAGACAAAATTGTGATTAACAGAAAGATTTGTACATTAAAAATTCCTTTTGTGGGTCCCTTTCTATTACATCCCTTTATATTGCTGATTTTTTGATTGGCTACTATTCTGAATCCTTAGCATATGCAGCTACTAGACTTTCTAGTGATTTTTCAAGTTTTGATTCATGTAGCTTCACCTTCGCTCTAGCATTTTCACTCATATCATCATGTGTTACCAAGGTGATAGTTACTCTTGATCCTATGTTTGTTGCATCATCTAACTGATCCATTACATCTTTAGTGTGAGATGATTGCCTTTATTCTTTTCTAGGTGCTAATGGAAGTGGATCGATGATTTGTAATTCACCTTCATGTATTTCGTCATCATCACTTTCAACTTCTTCTAGTTGCTCACCAGAAGCAATATCCACCATCCACTTGTCATAAAGTGCATCATTTGGATATCAAAATGCAGAATATCCTATTGTTTCTTGATAACATATTCTGCTTCCCTATCAATATAAACAAATTCTTGTTTCAAAGAATCAAAGAATATTTGGGCTTTCACTATCTTCTTGGTTGTGGTAGCCCACCATGCATGCACTATTTCATTGATAATTTTATTCATCCTTAGAAAAAATAAATCATCAAGTTCCTTATCCCATTCATCTTTGTTTTTCAAATTATTTCTTCTATCTAGGGCATGAGGAAACAAACTAAACTTTTTGGCTCTTATATTTGTTCAAATAGCCAACTATTATTCTCTGTAGATGAATTCTCTTATTATCAAAATTAGAGAGATCAGAAACAATATCAAAAGTCTTTTCAATTTGATCATATGAGACTTTTATAACTAAATAACATAAAAATGTTATTTCTTTCCTCCTTATCCACTTATTTACAATAGGCTTTAGAGCCTCATCACTTTCTTTCAATTCTTCCCAGATGCTTATCACTCTAACCAACTGATCATAAACTAATGGCCATTCAATTTTGTCCCCCAAATATGTGAGAGCTTTTCTCAATTTATCTTCATATTTTACATTCAACTCTACATGTAAGGCCTACAACTTACTCTTTTCTTCTTCAAAGTCTTCAATAGTGTAATAATGTGGCCTCTATGGGGTATCTGGCATTTCTATGAGAGGAGTGGATTTAAAAGGCTCCACTTGGGGATGGGGATATGTTATTCTAGGTCTTTTAGACCTCTCCATTAATTTTTTTCTAAGTTAATTCCTCTTTTGAACTTCCTTATTGTAAGCTTCTAGGATAATTTTATGTTTACTCTACAATTCAAACATGGCCCTTTCTTCCTTTTTAGCAGTGAACAAAATAAATTGAGATGAATCTACATTCTAGTATCTATCTTGCACATGAGAGGTATCAACCACTCTTCTTAGAACTATATTTTCCATCAAACCAGAATCATATAGTTGTGATGAGGTGGCTCTTGACCCCTTCCTTAAAGACCATATAACCAAAGCAACCTAGTCTTCACTAAATGTAGTACCTATGAATTCCTTCTTATTTGGATCTTGGAAATCCAACTTATTTGAAATAGAATTAAAAATTAATCCATCTTCAATATCCCAATTGGGTTACAGTAATATGTTTTAGGCCTTGACCATCTGCCTACCCTCTTCAGGGGTTATGTTCTAAAACTTTTGAATCATTTGTTCCTTTATTTGATTTTGTAGAGCTACCTCTTCTAGCTTAGAATTATTTGTCCTCAACTTCTTGCATCTCTCTTCAAACTTGATCATGTTAGCTCTCCATGCAAATTGGTAGAAAGCCATAGATTTAACAAAATTATCATCTGATAAAAATTGTTGACTTGCTTGTTCCAACACAAGGTCTAATTCCTTTCCTCTGTAATCTACAACTATCAACTGAAAACTTGGCACTAAAGGCTCCTGGAGATCTCCTTCATCTATCTCTGATTGTGTAACAAGTACTCCCCCTTGTGATCCCAATTGTTCAATTTTCTCTTCAATGAGCTATTCCTCTTCAATTCTCATAGAGGTCTATGAGGGTGAGTATTCCTCCACATGAGGATCCTCTTCCCTTATTATCTTTCATCTTTTAAGGGAGGATTCAAAAGGCCTCTCTTCCAAGACATCACTGGTGGATTCAAATATGTGTTTTCCTTTGTCCACAATGGTCCTTTTATTTTGAATAACAGCATACCTCAGCCTTTTCTAGATAATTAATTGACTTACCCCTATATTGGGAGTAAAACCCAATCTTCTCATTACTTCCATGGCCTTATCTAGGTAAAATCTAATAAAGAATTGCTTCTTTTCATTCATCATCTCCATTATTTCATGAAAGGTATTCATAAGTTTATTTATCTTATCTACATTTGTAACAACATTGTCCAAAGGACTATAATCTACATCAAAACAATGAATGAAATCCAATACTTTGGAGAAGACTCTCCACTTTTCCTTTCTAGTCTCCTACTCTTGCAAGGAGTATTCATTCCTTATTATGTCTTCAGGAAAATAGAATTCATGCTCAATTTTACCAAGCTTAATTATGTGTCTCAGAGCCAAATGATAAAAATCCCTCAAAATCAAAAAAATGAGGGTGAGAAATAGCCAACTTATAAGGATCCAAAATCTTGTTTAGAGAAAGCCAACCCCCTTTTGTGATAACAAAATGATGGGCTACTATACAAGTGGGGAAGATTGACCCTCTTGATCATTTTAACAAAAATGTTTCCTCCACTCCTCCCAACTACCACAAAAACTCAGCTACTCCTACCTTCAAGGGCCCTTGGTAAGGTAGTACATTCAAGCTCCCTTTAAAACCATAAATTTTGAACATAGTAGAAACAAAGTATGGGATGATATCTCTCCAATTGTGTGAAACTTTCAAACCACTGGGATTATCCATAGGCCTAATGACATTCATTAGTGCCTTGGGGATTCTGGGATTGTCACTCAATATGAGGCATCTCAACTTGGAAGCAAAATACCTATCAAACTTGACAAAGCTAGCATTCTCTGCATCCCAAGTCATATCTACACTCCATAATTAGATTGGTAGTGCTTCTCCATTTTCTTCTCTGTTTAACTCCATTTCTTTACCAAAATATGTGGCTCCCTTAAACAAAAAAATGTTCATCAACAAAGAATAATGGCCAAAAGTTTTTTCAACCTTGTCCTTAGCAATCCCAATTAGTCCATTGTGAATTTCCTCAGCCAATAAGAACCAAAATAAAAAATTATGTCCACACCAAAAGATGAAATCTGAGTAACCATATACATGAAATCCACAAGCATAAACTCTTCTTCATCTTTCCCAAAAACTCTGCGCAGGGTCCGATATATCTCCACAACCCTAGTATTGAAGTATGCCCTTTTGAAAGGTTCCCTAGAAGCTATTGTTATTGCTGCTAGAGTTCCAATTTTACCTATATGTGTCTTCAATGCACCTTTCCTAATGGCATCCTTCTTGGACATGTACTCCTTTTCTAACCCTTTCAAATCAATGGGCACATGATAATTAGTGAGAGGCCCTAAACCAAAAACTTCCCTAATTTCATCTGGGCTAACTGTAATTAGGACCTAACTATTAGTTCTTCTTACTATAATTTCTTGGTCATAGTTCTTTTCCACAACTTCATGAAGATCATAATCCATAAAAACACTAGGAACCACTAGTTTCCCTAAATCAAAATTCTAGATATTGGCATGTGGGGCAAAAAGGTTCCTCTCTGAAAACCATTTTTAAAACAAATCTAGACTAGTTTGAGAGGTATTGGCATCCTAGACCCAATTCTTCTTGTCATACAATCCATCTACTATTCTCAACCTAGGATTTAATGAAGTGAGTTTTTCAAATTGTACAGTTTCAATAGTGGAGTTAGGAAGCAACTCAAGTAAATCATCATGGACATTCCTATCTAATTAATTCTCCTAACCAAAAAATGGCTTCTTTGGAGACATTTTTTATTGTAATTTGCAGAACTGAGACACTACATAGATTATAGTATAATTACTGACTTGATTCTTTGCTTGTTTCTCATTGTAATTCTGCAATGTCTTTGCGAACAATAGAAATTTGCTTCACACTCTTGTTAAGCTCAACACAACCTTCTCAGTAATGGCTTCTACTCAAGAAAATTCTTGAAATCTCTATTCATGTGAGATTGAACTAAGAAAATCTTCTATATATACTCTATTTTTCGTTCACATGCAAAGCTTTAATTCCTCAAATTTACATTGTTGATTTTTGAAAAATCCTATAATATAGGGATGCACCAAAAGATGACTCACATTCCACTTGACATGTTGGTAGTCAACCCAATGAGATTTTTCTATGTGTATAGTTCCTTCATTGTTGGCATTTCAGTCTAGACCCACTAATGACTGAGGACACATGTCATTGAGTCACTACCTCACTATACATAAAGAGTGAGCACCTTGCTATAGCAAGGTAGTGACGATCATTGATTCTGCATTGATCATGTGGAAGACATTTGATGCATTACTTAAGGAAAATATGGTGGGCCCTTTGTCACTATGTCGCTATACATATCATTCAAGCAACTTACTATAGCAAAATAGTGATGATTGTAGATTTGAAATTGATCTAAGGGCATGGAAACTGCATGAATTACATAATACATGGTGGGTCCCTTGGTTGCTATGTCACATAGAGTAAAAATTTCACATCTTTCTACAACAATGTAGTGACATTCGTAGATTTGAGATCAATCTGATTATCTGAATATTTCATATGTTTTATGAATGGGGCATGGGTCCAAGTTATTGATGACATGAGAAAACCATGTATAGTTGGCATATAAATCTATACTTTAATCCTAGTCACATTGCCACATTGCTTGGGTCCCGCCACATGTTTATTTCCTAGCTGGGAACTATGTTGCTAATGACAAGATGCATAATTTCTCGATAGTGACATAGCGACCTTCGATGCCTTCACATTTTTCGATGCATACATGTACCCCACTAGATGCCACCATGCCCCAAAAACCATATTACTAACATTTTATGGAGCATGTGTGTAGGACCCACCTTTTGAAAATCTTGCCTCATTATTACTTTTCATCAAGGCACTATGTCGCTAATGGCAAAGATCACAAATTTCCTGACAGTGACATAACGACCTTTGGTGTCTTATCAAAACTCGATGCCAAAAAGATAAAGGAAAATAAGTCATAATCACTCAAATTAATGCTTCTAACACAACAATAAAATCACACGTCCACCAACCACTTGGGAAGCTTATGGTAACTGAAAAAATTAAAAGTGATTGTCATCTATATTTTCTATGAAGGCACCATGTCGCTAATAGTGAGGTACACAAATTTTTTGATAGGGACATGGTGATTAATCATAAAAAAATTTATTTGTACTGATGCCTTTTGTACTTCACTATTATGATCCCTTTTTTGGTTCTAACAAGTCTGACATAAAAAATGTGACCAAATACTTCTGACACAATACAATCCCTGATCACTGCACTTCCATTTTATGGCACCGCCCTTTAAATTTGTGGCAGTTGCTATGTCACATAAAGTAACTTACTTGTAATTTTTGATAGCGACAATGTAACTGCCACTGATCTTGCATTGATTAGACGATATACATTAAGAAGAAATAAGTCATACAGGGTGCAAAAGATTTGAACTTTTCAAGGAATATTTGTAAACTTTAAAAAAGAAAAAGGTTTTACACCCAAATTTTTTAAAAGGACAAGACCTAGGGTTTCAAAAATGTTTCCAAAGGCTAATAAATCTGGAGGACCAAAGACTAGAAACCCTATTCACCATTAAAGAATTAAATTCTAATTTTTTGTACCTAGATTGGGGAAATTTTTCTTGCAAAAATTAGACTAACAGATATAATTCACACAATACATTTTTCAAAGCCATGGGAATAGATCAAAATGAATCATAAAACTCATGTGGGGTAGAGATAGAGAGATTAAGACATTCCATAATTCTAGTCAATTTATAATTTGCAAAATTTTCTTTAAGAAAAAAAGCATATACTGGTGATGATGACCTCCATTCCATTAACTTAGGAATCAATCCTATGATCTGCTCAATTCTTCTCTTCAAGACTTCATTTTGATTTAAACTTTGTTTCAACTAGTAACTCTTTTCATTAATAACATGATTTATTTTTTCTTTATCCAATTTCCATTGAGCTCTCTCCCATAAGAGCTATTGAAACAAATTAATTCCTATAGACAAAGGTGTAGACAGATCGAGTGGTGGAAATGGCTTGTGATTAAAGAGTTCTATCCATTTAGGCGCAAAATGTGGATTTTTGTTGACACTCCATCATGTGGAGAATTCTCCTTTTCTTATGAAAATAGTTTTCTCCACATTTTCTTCCCTACTAGATTTAGTGGCTACTACAACTAATGTGTTTAACCCTTCTTGATCCAATTTTTCTAGTACTTCTTTAACAATTTCAAGTCTAAATTTTGGATAATCCTCCAAAGGGAGTTCTATAGAATTTTCACTAATGTCTTGCATAGTAGGTTTTTCTTCAAACTCCTTAGATATTTAAAGCTACTAAACTCCTTATAATTATTAATAAACACATAATCAACACTATAATCAGCTTCGGGTTGTAGATTTTGGGTTTATCTCTCAGTTTCATTGGCTTCAATTTGCTACAATTTTTCCTCTAGAGAGGCCTCCTTTTCACATTCAAAAACTTCAAGGCTAACTATGGGAATAGAGGCTTTAGGAACCCTACTCTCAGAGACTCTCACACTTTTTCTCATGAATGGTGTTGACAAACATAGAGGATTCTTTCATTTCCTCTTGCTTACAGGTATTTCCACTATAGGTGCTTTAGGAGGTTTTTCTAAATCTTCCTCCTCCTAAGAGTGAAGGGGTTCATTAAGGTTAATCTCCTCATCTATTTTTTGTTCTAACATTTCTACTTTAGGTTCCAAAATTTTACCTTTGTCTTTCTTAGTGGGAGACCTATTCTTAGTAGATGATGAGGCCTTAGGAGCACTAGAAACTTCTATATTTTTTCTTTCATTTTTGTTAACAATAGAGGGTTTAGATTTTTAAATCCTCTTCTTAGCTATTTTGGGACTAGAGGGAGAGGCTTTAGGATAATTTATAGCTCTAGGGACAACTTTATAGAAACCAGTGGATGTTCTTTCCCTTCATCCAACTCCTTGGCCTCTAGGGTTGACCAACCTATTCTCTACCTCTTTTAACTACAAGAAATCCTCCCATGATCCAATTGCTTGCTTATTCAATTCCCTTTCTATGATTAATTTTATTAAGAAATGGTGAGAGACAGGCTAATCTTTTCCTGACTACACTAGAGAAGCTTTCTTCTTAACAATGCTAAACAAAAAGTTTGGAAGGTTTACTTATCTATAATCATGCCATAGGTGAGATTTTTTTTTAAATGTAGGGCATGTAGGTATTTGTAATGTACCCTGCACGTGTTGTGCTAGATGATAAACATGACTAGTTGAATAAAATCCATTGGGAAGGATAACCTAGAAGTACCTTGTTTCTTATCAATGTCTAGTGGAGGGTTCTGGTATATATTAAACTATGCCCTAGCTGTCTTTAGGTCAAACTCTTTATCCCAATTTTTTCTTTCTTGGGGCAACCCAGTGACCTTGGCTACCACCTCCTCTAAAAACTTAATTCTCAGATCTTTAACCACTGCAACACCATCCTTTAACGCTCCCATGAATTGAAGAGCTACCTCTTCATCAAATCCTTTCAAACTAAGACAATAATACAAACATTCCCTTCTTCTAAACATTTCACAACTGATTGCATCACCCAAAAGAACTTGATGACCAATGGTCTCATTCCTCTGTATACCTCCATCCATGGTGAATTCTAGTTGAATTGTGCAAAAACCATGATGTTTCAAAGCTTGGTGAATCAAGATTTATAATATTATGACCCTAGCCATAGTTATTTCAATAAATGGCATGTACTTAGAGATTTTAATGCACAATATCTCATAATATCCTTCTTGCATCAAATTTCATATTTTTTTCTCGTGTACAAGTCCATCACCCGAACATGTTGCAAACCATCATTAAAAGTTAAGTAACTACTTTTAATGTCCTTAATTTCATAATGATGCAATCATAGAAGGAAAAGTCACCGACATGTAATATTAAATATGCAATTAGTTCCAATCATCTCACTGAACGTTTGAAGTTACATGTGATTTGAAATTGATTTTAAAAGAAAAAATTTAATATTTTCCTCCCCCTAACAAAATAAAGGCATGGGTCCCACTAGGCCAAGATATGAAAGAGTGAATAATTATAAACAATACTAAATCCTAACAAAGCATGAATAAAATAAAATGCATGCAAAATTATGTAGTAGGTACCTGGAAATTTCTCCATGAAAGATGTTTTGGAAATGATCATCATAATTGATAGAGTGATGGGATAGAATGGTAAGATGGAAGAGAGAGAAGTTGAAGTGGAATGGATTTGAAGAAATTACTTTAAAAAAGAAAGTATTTATTATGAATGCCTTGAATAGAGTTAAGAAGAATCAGAGGTTAGGGTAGGAGACCTAGAATCATTGGCTATAAGAATGGAAATGTCCTAATGAAGTTGGAATTGCTGTAGGAACTCTTCATTGCTAACTAGTTTATTGTAAAGCTTCAGATGATGCCCATTGACAAGTAGTTTGAAATGAATAGGATCAATGATAGATAGCTAAACTACACCATTTGGACTATGGCAACTGTTAAGCTCAAATTTTTTTTAACAATTGAGTGTCAACACACTTAATACATTTACTTAGTCTATGCCAAAAAACTAATCCATGTCAAGTATAGTATGTAAATATTAGACCATGGTGAGTTGCAATGAGTGTTGAGTCACTCATGTGCCAAGTCACTCAAGTGCCGAGTAGATAGACCATGTCAAGTGATTCAAGTGTCGAGTGAATAGTAGATGTGAGCAATTCAAGTGCCAAGTTAGAAGCAAAATTATAGTGAAAGCTGAGCATTAGTAACTACATATGTCAAGTGACATAGATTGGACATATTTTTTTATTATGGCATAAACAATTATATAAACCATTTTTCAATTGACATAAGGTTAGATTTTGATTCTTGAGAGATAAAGAAAAATCTATATGTGAATTCCCTATGCAATTACATGTAACCAATTAGAAAAAGGGAAGGTTTAAGCAGTAAAATGGATGAATCTCAACTATAGATTTATACCTAACCCTAAGTCTTCAAATCTTCTTGAGGAAGATGAAACCCTAAATTTCATATGAGAGTGGAATGGATTGAAGGAAGAGAATAGAGAAGTTTGAATGCACAAACAGAGCATTTATGGAAACCTAGAAGATATAGAGAGTGAATTGCAAAATTAGTTTGTGAAGAATAGAGGATAGAGGATACAACATTGTTACATTAGATCGTGAAGGATTAATCAGAGACTGAATAAAGGTGATCTTTTATTAGGCAAGCAAGTGCCAACCACAAGATCTATGCTAAGACATTTTGACAGGTGATTTCAATTAAATCTCTTAAGTAGAGTGGTCCTAACAGGCCTTATTAAATCCTTTAATGGGGTGACATTCCAAGTGAGTGTTTAGAAGTCCTTTAACTAGGCACACTTCTAACAGTGTGTTGAAATCCTCTAACAATGTGGGACTTAACAATATTTGTAAGCCTTTAATAGAGTAGGCCTTTCACAATGCAGATCAAGTTTCATGGTCAAACCATTGTAACCTTAGCTGGGTACACTTTATTGCTATAGTAGTGAAGATTTGTGGGTGTCATCCCCACCCCAATTTTACCTTCTCATTTGGATGGTTTATGGGTAGTCATATCTATTGTCAAAGTTTGTGTGTTTAATTGCTTACATGTTTTAGATTTATGCTTTACATGTTATTTCAATATGTTAATGCATGTGCTATATGACTAGCGAAATTTTTATGGGTCCAAGTTTAAACTCTTGATTTACCACACCCCCCCCACCCCACCCAACACACACACATCTTAGAAGTTTACCTTTCCCACTTGTAATTCCAACAATTCGTATCAGAGCTATGTTCTCAAAAGGAGAATATTTATAGCTTAGAGGAAAAATCTTGAAATGGAAGTCTACAAATTGGGAAAGACCATTGAGAAATAGGAGATTGAGATACATTTGATACCACATCAACTGAATGAAGCTATTGATGCCTTGAAGAGTTCCTTTAAGACGAGGAAAGAGATTTCTATAGCAAACAATGATACACAATACAAAGAGATCAACACCACAAAGCTATTTGTAGATGGTATCTCTAGTGAATTTGATGCAATAGTAGTAGATCTAATAGAGAAGAATAGAGCACAAGATAAAGAAATTAGAAATCTCAAGTTGGAGCAAGAATCAAAAGGTATACTACTATGTGAGGTGATTGAACAAAAGAAGAAAGCCATGGAAGAGAAGGCCATGATTGAAGAAGACAAAAGAATTTTGGTAAATAGATTGGAAAAAAAGTAAATAGAGCTATCCAAGATCTCAAACATGCATTTGGATACCTTGATCCAAATGATGAATGCTCGTCATGAGTTGAATGTCAAGGACATTGAGATAACTACATTAAAGTTGCAGAATGAACAACTGTAGAATGACCTGAACATAGAAAAAGAATTTACTAAAAGTTTCAACAAGCCAAATGAAGCCATCAATAACTTTGAGAAATTATTGAAATACCCTAGATCTAACAAAGATACATCAAGATTGGGCTACACAAGCACTAAGGAAGGAGAATCATCCAAAGCTACCGAGGAAAGGAACAACAAAGGTAAAAACTCCAAATCTACTTGTCACAATTATGGAAAGAAAGGACATATAGCCAATGTGTGTAGGACCAAGAATGAAAATTAGAATGTCAAGCCTAAGAACATGGTCCATTTTCATAAATGCAATAAACAAGGTCATTAGGCACATGAATGTAGATTGAGAACCATGCATGGACCAAAATTTGAAGGATATTGCTACAACTGATAGAAGTATGGACATAGAGCCTTTGAATGTAGATTCAAGTCCACGTGGCCATCAAACAAGCCAACAAAGGTAAGAAGCTATGGAAATTCTTATAATTTGGATTACAATACAAGATATAGCTATCACTATTGTTAAGAATATGGGCATGTACCTAAGAATTGCATTACGATACACTTTAGCAGTAACTACAAAAGGTGGTTGAGTCAAACCACATGCTTTAGCTATTTGAAGACTAGTCATATTAGTAAGCATTGTCCAACTAGGTCAAAGGCACCAAGTTGTGAATTTGATGAAGGGAAAGACAAGGCAGATGTTGAGCACATTAGGAATGAGATGAATAAGACATGGAAAAAGAAAGATGATTATAGTACATCAAATGGAGAAGGGATCACTTTACCCAATGGGTCAAGTGGTCACACCTCATCAAACTAAGAAAACAAGAGGTATGTGGGATTGATATTTAAAGTATTAAATCATACTACTAGAAATGTTTTAGAATAACTAAGAGGGGGGGGGGGTGAATCAATTATTCAAGGTCCAAATGTCCTATTCAAACTTTTCACTAAGTATAGTGATCCCATTCAACCATTCAAGCTTTGACTTATCTAATCAATAAGTTGATGTAAAACAACATTTAAGTATCAGAAATCAACACATAACATAGTGATTTATGTGGGAACCCAATTTGGGAAAAACCACCAGTAAGATGCTACTCAATTCTCACTCTTCTAAAGTGATCCCTATAAAAGGCTTACAACACACTGTTAAATGTGACCATGTTAGAGGATTTATCCACCCTATTAGAAGTGGGCCTGGTTAGAAGACTTTAGAACATTCACTTGGAATGCCACCCTATTAAAGGATTTACAAATGGCTGTTAGGCCAACCTAAGTCCATAGGATTTTTAGATCTAATACAATTGCTAGAGAGGATTAGGAAAAAAATCTTGACCTGACTACAACATACAACGTATCTTGTAGATCTCATATCACTTCTCAGCTCATACCCTTGCCTAGCCTTCAATCTTTACAATTTTGATAGCTTGCCCTCCTTTCAAGCTTAGTCTCCTTGAGTCTTCATACTCAATGTACCAATGCAATCATCTCTTCATGACCACTTGTAGAGGCAAAGCCTTTGTGCTCTTCCTTCTCCTAGATGTCTCCCCCTTTGACACCCTTTCAACCACTTTGTAGACTTGGCTCTTTAGTAGCAACAGTATCAACTCATTTTTCTTCTTGGTCTATGATTCCATAAATAGAAGTCTTGGAGTGCCCTTTCCTTCTCAATTCTTCCATTCTTTAATTTAAATTCATATGGATTAGGTAGGATTCATTGCATCTAACCCATATTTTTTTTCCTCTAGAAAATTCTTAAATAATCCTTTAGAATTCACCTAAAAATGGTTTACATAGGATTCTATGCTATCAGCTCATCATCCTTATCTTCCGACTCATTCAAAAAATTCAATGTAACCATTATGTTGGCTCAAATTTGGAAAAACTTCATCACTTGAAATAATGTAGTAGCTTGGCACTATTGAAATACTAGTGCTTGGTACGTATTGTATTATTCTATACCTGAAGATCACTTGGCACCAACTAGAAATTTTTTGATGCTCGGCACCTAATCTTCACTTTGCACACACTAGGATTTTCTGTTACTTGGATCCAATTGGGAATTTTTCTCAGCTTCAACTAACTTGCTTGGTATCCACTAATGATCTTAATTTAAGCTTTGAAATCAACCTTATTACAACTTCTTCCTCTAGTGTTTCTAAGTGTGACCAGCCTCTATATTCTTGAGTATGTTATCAATACATCATTTAACCATTGTCTTAACTAATCCTTGCACTTCATTACAACATCATAACTCAACCTTTCCCTTAGGTTCTCTTGTCACATTTTGTTGATCAAATCCTCTTCATCAATCAACTAAGTGATAGCACTTGGATCATATAAGAAAATTTTATTCCTACAAGTAGTAGGTTTCAAATCAATGACAAAACAATTATTGAAAACATTCTCTTCCTTCTTTCCAACAATCTCCCTCTTTGATCTTCAACAATGAGCTTTTCAATCAGATTTTCAACACATAGATCAATTCTAGAAGAAATTAGTACTGAAAGGACTACATTAGCATAAATGAATATGCAAGAAGTTTTAGAAAATTCAAATTTAAGACTTTAGGTTTTCATGTTGTTGTCAAGCATGAAAAGTTTTCAATGGATGTCAAGTGGAATGCTAGCTAGTGATGAGCTGTTAGGCTTTGTAGTCGATGTTGAGTGAATCTCAAATCATGCTAATGCTAAGTTTATAGCTGTATAAGCACTAAGCATTAAATGCAAGATTTTTGAAGGGTATATGGTTATTTCATGCTCATTTCTCATCATTTTGAATATGAGAAAGAGCTAAAGGTCCAGAAGGTAATTCAAAAGTTCATTCGAAGTGAATACAAAGATCTCAACAACTATTTCACTCCCGTTCTTTGAATTTTAAAGGTATTTATTCACAAATCGAGTTACACAATTTACATTCGTAGAAACCCTAGTTTGTCATAATGGTGTCAAGCTCAAGAAATGTAGAAGGAAAAGAGGTGTTGAATGTGCAATTAGTCAGTAATGAGGTAAAACAACTAGGTTTCAAATCAATTCTAGATGTTTCTTACAAAAAAGACCCATCAAGTGCATTATCCATGATTCCCTTGAAATTTATTATGGTACAAGATGTTAGAAAATGTTATAATAGAAAGATAGGTGGAATTGGTGATATGGAGATAAGGGAAGCATATGACAGATTGTGTGAAAATGACGTCTTCAAAGAAGAGTTCAAAATGCTTTAAAGGAAGGGTTTGATGTGTGCCCTAGAATTCCCCACTATTTTCAAAATTGATTGGATAAGAATATTTTTGAGCTGAATTCATGATGGATCCCTATGGTTGGAAGGAGGACCAATAAATATTTCAAAGAGAATAATCTACAGGGTGACTGGTTTTCCAAGCTTGGATTGGTGAAAGACTCTGTGAAGTGATTCAAAGGAAGTAATGGAAAAGAATATAGGTGCCAAGTGGAATAAGAATGGAATGCTAATAGAAATCATCATAGATCCAATAATAAACTTTGTAGTAAGGGTCATTTCTCATAAGTTTTATCAATCAAGAAGATTGAACAATGTACCCTATATTGTAGTGGATGTGGAATATAAAATTGTGAAGAAAGATCATACCTATGATCTAGGTGAATTTTAATTGCAATAAATAATGAACAACCTTGGAGCAGTCAGGAAGATAAAGAGTGCTCAGTGAAAATTTGGATCAATTCTAATTTTCATATTTTTCTATGTACATAACACATTCCCATCTTTTGGCAAAATAGGATGCAAGACAAATAGGTTAGTTGTTGCTTAGATAAATGAATACATTGAGAAAATGGGTGAGAACTTTGAAACTATCATGGCAAGCTATTTTGAAGATTTTAAGAAGTCTATGAAGCAAAGGATGAGAATACCTATTTCCCTAGTTGAAAAAAACTACAATGATATATGTTTTCTTTTAGATATTGATTACACATATGTATAGGCTTCCATATTAAGGGTAAGATGGCTATGACCCTTAAGATATGAGATTAATGTTGATGAAGCCTCAACTGCCATCACTACACTTCTTGCCAAAGAAGTTGATAAAGTAGCCAAAATATTTGGAAATTATGATGTCATGAAGTCCAAAGTAGAAATGGAGTTAGAGACAACCTCCACACTAAAGAAGAAAAAAAAATTGGTGAAGAAATTAATGGCAAAATTTGGTGAAGGTGTTGAAGAAGAAGAAGAGAAAGGTGATGAAGAGGAAGAACAAGAACAAACTAAACAACCTTTTTCATTAACACAAGGCATGGGTGAAGACAAAGAAGAAGAAGAGGGTTTTGAGGAAGAAGAAGCCAAGGAAGCACCAATACATGTTGAGCCCAAGAAGAGAAAGGCTAAGGCTCAGCCTATGGCTAAGACAAAGCCAAAGAAGGTTGCAAAACCTAGTCCAAGTAAAGCGAACAACACCAGCCACTAGACCTAGCACAAGAGCCACCACTCAAAAGGCCAAGGAGATAACAAAACAAAAAGAATAAGGAGGCCAAGAGCAGGAGAATCAAAGAAGAAAGCACATTGCTCAACCAAATTTAGATGAGGAAATCACTAAATCAGAAGATATTAGCCAATTCAAAGTGGTAAGTCATACACCACTTTCTAATCTTGAGAATATGTGTGAAAATATCAGAAATAATGTTGATTTGTTTGGCCTTAAGAATGTAAATTTTGATAATTTGGAAAAAAAGAAGAAAAAGATAGTAGAAGAAGCTCTATATACAATGATGTCCAAATTTAAGAATATTCCATTAGAATTTTCTAATTCAGTACCCAGGGTATTGTATGATTTAGTTGAGCAAAAATAGCACTATTGTTTAAATTTGGAAAAGAAAATAAGGGAGACTACTCTGGCCTAAGTCATGCTAGAACTGACCAAAGGGAAAATTGCTAAGGAGAATAAGAAATATGGTGGAAGAGGGTAAAGAGAAAACAACCCTTTTGAGGGTAAAGATGATGATAAAGAAGAGGATGACAAAGAAGATATCATGGAAGAGAAAAATATAGAGGAGGAGACTTAGAAGATAGAAAATGACATGGCTATAGCTGATCAGTAGTAGGAGGAACAAAGTGTGCAAGACACACAAATGCTGAGTTCTAGTCCTTCTCATGACACAAGGGTACCTACAGAAACTATAATTGTTAAGGATGTCTCTGATGCATTAGCTCAAAACATCAATCCATTAAATGTAGAATATTTGAAAAAGATCTTTGATCAATCTACATTGCAAGATCAACTTTACACAAATCCAATTTTGATCAGTGTAGAAGAACTTTAGAAAGTAGTAATAGAAGTTACAAGAGATAAGGTGAACACACAAGAACCACCTTCTGTCATCCCTACTATTACTAGTGATCAAAATTTGATTTCAACAATAGATACATCAATCAAGGTTGAAATAAGTGTCAATGAGGACACAATTGAGTAGGGGTAGACTACTATAGAAGAAGAAAATGAGACTACAATAAAGAAAATATGATAGATAGATACTTTTGTACCTACAACATAGACACAAAGTGCCACTCAAGTCATTATCATTGATCATGATAAATTTGAAGAAGATGAACAAAAACCAAAGGTAAAGGAGTAGGAGGCCATTCAAGAATTGGTAATTTTACCAACATCAGGATCCTCCCTTACAAAACTTCTTCAAAAGTTGAGCACGAAAGCAATACCCCTACAAATATTAGTGCTAGGCACAAGCTCTTCTAAAGTTGAAAAGGTAATTCACTATGGTGATATTACTTTAGATGAAGAGTTAGCGATTCCAAAATTTGATTATGACATGATGACTATTGATCAAATAAGAATTTCACAACAGGCATTAGAAAATAAGAATCACCAAGAAATGCTTAGGAAGGAGTACAAAAAAAGCAAGCATTACAAGAAATTAAAGATATCTTCTTAGATGCATTCAACTTGCCTACTTTAGAAAAAACCAAGCCACTATTGGAATAGTTATTAGATATGGTGGAGAAGGTTAATAATGAGGGCCTAGATACAAATGCCAAACTTTTGGAATGGTCTAAAAGAAAGTTCCAAGGAAAAGTAAATGAAAAGATATCTGGTGATATAACACTATCACATGTTGCTTTGACAAATAAAGTTGAGGCTGTGAGGAAGGTAATTGAGAATATTTTCTAATTGCACACTAAATTTTGTGATCCCACACTCTTCACTCAAGAAAACATGCATAGAATACTAAGCCTAGAGAGGAATTTAAGCATATCAAGTACACAACTACCTAAGAACCTAGCTCAGAGTGAGAAGCATTTCCATACATTGCTTTAATCATAGAGTCAATTAGTTGTATTAACAAAAGAAGAGGCTAATATAAGAGCCAAATTAACACAAATTCAAGCCTCTCTCATCCCACACATGGAAATACTCCACAAAGAATTAGGCTATGTAGAAAAATTGTCAAAGAAAGATCTCAATCTTTCAACACTAGATGGCCTAGTACACCTTGCAGTCGAGCTTACCATCCAAGTTAAATCATTGGATGTTGCATGTGACAATTGGGATGTAGCTCTAAAAATAATCATGGAAGTCCATAAATACTTTTTGGACAAATACACTATAAGTGTATAAACCCTTTGACATAAGTATCGAAAAGGGGGAGATAAACAAACAGGGGAATATAATAAATAAGAAAGGGGGAGATAGACTAAAAGGAGACAATAATGAAAGGGAGAGATATGAATCAAGGAAATAAGAAAGCATGAAAAAAGGGGGAGTAATTAGAACTCCAAGTGATATACAATTTTAAGAAATGAAATTCATAGATAGAAATAGATCAGATCATATATCAGTTAAGGTAGAGCATAAAGAGTATAAGTGCATTAAAGATAAAGAGTATCAACCAATAGTGACAAATATACTCATAATGGAGAGAAAATTTTGGATACAGAATAGACACATTAACTCAAGGGGAGTTATACATTTTGAGGTGTATAGGTTATTGCAATTTTTTTTTTAAATTTAGAAGTTTTGTATATAAGTCGAGTCATGGATATGTTATACTCGAGAAGATTAGATTGTTTCTATATATTCAAAAAAATTTGACACTCATGTCAAAGGGGGAGATTGTTGTCTTAGATTGGTTTTGACAATTGAGTGCCAACACACTTAAGACATTTAATTACCTTATGCCAAACTAGTAATGCATGCCAAGTTTAATATTTAATTATTAGATTGCATCAAGTTGAGTGCTGAGTCACTCATGTGCTGATTCACTCAAGTGCCAAGAAGATAGACTGTACTGAGTGATTCAAGTGCCAAGTGAATAGTAGATGATGAGCAGTTCAAGTGCTGAGTCAGAAGCAAAATTACACTAAATGCTAAGCATCAATAACTACATATGTTGAGTCACATAGATTCAACATATTTGTTTCTTATGGCACAAAAAATTATGTAAACCATTTTTCAACTAACACAAGGTTAGATTTCAATTCTTTAGAGATAAGGACGAATCTATATGTGAATTCCCTATGCAATTACATGTAGCCAATTAGAAAAGGGGAAGGTTTAAGTGGAAAAATGGATAAATCCCAGCCATGGATTCATACCTAACCCTAAGTCTTCAAGTCTTCTTAAGGAGGATGAAATCCTAAACTTCACATGAGAGTGGAAGGGATTGAAGGAACTAAATAGAGAAGTTTGCATGCACAAATAGAGCATTCATGGAGACTTAAAAGATATAGAGAGTGAATTGTAGAATTATTTTGTGAAGAACAAAGGATAGATCATACAACATTGTTATATCAAATCATAAAGGATTAATTAGAGATTGAATAAAGGTGAACTATTATCAAGCAAGCAAGTGCCAACCATAAGATCTATGCTAAGACATTTTGACAAGTGATTTTAGTTAAATCTCCTAAGCAGAGTGGTCCTAATAGGCCTTATTAAATCCTTTAATAGGGTGACATTCCAAGTGAGTGTTTAGAAGTCCTTTAACTAAGCACACTTCTAATAGGGTGTTGAAATCCTCTAGAAATTTGGGACTTAACAATCTTTGTAAGCCTTCAATAGGGCAAGCCTTTCATAAGGTAGATCATGTTTCATGGTCAAACCATTATAACCATAATTGGGTACACTTTATTGTTGCAGTAGTGAAGATTTGTGGGTGTCATCCCCACCCTAGTTTTACCTTCTCATTTTGAGGTGTTGGTGTAAATAAGTATTCACTATTTATACTTACTTAAGTTTACTTAGGTTAATGCATTATTTTAATATTTATTTATTTAGTCACCTAGGAGTATATGCACTCTTGTGAGTTGTCATGTTGACAACATAGGAGTTTGTAACTCTTTTATGCACATGGTGTCTACACCACAAGAGTTAGCACACTAATTAGGCATATGGTGTCTACAACATCTCCACTTGAGATACACCTTGGTATTCTTATCCTCTCATCTAGAATGATGGATAAGATACATGTTCTTAGTTGTCATGTGAGAGACATTCTAGGTGCTTCCTGAGAGGCCTTTATATACAGGCACTCCTAGTGTTTACACTCATCTAAACATACAATATAGAGAAATGTATGAGGACATACTCTGATATATTGATCATACTTCTTTTTGGTCTATACTTGTGCTTTTTTTTTAGTTCTATGATCTTGGGTAAATCTTGCACTAAGGCAAATTCTTACATGGTATCAGAGCTATACCAAATTCTTACATGGTATTAGAGCTCTTGGAGAATTTCTCTTCACATAGCCATTCAAGACCATCTTTTTGCTTCAACACCTTGGCTTGAATCTAGAGTATCACAATCATTGGGAGTATCTAGAGCTAGATATGACCTTGCCATTGTGTCTAGAACATTAATTCTGTGAAATTTGACTATAATTTTGCCTACCCTAGGCATAGTCAAAATTGAGGCAATCTTTTTTGCAAACTAGCACCCGAAGGACTGATTTGTAGAATTGGTACGATCATTTCAGATCTGTACATTTAATTTTTAGATCTACATTTTTTTTCATTTTCATCTCTACATTTTTTTTGGATCTGCATTATTTTCTAAAACTTTTTTTGCCATCATGCCAGTTGGAGAGATTTTTGTAGGTGAATATTGAAGCTTACTGGTGCAAATCAGATATTTGCATCACATTCAGAAGGTTGAAAAACCCCCAAATTGAACATCTAAGGAAAAATCTAGAGCCATTTGATTTTTAGAGACGCGATAGTGGTGATTTAGAAAAATAACAGCAACAACGATTTTCAAATGGTGATATCTCCCTCATACAAACTCCTTTTTGTGAGCAATTTTTTGTTTTGGGTAGAATTTTGTGATCTACACATTGGTCTAGGATGTTTAACATCTCAATTTCATAATTTTTCTACAGCTTACAAATCATGAATTTTACCACTTCAAATGCTCTATACAGGCTCATCTGAACACATTATTAGGTTCAATTCTTTTTGAAAGTGCACATTTTTTTTTACTTTCCAGATCTGCAATTAGATTATAGGTTCTATGGAAAAAAATACTACTTTTAGAAATAGGCCATAAATTGGCAAGTTACTATAAAGTGCCTAATCATACATAGGGAGGGGGTTCTTTGATTTCTTTTATATTTTGGGAGGTTCATTGATTGATCTCATGGAGTCTTGTCAAATATGTTAGTCTAGTACTAGACCATAGTTGACAACAAGGAACTATCACAAATGGAGTGCTTTGATACTTGATCATCTAAGAGACCATCAAGAATTGCTTTCATATCTCTATTCATTGCAACCACATTTTAATTGGACACATCTTGTGCACCTTTTTCACTTTCTGTATAAAAATATGAGTAGGGAATCTTTTTCTACTCTTAGAATGGCAAGTTTTCCTTATGATAATTGGAGGTCTATTTGGGAAGCATATAGAGATCCATGTGTTCCTGCATGTCTAGAGGACATTCTACATCCAATCACTCCAATTATGGTTTCTTCAACTCTAGATGAGATCACACCTCTAGATGCTCCTATTACTCCTACTAATCCTATTTCAGCCATATATTCTTTGGATTTAGTGTAGCAAGACTCTTCATGTCTTCCTACTTTACCTTCATGTGATGACTTCCTACCAGACATTGCACAGTTGCTCATGGAGTCTCACATTGAAGATGTGTGAGACATCCTAGATGATATTTGTCTTCTCTTTGAAGCGAATACTTTATCCATTTCCATAGTGAATGATTCATGTACTTCACCATAGCAGGGTACACTTTGTATTCTAGTTCTAGCCTCAAGTGATGACTTCTTGACCAACATTTTAGTTTTGTTCATGGAATCACACATAGCAAATTTGGAGGACTTCTTTGATGATCTATCACTTCTCTTTGCTAATGATGATCCTTCTATAGTTGTTGTGAGGGCTTAGTCTAACCCTCATGTCCATTCTCTATGTGATTAGTCTTTATAGGCTAATGTGATTGTGGATTCTTATGTACAATAGTTGCAGGAGGTCTCTCTATCAATTGAGGAGACAATTGGTTCTTTGAGGCATGTTCCACATCCATCCTTGCTAGATATGACATTGTTCTTCTCAACAGTGTTGGAAGGAGCCACCATTAGCATTGTCATAGGGACACTTGAGAAAGTTTCAAAGACACCTTGTATCATTGACATTCTTTATACAAGAGGGTTTCTAGGTAATAATATTTTTTGTCAAAATGTGTGTGTTTAATTGCTTACATGTTTCAAATGCATTTTCTTTACATGTTATTTTAGTATGTTAATGCATGTGATGTATGAATGGTGAAAGTTTTATGGGTCCAAGTTTAAACTTCTGATTCACCCCCCCTTAAAAGTTTACCTTTCCCACTTGTAATTCCAACAACAACAATCTCATATGGTCCTAACCAGTGTGTTTGGAACCTCCCTAGGTTATACTAGTACTTTAAGTCATAAAGGAGTGCCCAATCTCCTACAAGAAACATTTTCTATTTGATAAAATTATCATGCCACTATTTCCTTTAGTGTTAAATGAGCTCAAATTGTTCAATGCAGATTTCCTCCATTCAACAAGACTATCTAAACTTAGGATTTAGTCCTATTGAGCAATGGTGAGTTCTATCTTGAGCTCCAAGGTAGTCTTCAATTTTTTATGTTCAAATTCTATAGGCATTACTCGTAACTTACCATAAACAAGATCAAAGGCAATAAAACTAATTGTGGACTTCCAGGTGATTCTATAACTACAGAGATTTTTAGGAAGGTGTGTGGCCCAATCCTTCCTATGGAGTGCTATAGTCTTGGTGAGAATGAATTCTAGCACCCTATTAGTAACATCTACTTGACCATTAGCTTAAGGATGATAAGGTGATAATTTAGCATGCCTGATAGTATACTCCTTCATAAGAGAAGTTATCAAATTTGATGTAAAATGAGTTCCCTAATTAGATGTCAATTGCCTAGGAATGCCAAACTATGTAAAGATGGATTCATACAGAAAAAAATATCACATTGATATCCCTTGGATGTTTCATTGGTTTAGCCTTGGCCATTTGTTTATGTAGTCAATGTACACCAAAATGTAGGATTTTCCTTGTGAAGTAGGTTCAATGGGTCCTACAAAGTCAATCCCCCATTTGTTGAAGCATGTGACAACTACTTGAGGTTGCAAGGGCATTTTATTTGATTTAGTTGTGTTAGTTCATGTTTTTCAGAGTCACCATTTTTATTCTTTATTTTTGATTCACTATCATTTCAACATTTATTGGTTTGAACCATTGGTTCTGTTAAGAGTGAAATACAAAAATGAAGTTGTACTAACATTTTCATATCAACCCAACCTCATTTTTTTAGTTAATCCTTTTCTCAAGCTAATTATTGACCAAGTCCTCCTTTTTAGCAAACCTTAATGGAGAGCTATTTATTCCAAAACACCATCTTATTAAAGTTTGGAAGGTTTCTTGGTATATTTTTTCCTCGTACTCCTTGAAAGTTTGATATCCCTTGTACCAATTTCAAAGAACACTAAGCCACATTGAACCTTTTGTACCAAAGGAACTAGTTCACAAGTTTAATTCTTTCTTCATTCCTCAAATCAATATCCCTTGGTAGGCCATTTAACACTTTGCGTATACACATGGTATATAGGACACACAACAACTAGATGCCTCATCATGTATGATATAGTCGTGGGTGATGTCATGATCTAAAACATAAGTAAAAGAAATTAATGGTTGAAGTAAGGTCACCATAAATGATCCTTCTGAAGCTTTGATGTAAACATGCATAAATAAAGATTTGGGACATGTAAAGAGGAGTAATAATTTGAAGTACTTACTGCCTGGTTTAATGTCAATACCTAATTTGTCCTATTATCTTTCCTTCATGGAATGTCAAAATTATTTCCATCCTCCACATAATTAATGATCATTTTCTCTTTTTCAAGATGCATCTAAAAGAAAGTTTGGTCCTTTAAAAAGAAGATATTAAGTTTCTTTTCTTGTTCAAGATAAGCAATTATAGGAAAAATGGAGAAAACAAGCCTTCTTCCATAGTTGAAATGGTCATCGCTCTTTAGGTAATCCTTCCATTTTCTAATTATTTTTCTCCTAAGCCTAAAAGGACTAAAAGAATATCTAGGATAACCTTTGACAATGCAACTGGGAGAAGCATAGCTGAGGTAGCCACCTACAACCAAAAAGAGGGAGCTGACAAGCTGGAGTTGAGCAACTTTGAAATTATGTGCATGGATATAGGGGTACTGAACCACGAGATGAAAGAACACTAGGTCAAGAGATCTACAAAGAAAATTGTGCTTCAATCACAGAAGGATGGAATTGAGAAGAAAAAGCTAAAAGCTAAGAATAATGCAATGGTTGAGTATAACAATTCATTAAAAGGGACAAGTTCAATTCCTGGCAATCAATCATAGCTTACCTTTGATTCCAATGCCCCTAAAAATCAAAAGCTATTAAAAGATTTAAAGAAAGGAAAAATGGTGACATTTGCAGTGTCTTGTTGGATTAACCTAGTAATGAACCAAGTCACTAAACTTATGGGGAATTTGTATGAAATTGTTTCTTTGGCCAAAATTGCACTTGATGAATCTTGTGTTGAATCCAAGAATTGGAAAATAAAATTTGAGAAACTCTTAGCCATGGTTGCTCAATTAGTGGAAGTGGAGGATTTTGGACCAGAGAAGTTCCTGAAGGAAAACCCATCATAGCATGTGGATGCAAGACGGATTCAAGTCCTAAGGAAGAATATAGCCTAGAGGGTATCCAATTACACTTCAAAAATCTCAAGAATGCAATCATGCAAAATTGAATTCAAAGCACTATTGGAATAGGTAAACAAGGATTTTTAGTCCATTGGTTTGGCATTTCCTAACCCTCTTAAAGAAGGAGGTTTTGATTTGGAGATCATGATCAAACAATATGAAGAACACATGAATTCTATAAAAGACAAATTTGATCTCACATCATTTGACTTCTCTAAGGTGGCCAAGAGTGAAGTGATGTCAGGAATGTGCACTTTGTGACTCCCCAATTAACTGGACACTGTGAACAAGATGAAGCTAGAAAAAGGCATTTGGAATAATTATCTATAGAGCATCAAGAGGCCAAATATGACCACCATGACTTAATTCATGAATGCATTCAAGATGTTAAAGCTAGCACATGGTCAGGGTGATGCTAAAGATGAGGAAGAAGAGGAATCGTTTGACCAATCAGTAGATGATTAGTGTTGTCCATTATTTTCTTTTATAACTTTTAGTTTATGATTTTAAAAAGTTAAACTCTGGGTTTGGGTACCATTTTTGATGTTGGTTTTCATAACTACTTTTAACTATTCAAGAATCGAGTTTTTAGGGAGATTCTTGGGTAGCTTTCTATTTAAGTTTGAAACTTAGTAGTGCTAAGGGTTGGCAATTTTTTATGGTTATCATGCTATGACCACTTTATCTAAATTTTATAGCTATGCAAGCTTTCTAAGTTTTCTAGTATTATATCTGAACAATATTGTTCTTTTTTAAAGGAAATGGTTGAATATTTGAAGATGTATGCTTTGAATTTACTCATTATTGGTTTAGTATTGAAGATCACTAAAGAATTCTTGAAATTCCTTTGATGTTGGATATTTCTTTTTATGGTAAATATGTATCAATTTTTGTTGGTGTAAATAAGTATTTACTTATTACACTTAATTTTACTTAGGTTAATGCATTATTTAATTATTTATTTAGGTGAGACACTTAGGAGTTTGTGTACTCTCATGAGTTATGCAACTCTAATTATGCACATGGTGTCTACAACACATGAGTTTGCATCATTCACTAAGTTTTCATGTTGACAACATAGTTATTTGCACTTCTTATTTAGCACATGTTCTCGACACCATTGATTTGCATGCTACACCATTGTAGGCTTATCATCACATCATAACACTTTATTCCATGCTTAATGGAGGATAATCCATATCAAGTGGACATATGCATGGTTGTATGACTTATCATGTTGCTAACTTCTATGCATTCTAGAAGCTCTCTAGAGGCTTTTATATAAAGGCACTCCTAGTGTACTCTTAAGTTAGCATATTGAATGAATATCGTCATTCTGATCATACTCTTTATTTTGGTCTATTGTTGTGCTTGTGTTTGAGTTCCTTGACCTTGGGTGAATTCTGGCCTAAGCCAAATTCTTACGTGGTATTAGAGCTAAGGGATATTCTCTACACATAACCATTTGAGACTGTTCATGCTTCAGTACCTTGACATGAATCCATAGGATCCATAGAAATTAGGATCATCTAGAGCCAGATCTGACCTTGCTATTGTGTCCAGAGTGTCAATTTGGTGAACATCGACTATAAATTTTCCTATGCTGGGTGAAAGTTGATCATGAGCAAATTTTTTTTTGCAAATCAGAACCTGAAGGCCCCGATTTGCAGTTTGAGTATGGTATTTAATTGATCTGATTATTTGATTTTTAGATCTAAATTTGATTTATCTTTGCAATTTACCTCTACAATTTATCTATATTTTTGGAATTATTTTTTTGAATTAATTTCCTAATCAAGCATTCAGGTAGCGAAAATATTTTAGCCAAATCGAGTAGCGAAACCCTAGCTCAGCTCTATAATTTTTGTGGAATTTTGGATTTATTTTTGTAGGGTTCCTCTTAAATCTATGGGCATATACATTGCACTAGGCTCTGCCTACAAATTTTCTAGCCATCCATCACTAGAGTCCGGCGAGTGGCCCACACTAGTCCATTGGTGCACTCACCTTTTTATTTTCATTAAAGCAAGTTGTGCTTTATAAATTGTGAAGGATTTAGCCCCACATTGAATGTGGGACTAAACCCCACATTTTGAAACCAATAAAATATTCTTGGCTACTGCGAAAGAGGAAATCTAGCCCACTACATAACCAAAACAACAACGACTACAAATTTCTCCTGCTAACAACCACTCCAATCCGAAAAAAAATCATTGTAATTAATCTAGCATAGTTAATGATAATCTGATGATGGTGATGTCTAATAATCTCTAGCTCATGTAGCATTGTTGTTTAAAACTTTGATTTTGGTGAACATAATTTATTTGGCATCTACTACAATATATCCTGTCAACAAAAATTTTCTATGATGACAACTGCATTAACACATCATTTCCCACCCAACACTATGCAAACCCACACTGTGTGATAGTCTTCAATTTCTCCATGTGAATGATCTACAGGACATGCATCCTCTGCAAATTCTTCCATAAAGAAATTTTTAATTCGCCCAGCCCTGCCACATCAAAATGTACAATGACTCATGTCGAACACAGTCAGTGCCTAATCAACTATGTACATTGCTTCTATGTGATTAATCCACTCAACATCCATACCCTACCACATCATACTTTTTGTACAGTCTATACAATTTGTACACTACTGATGTCACCATTCCACACGCTAATGTCATCAGTAGGGTAGGAGGATGTTGACATCATCTTTTTATGAGCCTAAAATTGATGATCATCTAACCATCATTCCTAGCCAAATTAGAACTACTATGACAGCCATATGACCATCAAATTTAACCTCATGATTCACTGATGCAACCCCTCACTAGATTGATTTTGATTTTTGTAGTTCGTCTTTCGGAGGCCATAAATCGGACATTCAAACTTTGAATTTGGTGTATTTTTTTTGCAATTGGGTAGAATTTCCTAAGCTTTTTAGTGGTGTAGATTTTTTCTAGTTTTGGTGCATGGATTTGTTATAATTTACATTTTTTAGTGACTGTACCTACATAATCCTACATTTTTCAACTTCAAATGCTCTGTACGAGCACATCTAGAGTCGAAAATAGGTTCCATTTTTTTGAAAGTACATTATTTTTCATCTACCTTCTAGATCCATAGTCATATTGTAGGGTTGTGTGGATAAAAGTGTCACTTTTAGCATTAGGGTCTTTCTTTTCTTTGTAATGCTTTAGAATTGTAGCACATTGTAAAGTACTAGAATTTTAATCCATTAAGAATTTGTAACAAGCAAAACCACCATTCAAAAAAGGCCAAAATTGGCAAGTGGCCCATTGTAATCACACTACTAATAAAGTGCCAAAAGCATCTATTTTGGGGGGGTTTCTTGATTTAGTGAAAATGGGGGGTGTTCTTGGTGTTGTGTTCTCTCTTTTTTGCACTTTTCTTTCATTTTTTGCATTATGGACAACTTTAAGTTTCCAAAATTAACTTCTCATACCTATGCTACATGGTCCATAAAAATGTGGTATTACTTAATGCATAATGGAGTTTCTCGATATGTAGATGGTACTCTTCCTAATCTAGTAGGTGATAAAGTATCAAAAAGTGATATTTCAGCTTAGGTTGGAATGGATAGGAAAGCCCTAGGTGATATATGTTTGGGGACAGATGATAAGATCATGTATCAAATCAAGAAGTGTTCTACATCCAAGGAAGCTTGGTATACCCTCAAAAACCTTTTTGGTAAAGTGTTTGAAGAGGATGTTTTCAAAATTGAAGATGAGCTTGTCTCCTTAGATCCTAATTCATGTGACTCCATACATGATTTCATCATCAAGGTGAATGAACTAAGGGAAAAGCTTATTTATTGTGGGAGTTCTATCAAAGATGGCAAACTGATCTATCTCATTCATAACAAGCTACCATCAGTGTATTCTACATTTGTATCTTCTTTTAACACCTCAAAGACTACCTTAGGGTCTGCCTACAAGAAAGTCACTTTTGATGAATATGCTAAACTATTGGATGATGAAGAAAAGAATTTGAAATCAATGGGGTTCTTAAATCACCTCAGTCTAAAGAATTGGTGGCCAACAATGAGGGTTCTCAAAATTCAGTTGGACATTCTTCAACTAAAGGAAAGGGTAAGAAGAAATGGAAGAGAAAATCAGAGGATGCAAAAAAGACAACACCACAATATAATCAACAAGGAAAGTCCTCAAATTCCAAAAATAAGGT
This sequence comes from Cupressus sempervirens, assembly GCA_028749045.1. Lineage (NCBI taxonomy): Eukaryota > Viridiplantae > Streptophyta > Pinopsida > Cupressales > Cupressaceae > Cupressus > Cupressus sempervirens. The sequence goes on along the minus strand of CM053791.1, from coordinate 84,787,824 downwards.
GGACAATAATAAAGAGAATAAGAAGTGCCCTTAATGCAAGAAATCAGGTGATGAAGAGCATGAGTGTTATCTTAAGAAGATTGATGAGTTGACCAACATCATGAAGAAACATAATGTTCCATTGCCTAATGCTTATAAGGAGAAAGGATCTTCTTCAAATTCAAAGGGCAAAGGGCAAGCACTCATGGCTAATTCAAACTCTTCAAAGGAATGGATATTTGACTCAGGTGCCTCATATCATATGGGTTCTTCAAAGGAGGATTTTTCTTCAATGAAGTAGTCAAAGGTACCACACATATTCATGGGAGATGATAGAAAAATGGAAGTTGAAGGGAAAGGAAACATGGAGATGGAAAATGGAGAGTTTCAAAATGTTCTCTATGTTCCAAACCTAAGTTCAAATCTCCTATCAATCTACCAAATCACTCACCTCGGAGATGGACATAGAGTTGAATTCCTTCCAGACTCAGTAAAAGTGCAGTCTTAAAGATGACTCCTTGGTTTTAGTGGGGAAAGTTAATCATAACAAAAGGTTATATCCTTTCTCTCATTTTTTGCCCAAGTCTCCTTCAAAGGCGTTGTTATCTCAATAAAATTCAAACATGCAATTATGGCATGAGCAATATGGTCATCTTGACTTTTGCTACCTTTAGCAACTTTGCACATACCAAATGGTCAAAGGTCTACCTCAAATCAATTTTTCTAAGGGTGAATGTTCAATAGATTTAGTTGATATGCATCTAGAGGGGAAGTTATAGAAAGGGAAGTCTTCAAGAGCACCAGGTGTTCTATAGATGGTTCACAAGGTATTAGCAAGTCCTTTTGCAATCAGCCAAGGTCACTACATACTTACCTTTGTTGATGAATTTTCAAGATACAGTTGGGTCTATTTTCTTTATAATAAGAATGAAGTGTTGGACAAGTTTCTAGCCTTCAAGTCTTTTGTTGAAAAGAAACCAAGAAAGCCATCAAAGTTCTCAGAATGGACAATGGAAGCATGTATGTGAACAAAAGACTTGTGGAATTTTGCAAACTAAAGGGAATTGATCTTCAAAATTTTCCAGCATTTAGTCCACATAAGATATATGTTGCAGCTTTGAGGATCTAAACTCTTAAGTCTATGGAAAGATGCATGATAAAATCCAAGTCTCTTGATCCATCATTAGAAGTCAAAGCAATCTCTAGTGCCACTCACATTCTTAATCAATCTCCTCATCCAACATTAGATGAAAAAACTCCTTTTGAGCTATGGTGCAGTAGAAAACCTATTGTGACACACTTTAGAGTCTTAAATTGTCCTACATGGGCAAACAAATCTTCCAGGGGATGCAAGGCACAGTCATCTCAACCTTGTACTTTCATTGGTTATGAAGACAGTGTGAAGGCATACAAACTTCTAGATCTAGAGACACATCATTTTTTTGTGGAGAAGGATGTATACTTTGAGGAAACTTCACCAAGCTTGTCCTCCACTCCTCTTCACACATCATATAGTGTGGAAATTGATAGTGACACCAGTGATAGTACTTCAATAGACTCAGACATGTGGGGTTCTATCGATAGTTGCAGTGAGAGGTCGGTCAATCAATTCAATCCACATGCATACATAGCCATAGTGATACATCTAGAACAATAGGGTACATCTAGTCTTCCAAATATAGGTTTAGTGACAAACTTGGGGGACAGTATTGATGATCTACCTCTCATTCTTGATGTAGAAGTACCATCTTTAGTTGTCACGGGGGTTCCATCTGACTCTCTTGTTCATTCTCTACATGATCAATCCTCTCAGGTTGAAGTCATTGCAGATACTTATGATTAGTAGTTGTAGAAGGATTTTTCATTAGTTGCAACGATACACAATTCTTTGAGACAAGTTCTTCAGCTAGTTGAGCAAGTTTTAGAGACATCACTTATCTATGGGATTCTTTCCACGCACAGTGGAAGTGTCTCATTTGTACCTTTGGAATTATTTCTTCCTAAGGGGAGGTACACCATTCTATAGTCTTGGATCAACTTCTCCATTAGAGCAATCACTGTTCAACATTCTTCTTTTGGGGGGGAGCCTATCCTATCTCTCTTCCTCTTCTCATCATTCTCTTATGTATATACTAGATGTATGTCATAATGGGGGGGTCATGATTACTCCATCCATCCATGCATCCCTATTTGTCTCTCTTTTTGGATAGGGTTTTTCCCATGAGGTTTTCCCTATTTCTCTGCTTTATGAGAGATTGCATATCATTATGTACATGGGTACCTAACATGGCCTAGTAGCTAGGACCCATTATGCATTTCATCCTAGATTTCATAAGCTTAAGGGAATTCCCCTAAGTTTCACTTAAGGTGAGGTGTTGGTGTAAATAAGTATTTACTTATTACACTTACTTAAGTTTACTTAGGTTAATGCATTATTTAACTATTTTGCATTATTTTATTATTTATTTAAGTGAGATACTTAGGATTTTGTGTACTCTTATGAGTTAAGCAACTCTAATTATGCACATGGTGTCTACAACACAAGAGTTTGCATCATTCACTAAGTTTTCATGTTGACAACACAATTATTCACACCCCTTATTTAGCACATGTTGTCTACACTAATAATTTGCATGCTACACCATTGTAGGCTTATCCTCACATCATCACACTTAATTATGTGCTTAATGGAGGATAACCCATATTTGGTGGACATGTGCCTAGTTGTATGACTTATAATGTTACTGACTTCCATGCATTCTAGAAGCTCTCCATAGGCCTTTATATACAAGTACTCATAGTGTACTCTTAAGTTGACATATTGAATGAATATCATCATTCTAATCATACTCTCTATTTTGGCCTATTTTTGTGCTTGTGTTTGAGTTCCTTGGTCTTGGGTGAATTCTAGCCTAAGCCAAATTCTTAAAATTTTGATAATTTATCAAAAGGTGATTGATAGAGAAATTGTGTGTTCTCTCCCTAGTATGCATTTCTATATATATAATGGCTATTAATTAGATTGTTCCCCCTGTCCAAGAATAGATGGGAAGCCTTATTACTTTTAGATTAAAAATAATTCTTATTTGAAAGATAGTTTTGATTGAAGATCTAATAAGGAAGTTGAACCTTACCAAAATTTAGAGAGGAATTGAGAAAGTAGAAATTCCTCAACTGTTGGAAAATTTTGTTTGTCTTTTGAACTTTGGCATAGAATCTTTTATTTATTTCTTTTATTTAAAGACAAATTTATTTGCCAATAGATTTTTGGCGACTCTATTGGGGAGTCAATCAAAGAAGACCTAGTATTCTACTATTTAAGATGTTGATATTATGATCCAATATGTTACTCCCTCATTATGATATCTTCCCCATTTTCCAACCCAACCTTGGCTTTAATGATACACAAGAAGATATCATATTTGATTTGAATGCAGTAGCTTGGAGAGAAAGGATAAACAATCAAAAATACCTTCAAGTAGCCAAAATCCTTGAAAGTGAAGAAGAAATTGGTGAACAACTAAGAGGAGTTCCTATGATTTAGTGTGCTATAGTATAAAATAGATTGGATTAAGGGCTAGAGTAAAACTAAATAAAGAAGCCAAGAAAGCTAGCTGAAAAGAGATTCACAAGAGCTAATAGGGAAAAATGTCTCACTGATGATGATTTTGAAGCTCTAGAATTAATTAATGTAAAACCTGATCACACTCACAAGAGGAAAAAGAAGGTATGGTCGGTTAGTAGACCTACTTCCCAACAACCATCACAACCTTCCCAATCTCTAAAAGCTCTCAATATTCCCAATACTATTATCTCTTCTATTTTGAATATCCAACCTCTAAATATCGTCCTCTAAGGCATGGCTTTCTAGGGTCAACAAAATGGACCTCTCCAACTTAGAACAAACTTTGGGTCCATGCCTAAAGATGCCAAAGATCTTTTACCCAAATTTAATTGAGATGGAAAAGTTTTGGCCAAGGATCATCTAAGCTCTTTCAAAGTAGCTTGTGGGACTATAGATGTCCCTACTGACGATGTTGCAATCCAACTCTTTGTTCAAACATTTACTGATACTACTATTGATTGGTTTAACTACCTTCCTCATGCTTCTAAAACCAATTGGGATACCATCACTTGTACTTTTGAAGCATGTTTCAAAACCCCTAGTGATGGAAATTCTCTCCTTATCTAGTTGTCTCAACTTAAGAAGGAAATGCATGAGCCCATGAGATAATTTGTGTCTAAATATAATAAACTCCTAGAAAGGATCCCCGCAACCTCAAGACCCAAAGCTGAAAATTGAAAGGGTTCCTTCATAGGAGCAATGCCTCCTAACATCTCTTTTCATATGAGAAGAAATGCATCAGTTGATTTGAATAGTGCCCAAAGGTTAGCCATCAAATTGGAAGATGATCTAATAATAACAAGGAAATGGAGAAGAGATGCACACACTTCTAATCCTCAAACTTCTTCAAGTACAGATCTCATGGTCTAAAGATTAGTTATTGATGTCACCACTTTGAAAAGGAAACAAAGTAGACTTGGTATATACCTTGCAAACCAATACCAAAATCCATTTAGACAAAACATTTTCCCCACACAATAAGGAAGAGGTGCTTATCAATTGCCTAGTCCACAAAATAAGTTAGAGAATGAAGGCCCTCCCAATAAAGAAATAATGTTCTCTTTTAATCTCACCAGAAATCATGATGGTGAAACATGTACAAATTCGTTGATACATTTAAAAATGAAAGAGACTGAAGCTCAACATGGGATTGTTACTGAAGTCAAATCAGAACCACCTAAAGCAAATACCTCGCATACCTACTTTGTAGAATACAAGTCCAATTTGGATAGGAATGGAGATGTATTGTTAACAATGAATGATCCTACATGCTCTATGATGACCAAAGGACAAAGAGAATCCAAATTTCATTTTGGGACAAGCTCAAATTCACAAGGTGCAAAAAGGAAAGATCCATCTCAACCTGTTAAAGATCCCCCTAAAGGTATGCAAAATACTCCCCCAAGAATTGTTTTGTAATAATTCATAGTTCATTGGGGAAACTTTTAATTTTTATGAAACACTTGTTCCAACCAATAAATATATCCAAGAACAAGCCACAAACCTTGACAATCTAAAGATCCTAGAGATAGATGGCCAAGATAGAAAATTGGATCATTTCTATATTTCTTTGTTGCTTAATGGAAGGAAGTTTAGTAATTGCATCATAGATTCTAGTGTGTCTAAAAATATCATGCCTTCTGTTGTCACAAAAGCCCTAGGTCTGACTCTTACTAAAAATTATGGGAAGTGCTACTCTATGGATGATAAAGAAGTACCTCTTATAGGTTTGGTGAAAGATGCATAAGTAGTCTAAGCATCATATCTAGATAAAAGATTAAAATTTACTATATTGGTGGTAGAAATACTAGTGAATTATGGGATGTTACTCAACCAAAAATTTTGTAGAGATATGGGTGGCAAAATAAAGATGGATTGGTTTGAAGAAATTATTCCTATTGGAAATAAGAAAGTTCATTGAACCTCTGAAGAGAAAAACAAGTACACAGTTTTCCTTTCAGATGATCCAAAATCTCACATTCTATACCAAGAATGCCAATTTGGTAATTACTTTATTCAATTTGAAGAAGAGCTAAACTAATTGGAAAAAGAAGGAGTTTGATGGAAGTTTCTCTAGCTCTAGATCGGGGGCAAGTATTGTCTTAATTCCTCCTAAAGGAGATATCTTGACATACTCTTTCAAATTGGATTTTCACAATTCTAACAATACTTCTATATATGGGGCTCTTCTTTTAGGATTGCATGAAGAAAAGCTAAAGGGAATAAGATCACTCATGGTGAAAAGGGGATGTAGAATTAATTGTGAAATAGGTTAGGGGCCTATATGCTATAAAAAATGAGTGCCTGAAGCAGTACAAAAATCTAGTATGGGACAATATTGAATCTTTTGATGCATTTAATATCAAGGAAATCCCTAGAAGTGATCATTATAAGGTAGATTCCCTAGCAATATCAGCCTCATCACTCCTTCCACAACCATAATTTGATCAAAAATAATACAGGATTGAGTTTTTCTATCATCCTAGTGTGCTAGATAATGTAAATCATTGGCAAGTCTTTAATAATGATAAACAAATTGAAGAATTCCTAATTTGTGCTTGATGTTTTACTAAGTCTTACTTTGAGGGATCTTTGAAGGTCTTAGATGAAGAACCCTTGGTTTCTTCTAATGAGCAAGAGGTAATTTAATTAAAAGGTAATAGATTTCCTCATGGCTTGGTTTCCCTTGAAAATATGTTCTCTCGAAAGAATGATTTTTTTATACTGAAGAAAGGACCAGACCTTGAAGTGAGTAAAGAGTATGACATGATTAACGTTGGAGATGGTGATGATCGAAAATGGATTTCTATTGGGAAAACCTACTCCTTAGAAGAAAATGGTAAACTAAGATGTTTTTTCTTGGAGTTATGATGATTTGAAAAACTTCAAGAATGGAGAGTATGGATATTCTATCCTATTGAAATAGGAAGTTGTCCCCTTTAGACAAACGTTGAGGAGTTACAAGCCTAAAGTTTTAGAGGAAATTTTCAAAGAGGTAGAAATGATGCTCAAAGTATGAATTATTTATCCTATTCACCACTCTACTTGGGTGGCTAACATTGTTCCAGTGCAGAAGAAAAATAGAGAAATAAGGATTTGTGTAGATTTTTGTAATCTAAATCAAGCTAGTCTCAAGGATAACTATGCACTCCCCATAATGGAACATTTGTTACAAAAGGTAGCTAGAGTAGAAATGATGTTAATGCTTGATGTTTGTTCCAGTTATAATCTAATCAGTGTAGTTGAAGCTGATCAATACAAAACAAATTTCATAACTCCTTGGGGTACATTTGCCTACAATAGGATGCATTTTGGTCTCATCAACACTAGTGTCACATTCCAGCGAGCCATGAACTCTTATTTTAAGGATTTAAGAGATAAAATTATTGTGATCTATCTAGATGATATGATAGTATTCTCTTGAAAAAGGAAAGATCATTTAAGAGATTTATTTATGGTTCTCCAAAGATGTGGGGAACATGGGATATCTTTTAATCCTAAGAAGTCAATTTTATTCATTAAAGAAGGGAAATTGTTAGGTCACATTGTGTCAAAGAAAGGAATCCAAATAGATCTTGAGAGGGTGAAAGCTATCTAGTAACTAAGTCTTCTAGTGAATAGAAGTGGAGTCAAATCTTTCTTTGGCCAAGTTAACTTTCTTTGGGCTTTCATGCCAAATTTTGCTGAACTCACCAAAGACACAATCAAAATGATGAGTGAGAAAGAAGTTTTCAATTGGAATGGAGAAGCTAAGAAAGAATTTGATGAAATTGAGAGATCTATTTCTCTGGCCCCCACATTACTTACTCCTAATTTAAAAAAAGATTTCATCATTTATTGCTATGCATCTAAGCATACGTTGTCAGGTATCCTAACATGGAGAAATAATCAAGGTAATGAATTCTCTATTGCATTTATGAGTGTACTCATAAAGAAATAAGAATTAAAATATTCACTCATTGATAAACAAGCCTTTGTGGTGGTTAAAGTTGTTAAACAATTCAAGTACTATATTCTACATTCTCATTCAGTTGTTTATGTTCCTAAAACTATCGTGAAAAGTGTTTACACTCAATAAGATGTGGGATTAAATAAAAGGGCTAATTAGGTAGTTAAGCTATAGGAATATGACATTGATATAAATCCAAAAAACTTAGTGAGAAGGCAAGGTTTATGTAAACTAATTTCTAAAAACATTGTTGTTGCAAATGAAAAAGAAGAATTGCCCCAAGTTTTGTTGGTAGGTCTCATTGACTCATGGTTTTCCAAAGTAGCATACTACTTAACATATGGAAACTATCCTAAAGGAATGTCACCTAGTGAAAGAAGATATTTAAGATTAAAATATGCAAAATATGTAATTAATCAAGGTGTGTTATATAAGAATGGGATAGATGGAACTTATCTAAGATGTGTTGATGAAGTTCAGCAAAAGAAATTACTCAAAACATTTCATGAAGAAACATGCAAAGGTCATTTTTCTTCATTTGTTACAACTTTTAAAATTTTGAAAAACTATTTCTATTGGCTTTGCATGTTCTGAGATTCTTATTTGTATGTTAAGGGGTCTGAAAAATGTAAGCTATTTACATGTAAACCTTAGTCAACAAGACTACCTCTCAGACTAGTGGTCATTGATGAACCTTTTTGTTGGTGTAAATAAGTATTTACTTATTACACTTACTTAGGTTTTACTTAGGTTAATGCATTATTTGATTATTTTGCATTATTTTATTATTAATTTAGGTGAGACACTTAGGAGTTTGTGTACTCTCATTGAATTACACAACTCTAATTATGCACATGGTGTCTACAACAAAGGATTATGCATCATTCACTAAGTTTTCATGATGATAACACAGTTATCCGCACTCCTCATTTAGCACATGTTGTCTACACCACTGATTTTCATGCTACACCATTGTAGGCTTATACTCACATCATTGCACATAATCCCATGCTTAATGGAGGATAACCCATATCTAGTGGACATGTGCCTAGTTGTATGACATATCATGATGCTGACTTCTATGCACTCTAGAAGCTCTCTTGAGGCCTTTATATCTAGGCACTCCTAGTGTACTCCCAACCAGTTATTGAATGAATATCATCATTTTGATCATACTCTATCTATTTTGGTCTACTGTGTGCTTGTTTTGAGTTCTTTAGTTGTTGGGTGAATTCTAGCCTAAGCCAAATTCTTACACTTTTAAATGATGGGGCATTGATTGCATTAGACCTATAAAACCCATGTCTAGTGTAGAAAATGTATTTATCTTGATGACAATTGACTACTCCACTAAGTGGGTTGAAGCTATACCGACCAAAAAGAAAATACACAAGTGACCTGTGATTTTCTTTTAAACCATGTTTTGGTAAGATTTGGGGTGCCCACAAAAATAGTTGCTAAAAATGCCTCTTATTTTTCTTCTGAGTACATCACTTTAATGCATGCTTCAAATTATCTCCCACAAGGTAATGGTCAAGTCAACTCAAGCAACAAAAACTTGGTCTCCATCATGAAGAAATTAGTAAGCAATAATGGTAGAGATTGGCACAAGAAGTTATATGAAGCACTACAAGTAGACAATATTTCTCCTAAGAGGTCTATAGGTATGCCTCCTTTTGAACTAGTGTATGGGATTAATGCATAGGTATCTCTGCCACTAAAACTTGCAAGTACAAAATTACAAATTGTCTTAGAAGGTGTGCCTACATTCAACCATCTCTAGAGAAAAGAATCATGTACCTAAAAAAATTGGACGAAGAAAGGAATACAATGGTGGACAAGATTAATGAACATCAGATGAAAGTGAAAAAGATTTTTGATTGGAATGCAAGACCAAGGAAGTTCATGCCTGGTGATGAAGTTCTTTTGTGGGATAAGTGAAATGAAAAGAAAGGATGTCATGGAAAATTTGAATCATTATGGAAATGTCCTTTCAAGGTAATTGAATTGGTTGGCCCTAATGTGGTGAAATTGTCAAGAAATCCAACCATATACCTACAATGGATAGGATTTGAAATTATTCAAATTTTAGAAGGGTTCTCCTCTTTATATATATTTAGCCTAGGTTCCTGCTTAGTTCTTGTTTCATTTTCTTTGTTTTTTGTTTTGTTTCCTCACTTTAGGTCTTCTGACCAAAATTTTTGAGTTCTCTATTTTTCAAGTGAGAACCAGTCCCTAGATAGAGTTGATGTTAGTTCATGTTTTTCAAATTTGGAATTTTTATTCTTCATTTTTGGTTCACTTTTGTTTTAATGTTTTTTGGTTTGAACCATTGGTTCTATTAAGAGTCAAATCTGAAAATGAAGTTGTACTAACATTTTCATTTCTATCCAACCTCATTCTTTTAGTTAATCCTTTCCTCAAGCTAATTTTTGACCAAGTCCTCCTTTTTAGAAAACCTTAACCAAGTGTTATTTATTCCAAATTCACCATCTTATTAAAGTTTGGAAGGTTTCTTAGTATTATATGTAAGTTTCCTCATACTCGTTGAACCTTTTGTACCCCTTGTACCAAGTTCAAAGAATAGTAAGCCACATTGAACCCTGTGTACCAAAGGAAATAGTTCACGAGTTTAATGCTTCTTTAATTCCTCAAAGAAATATCCCTTGGTAAGCCCATTTAACATGCCATGTATACATGTGGTATATAGGACATGCAACAATTAGATGCCTCGTCACGTATGACATGCTTGTGGGTGATTTCATGATCTAAAAGGTAAGTAAAAGAAATTAATGGTTGAAGTAATGTTGCCATCAATGATCGTGGTAGAGCTTTGATGTAAAGGTGCAGAAATAAAGATTTGGCACATGTAAAGAGGAGTAATTATTTGAAGTACTTGCCTTGTCCTATCATCTTTCCTTCATGGTAATGCCAAAATTATTTTTGTCCTTGGCATAATTAATGATCATTTCCAATTTTTTTGAGATGCATCTAAAAGAAAGTCTTCTCCTTTAAAAAGAAGACAATGAGTTTCTTTTCTTGTTCAAGATAAGTAGTCATAGGAAAGATAGAGAAAACAAGCCTTCTTCCATAGTTGAAATAGTCATCACTCTTTAGGAATCATATTTGTGGTTGTTTCATTGCTTTAGAGTTCAAGTAAAGCTCCTAAATCATGAAGTCTACACTACACCTATTTGGGAACACTCATAGTTTGTAATGTAGGCCCCCCATAATAGTTGATACAAACTTGTTAGGAGTTGATTTGGGAAGTATTTCAAAAAGATTGTGTGAGAAACTAGCCAAACCTTTTTCTACTAAAGTATTAGACACAAACCTACTTATGGCTTCCAGTTTCCCAGTAGCTTATCCTTGACTAGAATTGATTCAAGAATGCATACATATGTATAATGTGTCTAAAGGAAATATATTGAAGAAGGATGGAAGTGTTTTGTTGAATGTCAATAGAGAGACTGTATCTAGACCATTTCACCTAGAAGAACAATAATTTGCTAACCTTACCCCTGCCTTGTCTGTGACTAGATTTTTTGAGAAAGCAAGTGATTATAGGAACATCATAGCAAAAATTTGGACCAAGTATTTCTATTAAGATGGTTCCAGGTTACCCAAAACTTTGAAGAAGAGCCTAATGACCACTCAAGTCCAAGCTATAATGGTTCTATTGCATAGAATTTGTGAGTTTCTTGATGTCTCTATTTTTGAAGATTGGATGTACTTCTATATTCAAATTGTGTTAAAAGGTTCACAATTTATAGACTGGGTGGAATTAGTATCTAGCTCTCTTACAGATCAATTGAAAGGTACTTTAATTTGAAAAATGACCTTTTCATTTCATCTTATTTAATGTACATGCTAGCTACCACTCAAGATTTGCAAGATTTGCCACATGAACCCTAGATTGAGAGTATCACCATATTTAATTATTATTCATCATTGCACAAAGATAAAGTCTTGGAAAACTTTAGAAAGGTTCATGATGTCTTTTTTGGAAGATTGTATTTTGATATGAAAAGCTCCCTACACCATAGATTATCACCTAAGTCTCAAAGGCTCATCCAATATTCTGGTAGTTTATACATCCAATTCCCAAGGTTTACTTATTTGAGAGTAGGAGGTTTTGATGAGGAACCTATATGTCTTCCCAAATTTTCCCTTGATTCAGAAGTAGCACGAAAATTAGTCACTGTGATAAACAAATTCTCAGATGAAGAGGCTTGTGACATCTTTTTCCTACTTAAGCTAAGAAAATTAACATGTGGAAGCATGGAAGATGCAACATACATAAGTTATGACTTGGTTAAATTTGATTTTAGTTACTATCATGCTAGGCCAAACTTTGACAACAAAGGAATTATCCATAGCTTGTTTGATACTCATGCAAGGACTACACATGTACCCACTATGGATGATTTTTGGAAAGATTGTACAAATGAGTTAGAGGTGAAAAGAAGGGGATTATCCAGGTTCACCATTTCACAAATTCATATTTTTCAATTAAATTTGGGTGTAGATATTGTAGACATAGAGGAAGATAGGATAAACATCCCAACTCCCCAAGAAATTGAACTAGTAAATTTTGCTATAGATTGGAATTATAAAGAAGAAGAAAATATTCTTGAAAGGACAACAAATGTGATTAGAAAGACAAATTATTGGTTGAGAATGAAAAAGATACATTTGCTAATGTCTAGGTTGTGCCTATTTCTAATGTTGGTCTTACAATTATAGGTAATAGAAGGTCATCAAGGATCTTTGAGAAAAAGATCCATAATCCTCCTCTTGTGTAGAAAACTCATTCTAGTAGGAAAACTAAAATTTTAGTACTAGTAAGGCTTCACCAAGTGATTCAAGTAGATGGCAAACACAAAAAAGGCCAAGGTGGAGAGCTCATTGATAATAGCCAGAGAGTTCAAATGACTACGGTTCATCTACTCCAAGGATGTAGACTATAGATACCCCAAAAAAGGCTACTGAATTCAATGGGATGCTACCACTGCTAACTAGTTTGTGGCTTTAGTGAATAGGAAGAGGATTCAGGTTCCAATTTCTTTCCTAGTTGATGATATTGTGAGAAAATATACCAACAAGGCTCCCAATCCTAAAAGGACTATAAGCATAGCCAAGATAACCTTTGATAGTGTGACTAGGAGAAACATAGTCAATGTAGCCACATACAACCAAAACGAGGGAACTAACAAGTTGGACTTGAGAAAATTTGAAATTACGTGCATGGATTTAGGGGTAATGAACCATATGATGAAAGAACACTGGGTAGAGATTTCTATAAAGAGAATTCATGAATGTGTTCAAGATATGGAAGCTAGCATGTCGTTAGGGTGATGCTGAAGATGAGGAAGAAGAGGAACTGCTTGACCAATCAGTAGATGTTTAGTGTTTTCTATTATTTTCTTTCAGAACTTTTAGTCTATGGTTTTTAAAAGTTAAACTCAAGGTTTACGTACACTTTCTCATGTTGGTTTTCATAACTACTTTTAACTATCCAAGAATCAAGTTTTTAGGGAGATTCTTAGGTAGCTTTCTATTTAAGTTTGAAACTCAGTAGTGTAGACACCTAAAAACCTTTAGAAAATAAAGTATTTTTATTTTCTGAAAAAGTCCTGATGACATCATCATTTATTAATTAATTAATTAATTAATTTTCATGCCATTAAATCTCTTTATCTTAATTAAAAATATTTAATTAAGGAATCCCTCCCAAAAATGTTTAAATCTTATTTAAACATTATTTCCTTATTTATTAATTATTTAATTAATAAATTGACCAAAAATCCTAAAATAAATAAAAAATTTATTTTTTGCCCAAAACTTGGCCAATTTCCTTATGACCAATAACCTCTTCCAAAATCTTCTAATCCTTCTATAATTTCAATTAAAGGCTAATCTCATCATTTCCTACCCCTAATCCCAACTCAAAATATTTAATTAAGATTAAATATTAATCCTCATGTTTATTAAAAAAGTTTTAATAAATATCTCCTCAACCCAAACCCTTGAAATAAATAAAACCTTATTTATTTCCTAAAAATCTAATTTATCCTCAACCTAAGAAGTTCTAGACTCTTCTAGAAAGTCTTCATCCTCATCCTAGGAAATTCTAGACTATTCTAGAAAGTCTTTATCCTCATCCAAAATCTAGACTCTTCTAGAAGATGTCTTTAAACCTAATCCTAATCCCCTCCTAACCTTGTCACATTCCCTAAACATGGGTTAAAACTTACTAACCCAAGCCAAAGTTAACAAATATCTCTTCCTTCACCCACCCTCATTAAATGCCATCCACTTGCCTATCCTTAAGCTAATCCTAAACCATCCTAATCCATCCTCTAATCATTTGCACAAGCCTAAGCAAGCTTAGAACCTTCCTAATCAAGCCCAAGTCGAAATTGCTCTCATCATCCTCAAAATATCTCAACCATATAACTTTATGAAGTCCACTAGGTCATAAATGACTCTTACAAGCCCTTTTATTGCTCTTACAAGTCATTATGAGGGTCTTTATGAAGATTTTATCTCTTGAGCCTCCTTTGTTGACTCATCCTTGCCCTTTCCTCCATCCTCTCACCATGTGACATGTGTCACTCCTTGATTGGCTATAAGGAAGCACAATCTATGTGCTCTCCTCTCATGCAATCTGAGCCTTCCATAAGCTTTTTCCCATCCTTGCATCTTAGCCCTCAATCCCTCAAGCCTCTTGCCTATAAATTGGATCCTTCCCCTTTACAAAATAACACAATCCATGAAGTAAAGTCATAATGTCATTTTGAGAAGCCATTTTACATCAAAACCATACATTCACACCCGAATTCCAACTCCATTTGAAGCCCTTTTTGAAGCATAAAGCTTGAGCATACATCCTATCTATTTAGACAAAGCTACTCAACAAGAGAGCTTCTCATTGAGAGAGCCCATTAATGGCTCATATTCTCAATTGAGAGTTCATCTTAGTCTATCTTGAAGTTTATGAATTTTGTTTAGTTTGTAGAAGCTTTATTTAAATTTGGTTTCTATTAGCATACTAACATTGCTCATATACAAGTAGTACTAAGGGTTGGTAGTTTTTTATGGTTATCATGTTGTGACTACTTTATCTGAATTGTATAGCTATGCAAGCTTTCTAAGTTTTTCAGTATTATATTTGAACAATATTATTATTTTTGAAAGGAAATAGTTGAATTTTCGAATATGTATGCTTTGAATTTACTCATTATTGGTTTGCTATTCAATCAATATTGAATATTTGAAATTCCTTTGATGCTGGATATTTCTTTTTATGGTTAATATGTATTAATTTTGATCAATTTTTTAAAGATGATTGATAGAGAAACTATGTGTTCTCTCATTGGTATGCATTTCTGTTTATTTAATGGTTGTTAGTTAGATTATTGAAATATTTAAGAATAGATGAGAAGCCTTATTACTTTTAGGTTAAATGTAATTCTTATTTGAAAAGTAGTTTTGATTGAAGATTTAATAAGGAAGTTGAACCCTACAAAAATTTAGAGAGGAATTGAGAAAGTAGAAATTCCTCAAATATTGGAAAATTGTATTTGTCTTTTGAACTTAGGCATAGAATATTTTATTCTTTTTTTTTATTTAAAGACACATCTATTCGCCAAGAAGTGGGTCTTCCCATTTGTTGACATTTGTCATATTTCTTTGTATAAATGGTTGTGTCCTTATGAAAGCTTGGCCAATAATACCTAGTTGTCAAGATTTTGAAGTTTGTTCTTTTGGCTACAAAGTGTCCTCCACAGGTCTCATTATGACATGCCTTCAAGACATCATATGTTTCATCCTCTCTTATACACCTACACATGACTTGATCAGGTCTAGTATAGGACATAAATTCAAGAATCCATGAATAATTAAAGCTCTTATTGTTGGAATATTCAAATGGGAAGAGTACTTCTAATAGGGGGGGGGGGGGTGTTTGAATTAGAATTACTAATTGTTATTCTTTCAAAAATATAACTAAATTTAACATGCATGCAAGTAAACAAACATAAAATGAGAGCATGCATCAACACATAACACAAGAGATTTTGGTGACCTAGAAACCCTCCAAGAATAAGAAGGTGAAATTGGAGTGGGGATGACACCTACAAAATTACTATAGCAATGAATTCAACCACTTCTGATGCTTTTCTCTATTAAAGGCCTGCCCTATTACAAGCTTTACACTATGTCAATAGTGACCTGTTGAAAGGATTTACAAACACTTTACATGAAGTGTCACCCTGTTAAAGGATTTACATGAAGGTTGTTAAACCAACCTAATACATAGGATTTTCTTGTTCTTCTCCAAAGACTCTCCTAACTAGTTGTTAAGCTAACCTATCACCATAGGATTTCAACCTCTAATACAATTGTGAAAGAGTATTAGAACTTTTGACCTGATTGGATGCAATTTTGAATTGTTGGGTTTGGGCACTTGATCTACTCTTTCTCTTTTGATCCTTGCTTAATCTAATCTTTGAATATGTCCCCTATTTTTTTATGATCAACCGGATATAAATGCTATCCCTTTCACTAAGTCTTTTCTCTTCATACTAAAATTTCACTAGAATCTCCCCTTATGCAACTTTTCTTCCATACATACAATGGTGCATTCATCCTCCTTATAAAGAATGCAAAGACTTAGGGTTAGGTATGGATCTACGATCCAAATTGAATCTCAAATTTCCACTCATAGTATGCATTTTTATCATTGGTTGCATGCCTTCACCATTTTTCTGATTGGTTGCATGTAGATTTCATAGGGAATACAAATGACTCATCCTTATCCTCTTTCTCCTTCAAAATTTCTCTAAGTCGGCTACAAAAATAGTTTACATCTTAGTTTCTGCAAACACAAACTCTTATGTTGATCCTGTGTTGTTGGGCACATGAAGTATTACTGATACTTGGCACATACTATTTATGGATTGCTTAGCATCAACTATGTTTCCTCGTTCACTCGGCACCTATTGTATTCTATATCACTTGGCATATGTTGTTCTGAGTTGCTCGACATCTGAATGATTCTATTACTCAACACATGAAAAATTCTTGTATTGCTCGGCACATACTATACTGTAATCTTCTTGGCACTAATGATGACTCAGCGTCTATTGAAATTTTGGCTTAGCATCTATTGTGTACTTGGCATGTATGATAAAAATTGCTAAGTGTGTTGACACTCATTTGTCAATACTATTTATTTGACCAACAATCTCCCCCTTTGACATGAGTGTCAAAAACATTTAACTAAGCATTGATGATCCTAACCTTATTGAGTACATTCTTTATTCACTCAACTTTCATGCAAAAATTGCAAAATTTTCAAAAATTGTGAGTGGCAATATACCTTATAGCTCCCCCTAAGTTGATTATGCCTTTTAAATTTGAAATTCTATGCCAATATGCTTGATCCTCTCTCTCCTTTGATCTATTTCTACATTCTGACCCTATATGTTGTATTTGATCTGTGTGATGTGTCTGTATTCTATGTGATTACCAAAAGTTTACAAATCTTCTTCACTCCTTTATTCCTTGTCTCCCCATTTTGGCTATTTACAATCATTCCACTTTATCATTAGAATGAAAGAATGATCAAAATATGTCAAAATTTGGTAATTACCCATAGTATTTACATATCTCCTCCTTTTCTTATTACTCCCCCTATAATATATATCTCCCCCTTTGTTCATTCTCCCCCTTTTTGACACTAATGTCAAAGGGTTCTAAGGAGTAATACCATATTTAGCCAAAAAATTACTATTTACCTCCATTATTATTTTCAGAATTGCATCCCAATTCTCCAAAGCAATGTCCAATGACTTGTGCTGGATGGTAGTCTCTACAACAAGGTGTACAAGTCCATCAAGGGTACAAATATTGGGATCTTTCTTTAATACTGTCTTAGCATAAACTTGTTCCTTGTGGAGGACTTCTAAATGAGGGGTTATAGAGGATTGGATCTACATCAATTTAGCTTTTATATTTGCCTCCCCTACTGTTAGCATAGCTAACTCCTTTTGTGTGTGAAGCGTCTATGCAAAATGCTTCTCACTTTGAGTTGGATTGCTAGGTAATTTCATACTAGAGATTTTCAAGTTCCTTTCCAATCTCATTATTCATCGATTAGTTTCTTGTGTGAAATTTGAAAAATCACACAACTTCCTATATAATGAAAAAATATTTTCAAGAGAAATTTTGGCCTTATCAATTGTCCTTTCCAAGTCTACCTATTCAAGTGCAATGCCACTTGGTATCTTCTCATTAACCTTACCTTGAAACTTTCTTTCTGACCATTCCATTAGTTTAACATTGGTGTCCTGGTCCTCATTTGTCACTTGATCAACTATGTCTGATAGTTGCTCAATTATTGGTTTTCCTTCATCTAGGGACTGCAAGTTGAAGGCATCGATGAAGATGTCCTTGATATCATGAAGTGCTTGCTTTTGTTTAAACTCTTTTCTTAAAATTTTCTATCTCATCTTTCTATCCAATGCATTTTGCATTTCAGTCATTTGCGCTATTGTGATAGTTTTGGAATCATAAGAGGGTATCTCAATTTCTTCATCTAGTTCAAGGTCTCCATAGTGAAGTACCCTAGCCACTCTTGTTGAACTTGAGCCTGGCATGGAAAATTGCAATGGAATAGCTTCAGTGCTCAGTTCCTAAATAGCCTTAGTAGGAGTGTTAGTCTTTGGTAATTCTACCAATGTCTAAATGGTGGCCTACTCCTTTTCTTTTTCTAGATCATCCTTCTCATATGATTTCCTCTCCTCTATACTCAGCATCTAAACATTATCCATAATTACACTTGGTGGAGGTTGTGGTGCCAGCATCAAAACTTTAGCTTTAGTGTATGTAAAAGGTTGTTCCTTTGGCTTCACCTTCTATCTTTGTGGTGTTGCTACTACTTTTTGTATTTCATCTACACTCACCAATATAGGACTTATGCATAATTGTGCCTATATAGTAGATTGGTGAAGGATCTTTAAGAGGTCCTCTGCAGTGAGTGGGTTAATGTTTTGAGTTGTTTTGTCAGTAACATTGTTTATAATGACTATCTCTATAGGTGTAGTAGTTGAGTGAGGAAGGCTAGGAGGTGGAAATTGTGTGTCTTGCACACTCTATTCTTCTTCCTACTACTGGTCAGTTGTTTCCATAATTTCTTCTCCCTTAGCTGGTTCCTCCTCTCCTTTCTCTTCATTCTTCTCTTCTCCTTTCTCTTCATTCTTCTCTTCTCCTTTCTCTTCATTCTATTCTTCTACTCTCTTTTCTTCTACCTTTTCTTTTGCACTTGTTTCTACTTTATTTGTTTCTTCCACCTTATCATCAGTTATCTTGTATATTGTCTCCCATATTTGTGTGGATTTATTTACAACATCTTCAATTTTATTATGAAGAATACAGAAGCTCTGTATTTGGGTGCAAACTTCCCACTATGTTTCTTATTAGCCTTGGTTATTTGAGCCTTTGACATGTCAGGCTTCACTTGTGCTAAGGTAGATTCTCTAATGTCTCTTTCCATTTGTAAACAATAATGCCATTTATGTTCTACTATCTCATACAATTCCTATGGAATAGTGTTATCAAGCTCTAGAGGTGTGTTTTTGAATTTTGCCATCATGGCATACACAGATTCCTCTATTTTATTCTATTCCTCCCTAGTGAGCTTAATAAAATTTAATGACTTCAAATCATTCAAGTCTGCATTTTTAATTTCATTGTAAAGTTTATCTATTGCAGATTTTGGAGGATGGCTTACCACTTTGAATTGACTTATATCTTTAGATTTTGTCCTTTCATCATCTATGTCTGGTTGAGCCACATATCTTCTTCTTTTCTTGGGATCTTCTTCTGGCTATGTAGTAGGTTTCTTCTTTTCTTTTATTGACTCTTTGGCCTTTTGAGTTGATGCTCTTGTTGTCACCCTTTTTGTTGTTGGCTTAGTTGGAGCTTGCTTGGTTGGGGCTGCTTTTTTTACCTTCTTGGGCTTTAACTGAGTTGCAGGCTATTTTTTTTCCTTTCTCTTCTTCTACTCAGCAGGTGTAGGTTTTTCCTTGGCTTCTTCTTCTTTGGCACCTTCCTCTTTGTCTTCTTCTTTCCCTTGTGTTAGCTCTTTTGTCTCTTGCCCTTGCTCTCCTTCTTCTTCTTCACTATCTCCTTCCACTTCTTACACTTCTTCTACTTCACCTTCAATATTTTCTCCAAATGTCTTCTTTATTTTCCTCACCATTTTATCCTTCTTCTTAATAACTAAAGTAGTTTTTAGTTCTATCTTAATTTTGGACTTAACAACATCATAAGTTCCAAAGTGAGGAGCTACTTTATCAATTTCTTCTACTAACAACGTTATGATTGCTGTTGAGGCTTCATCAATATCTAGTTCATATCCTAATGGCCTTAGCCATCTTACCCTTGGTATTGCAACTTGAACGTATGTGAATTCAATATCAACCAAGAAGTATATGTCATTGACATGTTTCTCAACTAGTGAGACTGGTATCCTCATCCTTTACTTCATAGACTTCCTAAAGTCTTGAAAATATCTAGTCATCTAGGCTTCAAAATTGTCTCCCATTTGATCAATGAACTCATTAATTTGAGTGACTGTTGTCTTGTTAGAATTCCAGTTTACCTTCACAATTGAAGGGAATTCTTCCATCACATAAAAGAATATGCACATGAGAATTGAGCCAAATTTACACTATGCACCTTTTGATCTCCTTATGGCTCCTAAGTTCTCATTGATTTGTTGCAACATGAGTTCAGCCAGATCATATGTGTGATCTTTCTTTATCAACTTGTATGCCACATCAATAGTTACACAAGGAACACTACTTAGTCTACTGGATTGATAAAATTTATGTGAAATTATCCTCATAGCAAAGTCAAGTAGGGGGTCATGCACAGTATCAATAGTCATTCCCTTATTGTTCCATTTTGTGCTTGTATTCTTCTCAATTACCTCATTTCTGTCACTTCTCAATGTTTTTGGTTGATCTAGGGTTGGAAGACCAGTAACCCTAGGCACAATCCTCTTAGTAATCTTAATTGGTCTTGACTCTAGCCACAGACATCCATCATGAATTTGGCTCAGAACAATGTGAATCCATTCTGTTTTAAACATTATGGCAAAAACTAGGGTTTTAGTTATACCCTTCTTCTCAATGATTGAAGACTTGTCCTTCAATATCTTATTTTCACATAACTTATCATAGGCATTGAAGATTTCTAGGTCACCTATGAAACTGATTTTATAATTATAGCATTTCCTTACATCTTGAACCATGATGACTTTGGGTGGAATGATAGATAGTGCACTAGCTGAGTCATTTTTATTGGCTACTTTGGGGATTGGTCTAAATTTGGGTTATTTAACTTCATTTCTAACCAGTTGAATCTCATGATCTCCCTTAGCCTTAGGGTCTCTTGAGTTAGAAGCCATATTACCAAACTTGGGCTTTAAAATGTATTAAAAATTGAAACTCTACATAGCTCGACACTTAATAAATACCTTTAGATCAATGAGTTCATGTTGAATCTCTATTGTATTTGATGCAAATGACTATAAGGTAGCTGCTTGATCATCTCTTAGCTCTTCTAGTTTTTGCTCTTCATTTGAATGGCATGAAAATGAACGATTTTCACTTTTATTAGGCTTGAAACCTAGCATTTATTACATTTATGCTTTATAGCTGTACACTCAGCTTCCAAAGGATTTTCCAACTCAGCATCAATTGTATTTCACTCACTCGGTAGCTACTATTATCTCTTTACTCGGCATCCACTAGAATATTTAACTCAGCCTGTACTAGAGTTTTATTTACCAAAGATAGCTCAGCATCATTTTCCAACTTTTATCCTAGCATCTTAACTTATGCAAATTTCTTCTTTGCAGTGTTCCTATGTTCTTTTTGGGCTGATATATGATACAACTTTATATGTATCAGCCCTATGTGCCTTTCTAGTGCTTAATTAGATGAGGTGTGATCACTTGACCTCTTGGGTGAAGTGATCTGACCATTTGATGTGTTGCATTCACTTTTCTTCTGCCATGTCTTCTTCATATCTTCCTTGCTGTGTTCCTCATTAACCTTTCCTTTTCCCTTATTAACTTCATTCTTGAGCACTTTGACTTTTGTTGGACAATTCCTACTCATATGACCAGTCTTTAAGCATCTAAAACAAGTAGTTTTATTTAACCATCTACTGTAATTTCCTTTAAAATGTGTTCTTATGTAGTTTTCAAGAATGTGTCCATACTTTTGGCAATAGTGATAGCTATACCTGGTGTTGTAATCCCAATTGTAGTGATGTGCATGATTGGTTCTTCTTGCAGGCTGATTAGGTATCCACATAAGCTTTGATCTGCACTCAAAAGCTCTATGTCCATATTTTGTGCAATTGTAGTAGTGACCTTCAAATCTTAGTGTCCTGATAATCTTGGTTCTACATCCATGTGCTTGATGTCCTTACTTTTTGCACTTGTGACAAAAACTTGCATTTGTGGGCTTAACATGCTGATGACTATTCTTGCTTCTGCACATATTAGAGGTATGTCCCTTTTTACCACATAAATGACAAGTGGGTTTAGTGTTCTTACCTTTGTTTATTCTTTCTTTTGTAGTCTTAGATGATTCTCCTTGTTCAGTGCTAATGTGGCCAAGTCCTAAAGTATCATTAATAGCCCTTGGTGATTTCAGCAATTGCTCAAAATACTTGATGGCATCATTGATTTTGTTGTAGCTTTCTACTATTTCCTTTTCTCTCTTCAATTCATTCTGTAATTGTTCATTCTGCATCTTCAAGGTGGAGATCTCAATGTCCTTTATGTTCAACTCATGATGAGCATTCATCATTAGCTCAAGGTGTCTAGCTGCATATTTGAAATTTTTTCAAATTAAATTATCTTCTCTTCCAATCTATTGATGAGATTTCTCTTGTCATCTTCTACCATGACCTTGTCTTCAATAGCTCTTTTCTTTTGTTCAGTTACTTCACAAAGCATTGTGGCTTGTGATTCTTTTTCAAGCTTGAGTAATCTGATTTCTTCAACTTGCGCTCTACTTTTCTCCATTAATTCTACTATTTTTGCATCAAATTCCTTGGTATCTCCATTGGAAAATACATGTGTGGTGTCAATCTCCTTGTAATGTATGTCATTTTCAGCTATGGCTATCTCCTTTCTTCTTTTCAAAGATTCTCTCAGTTCCTCCTTGGCTTCCTCTACTTTGTGTAGAGCTAGTTGTACATCAATCCCCTAATTGTTAATGATCTTCCCAAGTTTGAAGACTTCCATCTTCTAACCTTTTCTCTAAGCTGTTAGGCTTCTCCTTATGAGAACCAGAGCTCTAATACCAATTTTTGGAATATTCAAATAGAAAGAGTACTTCTGGGGGGGGGGGGGGGGGGTGAATTAGAAGTACCAATTGTTATTCTTTCAAACATATAACTAAAATTAACATGCATGCAAGTAAACAAACATAAAATGAGATATGCATCAACCCATAACACAAGAGATTTTGGTGACCCAGAAAACCTCCAAGAATAAGAAGGTAAAACTGGGGTGGGGATGACACCCACATAATTACTGCAGCAATGAATTCAACCACTTATGATGGTTTGCCCTATTAAAGGCTTTACACTGTGTCAATAGTGACCTGTTGAAAGGATTTACAAACACTTTACATGAAATTCCGCCCTGTTAAAGGATTTACATGAAGGTTGTTAAACCTACCTAATACATAGGATTTTCTTGTCCTTCTCCAACGACTCTCCTACCTAGCTGTTAAGCTAACCTATCACCATAGGATTTCAACCTCTAATACAATTGTGAGAGAGTATTAGAAATTTTGACCTAATTGAATGCATTCTTGAATTGTTGGGTTCAGGCACTTGATCTACTCTTTCTCTTTTGATCCTTGCTTGATTTGATCTCTGAATATGTCCCATGTTCAACTATGATGAACTAGATATAAATTCTATCCCTTTCACTAAGTCTTTTCTCTTCATACTAAAATTTTACTATAATCTCCCCTTATGCAACTTTTATTCCATACATACAATGGTTCATTCATCCTCCTTGTAAAGAATGCAAAGACTTAGCATTAGGTATGGATCTACGATCTAAATTAAATCTCAAATTCCTACTCATAGTTTGCATTTTTCTCATTGGTTGCATGCCTTCACCATTTTTCTAATTGGTTGCATGTAGATTTCATAGGGAATACAAATGAATCATCCTTATCCTCTTCCTCCTTTGAAATTTCTCTAAGTCGGCTACAAAAATGGTTTACATCTTAGTTTGTGCAAGTACAAACTCTTATGTTGATCCTGCATTGGTGGGCACATGAATTATTACTAATACTCGACACATACTATTTCTAGATTGCTCAACGTCAACTAAGTTTCTGGGTTCACTCAACACCTATTGTATCCTATATCGCTCAACATATGTTGTTCTAAGTTGCTTGACATCTGAATGATTTTGTTACTCAGCACATGAACAATTCTTGTATTGCTTGACACATACTATACTATAATCTACTCAATACTAACTATGACTTGACACTTATTGAAATTTTGGCTTGGCATCTATTATGTACTCGACATGTATGATGAAAATGGTTAAGTGTGTTGACACTCATTTGTCAACACTATTTATTGGACCAACACTTCTCTACTAGTAACTTTCTTACTTGGGCAAAGAAGTAAACTAACATTTTTCTTGTGTTGTAGTTAGTAATATCTACATACCATGGGTTTTGTGTGGACAACAAAAAAAGGAACCCATCTAGAAAATAATCATTAATGGTTGTAGGATCATCAAGGACATGTAACAAAGAGAAAAAATTAGCTACCACATTGGCCTTACTAGGTTTATCAACTATGGTGATGTCAAATTCTTGCATGAATAATAACCATTGAACTAATCTTCCTGAAATTGGATGTTTTTTCACCAAATATTTTATAGCAGAATGGTTAGTGTCAACAAATATTTCATATTCACTAATGTAGTTCTTAAATTTATTAAGGTCATAAATGACTACAAGTAATTCCTTTTTAGTGGTTGTGTAATTAAATTTTGCACCTTGCAAATTCTTACTAATGAAATAAATGACATGTTCAATAGAGTCTTCTTTCTATCCCAACACAACACTAATAGCATAGTTTGAGGCATCTATATGAATGTGAAAAGGTAGGCCCCAATTGGGTCCTCTCAAAATAGGTGCCATGGTAAGAACTTCCTTAAGCTGCATGTTGCATAGTCAAAGTGCCAAGAAAATTCATAATCCTTTTTGAGTAGGTTGTAGAGAGGTGTTGCAAGTTGATTGAAGTTTTTAATAATTCTTCTATAATATCTAGCATGTCCCAAAAAACTGTGTACATCCTTTTGCTTCTTTGGCATAGGAAAGGTACTAATGACTTCAATCTTTGTTGGATCTACTTGGATACCCTTAGATGAAATGAAATGGCCTAGCACTACCCCTTCCTCCATCATCATAAAATGTTTCTCACTATTTAGGGAAAGGTTAGAGTCCTGAAATCTTTTGAGTACCATTTCTAAATTTTCTTTTGCTTCTTCAAAAGTAGCACCATAAATAGTAAAATCATCCATATAGATCTCCATATAGTCAACAAAAATATCTAAAAAGATAATGATGATAGCTCATTGAAATGTGACTGAGGCATTACACAAGCCAAAAGGAAAGACTAAGCGGGAAAATGTTCCCCATAAGAAGGTAAAAGTTGTTATTTCTTGATCTTCTAGGGCTATTTGAATCTGATTGTAACAACTAAAATCATCTAGAAAAGAAAAATACTTTTTACTAGCCAAGTTGTCAAATAATTGGTCTATAAATGGCAATGGAAAATGGTCCTTCTTAATGGCTGAATTGAGCTTCCTATAATCTACACAAACTCACCATTTTCCTCCCTTCTTGGGTACTATGACTAGGGGTGAGACCCATTGGCTATCAAAGATGGGGTATATAAAACCAACACTTAATTGTTTCTGCAATTTATTCTTAACTATATCTTTTAAGATAGGGTTATCTCTTCTCTAAGGCTATCAAACAGGTTTGAAGTTAGGGCTGATGTAAATCTTGTGATGGGCAAAGCATAGAATCTAATCCCAAGAAAATGTAGTTTGATTCTCCTATAGTAACTACAACATAGCTTTCTGTTGAGAGGGTCATAAGGCATTTTTTACATTCAGTTCCTTGCCTAGACCAATTTCCATCTTAATAACCTTATCTACCATGAATAATTGGGCAAGAAGAGAAGAATCCATCTCATGAGGTAATAATGAATGGAGAAACTATGAAGCTTCTGAATGATGTGGTGAATCAAGGATGGTACAATGATTTTTAAGATACATTCAGCTTGAGAACACATTGGAGATTCTATTCCATATTCATTCAAAATAATGGATGAAATTATTTCATCTTCTTCTCGAGTAGCTATAAATGACTATCTACCTATCATCATCAATTGATGGATGGAATTGACTTCTAGATCATGATCACCCAAGTTTGGCCAGATTACTTGGTCATCTA
The DNA here is from genome assembly GCA_028749045.1 of Cupressus sempervirens. Taxonomy (NCBI): domain Eukaryota; kingdom Viridiplantae; phylum Streptophyta; class Pinopsida; order Cupressales; family Cupressaceae; genus Cupressus; species Cupressus sempervirens. The sequence goes on along the minus strand of CM053791.1, from coordinate 84,761,678 downwards.
TTAATAATGGTTGAGTAGGGGAGTATAAAGTCAGGTTCTTGGTATGAATATCATTGGATATTGTCATCTTCCTAGATTGACAAGCTATATAAGCATCTACACTAGACAACCATGCTCTTCCTAAAATTAAAGGATATCCTCCCATATTATCCTTTAGAGATTCCTATGAATTTAAGGTGACTATAACATCTTCTATCATCCCATCTAGTTTAATGTTAGAGCTATCAACAAGTTAAAGGATAGTGGGTGTCTCTCTGAGGCCAATGATATGCAGCCAAGACAATACCTCCTTTGTCATGAAATTAATAGATTCTCCTAAGTCAACCAAAGAATTTTGAACTTGGATCCCATGAATAGTAACTATAACTACATGACTCCCAAGGTCTGAGTATTTAGGTACAATTAATTTCTCCAGCATTAAGTCAGACAAATATCCTAAGACATGAATGGCTTTTAAATATTTCTTCTTCTGTCTTGGTTGCTTAATGAATGCTTCCTTAATAGCTTTATTATAGGCATGGACTTCCTTAATAGCATTCAACAATGGTATTTTTACTATCATATGCTTTAGTTGATTAAGAAAATCAATGACTACATGGTTCTCCATGGGTTGGCCTTGTTCTATCAACCAATGGAGAAATGGAGCTTCTTTGGCTATAGGAGAGGTCAGTTGATTTGACTCATCTATATGCTCAATTAGAGGATCTTCAACATCAATTATTATAGGATTTTGAGGTGTAGGAAGAGTGGTGTCTGACCTAAAGTAAATATCATTCAATGAGATGACATAGCTTTGTTGGTAAGCTTGCTATTTAGTATTGTTTGGATTAGGATTAGGCTGAACTGCTAGTTGGGTCTTCTTGGAAGGAGTATTAGTGGCTATAAGAGGAGGCATTATAGCTTGATACTAAGGTGGTGGCAATGGGGTTGGCTGACTATATTGAGTATTCCACTCCTAAGGTTGCTACCAACCCTGCCGAGGTTGTTGCCAACCCTACAAACACAACCTCATTGAGGTTGTTACCAACCTTGTTGAGGTTGTTGCAAACTATGATTTCCAATAAAACTATTATTTTGAATTTTTTTCCATTGATTATTATTATTGTAAGTTTGAAGATGATCTTGTAGCATACCTTGTCTTTGAGCCCATGGCCTTCTTTAAGAGACATAAAGTACCTCTCCATTTTAATCAATGGATTTCAAATCAATGGGCATTGGTTTTATCTCCACACTTGCAATAGACTTAAATCTACAGTGCTCTTTCTTTTCTCTACAATGTGGATAGTATTCAGTCAACATGGCATCATCTTCATATTTCTTTCTTTGGGCTTGCATGGTATCTAGCGAATTGGCTACATCGTTAATGATGTCTTTCTTGAAATTTGATAGAAAATTAGATAATTCAATCTTGGATACTCCTGAACTATCATTGGACTTATATAGTAGATCTCTAAGTCCCTTACCTTTCTTCATAGTAGCTCTAGAATAATTTAGGCGTATACTCTATATATTAGTCCAAGTCTTTTGAGTGATATACCCTCTTTCCATAAGGTCTAGAGCTTCAATACTTCCATCATCTCAGAAAAATACGTTTCTTTGATTCCTCATTCAATTGATGTTGTGTGTTATGCTATAGGTTGAACATGAAGTGGGAAACACAATCTTCCAATGTTTCATCATCCTTTTGGGATATTTTGAATATGTCATCCCCTTTTAAATCTCAACCCCTGTAGTAGTCCTTATACTTTTTGAGAAACAAATTTCTCATTGTAGGCCAATCTACTCTTGTATTGGCACCCAACTCCATGAAGCATCTAAAAGTAGCTTCTTTGAGGGTAGAAGGAAACAACTTTAGTTTGTGGGCATCATTTGTACAATCATAATTAATACATAGTATGTCAAAATCAAAGAGAAAGGTTTCAAGGTCTTTAGTGATCAAGCCATAAAACTTGGTAAGTGCAGTAGTAGGTATGTTCTTCAAATTTTGGTTACCTTTTTGAGGAGGGATAGTAAAAGAAAATTTTGGTTGAGGCTAAGGTTGAGCCATTCCTAGAGGGGGTACTAGCAGTGGTTCTTGATAGATGAAAAGAGTAATTGGATTATCTTGGTATTCAAGTTCAGCAAAGAGATCATTCAGATGCAAGGATTCATCAGAGGATGAGGGTATTCATTCTTGAGTAGCATCGAATGGATTTTGAAAAAGTTCTTCTTCATTCTTGCTTTGAGGTTCTTTAGGTTTTAGATTAAAAATGTCTTCCTAAATATTATGGGGAAGAAATTTCCCAAAGGGATCTCTTCTTCTATGCATGCAAGATCATGTGAAATCTAATCTAACATAATGACTTCAGGGTTGAAATAGATTGACACCTTCCCTGGTAATGGTGCCAAAAATGGTTGGTCAGCTAAATACCTTAGTAACAAAGGACTGGAGATCCTTTCACATTAACTCTATGATTAGATAGAATCATGTGTTTTCCTAAGAATAACATACTAACTTGATTTTATTTTTTCAACCTGAGAGTGTATGCTTTAGAGTGTGGCTGCAAAGTATATGCTCTGGTTCCTCTTTAAGACATTACAAATAAAACATAAAAGAAATGCTAAAGGAAATTAAGCTAGGAACAGAAATGACATCTTGTCTCAAAGCTTAGATTAATGTTGCAAACATTAAATCTATCTATGCATCTATGCTGCGGGAATGGTTCAATGATTCTATTATCAATGGTTGTAGGAACAATAGAAGTCTACTTTGCAAAGAAATAAACAAGGAAATAAAATCTATTCTAACAAAGTAGTTCACTCACCAAGTGGGCTCCCTTGGATGAGTTAACATAAAAGACGACAAAGACTAAAGGTGGAAACTTGAACTTTGTATTCTATTCATTCATAGTAAGATATTATATCTAAAAACAATATTACACACTACCAATTTGAACAAACAATCTATTCTATCTTCCTTCTAGCAAAATCCCCTTCTAAAGCTACAATAGGCATTATTTAAAGGAAAGCTACAACAACTTCCTACTTCTACAATCACTCCATCAATTAGGATCAATTGTAGATCATAAAGTTTACAAAAAAAAATCATTAACTATATTTTAACACCTCCAAGAATATAGTAGGTTGAGGAAATTATATTCATGCACTACCATAAAGGAAATTGCACAATAATCTGCTTGTTGTGGTGATTCATCAATTTTGTCAACTTTGACTTAGTGTTGAAATGCTGACTTTGAATATTCATGACAAGTACCTACAAAAAATTTAATTCAACTTCCACATACATATATATTCATTTCATCATCAATGTTAGAAAAGGTATAATGTAAAAACTATCTCTACTCGCAAATCCTATGGCTATAGGAAGGAACCTACCCAAACATAGGATGGATGAGGAAATATTTATCAGCATGTGATATTCCTTCATTAAACCATAGAATTTCATAGAGTCAAGAAAACATAGCATATCTGAACAGTCTATACTCCAATCTTCATGTCTTAACATGTAGATAATATATTCATAAAAACATAAGTTCTTTTGCTTAAACCATAGAGTCATAAAATGTTTCTACAAGATAATTGTCTAAAAACAAGATAAAAGGTTCTCAAAATAATGGCCTTTTAGAGGTTCATCAAATCTAATGAGAAAGAAAGAAGATCCAGATGACTTCTACAAGGGAAATGAGAAAATTTACAATCTTTAAGGTGAAATGACCACCTTTCCACAAATATTTTGTAGGTGGATGAACAAGAATTTTAGAGTATAATTATATTCCTTTGTATGATTTAAAAATTTATATATCTAGCTTCATGAGGTCATGGTTCAACTATATTTACATTGATATATTTGGATCATGAGATATGAATAGATTGTGACAATCAAAATGAATAATAATTGTAGAATTAGTTAAGAAAATGTTTTTAGTAATTATATCCCCAAATTCCATAACCTATGCTAGCATCCTCCCTATATGTGCCAATTTGGAAGCTTTGAAATTGGGTTTATACATCCATCAAAGCCTAATGGATGGAGGATTTTTAAGATTTTTATTGGAGCTACCCTCATAGACATGTATGCAAAACATGAAAGCATAGACCAAGCATGATAGTATCCCTATAAGAAATGAGTTCTCAAAGATTGCAATTATCATTGGATATCCAAAAGAATTGAATTGTTAAATAGCCTTGGAAACTTGTGATAAAACATAATTGGAAAATGTAAAACCACATTTCTCCTTGCCTATGATAAATTGGGAGCTTTGGAATAGGTTATAGATATAGACCAAAGCATTGTGGAAAATGGTTTGGTTAAACATTATCACATGTATGTAAAATGTGAAAGTACCTACAAGGCATGTGAGTTTCTTGATAGAATGCCTCAAAGAGATGTCATCTCATATAATGCAATAATTATAAGGCATGCTGAAAATGGATTTGTTGATAACAATTCTTGACTTTCAAGAAAATACAACTGACAATCATAAAACCAAATTCTTTTCCAATATCTTCCTATGTGCATAGATGTCAATGAAAGAAAAATTATAGGGTTAATTTTTTTAGATGTTATAGTTGAAAATTCCATTGTACACATGTATGTAAAATGTAGAATCATACAAAAATCATGTAAATTGTTTCAAATAATCTCTCAAACATATCTAATGGAATGCAATGATTGTGAGATATGGAAGAAAAAAATTGCACAAGGAAGCTCTCAAAAAATTTGAAATAATCATCCACCTAAACATACATAGACACACACATATACACATACATACGTAGTGTAGTTGAAAAGTTCCTAGACACACACACACACATGCATGCATGCATACATATACATATATACATACACATGTAACATGTATTTATACATACATATATATATGGGCATCAAACCATGTATGTCATCTCAATAATTCTATGATATAATAATTTTTAATGAATAACACAAAATTTAATTTATATCTCTTAATTTTACCCCTATTATTTTTCCTAATTTTATCAGATTGTAAGACAGGTTTTCACTTGCACCTTCCATCATTATCAATTTTCAATAAAACATGCCTCTATTTCTTAACATAGCTTATATAGAAGATATTGGATACTACACAAACAAAAATAACTCTAAAGCAATCCCTTTATTGTGAATAATTTGATGACCCAAATTTATTAAAAAAAGTTCACAGTAAATTACTTAGAAACATAATTTCTACAGTATATATTTGTACACTAAACCAAGATACTATTTTCAAGACCACTTTTTTGAATTGTATTTATTGTTGTCTATATACTATATCAAATTTGAGATCCATCTTGTCTATGAGTTAGAATATCAACTGTAGCATGGAAGGAAATACCCATATTTTTACAAATAAACTCTCACTATACACAAGCTTTACAATATTTATATCAAAAAATAATGAAATAATGGGTGGAGGTGGAGATGCATGCTCAATTATTTTGTATCAGGAATAAAAAGATGATTTAATGGTCTGAACATGGACTCCTAAACAAGGGCATTTCTACTTAGAAACATATCATTTTCATAACTCAACATATATTTGTTGTTTCCATTTTGATGCAAGTATTTTACAAAGGATATTGTAGATGGCATGCTCCTTCTAGGTAGTGATGAACCAAATGATGAAAACCATAGTATAAATGATCAATTGCTCGCTAACTTGCAACCTGAAAAATTATGACTAGTACCCACTATGGAAACTCAACTAGAAACTAGAAATGACTCACAAATCCTAACTTAGAAGACTTTCCTAAAGAAGGAATAGTGTAGGCCATAGCCTAAAAAGTAAAAAATAATGAGACATCAAATGCAAATTACAAAATACTTTAGACATGGTTCCCAAAATTGATGTTGATCAAAAGACTCACATGGAAACAAAAATAATGTGTTTAAGAGAATCATTTGGAACTACAATAATATCATGTATTTAAATAGTGTTGTATTAAACAAATTCACATGCTAAACTAGTGTTATAAGTACTATTTCAGTAAAACAATTTGCATTAAAATTGTCATATAGAAAAAACTCAAGTAAAATACTACTGATGGACCAAAATGCATACCTCTTCTCTAATTTTTTACATCTCTCATGATATAGACATCATAAACACACCCATATTGAGAAAAATATGTGATGCATAAGGCAACCTTTAGAGATTTTTTATATTTATTAGTATTGAAATTATGTAATGTGTATTCTATTTCTAACATTTATGGAGAATACAGTACGATATTTGTAAAAGTTTAAGAAATATTTGATATTTTTATTTCACTATTATGATATTTTTATCATGATTCAACTACACAATTTTTAAGTCAAACCCATTAATCTCCTATTTTCTATTTCACTATTTTAATGCTACATTACAACTAGAAATGCTAAACACCAAATAGCATATGGTATGTGAAAATATAAACAATACTATGACATGCCTTACCTTTTAGTAGTCAAAGAGAAACCACTAGAAAAGGATGGTATATAATGATCATAGCTCCAAAATTTTCCCAGGTTTGCAACCTAGCAACCCTCCAAGAGGGTTTTCAGTCTCCTAGATTTTTAAAAACAACTAGGAAATTTATCCTTAAATGAAAATTCAAACACAAAACTCTAAAATGAAAAATGCCAACTGAAATTGCATTCAATCTTCTTTATCACTACCCACAAGAAAGAAACATCGACATAGTAAAATTTATATCACACAGTTGAGAGCTTATATTTACACAATTTTTAGATAGTTGTATGAAATGAAATGACCATGTTAGTAGAAAGAAACTAGAAATATATTGTGTATAGATGAAGGTATGAAATGGATCATTTTGGAGTACTCAATATAGACACTTGGCATTCATTATCTACATATCATCATTAAAGATCAAATGGGTGTGTGGGATTATACACACAGTGAACAATAACAAAGGGAATTAAACATAGCAGGGAGGTCTCAAGGATCACACCTATTGAGGTCAACTTCAACAATGGACCTTCTTGTGAAATTTTTGACCATTATCTAGCCTCTTATTGCTCCTGCTAGCCACTAATGTGGTCTTATGTAAGCCACTTATACAACACAATGTATGCAAGACCCTTCTTTTGCCTTTACCCTTTCTTCATTCTCCACTTAAAAAGATCACAACAAAGACATGGATCACAAGGGCACAACAAGAGACACAATATATATTCACTCTTGAAATCTAAATGAATAAATGAATTGAAATACTAGGTGGGGGCATAAATTATAATAAAATTTATATTGACACAATTAAGATCATAGATTGACACAATTTTTAGATGATCATATGAAATAAAATGGGCATGTGAGTAGAAAGAATATAGAAACATATTGTGTATGGATGAAGGTATGAAATAGATAACTTTGGAGTAATCAATGCAAAATTTCAACATTTACTATGCACATATCATTGATCAAGATCAAATAGATGTGTGGGATTATACACAGTAAACATTAAATGAGGGAATTGAACATAGTAGGGAGGTCCCAAGGCTCACACTTCTGGAGACCCACTTCAACAATGGCCCTTTCTATGAAACTATTGCCTATCATCTAGCCTCCTACTACTTTTTTTGGCTACTAATGTGGTTGTATGTAAGCTACTTGTACTACAATATGTATACAAGACCCTTCCTTTCTCATTTTCCCTTTCTTCCTTCTCCATTGAAAATATCACTATAGAGACATAGATCACAAGGGAACATCAAGAGAAAAAATATATTTTCACTCTTGAATCCTAAATGAATGAATGAATTGAAAAAATAGGTGAGGGCATAAGTCATAATAACATTTATATCGACACAATTAAGAGCTTATATTGACACAATTTTTAAATGATCATATGGAATAAAATAGGCATGCTAGTAGAAAGAAACTAGAAATACATTGTGTACAGATGATGGTATGAAATAGATGATTTTTGAGAACTTAGTATAAACATTCAACATTCAATATGCACATTTTTTCATTTGAGATCAAATGGGTGTGTGAGATTATACACACAATGAACAATAAAGGAGGGAATTGAATATAGCAGGGAGGTCCCAAGGTTCACATTTGTTAAAGTCCACTTTAACAATGACTATTCTTCTAAAATAGTTTTTTATCATCTAGCTTCCTATTGCTCCTAGTGACCACTAATGTTGTTGTATGTAAACCACTTGTACTACACTATGTATACAAGACCCTTCCTTTTCCTTTGAATCCTTTTCCTTTTCTTCCTTCTCAACTAAAAAAGATCACTATAGAGACATCGATCACAAGGGCATATCAAGAGACAAAATATATATTCACTTTAGAATCATAAATGAATGAATGAATTGAAAAAAATATGTGGAGGTATAAGTTTTTGAAGTATTAGATAGTAGCCAAAAGGACAAGAGCCTAACCTTGAAGTACAAGAAGGCTAAAAAGTTAATTGGAGGTTACCTCCCATTCATCTAACTGATACCTGATTTAAAATTCAAAAAACAAATAATATCTAGAGTCAAATTAACAATACTATCAATCCTAAAACTAGCAAAAAGAAAAAACTGAAAAAAACTTCCAACATCATGGAAACAACTTGCTGCTATTAGTCCCACATATCGACATAAACATATAGTGTAAAACCTTGTAGGGTATCCAATTCATAGTAAACAACAACATAATGTACAAAAAAAAGAATAAACAAACCCAGGGTTAGCTACCCTCATTCTTTCTAGGATCCTCATCCTTCTTATCCTCAAGCTCATTCTTGTTCATGTCATCCCCCTCCATAGTGACAGGTTTTTCTAGGAGCATCTTCAACTAGTCCTCCACCAAAAATCCATAAATGGAATGGTTAGTCTCACTCTCCTTGCCCAGGTCCATCACATCCTTAGTCAACTACAAAAAGTAAAGGGTGGTGGTCGCAAAATGCATGACTTTGGTGGAGAATTCCACCAAAGTGTTAAATTTTTGGAAAATATCAATGTGATTGTCTACCAGATCCCTCATCAACTGCTCCAGTCTATCCAGTCTAGGCTTGTTGTGGCTCTTGTCATGTCTATGCTTGCATTCCCCCCATCTTTAGAAGTATCTTTCTTAGGGGAGGTGATGTCTTCCCCCTACTTCTAGTTGGGGTAGCTTCGAGGGTGTCATAAATGTGAGAGGGGATAGGGGGCTTGGGGATAGGCTTTGTGTCCTAGGGTAGACTCTTCCTTTTGGCAGGTTTAATATCACTCTCCGTATATTTAGAGTTAGAATGATGCTTGGGGGGGGGTGGGGGGGGAGAGACTTGAATTTTTCTAGCTCGAGGGGTTTTTTAGTTCTCTAGGCATTATGCTTACTCTTCCTAGTGTCTATATCTAAATCAATAAGGTTAGTTTTAACCTTAGGGGTAGGGGTTTTCTTGGTTTTCTTATGGCTGGAGCCAAGGCCAAAGTCCAAGGAGACTTGGGGAGTGATAGAAGGCAGTGGGTTGACTAGGAGCGGTGGGTTTTGGGGAAGATGGTAGATATATAGTTTCTTCATGAACCCCTAGTGGATGAGATAAAAGATTTTACCCTCCTCTTTTTTCCTCCTAGCCATATAGATACAATCTTCCACAGAATGCAACAAAAGAAATAGAAAGGAAATATGATCCAAGTTTCTAAAGTGGTTTAGAATGGGGAAATGGTAATAATAGAGTTCCTAAAACAAATCCTCGAGGGTACCGTATCTCATGATAGAATAGCATATGGCAGCTCAAGGTTTAGGAAGGTCTTCCCTTGAAAACCAACAATGCTTTTGCACTGATTCCTCCTTAAACTTGAAAAAAATTCATAGACTAGTTTCCTCATTTACTTTGGCCTATTTGCACTTGTTCTTGCCTTCCAGGACAAACCCTCCAACCTTTGCAATGACTTTCTTCATGATTTTCAAATCCATCCCAGTGATTGTCACTTTCTTGTTGCTCCATGAATTAGAGAACTACATCGAGATGTTCTTATCATGTTTCGTCATCCCTTCCATAAATGGTAATAAGACACCTTCTTGTAGATAAACCATCACAACTTTTATCTTATGGATGCAAATCTCCACTCCCATAGGTTCAATATGATTAGTAGTGCCCATGTCATCTTCCAGTTTGACCACCAACTCCTCAGAATTTTCTGACATAGCCTTGTTGCAGGTTTGGCAATTACCATAGATTTAATAAATTTTACCCAAGATTAAAAGGAAAAGGCAGTGAAAAACCATCATAAGTTTGCAAAGTTTCCCAAAAACTGAAAAACCTCCCTCAACAGGGGTATAAGTTATAACACAATCAATCAAAAATTTATGACTTTTAGTTTCCTTCCATTCTCCATCTCAACAAAAGCTTCCATTATATTATGGTTTAGGATATTGGGTAAAGAGAATAGACAATATGGCTTTCTAATATGTAGGTCATTGGCTAGGGGTAAGATTACAAAAGAATGAAGAAAAAGATTGATTGAAAATCCATACCTGTTTTCTTTTTACCCTTTGATTCAACCCATAATTCAACCCTCAAATTCAACTGCAAATACAACCTTCTGCAATTCAACCTTAAATGTACAATTCAATTGCAAATAAAAGCCATGCAAATATCTATGTCAATTTTTAAAATGAATTAATAATAACCCCAAATTGAGATTTGAATTAATTATATCTACATACTGACATGATCACCAATTTGTGAGTTGTGTTGTGATGATCACTTTGTAGGTTCAAGTATTTTGTTTTGGTGGTTGACTTATACTACAACTTATATCATTTCTTTAAAATGATTTCTTGGCTTTACCAATGTTTTTTTTCTTATATTGTTGATGTCATCACAACACTAATGATGTCAAGGTCACTTCCATATAAAAATTTAAATTCACATTATAATGTCTCTGTTGTCAGAAAATCAACCCAAATGTATTAGTGATTGCAAGTGTGTCCATTGATTTGAAAATACATTAGCTAAGGCTTTCAATGTGGGGTTTTTCCCATAGGGTTTCTCCATGATAAATCATTGTGTCATGTGTTCATTTTTATTTTATTTATGCACTTGTTTATATCATAAAATCTTTGTAATAGTTAAGTTGTTATTGGCATGATCGTCCTCCCAAGATTAGCATAGGAAGTTATTTCACTTAACTTTTCTTCCTTACAATAAAGTGTCCTTATGATTAGAATGCTATTAGCTTGAAAGTAAAGGAGAAGAGTGGCAAACAATGATCACTAAATAGAAATGAAAGATGATCTTCTACAATGAAAAGGAAAATAGAAGTAAGGCTCTACAAGATATTCTTAATTTAAATAAAAGAGGCTTCAACTTAAAATGCCACATGCATTTAATGAAATGATCAACAAAGTAGGAATTTAGTATTTTAAGTTTCAAAGATTAGATATGCAATTGGAAATGAGATCTAGAGGTCAATTAAAAATGTTAAATTTCTTTAGTTATAATAACTAAGTCAATGATTAACACTGCACTAAATGGAATTTGGTAATTACAAAATAGCATAGGTTAAAAGACTAAGAGAATGCAACCCTATTATTTGGAATTTAAAATGTTGCAATATATCAATCTTCAATCTCTAAAGCCATGATTTATTGTTAATTCGTTGAATCCTGGCCTACTAAGACATCTAATACTATTCTAAGAAAAAGGGCATGTCCATTTAGGGTTTCCAAAACTTTCTTCATAAGATAAAGAAAGTTTTCTACATTAAACTAATAAAACTTTGATTCACAACTTCTTTAAAAAAATTATAAATGCAAAGAATAATAAAACTCCCACCAAAATGAGAAAGAACCAATCACAAAAAATAAATAGTTATCAAATAAATAAAAATAAAAATAAAACAACCAAACATTAGAAATCATACAAAATCATTTTTATAGTCATCATTTCCAAGGAAAAAAAAATGCCAAAACTATTCAGTTGAAACCTATAATCTCTTCCTAAAAAGGCAGAACTAATAATCTAAAAAATATATATAAGAAAACATGAATAAGCAATTTTAAGCATGACATGAAAGTAACTAAATGAATTTTAACAGATAACTAGATCATCTCAATCGAAATTCAACAATTTTATTAATAGGGGTTAAGAAGGTTTCTTAAAAAATAAGACTATTAAGAACGTTTCTTAAAAAATAAGACTATTAAGAACGTTTCTTAAAAAAAAGAGAATGGACAAGTTCAACTCCGGCCCGAAAGGAATGAAATTTAATGTACGGTCATCACTAATCACTTCAAACTTTTTTTCGCATAACCTGTATGACATTTTCGTACCAAATGAAAAAAGTCAATACAAAAAGTACCTTCCGAGTAATATGTTTCCACAGTCGACAATACCGTTTCTATCAATTCTATTAAATTAAGATTTTCAATACCTGAATTTAATTCTGTCAAAGATTTCCAACATCTAATTTCATTGCGTCAAAGATTTCCAGAGCATCGCAAGCAAATAGGGAAAAAGCTATTTCACACTTTATAGGCAGCTGAGTACATATAATATTTAACATGCCCAGGAAATGGACCATTTTCTTACTTTATTCTCTTCCTACCATACCTTTTTTAAGTGTTCACAACACTCGCAGTGATAAGCCATTTCACCTTTTTTATTTCTAGTGCGAGCCATAATTTGCCACTTGCGAAGATTAGTATATAAGTTTTTAAAAAAATAAAATAAAATTCATTTTGTCTCACGAAGGCTGTAAAATTTGTTAAACTAAAACAAATTATTTCATCTTGTCTCACGGAGGCTGTAAAATTTGTCAAACATCGTGTTACATGTATCTCTTTTGCATGTCTAACATGTATCTCTTTTGCATGAGAGAGACAGTATTAAAATAGTTGTTATTAAGATTTTTTATTATAGTTTGGTCATGGTTGCTTCCTGACATTTATATTTATATTACAAACCATCATAAAGGACCATCTTTAAACATCACACACTAAGAAAGAAATTAAGTTTGGAAAAATAAGTCAACTTTGACTATTTAACATTTTTAATCTAAAAATCAAATTTAGTGTGTGATGTTAAAGCTGTCTGATCATAAAGTAATATTATCCTTCTGAAGAACTCTATAAAATTAGAGAAACAATAGAAAGTAACTAACATTCACCCATTTGAAACAAATCTAAAATTATATTCTCATCCTGCAAAAAGCCATAACATAACAAAAGGATCTCTTTTTAACTAAAGTCACTACCTTCACTAAAACATAAAGTTTTCTTCTATTACATTGCCTTAAAGTTATTTGCAAGTATGTTGATGAGGAAAATAGTTGTCATAACTTGTGCAGCTTTCATCAAAATTGAGAGAGTAACTGAGAGGATCATACTGAAAAGTCTTACATTTAGAATTCCATCCCAACTTTCTGCAATTGTTTTTCAATCTCACAATCATATTCTTCCATTTACCTCTTTCACACCAATTTCTTTTGCCACCAACAAAACATTGCTTCTTGCAACACCCAAAACAGCCCAACAAAAACTGAAACCCATGTTTCTCACTCCAATGTGATGTTTCATTGCTTTCTTCAACAATTGGCTGAATCCTCTCTAACATTTTAACTTTGACAATATGCAGAAAAAACTCTTGTAAGACAATGCAAAACGGCAAAGAAGTTTGAAACAAATTGGTTTCTCACACCATGAGCCGAGGAACAATTATATCGTCTCCATAAAGGAGAATGTCCAACAGATTTGATAGCTTTTTGAGATACGGCTAATAAATATTATTACTCAATTGACTACCAAACTTTAGGTATTTCTTTATTCTAATATCATATCCAAGATATTTGATTGTGTTGCACGATCCAATATTATTACGAAAGTGGCTTGCCAATATTTGGCATAATTATATCTATTTACGTAGCAGCTGATGTAATTGCATTACTTTCGGCATCACTTAAAAGCTTTGCAGAATATAGATTATTGAACACCGTGGTTCATCTCGTACTAGACTATTTTATTTCTTTCAATGGAGTTCAATCCTTCTGGTAGACATGTCATAATCAAAACCGAGGAATCAGAATTAGATTTTTGGTCAAACACTTTTTATTTATATTTTAGAGTATACTTTTAATTTAATCACATAAATCTAAAAAATACGTGACAGACTTTTATCACACATATTTTGATATGATAAGGCGAGGTGGTAGAAAGTTTTAGACGAGGAGATATAAAAATGTATAGAAGGTTTGAAACATGTTGAATACAAGGATATTTTAAAAATATTTGCCCACTTCTTTACTTCATATTTATCAATATCTTTTTTTTCAAAATGAACCATTAATTAGGTTCTTTTTGTTTGTTTTGTATTCATTTAGAGTTTAATAATAATAGTATTATTGTACATGGAAAACAATACTACTATGTTGTTCGTGATTTAGTTTACATTATTTTTATATAGATGTTCTTAATGTATATTTTTAACATTTGAATTGGTTACTTTTGGTATACTAATGAAAATTATACCGAGTTCCAAAATGCTATTATGTCATGTCACTTACTTCAATAGATTTTAACCTACAATTTAAAGTATTGTCAACGTGATATAATCATGCCTATTTGGTTGGATTTAATTGTGAATGTAGCCTTTTTTGTTTGTTTAGTTGTAGATTATTGTTGATGTGAATTAACATTATGTTTGTAATTTTGTTTGTTAGATTTAATTGTGATTGTAGCCTTATTTGCTTATTTTTTCCTAGAGCATTGTCGATGCCAAGTAAAATCATGTCTAGAGTTTTGATTGTAGCATTAGTCTTTGCTTTCATAATTAAAGTTTCACATTTTCTATTCCCACTTGTAGTACCCACCACATTTGCATCCTTCTATGTGTTTATTATTATGATCTAAATCTCACTTATAGGTGTTATTGTATCATGATTAGTGACATATCTATTGGTGTTATGAATTTTTGTGATGCATTCAATACTAATATATTCTTTTATCATATTATGTCATTGTTTATGTGAATAGTTGGTTATTCAGGTGATTCAATAGTGATGATATATGCATAATGTTTATACCAATAGATGTCATGATGTATATGATGATGTCTGGATGCATACATATCAATATACATGATTCAATGGTTTTATAGTGCACCATGTTTTATGACATTAATGATACAAGTTTATGGTTAAAGATTTGATGATGTATTATATTGTGAATCTTGTATGTCCTAGTTAGCATAATAGTTTGATGTGTTTATGTCCTTGTAATCTCTCGATGATAGAATAGTGATCATTATTCATTAATGTTAGTTAATTATGTTAAATCATGTTTAAAATAATGACTAGTGCTAATTAATGTTAAAATTATGATTGATGAAGTTAGCAATTAGTTTTTTATTGCTTGTTGTGAGATAGGGCAATGCGTTAACATTCATAGAATGATCAAGCCACTAGATTTCCCTTTCACTATTTTGTGTGATTTCATGATATACATGTGCTTAGGCCATTATACTAATGTAGACAAATACCAAGTATCGGCTTCACTCTACTTCATAATTCTAAGTGCACCAAACACACACACACACACACACACACACACACACACACACACACACACACACACACACATATATATATATGGTCATTAAACTTGGGGATAGTCACGTGGTCAATCTTTCCCTCAACCAATGTTGTCAATTTGGCTTTTGGGTGACAATTTTATGGATATTTATATTTATACTTTCTTGTTATAATATGAAAACACTTGACCATTCTTATGTGGATGATTTTATACATTTTTTGTTACACTTTAGTGTTGTTAGGTGGTTGTTTTTGTTAGAGTAAAGAGTTAATTTAATTTAATTGATTAAATTACCTTTACTTCCTTCTTAAGATTTCACTTTATGCACTTTGCATTCCCATTTAATAATTAATTAGTAATTATTAAATGTCATTTACCTCTTAGGGGTTACCTTTTAGGTTTTCAATCTCCTTCTATAAGGATTGATCCTTTGTAAATATCTCATATTCTTTTCATTTATGAGAATAAAGTTTGCATATTTTCAGAGAAAAACCCTTGCCTCTTCTTTTTTTTTCTTTTTTCTTTTGTGACAGGTTCTTACATGCAGATATTCTTCAGGCTTTGTGGATTTGTATTGCTCAAATCCTTCATTGCTGGAGGGTGGCATGGCTAGAGGCAAGTGGCCAGTTGGTGAAGCAGCTAGAGATCGATGCTGATGGGGCTTTGGTGGCCACGCAAAGGTGCTTTCATGGTTGCATGTTGGAGCATCATTGTGGATGAAAACACCATAGGCAGTGACCGTTGGTGGTTATCCAAACCGCTAATGGTTAAGCTAACCACTATAGTAAAAAAATAATCGGTAGTGCTTAAAAATGTGTGTTTCAATTTTTTTTTGTATTTTTTGAAGATTTGCATCTTGATTTTCATGCTAGAGGATGTACGACCCTCGTATGCAATTTTTTTTTCTCTCCCAGATCAACGTTGTCCAAAATTGACAAAATTTATATGAAATAGGGATTTTGATGCCTTCTTAATCCAATTGTACATCTATTTAGCCTCAAAGTGCTCCAAAAATTAAAGACATGTATTTTCACAAAAAAATCCTGAAAAACACCACATTTGTTCTGACAAACCCTCATTCTTTTTCTACAAATATTGAAGAAACTAGAATAGATCCAACTTTTATACCACTGCATTGCTTGGGTGGAACCACCACAGCACCACAATGCTAGGAATTATATATATATATATATATATATATATATATATATATATATATATATATATATATATATATATATATATATATATATATATATATATATAGTTTTTAATCATTCTAGTGGCCCTATTAGTTTTTTTACGATATCTTGAGCATATGAGGGTCTTGTTTCGATCCAAAAGAAGTGCCAAAAAGTTGATTCATTTTTTTGAAGTGACAATGGGGCAAGTATTTTTTGGAATTTTTTTGAGTTTGGCACTTGTTTTTGCACTTGAAGTCTGATGATGTATTCCATCTTTCGGGGTCATAACCTGTTTGTTATAGCTCCATTTTTTGATTCGTAAAAAGCGTCAAAAAGATCTTATTGAGCACTTTCTAGATTCATTATCATTAACTAGTATTTTATACCAAGTATTTATGATACACATCTAAAGTTTTTTTCTCTTTTTCCATTTGCACATTCCTTCTACAAGCTGGGGTTCAATTTTTTGCATTGTGGGGGGTGTTTGTATATTACTTTATGTTATAATATCAACATATTAGAAAACTTCAAAAATACTTCTTAAAACAATGGTCGAGACCTCTTCTTGTCTAGTACTTCTAAACCCACATAACTATCACATGTGGAATTCTCATATAGTGACTTCTCTATTCAAAGGGTTTGTGGTCTTGTCTAGATATAGTACAACCAATATTTTAGAGTCAATACCAGACTTTGCAGCATGGGAATATGATGGATGAAGCTATGGGTCTGATTTCTTTGAGTGTTTCAGACAACTCACAATTTCATCTTGATGAGTGTTTCGCTCCTCAAGAAATGTGGGACAAATTTAATGACTTGTTCAAAATGATCAATGAGTTAAGAGCACTTCAGATTGAGGCAAAAATTACTTCTCTTGTACCTGGTGTTTGCCCCTCTATTGAGGACTTTCTTATGAGGTTCAAAAAACATACGAATTTGTTATAGGGATGGGAGAAAGAGAAGAAAGATAAAGAGTGCATCTATTTGATTATCTCTAAGCTTTGAGGAAACTTTCATATTTTCTCTTCTAGCTTCTATTCCACTATGGATGCCTTGGGTCCTAGATTTTTAATGCCCACTTTTGAGGTGTTTTGTGATCACTTGACTAGAGAGAAATAAAAGCTTACATAGTTGGATACTATCACTGGTTCAAAGACATAGGCATTGGTTGCTCAAACATCTATAGGGAAGTTAAAGCAGTAACTGAAGCATAAGATGGATTTAGCAAGTACTGAGAGTTCCTCCAAGCCTACTCCAAAATTAGGTGCTAAAAAACCTTCTCAAAAGGATAAATCTTCTAATTTTGGTGAGTCTTCCTCCAAGATCAAGAAGTAAATAGGTGATCCTTGCAGTTTTGTGGCAAGGAAGGACGTCTAGTTTCCAAGTACTAGAAACATTTTGAGGCTTTAAAGGAGGCCATGTAGCAACATAGTATTGCTTCTTCAAAGCCACAACCTCCTCCTTTAGGGAAAGGACATGCTCTTTCTACATGAGTATTTTCTTCTATATCTACTTGGATTCTTGATTTAGAGGATTGTCACTATATTATAAGTCACCTGGTATGGTTACCACACTTTCTTAGAGTGGTACTACACAAATTGTAGTTGGTTCACTATAGGATGTTCTCTTGGTTCCTGCCATTTCTACAAACCTCTTGTCTGGCTTTCAAATTTGTCACTCTAGCTCTGGAAAGATAGTTGAGTTCTCACCAAATGATGTGGTAATTTAAGACGTCCATGATCCTGACTTGGTTGTTGCTACTGGGAGTGTTGATGTTTCGTCTCACTTATATTAGTTTGATGGCTTTGAGATCTCCAATTCTATAGGCATTTCTCCCATTGCTCATGCAAGCACAATGAGAAAACTTTGGCATGAGTGTTTTTGCCATGTCAACTATAGATATCTATAATAGATGAGTACACAAGAGCTAGTGATTAGCCTACCTCAGATCTCTTGTACTGATGGTGTGTTTCTATTGATCAATAAATAAGATTAACAAATGAGTGTCAACATACTTAACCATTTTTACTATACATGATGAGTACGTAATGGAAGTATATGCCGAGTCACAGATAGTGCCAAGAAAACTACAGTTGATGCCAAGCAGAACACATTACAGTATATGCTGAGCTATACAAAATTCAACATATATCGAGTAGATCAGAAGACAGTGTGTGCCAAGCATTGCAAAGTTAATAGGAGCTGCATGATTCAGGAATCAATAGAAGTTGAGCAATGCAGAAAAACTAGCAAGAGTCGAGTAATGCAGGAAACATAGTGGATGCCGAGCAATCTAGAATAAATGGTGCCTAGCATCAATATTACTTCATGTGCCGAGCAATGCAAGATTAGCATAAGAGTTTTTGCTAATACAAACCAAGATTTAAAATGGTTATGCATGACTCATGATAGGATAAGGAGATAAGATCAAATCCTCCCATTTACCTATGCGATCCATATGCAACCAATCAAAAAATTGGAATTGCATGCAACCAATGGGTGAATTTCAAGGGTTTGAGAAAGAACATTTAATCCAAGGATGCATAATGATCCACTAATCTTTATAAGGGAGTCTTGATGCCATTGAATGAGAGTTGGAGAGAAGAAGGAATAGTAGAGCCTTTTATTGAGGTCGTTGCAAAGCATTGGTGTCAAAGATTTAGTGGAAAGGATAGCATTTACACATCTAGTTGATCAGAATAGAACAAGGAACACAATCAATAGATTAGATCTAGCAGACATTATTAGGTATAGACAAGCTGATCAAGAGCCTAAGATCAACATTAGAGATTGCATTAGTTGAGGTGTATTATTCTAATGCTCTCTCGCAATTGTATTAGGAATTTGAAAATCCTATTGAGTTAGGTAGGTTTAATAGCATTATGTAAATATTTTAACAAGGTGGCATTCTAAGTTGAATGTCCACACAAGTATTTGCCAAAGGAGATTCTAAAGAATTTGATGCAGTAATAGCAGAACTGATGGAGAAAAATAGAGCTCAAGTAGAAGAGATAAGAACTCTTAAAATAGAGCATGAATCACAGGCCATGATGCTTTGTGAAATCACTGAACAAAAGAAAAGAGTAGTTGAAGATAGAGTCATGATGGAAGATGACAAAAGAAATCTTGCAAATAGACTTGAAGAAAAATGTACTGAATTAACAAGGATCTCAAACATGCAAATGGATACACTTGCCCAAATGATGAACCTTCATCATGAACTCAGTATGAAAGATATTGAGATCTCTACTTTGAGGATGCAAAATGAACAACTACAAAATGAATTGAATAGAGAAAAAGAAACAACAAAAAATCTCAACAAGTCAAGTGAAGCTATCAAGTACTTTGAACAGTTGCTAAAATCCCCAAGATCAGCCCATGATACATCAGGACTTGGATACTCCAGCACTAAAGTTGGTGAATCATCAAAGAGTGCTAAGAAAAGGAGTGACAAAGTTAAGGATTCTAAACCCACTTGTCATTATTGTAATAAAAGGGGGCATATTGCTAATGTTTGCAGGAGTAGAAGGATCAATCAGCCAAACACACCCAAAAGCAATGGTTATTGTCACAAGTGCAACATGTAACGACATATGACACAAGACTACAGGTCTAAAATTACAAGGACACAAAGATTTGATGGACATTGCCATAATTGCAAGAAGTATGGACATAGAGCCTTTGAATGCAGATCGAAGCCTATGTGGACACCAAATCAACATGTAAGAAGGGACAACTATGAACGCCATTACAATTGGGACTACAATACAAGGCAAAGTTGTTACTATTGTCAAGAGCATGGACATATACCCCAGAACTGCATAAGAACACATTTCAAGGGAAACTATAGAAGATGGTTGAACCAAACTACTTACTTCAGTTGCTTGAAAATTGGACACTCAACAGGAATTGTCCAACAAAGGCCAAGGCACCTAAGACTAAAGTAAATAAGGGAAAATAAAAGATTGATGTGGAACACATCAGAATAGACATGAAGAAGACATGGCAGAAAAAGGATGAATCAAGTACATCCAATGGAAGGGTCACTTCACCCACGAGGTCAAGCGATCATTTCTCATCCAATTAATCGCAAGATGAACCTACGGGGCTGATACATATAAGGAAGTATCATACATCAGCCCTAAACCTTGAAGAAGCACTACAAAGTATAAATTTGTGTGAGACAAGATGCCAAGACTAAAAAATTGAATGATGATGCCAAGCTATCTTTGGATGCCGATTGAAACTGCAGTGGTGGCCGAGTTATTAACAAAGTTAGTAGATGCCGAGTGAGAATAGTTTTCGAGTGGATGCCAAGTTGAAAAACCTTTGGAAGCTGAGTGACAAGTAAAGGTACAAAAATGCATTAAATGCAAGGTTTTTAAGTCGCTTAAAGGCAAAAATTGATTCATTTTTGAGCCATTCAAATGAAGAGCAATTACCATGAGCACGACTGAGTGATTTTCAAGCTTTCATCCAGTGATTTACAGCGATTTAGCTTCTACCCAAGCGATCTAAGCATTTAACTAGGTATTTCCTTCAGGTGCTAAGTTTTACATTTTGTGAAGTTTGCTTTAATTTTCAAACCCTAGTTCAGTTAAAAATGGCATCTAGTGCAAAGACAACCCAAGGGAAAGAGAGCCATGAGATTCAACTTGTCAGCAATGAGGTTAAGCAACCTGAGTTTAGGCCCATACTAGAAGTTGCATATAAAGATGATCCCGTTGGTGCCCCATCCGCTATCCTCAAAAAAGTTGTTATGGTTTAGGATCTACAAAAGTGTTATAACTGCAAAATAGGAGCCATAGGAGACTTGAAAATCTTTAATTCCTTTGACAAACTCTGTGATAATGGTATATTGAAAGATGAGTTTTCTATCATAGAGAAGAAGGGTTTAACCAAAGCCCTAATTTTTCCAATTTTATTCAAAACTGAGTGGATATGCATAATACTTAGCAAAATCCAGGATGGATCATTCTAGCTAGAGCAAGGACCAATCAAGATTACCAAGAAGATGGTTTATAGGGTTACAAGATTTCCAACCCTAGATCGGCCCAAGACATTAAGAAGTGAAAAGAAGGAAGCAATAGACAAGAACACAGGTGCAAAATGGAATAACAAGGGAATGAAAATTGACACAGTAAAAGATCCCCTTCTAGACTTTGCTGTAAGGATCATATCACATAAATTTTATCAGTCCAGTAGGTTGAATAGTGTGCCCTGCATAACAGTGGATGTGGCATATAAGATTGTAAAGAAAAACTACACCTATGACCTTGTAGAGCTTATGTTGCAATAGATTAATGACAATCTTGGAGCTATTAGAAAGTCCAAGGGAGCACAATGTAAATTTGGGTTAGTGCTAGTTTTTATGTTCTTCCATGTGATGAAGGAATTCCCTTCATTTGGTAAAGTCAACTGGAGTCAAAATAAAACAATTGTTGATCAAATAAATGATTTCATTGCACAAATGGCAGATAGCTTTGATGATCAAATGCCTATCTATTTTGATGATTTCAAGATTGCAATGAAGAAAACAATGAGGATACCGGTCTCACTGGTGGAAAAACATGTAAACGACATATGCTTTTTGGTCGACATTGATTATACTTACATTCAAGCAATCCTTCCAAGAGTAAGATGGCTTAGACCATTGGGATATGAGCTTGATGTTGACCAAGCTTCTACAACCATCACAACATTACTTGCAAAAGAAATGGACAAATCTGCAAAGGTATTTAGAACATATGATATTGTCAAATCAAGAGTTGTTACATAACTCAAGACAGCCACAGCAGTAAAGAAAAAGGAAAAGTTAGTAAAGAAAATAAAGAAGAAGCTTGGTGTTGGAGAAACAAGTGCAGCAGGCGAAGCAAAGGAGATTAGTAAAGGAGAAGAAGAAGGTGATGATGAGAATGATGAGGAAAAACTAGAACAAGGGCCACTTGAATTGTCACAAGGCTAAGGTGAAGAAAAAGATGAGAGTGCCGAGGAAGCAAAAACCAAGGAAGCACCCATCAAAGGCAAAGACACCTCCTGCTTCTCAACCCTCACCAAAGAAAGCTACCATGAAAATGCCCAACTAGCCAACAACCAGAGCTACAACAACGACCTCTACACAAAAGACTAAAGAGGAGGCTACAAAGAAGAAGAAGATAGTGAAGAACGCACAGGAAGAGCCAAGGAAAAGAAAAAGATATGTGGCTCAACCTGATACTGATGAGGAAGATCAGACTAAAAAGGTAAGTCATCCTCCTAAGTCTTCAGTTGATATATTATGTGAAAAGATTAGGAATGGAGACTTAAGTGAAATGAAAAGATTGATTTCAATAAGTTCAGTAAAGAGGAACAGAATAGCATAGAAGAATTAGTCTATGCATTAATGCCACTGTTGGAAATGAGAATAGAGTAACTAAGAGGGGGAGGGGGGTGAATAAGTTACTACAAAACTTTCCACAGTCCCTAAGATGTTTGAATATACCCTTGATCTGATTAGTATAAAATGCTAAAACTTGATAATGCAGTAAATGATAAATATTAAGAACTGATATGTTATCATGCACAAAGTAATTCAGAAATTAAGAACACAAGAGACACTAGTTTTAACGTGGAAACCCAATATGGGAAAAACCACCAATGTAACTAGATACTATTTTTCACTCTTCTGAAGTGAGCCTTGTTAGGAGCCAACCTTGTTAAAGGTTACAAAAACACACTGTTAGGTGTGACCCTGTTAAAGGATTTAATCACCCTGTTAGGAGTGGCCTTGCTAGAGGTCTTTAGAACAATTCAACTGAACTGTCACCTTGTTAGAGGATTTATTGAATGGTTGTTAAACCAACTCTGTTAAGAGATTTTGAATTCACTGTTACAATGGTTAGAAAGCAACAATGAAGTGACCTGATATAATGTACAACTTATCTTTGCTGATTACAGATCTCTGTTATGTTTGACTGGATCCTTACTGATCAAATGCAACTTTACAGCTCCTTCAACACATCTAATCTTTCATCAGACTTTGCTCAACACTCACCTTTTCATTTCATACTATAATTCGCATTCATAACTTCTTTCTCACAATCTCACACACACTTTTAACTCAAACTAGAATGACCATATATACCTTTCATATTATCTTAGTCGAATCAAATTACTGACCAAACAAAAAATTACAACAGTCAGCTAGAAGTAATTAATTTGCAAATCCTTATACTGGCCGACCCTGCATGGTAAACTTTGTCCAGAAAATAATTCTTGTGTTGATCGACTGAGCTCGTCTAATACAGCAAACTTCGTGACAATCCTTCAATCGCCGGGAGAACTGAATAAGTACTGAGTTTCTTGAGAAAATTGAGTGAGCTCAGTGAAAACTACACTTTGGAGACTGAGTGAAGCTCGGTTAACACTGACTTCTCCATGATTCCTTTGATGATCAAGTGAGCTCGATGGAAACTACCCTTTGGAGACCGAGTGAAGCTCGATTAACACTGACTTTCTTATTTCCTTCATTGACCAAGTGAGCTTGGTGAACACTGTCTTTCACCTTTCCTTTGTTGACCGAGTTAGCTCGGTTAACACTATCTTCCACATTTCTTTCAATGACCGAGTGAGCTCAGTTGGCATTGTAGATTGTATTGCAGACTGTCTGAGCTCGGTGAACTTGAGACTAATGACTGATATGAAATTTGTGTGACATCAAGGACAACATTATCCAACAATCTCCCTCTTTGGCATTGATGGCAACACAACATGTTATAACAGAATGAAAATTTGAAAACAAGTCCAACAAGATAACAGACTTCTCCCTCCTTCAATAATCTCCCTCTGTTAAGGGACTTCATGGCAAAATTTTCAAATCTCACAAGTTTTAGGAGGATATGATAGTAAATCTCTCCCTCATTGACAACACATGCCAAAGAAAATAGAAGTTAAGTGAATTGTAATGTACCTTTCGTACTGATTCATATGCAATGATTTTTGATTGAACTACATCAACAGATAGATCTTCAATCTTATATGCATTGATGCATCACTAGAACTTATTTTTAGTGGACTTCAGATAGGGGAATGACCCCTAACTTACCTCTGAGATACAAAAATGCATCCTTGGGTAAAGGCTTTGTGAATATGTCAGTGATTTGTTCCTTTGTATGGGCATATTCCAATCTGATCTCCTTGTCTTGCACCAATTCTCTGACAAAATGATATTTTATTGCAATATGCTTGGTCTTGGAATGCATCACTGGATTCTTAGATATGTTTATTGCACTAGTATTGTCACAGAACATGACAATTGGTTCATTGATTTCCATCTTCACTCCTTGCAATAACTACTTAAACCAAACAATATTTGAACAGTTTACTATTGCAGCAATATACTCTGCCTCTGTTGTAGATTGGGATGTACAATTCTGCTTTTTGCTTGTCCAAGAAACCAATCTTTTTCCAAGAAAGAATGCTCCTCCACTTGTTCTTTTTCTGTCATCAAGGTTTCCTACCCAATCAGCATCAGTAAACACTTTCAAATCCAAATTACCTCCAAATTTGTACCATAAGCCATAATCTTCAATTCCTTTCAAATATCTCATTATTCTTTTGATTGCCATCAGGTGAGTTTCTCTTGGCTTTGCTGAAAATCTTGCAACAATACCAACTGCAAGGGCAATATCTGGCCTAGTATGAACTATGTATTGCAATTTTCCAATCATAGATCTATACAATGTTTAATCTACCTCTTTGGATTCATCATCTTTGGTAAGTTTCAATCCTGTACACATAGGAGTTCCAATAGGTTTACAGTCCTCCATACCAAACTTTTTCAATATCTCCTTGATGTATTTTGATTGAGTGATGTAGATGCCATTCTTATTTTGTTGAATTTGAAGACCAACAAAGAATTTTATTTCACCAAACATAGACATTTCAAATTCCTTGTTCATTTGTTCTGAAAATTCTTTACAAAGATCATCATGCCCTATGAAAACAGTATCATCTAAAAATATTTCTGCCAAGACAATCTTATTATCTGGTCCTTCCTTTATATACAAGCTACTATTATCATTAGTTCTTTGAAAACCAATCTGAATAAGATAGTTATGCAATCTTTCATACCATGCTCTAGGTGATTGTTTGAAACCATACAATGCCTTGTGTAATTTGCACACCATGTTCCTTTTATCTGGATCAACAAAACCTTCAGGTTGTTCAATGTAAACCTCTTCATCCAGTATTCCATTGAGGAATACTGACTTGACATCCATCTGATAAACTTTGAATCCTTTGTGAGCAGCATATGCAAGTAAGGTTCTGACTCCTTCCAATCTTGCAACAGGAGCAAAGGTTTCTCCATAATCTATGCCTTCTTCTTGAGAGTATCCTTTGCATACCAATCAGGCTTTGTTTTTGGATACCTTACCATCTTCAATCAACTTGTTTCTGAATACCCACTTGGTTCCAATTACATTCTTATTTTTAGGCCTGAGTACAAGAGTCCATGTCTTGTTCTTCTCTATCTGTTCTATTTCCTCATTCATTGCCTCAATCCAACTATCATTTGTCAATGCATCTTTAATGCTTCTAGGTTCAAAATCAGCAAGTAAACAAGGATTTTTCAGCTTGCTTCTTGTCAAGGTTCCTTCAGACATGTCTCCAATGATCTGATTTGGTGCATGATGTCTTCTGACATAATTAGCTAATACAGGTTCTTTGCCTCTTGAATGAGTTTCATTGCTATCTCCTTGTGCTTCAATTTCATGTTCAGGTTGTTCTGGCTCGGTAAGAATTGGCTCAGGCATTTCAGATTTGGTAGACACTTGCTCGGTAATGTCTGAATGTTGCTATGGCACGGTTTGAACTTTTTGCAACTCAATTACTGATGATTCAGGAGTTGAGGATTCTTGAGTGAACGGTATGCTTGGTATAGTATCTGGTTCAATGTAAACAAATCTTCTGTAATCTTCAAGTACTTTTTTGCTTTCTTCTTTAGATTTGTCTACAAACTCATCAACTTTCACATGTGCACTTTCTATGACTTTGTGAGTGGATAACATTTAAACATCTATATTCTTTGCTTTTGCAAGAATATCCTAAAAATATTCCTTCATCACCTTTTACATCAAATTTTCCTTTTCTAGATTCTTTCAAAATATAACATTTGCTTCCAAATACTTTCAGATAACTTACATTGGGTTTGTAGCCATACCATAATTCATAGGGAGTTTTGAATGAGTCCTTCTTCAACTGTACTCGGTTTAAGGTATGAACTACAGTGTTGATGGCTTCTTTCCAGTATTTAGTAGCAATGTTCTTTTCTATCATCAAGGTTCTTGCACAATCCATGATGGATATATTTTTTCTTTCAGCTATTCCATTTTGTTCAGGAGTTCCTGGTGTAGAGACCTGTCTTTTAATACCTTTTTCAATGCAAAAGTTGTTGAATTCATGTGAGATAAATTCATCACCTCTCTCTAACCTTAAGCATTTTAGTCTTTTTCCTGTTTCTTTTTCTACTCTTGCCAAATACCATTTGAATTTCTCAAATGCTTCTGATTTATTCCGTAGATACATGACAGTCATCATTCTTGAGTAGTCATCAACAAAAAGAATGAAAAACTTTTCTCCAGTATAGCTTTCTATCCCAATGGGTCCACATAAATCAGTATGCACAATTTCTAATATATCTTCAGACTGATAGTTCTTACTTTTAAAACTAGTCTTTCTCATTTTACCAATCTAACAATTCTTGCATAGACCAACCTCAGGTTTCTTAATGTTAGGAATGCCTCTTACTTTCTTGAATTTGCTTATTTTTACCAGATTATCAAAATTGACATGACACAACCTTTTATGCCATAACCAACTTTCTTTAGTTTGAGCAATAAAACATGAGCATTCACCAAGTTCTAGATAGAACAAGTTACCTTTAGTTTGGGTGCCAGATCCTATCAGCTTTCCTTGCTCATTCAATAGTCTTTCCTTTCCATGCATGAATTCCACCTTGAATCTAGTATTGAGTAACTGTGCCACACTTAGCAAATTATGTTTAAGACCTTCAACCCAATAGACATTATTACAAAAAGGTTCTTTGGTTAGACAAATTCTTCCTCTTCCTTTTATGAAACAAGGTTCATTATTACCAAACCTTACACTGCAACCATCATAGTCTTCAAACTGATCAAACTTAGTTTTATCACCAGTCATATGATGTGAGCAACCACTGTCTATAATCCATGTATCATTCTTACTTATATGAGAAACAAGTACCATTTTATCTTCCTCATCACTATCAGAATCATCTTTAACGACAATATAAACAATTTCATCCTCACTATTATCAGAATTTTTAGAATTTTCAGCCATGAAGCATGATTTCTTACCTTTGTTTTTGGATGATTTGAAGTCTTTCTTGCCATTCCATTTGTAATATTTCTTTTCATCATTTTTTTTCTTGTTTGGACACCTTGTTGCAATATGACCAATTTCTTCACAAGAAAAATAGATTAGAGGAACTTTACCTTTGTATTTTCCTCTACCTCTAAAATATTTCTTTGCTAGTAGAGCTTGAATTACTTCGAGGTCACTATCTGAACTTTGGCTTGATTCATTTTCACTTTCTGACTGAGATTCCTTCTCCTTTTTGTTTTTCTCCTTGAGTGAGAGCTTGGCTTGAAATGCTGATTCAATGTTCTTGGAGGCTGGAACATAGTTGTCAAAGTTATCTAGTTCAAATGCAGTTAGTCTTCCAACTATGGCCTCAAGATTTATCTAATGATTTGCTTCACACCTTCTTTCCTGAATTGCAGAAACTCTGATTGCATAAATGGGAAGAAAGGTTCTAAGAACTTTGCTTATAACTGTTTCTCCTTTGATATCACCTCCAGATGCTCTGATTGCACTCACACATGCTTTAACTCTTTCAACATACTTTGCAATGTTTTCATCCTCTCTCATCCTCATTTGATCAAATTGTCCTCTTAGACTTTCTACTTTTGCTCTTCTCACATTATCATCTCCTCTATAGATTTCTTTTAGCTTGTTCCCCATCTCAAAGGAATTTTTGCAGTCCTTAATGTCATCAAATTCTTCATAATTGAGAGTGGATGCTATGTCTATCATCATATTGTTGTGAGTCTTCTTTTGAGCAATGCCATTGACAAACAATGTGCCAGGAGGTTCTTCATATTTTTCTTCAAGGCATTTTAGTCCAGTATCACCAACAGTAGCCAGATGAAGTAAGTTATCTCTGTTGAGTTTTGGAATTTCTCTTTTGTAAGACATCTTGATCTTTGGCTTAAATACTTGAAATCTCTTCTTGTAAGCACCAAAGGCTCTGATACCAATTGTTGGAAATGAGAATAGAGTAACTAAGAGGGGGAGGGGGTGAATCAGTTACTACAAAACTTTCCACAGTCCCTAAGATGTCTGAATATACCCTTGATCTGATTAATATAAAATGTTGAAACTTGATAATGCAGTAGATGATAAATATTAAGAACTTATATGTTATCATGCACAAAGTAATTCAGCAATTAAGAAAATAGGAGACACCAGTTTTAACAAGGAAACCCAATATGGGAAAAACCACCAAAGTAACTAGATACTATTTTTCACTCTTCTGAAGTGAGCCCTGTTAGGAGCCAACCTTGTTAAAGGTTGAAAAAAAAAACTGTTAGGTGTGACCCTGTTAAAGGATTTAATCACCCTGTTAGGAGTGGCCTTGCTAGAGGTCTTTAGAACAATTCAACTAAACTGTCACCTTGTTAGAGGATTTATTGAATGGCTGTTAAACCAACTCTGTTAAGAGATTTTGAATTCACTGTTACAATGGTTAGAAAGCGACAATGAAGTGACTTGATATAATGTACAACTTATCTTTGCTGATTACAGATCTCTGTTATGCTTGACTGGATCCTTACTGATCAAATGCAACTTTACAGCTCCTTCAACACATCTGATCCTTCATCAAACTTTGCTCAACACTCGCCTTTTCATTTCATACTATAATTCGCATTCATAACTTCTTTTTCACAATCTCACACACACTTTTAACTCATAACTGGAATGACCATATATACCTTTTAGATTATCTTAGTCTGCTCAAATTACTAACCAAACAAACAATTACAACAGTCGGCTAGAAGTAATTAATTTGCAAATCCTTATACTGGCTGACCCTGCACGGTAAAATTTGTCCCGAAAATAATTCCTGTGTTGACCGACTAAGCTCAGTTAATACAGTGAACTTTGTGACAATCCTTCAATCATTGAGAGAACTCGGTAAGTACTAAGTTTCCTGAGAAAACTGAGTGAGCTCAATGAAAACTACGCTTTGGAGATCGAGTGAAGCTCGGTTAGCACTGACTTCTCCATGATTCCTTTGATGACCGAGTGAGCTCAGTGGAAACTACCCTTTGGAGACCGAGTGAAGCTTGATTAACACTGACTTCCTCATTTCCTTTGTTGACCAAGTGATCTTGATGAACACTGTCTTTCACCTTTCCTTGGTTGACCGAGTTAGCTCAGTTAACACTTTCTTCCACATTTCTTTCGATGACCGAGTGAGCCCGGTTGGCACTGTAGATTGCATTGCAGACTGTCTGAGCTTAGTGAACTTGAGACTAATGACTGATATGACATTTGTGTGACATCAAGGACAACATCATCCAATAGGCATAGTTCAAGTACACACCTCTTGAACTAGATGACAATTGCCAAAGGAATTGTCTAAAATTGTAGAAGATAGATGGCATTTTTGTCTAATGATGGAAAAGGAGATGAGGGAATCAACCCTAGGAAGCATACTACCTGATTTGACAAAGGAACAAGTAATTCAAGTAGTCAAAAGGCATAACACTAGGTTTACACCTAACTATAGGGCATTCTCCATTCTCCAAAACAAAATTGAAGAAGTTGTACAGAGAACAACAAGAGCATGGAAGAACTTGTATAAGAAAACTTAAGATGTCCTTGAAGAGGAATACAAAGAAGAATCTGCTACTAAACTAGAGGAAAGAAGGAAGAGGAGAGAAGAGAAGACAGAAGTAGAGAAAAAGGTTGAAGAAGAGGAAAACAATGAAGAAAGAAAGGAGGAAGAAAAAGATGAAGACAAGGGTACCAATGAGTAGAAAAGTGTGCAAAACACATAACTTCCACCTCCTAGTCCTCCTCACTCTACTACCACACTTGTAGAAATCATAAAGATTAAGGATGTTGTTGACACGTCTTGTAAAAACATTAACCCATTAATTGCAGAGGATCTCACTAAGATCCTTGAACAAACAACTCTTCAAGCACGATGTGTACAAGTCCCATATTGGTCAATGTAGATGATCTCCAAAAGTCGGTAGATAAACTCAAAGAAGCCAAGGCGTCACCACAAGAATCACCTCAAATCACTCAAACTACTAGATTTTCATTTTTACCACATCCATCACCACCAAGAATAGCCATACAAGCTCATCAGGAGCCAAGTGCAACAATAGAGGAAGTCACAAGCATAACAGTATAGACAACAAGTACACCTCCAATAGTAGTGGTACAAGAAGAAGATAGGGAAGAAACACAGGATAAGGAGGAGTCTGCAACACAAACCTTGGTTGAATTGCCCAAAATAGGTACACTCCTACCAAACCCATTCAAAAGCCGAGTACTGAAATGATGACCTTACATGTCAGTACACCAAGCTCAAGTTCTACCAGGGTAGCCAGGACCATTCATTATGGCATTCCTGAGCTTGATGAAGAAATTAAAATACCCTATTATGATTCAAGCACTTTAACTAAAGAAAAGATGAATGAGATACAAAGTGCATTGGATAAGAGAAGGAGGCAAGAGGCAATGAGGAAAGACCACAAATACAAGCAGGCAATGAATGAGATCAAAGATATATTTACGGATGCCTTTAGCCTACAACCTCCATATTTAAGTAGGCCAATCCTTGACAACCTATCTGATATAGTTAATCAAGTGAATAATGAAGATCATGATACAAATGCAAAACTTTGGAATGGTCAAAAAAGAAGTTTGAAGGTAAGGTCAACCAAAAGATAGCTAATAACATAATTTTGAGATAGGTTGACCTAGCTAGGAAATTAGATAATGTAAAGATTGTATTAGGGAATATCTTTTCCATTTATAGAAAATTGTGTGATTTTTCTAGGTTTACACAAGACATAAATCCAAAAGTTTTGAGCCTTGAGAGAAAACTTAAGCTCTCTAGCATGCAACTACCCTCAAATCCTGCACAGAGTGAAAATCAATTTTCTCAAACACTTCACACTCAGAGGGAATTAGCTGCATTATCAGTAGAAGAGGCCACTATTAAAGAAAAGCTGATGCAAATACAAGCCTCTATCACTCCTCACTTAGAGATATTACATAAGGAGCAAATGTATGCAGAAGCAATCCTAAAGAAAGATCCAAATATTTCTACTCATGAAGGACTTGTTGATCTAGTAGCAGAGCTTGCAATCCAACACAAGTCATTGGATATTGCATTGAATAACTGGGATGCAGCTCTCAAGATACTCCTTGAGATAAATAAGACATTTTTGGCCAAGCATGGCATTACCATTTAGGACCCTTTGACATCAATATCAAAAAGGGGGAGATAATATTAATATTCTAAGGGGGAGATAATATCATAAGGGGAGAGATATATTAATATCATAAGGGGAGAGATATATTAAAGGAGAAAATAAAATACATTAGGCACAATGGCACAAGACAATAGAATTCATGATATGACAAGGCATAATCAACTCAGGGGGAGTCATAAGGTATATTGTTGTTCACAATATTTTTTTAAAATTTTGAAAGTGAAGAATGTACAAATAAGATTTAGATCATGAATGATCAGTTAAGTATTTTTGACACTCATGTCAAAGGGGGAGATTGTTGATCAAATAAATAAGATTGACAAATGAGTGTCAACATACTTAACCATTTTTACTATACATGTTGAGTACACAATGGAAGTATATGCCAAGTCACAAATAGTGCCAAGCAAACTGCAGTTGATGCCGAGCAAAACACATTATAGTATGTGCTAAGCTATACTAAATTCAACATGTACCGAGTAGATTAGAAGACAATGTGTGCTAAGCATTGCAAAGTTAATAGGAGCCGAGTGATTCAGGAATCAACAGAAGTCGAGCAATGCAAGAAAACTAACAGGAGCTGAGTAATGCAGGAAACACAGTGGATGCCGAGCAATCCAGAATAAATGGTGTTGAGCATCAATATTACTTCATGTGCCAAGCAACACAGGATTAGCATAAGAGTTTGTGCCAATACAAACCAAGATGTAAAATGATTATGCATGACTCATGACAGGATAAGGAGATAAGATCAAATCCTCCCATTTACCTATGCAATCCATATGTAGCCAATCAAAAAATTGGAATTGCATGCAACCAATGGGTGAATTTCAAGGGTTTGAGCAAGAAAATTTTATTCAAGGATGCATAATGATCCAATAATCTTTATAAGGGAGTCTTAATGCCATTGAACGAGAGTTGGAGAGAAGAAGGAACAATAGAGCCTTTTATTGAGGTTGTTGCAAAGCATTGGTGTCAAAGATTTAGTGGAAAGGACAACATTTTCACATATAGTTGATCAAAATAGAACAAGGAACACAATTAGTAGATCAAATCTAGCAGAGAACAAGGATAGACAAGCAGATCAAGAGCTTGAGATCAGCATTAGAGATTGCATTAGTTCAGGTGTATTATTCTAATACTCTCTCGCAATTGTATTAGGAATTTATAAATCCTATTAAGCTAGGTAGGTTTAATAGCCTTATGTAAATCCTTTAACAAGGTGGCATTCTAAGTTGAATGTTCTTAAGTCCTCTAACAAGGCACAATCCTAACAGGGTGTAGAAATCCTTTAACAGGGTCACATATTAACAGTGTGTTGTAGTCTTTGATAGGGCAGGCCTTTAACAGGGAAAACCATCAGAAGTGGTTGAAATAAATTACTATAGTAATTTCATGGGTATCATCCCCACCCCAATTTTACCTTCTTATTCCTGGAGGGTTTCTGGGTCACCAAAATCTCAAGTGTTATGTGGTGATGCAGGTTTGTCTCTTATGATTCTTTAATGTTTATATGCATGCATGTTAATTTTAGTTATATGTTATTAAGGGTTTAAAATTGGTTAAAAAGTCAGTACTTTTGATTCACCCCCCCCCTGCCCTCTCATAAGATCTCTTCCCATTAAGACATTCCAACAGTTTCAAGGTTGTGCACTTGGAAAACATCACATAGATCCATTTTTGATACGTAGATCCACACATGCTAAGGCACCATTGGAGTTGATACACAATGATCTTATGTCATTTCCAACTCCATCTTTTTAAAGTGCTCAACATGTGCTTACCTTCATAGATTCCTTCTCTAGATGCACATGTGTGTACTTTTTGAAGTAAATGTTTGATGTCTTTGATTCATTTCAAATCTTTAAGATATTTGTGGAGAAGTAGCCTAGTCTTTCTGTCAGGCATATACACAATGACACTAGGGGGGGGGGGGCATGGGGGGGGGGGATATGTGAATTAGTATTTTAGAGATTTTTGTATCAAGCATAATTTATAGTATTAGTTTACAGTTCCCCATACCTGTTAATAGAATGGGTTGTAGAGAGAAAGAACTAGACATTACGGGAGATGACCAATTGTATGATATAGTCTTGAGCTATGAGTTCTTCATTTTGGGATGAGGATAACAATTGTGCCAATTATATTCAAACTTAGTTTCCTCACAAGGCATTGCAACACATGACTCATGAGGAGGCTTGGACTCATGTCAAGCCAGGTGTTTCTACTTTCCATACTTTTGGTAGTGATGCTTGGGCATTTATTCTAGATGCTCAGTAGAAAGCCATGGATAAGAAGAGCTAATCACTCATTTTTTTGGCTACTATGAGGATATGAAGGCATATAGGTTGTTTGATCTTGATTCTATAGATGTCTCATTTTTTTGAGATGTTTACTTTGATGAGCATTATCCTCAGATGGAGCCACCATCAACAAATTCTCCCTCACTAACTAGTACCTCCTCAACTCCTCTAAAGGATTATGCATCCTCTAAGGAAGATCTTGATATTGATCCTCCTTTACCACCTCTACCATTTTTTTAGTGAGTTCCCAAGTGAGCTTGTACTATTATTGATGTAGTAGGACCAATGGCAAGTGAACCTACACATTCTTGTTGCACTTATGCCCAAACTTATGGTATTGGACTCTTGAGTCATTCCATCTCAAAGTATCCACAATTTCTTTCATAGGCAGCATGAAACTTAGAGTGGGATAGGGCTATGGATGTGGAATACTCTTCTTTGATGAAGAACCACACATACGATCTTTGTCTTCTTCCAAAAGGAAGAAATTTGGTTCAGTGTCGATGGGTGTACTATACCATGTATATTGCAGATGGTTCATTTGAAAGGTACAAGGAACATATTGTTGCAAAGGGTTTTTAATAGGTTGAGGGTATTGATTACTTTGAGACCTTTTCTCCTATTGCCAAGATGATTTCTATTCACCTTGTACTCTCTGTTCCAGCTTTACAAGGATGGACTATTTTTCAGATGGACATCTATTGCCATGATTTCAGTTTTCCTAAATTTTTCAAACTTCTTAGATTAGGGATGAGTCAATGTGATGTCATATCTATGTCTAGATCACCCTTAAGGAACTTCTCTTGTTATTTATCCATTTGTGTGCACCTAGGTGGACATTCAAAAGCAATCAAAATGTATTCATTCATATTAGGTGATTAGGAAAGGGAGACTAAGTCTATGCCTTTCCTAAATGAGGGTGATGTAGGAGCATCTTGGGTGTAAGGGAAATCTTGCATCACCAAAAAAATAATAATTTATTTTTAGTCTTTTCGATTTTAATAAGGACTAGTAGATAGGGTGGTTACTATTTATGGGAGCTTGCTATTTTTAGTAAGTTTTTCATATGAGCTCGAAATGTTCTCATTTTCTATAAGAAGGTTCATTTTAGAGATATAAGCCTATCGTAAAAAATATCATTGCTCCAGCTTAAGTATTAGAGAAGTTATTGAAAATTTTTAGTGGAACAATTTGCAAAAAAATCTTCAAGATCACTATTGGAGACCTTAGAGTGCCCATATGAGGTATAAAAACTCAACAAAAGGGTGCTAGCATGATTTTGAGCCTATAGATCAGGAGCTTGTGTTTCCAAAAAGTTGCTATAATAGCTAATCGGAGTAACAGTTTATGAGTTATGACCTTCCAAAGTTGTACTACTTGAAACTTATAAAATAATTGTCAAAGATGTATTTGGCTAACTCTATATGTTTTGTTTTAATCTGTTGGCCCTAGGTATTAAGTTTGAGCATCTAGAACCTTCATAGGCAGCATAAAACTGTCTACTTAAGAAAGGCCTGAACATTGGTCTAAGATAGCTCTAGGTGATATTTTGCAGCTTGTCTTGCAAATTATTGTACTAAAGGTGCCCATGTGGGTTAGCATATTGTACTCATGAATTCTATAATTTCACATTTGTAGCACAAATAAGAATTCCATATTTTATTCTCACGTTTGTTGTTGTCTCTTTGTTTCTATTTTGAGTTTATGGTATTAAGGGGAGCACCCTGCATCAAGTGGTATTAGGACAAATTATTGATTGTAAGGCAGTTCACACTAGGACCATGGTTTGGGCTGAGTGTGTAGATGGATCACCTATTGTGAGGTAGTTTGTATTAGGGTTTCAACGAAAGTGCAGAAATGCCTCCATAAAGAGAGTGTGGCAGAAGAGCTATAGGCGTTACACTTGAGGGTTTCTAAGCCCTCCAAAGGCAAATGCAAGCATTGGAAGAACAAATGCAAAGAGGAATAAATCTTCTTGTGAGATATGAAAGTGAGGATGAGGATGAAGTAGAAGAAAATGCTAGAGTAGAGGCAGTTCTAAATTGAGAGGAAGAGAGGCCTTTTAGGGCCATCTCCAAGATTTGAAAAAGACCTAAGTTTGAGGTTCCCAAATTTTTAGGAAATCTTAACCCAAAAGAGCTGATCAATTCGATCAATTAACTAGAGGAGTACTTTAAGTATGAAGATATTGAGGATCCAGATAAGGTCAAGTTTGCGAAGGCAAAACTAAAGGGACATGCAAAGATTGGGTGGCAAGAGGTTCAATTGGAGTGAAATAGAAAGGGAAAGGAAAAAATCACCAAATGTGATCAGATGATAGCTAAAATGAACTGGTAATGTATTCCTATGGATTATGAGCTTGATTTGTTGAAGAAGTTGTAAGAGATGAAGCAAGTGGGAAAATCTATTCAAGAGTATACCAAAGAGTTCTACCAAGTTCTCATTAGAACCAGCCATGCAGAAGCTAATAAGGAGAAAATTGCCTGTTATCTTAATGGGTTAAGGCCAAGCATTTAGGATGAGTTGAGTCTAGTTCAAATGAGCAATATTGAGGAGGCATACCAGTTTTCCCTAAGAGTTGAGGAGAAACTAAGTAAGAAGTTTGACAATAAGAATAGTGGAAGAGGTCATGGTGGAAGATCTGGCAAACGATCTTATGGAGGCTGTAATGATAATCAAAAGAACAAAGATGAGGCTAGAAGTAGTAATTAGAACCAAAGGGGAAAAAATTCTAATCATTTCCATGATTAGAACAATAGAGATCAAAGAGGAAGAGGTAGAGGAAAAGGATAAAGAACAGGAGGCTTTTGTGGGAAATGTTTTCACTATGGAGATGAAGGGCATAGAGCATTAGAATGTACCTAGTGCCAAGGAAGGATAGATCGAAGAACTAAAGTCCTAGCTAGAGTTGCACATGTTGATGAAGATGCCAGATCCTCACATTCTGAAGATGCTAAAAGAGGAGAAGTCCTAGATAATAGAAGAGCCTTGCTGAGTGGTGAGAATGAACCTAATCAAAGGAGTTTGTTTCACACAAGGTGTAAATGTGAAGATAAGTGTTGTGATGTGATCATTGATGTTGGAAGTACTAACAATCTAGTGTCAGAAATGATGGTCACCAAGTTGAAGCTAAATAGATAGAAACACTCGCATCCATACCATATTTCTTGGGTTAAAGATGACCACATAGTTATGGTCAATGAGAAGTTCTTAGTGAAGTTCAAGATTGGAAGCTACCAAGATGAGGTACTGTGTGATATCATACCTATGGACATAGTCATATGTTGTTGGGTAGATCGTGGTAGTTTGATAGGCATGCTATATATACATGATGGGGAAACAAATACCTACACTCTAACTAAGGATGAAGTGAAACATAAGTTGAAGCGATTGAAATATGTTTTGTTGATGGAAAATAGTTTCTTAAAGGTATGAAGCATGAGCATATGTATTTTTCTATAATTCCTAAAGATAGTTAAAGAAGAAGTAGAAGAGGTACCTATAGAAGTTATAGACATGTCGGGAGAGTTTTCTGATATTGTATCAGATAATGTACCTAATGGATTGTCCCCAATGAGGAAGATTAGTCATCAGATGTATTTGGTTCTAGGAGCCAGTTTTCCAAACAAGGCAGCTCACAGAATGACACAAGCAAAAAGTGAAGAGTTAAACAGGCAAGTTCATGAGTTGTTGTAGAAGGGGATAATTCAAGAGAGTCTAAGTCCATGTGCTATACCAGAGTGTTAATACCAAAGAAGAATAGAGAATGGAGGATGTGCATGGATTCTTATGCTATCAACAAGTCACCATGAAGTATAGATTTCCTTTGTCGAGGATGTATGATATTATGGACTGTATGAGTGGAGCACAGTATTTCACAAAGATAGATGTGAAGAGTGGGTACCATTAGATTCAAATTAGAGAAAGTGTTGAGTGGAAGACTATTTTAAAGACAAGGGAAGGATTGTATGAGTGGTTAGTCATGCCTTTTGGGCCAACCAATGCTCCGCACACTTTCATGAGGTTCATGAATGAGGTAGTGAAGGATTTTCTAGGTAAGTTTGTCATTTTTTACCTAGATGATATATTGATCTTAAGTAAGACATTGGAGGAGCATCTGATTCATATTTGCAAGGTGTTTGATAAGATGAGGGAAAAATTTGTTGATAAGCCTGAAGAAGTGCAGTTTTTTAAAGAAAAAGTTGGTGTATTTGGGATTTGTAGTCTTTGGAGAAGGTCTAAAAATGGACCTAGAGAAAGTGAAGGCTATCCTTGAATGGCCTACTCCAAGGATCACAATAGAGGTAAGATCCTTTCATGGACTGACTAGATTTTACAGAAAGTTCATAAGAAGTTTTAGTAGTATTTGTGGACCCTTGATTGAAACAATGAGAGGGGATAGGAAAGAGTTTAAGTGGACTGTAGGAGCAGATAAGTGTTTTAATCTGTTGAAATAGAAGGTTAGTGAGTAGCCTATTTTAACACTTCCTAATTTTAACAAGGTGTTTCAAGTAGATTATGATGCTAGTGGTACTATAATAGGAGCTATTTTGAGTCAAGAAGATAGACCTATTTCTTATTTTAGTGAGAAGTTGAATGATGCAAAAAGAAAGTATTCTATTTATGATTAGGAATGTTATGTTATAGTTCAAGCATTGAAGAAGTGGAGACACTATCTTCTTCCCAAGGAGTTTGTTTTGTATACTACTCATCAAGCTTTGCAATATTTGAATAGTCAAGGAAAATTGAACCAAAGGCATTTAAAGTGGGTTGATTTTTTGTAGAGTTATACATTTGTTTTGAAACACAGGAGTGAGAAGTCTAATAGAGTTGCAAATGCTCTTAGTATAAGACAACTTTTGCTGATAGAAATGTAGATAGAGGTGGTTCAGTTCAAGGAACTCAATACTTTGTATCCAAATGATCCTAATTTTGGTGAAGTGTGGAAGGTGTGTACATAACTTGTTACACTCGATAGGACAAAGTGGTTGGATTTTCAAATCCAAGATAGTATGTTGTTCAAAGGAAGCCAGTTGTGCATTCCAAGAAGTTCAATGAGAGAGAATCTCATCAAGGAGAAGCATAGTGGAGGATTGGATGGACATTTTGGAAAAGATAAAACTATAGCTTTGGTTGCTAAAAATTATTACTGGCCACACTTATAGTAAGATGTAATGAAGTTTGTACAAAGTTGTTGAGTATGTTAGATGGTGGAAGGAGTGAAGTAGAATATAGGGTTGTGTCATCCATTACCTATACCAAAGAGGTCGTGGGAGGATGTTAACATGGATTTTGTTTTTGGATTACTGAGGACATAATGTGGGTGTGATTCTATTTTTTTGGTGGTTGACAAGTTTTCAAAAATGGCACATTTTATTCCGTACAAGAAGATTAGTGATGTTGTTCATCTAGCAGAGTTGTTTTTTAGAGAAGTGAGATTACATGGTCTACTAAAGAGTATAGTTTTAGATCGAGATACCAAATTTGTTGGGTATTTTTGGCATACATTATGGAAGAAGTTGAAGACAAATTTGAAGTTTAGATCATCACATCATCCACAAGCTAATGTATAGATAGAAGCAATGAATCACAGTTTGGGAAACTTGTTGAGATGCTTGGTTGGAGATAAACCAAAAGGATGGGATATGATTTTACCACAGGAATAATTTGCATATAATAATTATGTCAATAGGAGTACTAGTAAATCACCAAATTCTAGATTGTATATGGGAGTAGTCCCAAAAATGCTTCTGAATTGAGGTAGTTGGATAAAGGAGAGATAAGTAGTGCTGAAGCAAAATATTTTGCTAAACATTTGAAGAATTTCCATGAGGAGGTAAGGAAGCACATCATAAAGATGAATACATAGTATAAGGCTAAGGTAGACATGAAAAGGAGATATAAGGAATTTTAGATTCAAGATGAAGTCAAGGTTCATTTGAGAAATGAGCATTTTCCAGTGCGTACATATAATAAGCAAAAGATGAAGAAGTTTAGACCATGGAAGATAGTGAAAAGGCATGATTTGGGAAATACATAGGAAGTGGAGTTGCTTGCTGAATTGAATATTTCACCAGTATTAGTATTTCAGATTTGACAGAGTATAAAGAAGGAGGTGATGGAGATGAATTTGTAGAAGTGTAGTGGACTGTTCTAGTAGCTAGTATGGCTACATAGGAGATTAAGGAGATACTAGACAGTCGTATTGGAAAAAGTAACAAAAATAGAACTTATGAGGAATATATGATCAATGGAAAGGGACACTAGTTGAGGATTCATCATGGCTAGCAAAGAAGGAGGTTAACTATCCTTGTTTTCATCTAAACACTTGAGATGTAACATCGTCACTTCTCAAATTACCCTGGGTGTCTAATGCAGGAACATCCTTGGTGTAAGGGCAATCTTGCAACACCAAAAAAAAAAAAAAATTTGTCTTTTCTATTTTAATAAGGACTAGTAGATAGGGTGGTTACTATTTATAAGAACTTTCTATTTTTAGTAAATTTGTCATATGAGCTCAAAATGTTCTCATTTTCTACAGGAAGGTTCATTTTAGAGATATAAGCCTACCATAAAAAATCTCATTGCTCCAAATTAAGTATCAGAGAAGTTATTATAGATTTTTAGTGGAATAATTTGTAGAAAAATCTTCAAGGTCACTGTTGGAGGCCTTAGAGTGCTTGGATGAGGTCCAAAAACTCGACAAAAGGGCACTAGCACAATTTAGAGCCTGTAGATCACGAGTTGGCATTTTCAAAAAGTGATTATAATTGCCAATCAGAGCAATGATTTGTGAGTTATGGCCTTCCAAAGTTGGGCTACCCAAAACTTCTAAAATAATTGTCAAAGATGTATTTGGTTGGCTCTATATGTTTTGTTAGGGTCTTTCAGCCCTAGATATTAAGTTTGAGCATCTAGAACCTTCCCGGGTGGCATAAAACTACCTATTTAAGAAAGGCTCAAACATTGTCTAGGATAGCTCTGGGTGATAGTTCATAGTTTGTCTTCCAAATTATTGTACTAGAGGTTTCCATGTGGGTTAGCATATTCTACTTATGAATTCTCTAATTCTACATTTGTGATGCAAATAAGAAGTCCATATTTTGTTCTCCCATTTGTTGTTTTTTCTTTGTTTCTATTTTGAGTTTATAGTATTAAGGGGAGTACCTTGCATCAGAGGGAGAAGTTGTTCTGGTACCCTAATGCTTTGATCAAATGTTTACAATGAGGATGGGATGCATTGAAAATAATATCACACTTATATTTAGAAAAAAGGCAATAGAGAATATCGATATCAAGGCTAGAAGATATGATGCAAATTATGGTAACAGGTTAGAAGGAAGACCTCAAATATTCAACAATGGTAAGCACCCTGGTCAAAGGTGGAAAGAATGAAGATGGAAATTAAATCAAAAACATATAATACATCAGAATCTCCACATCATAGGTTGAAAGGTCAATTTCCCTTGGAGATGGATTCCTAACTGTTAGATGAGGATTAGATCAAAGGTGTTTGCAACATCATAGCCTATATTCCATATGATGCAAGATAAGTTGTGAAGCTGTGAAGAGTCAACCATAGTAGTTAAGGCCTAATAAATTGCACCATCATAAGGAGTTAAGGCTTACTTCTAGCTCAGTTGGGAATGTGAGAAAGGGTAATCATGAACAATTAAGGCTTAATTTTCCTTATTATCACATAGAGTTAATGCTAACTCAGAGTTAACATGTCGAAGTTGTAAAATCCATTGATTGCATTGTCATAGGTAGTTAAAGTTGACCCGAGATTAATGTCATGACATAGAAAAACATTTATTCACTTCTTTGAAAGGAGTTAAAAGTAAACTATGGTTAAGACAATGAAGCAATGAATTCCTATCATTGCAACATCACATTAATTTAAGACTAATGTGGGATCAAAGTTGTGAAGGTGCGAAAAGACAAAATGTGGCAAGCAATCTGAGTTTTTCATAAGACTAAAAGAGGTTAGATAAAATCCAATTTTAAAGTTATGAAGGTGTGAGCGAAAACAATAGTTAAGCCTAATAGTCATCACATGATCGCAGTTGGTTAGAAGCAACCCAGAGTTAAGGAAACTCAACAAAGTGAAAGCAAGTGTCTGGACCATCACAGGGTTAAATGATGAGTTAAGGCTCCAAGTTTTGAGGTTGTGATGAATGGTAGCATTCAATTTCA
Source organism: Cupressus sempervirens (assembly GCA_028749045.1). NCBI lineage: Eukaryota > Viridiplantae > Streptophyta > Pinopsida > Cupressales > Cupressaceae > Cupressus > Cupressus sempervirens. Next base: position 84,718,866 of record CM053791.1, on the reverse strand, counting down.
CATAGTTATTGCATGATAATAGGTGGATAAAGGTAACCCCTAGTTAAGGTTGTGAAACTGTGAAGAGTACATGATAGTTAGAATCTTAGGCTATCACATCTTCGAGAGGATTTAAAGTTAATCTTGAGCTAAAGTGGAAAATCTATAAATAGTAAACAAGATTAGTCATCACATCATCAAACAGGTTTAAAGTATTGTCTAATAAATAGTTGCAAAGTTGCACACAAGGTGACAGTTAAAGTCAAAATAGTCACCACAACATTGCATGTGACAAAATAGTTAAGACTTTTCAAGTTGCGAGGATGCCAAAAATGAGAAGAATAGTTAGAGTTAAAGGCTAGCACAGCATCACAATTAAAAGAGATGTTATGTCCTAGACTACAGTGAAGATGCAAGATAGTCAGTCTGAAGATTTTACAAGTTTGTAAGGTTAAAGTCATTGTTAGTCTAGGATGTTGTGATGCGGAAGTAGTTGATTACAACCTCACAATATTTTTCTAACATTTAAGCTTCAAGGTAGAGAAGGAAAGATGAAAGGAATTTCATGTTTAAATCAGAATCATTGATTCAAGATTGATGGCCAAAATCAAAACTTGTTGTGGTTGTTAGGATATAAAATATAATTTTTGGCACCAAGGTGACTATTATAGATCAAAGAGGAACATGAACCATTTTGAGGGTTTCTAACCATTTTTGCTTTCTTTCTCTAATGTATTGAATTGTAACCAATGACTATTGGGTTTCTAAGCAATTTAAGTGCTTTGTTAATGTAACTAATGAATCTGTAACTAGTAAGAACCCTAGAAGGGGGCATATATATATATATATATATATATGTGTATGTATGTATGTATGTATGTATGTATGTATGTATGTATGTATGTATGTATGTATAATTTTTCAAGTCTTATATATATATATATATATATATATATATATATATATGTATATATATATATATATATATATATATATATATGTATATATATATATATATATATATGTGTATGTATGTATGTATGTATGTATGTATGTATGTATGTATGTATGTATGTATGTATGTATGTATGTATGTATAATTTTTCAAGTCTTGTGTGGTCTTAATTCCATTTAAGATTAGCATATCTAATGTTCTATTTATTGTCTCCTCCAGCTGAGCTGACCATGCATAGTAAAGTAGCCTCTATGGGGTTATAGGGTAGATGTATTTGAAGCTCAAGATATCTTACTAGATTCCACTTTAGTGGAGGGTTATTAGTTAAGGTGGATTCCATTTCATCTTTCATGTGAATCTCTACTTTCTCCCTAGATTACATTTTAGTAGGTCTAATATCCATTTAGACTAGAGTAGGAGTAGTATTAGAAGGGCTTCAAGGTAATTTGTGGTATCCATTCGACTAGGTCTTAGAGGTTTTCCAAATCTATTTCTTCTTAGGGTGTTTGTATTTATAATCATCTTGGTTTATCCTCTTCTTCTCTTAGGTTAAGAACATACCCCCATCCTAATGATCTTTTAAAGACACAATTCCTTGTATATCTTGCATATAAGGGAGTTGTACCTTATAATTTAGAGGGCGGTGATATAACATATACACTAACCACTTTGTTGGTGGCATCCTTTTGTTTCCTCACATTTTGGGTGTCTAGAGTCAAGGTAAAGCAAAGTTAGCAAGAGGGACCAACTATTAACCAATAGTTTTTGGCAACTCCACTGGGGATTGGAATCAAAGACCAGTGCTTGGTTTCTCTTAGATATCTAAAGGTGTCTTCCCTAGGATGAAGACTGGTGAATTTGTATGAAGGACATGTTCCTTTTTCTCTAAGATGGTGCAGTGTAACTCAATGGCCATGCCAAATTCAATGACTGAGAGAAGTCCAAGGCCTAAGCCCACTCTCCAAGAGCTCAATGAGATTACTAACAAGATGTTGCAAGATCTTTTGCTTATATATAAAGAAAAAATCTCCCATGTCATATAAAATAATATTAGCATTGAAGATGATCATGTTTTTGTATCCTTGTGAAAATGTGTGTGCTCCAAATTCTACATGATGAAAGACATGCAAATATAGGAGCTAAGGTTGAAGCTCATTACTAATCTTGAAGAACTTCACACAAAAAATGAATAGGTTCTTTATGAAATTTTCAACTAGTATAAAGAGAGAATCTCCTATTTAGTCTGAGAAAACATTAGGATAGAAGATGATCATATGTCAAAGATATTTTAGAGCCACATCTGTGCAAGTTTCTAATGACTCAAGAACCTACAAGAAAGTAAAAGAAGGTAGATGAAACAAGTACAAATAGTTGAACATGAAAAACCCTTGGTGAGGTCATCTGACTCTATTTCTTATGGTTTTTAGATGTTTAAATATCAAGTGAACATTCTTGATGTGAACACTAAGGAGAGGCCAAGGCCTGAGCCTACTCGTGAAGAACTCCATAGAACTAAGGAAAAGGTCTTTCAAAAGATCTTGTTGAATCTTGTAGAGAGTCTCAATAGGGGATATGACCCCAAAGAAAGGAAGATATGGGGCCACCTTTGCAATTGATTTCAAAAGTTGAAGGATCATCAAAAGGACAAGAGAAAGGAGCTAAAGTTGAAGATTTCATCTACAACTAATCATGAAGCCTCTATGGTAATGTCAGCTGATTCTAGTTCTCATATTATTGGAGTCTTTGGTATAAAAGAGGCTATTCTTAGTGCTATAGATCAAGGTGACAATACTCCATCAAAGTCCTCTAAAGAAGAATCTTCCAATGATCATCTACTTACACTAGAGCATTCCACTTGTGGTCTACTAATGACTACAAATCTAACTCTATTTGAAGAAAGAAGAAATGAAGTTCAGCCTAAAGAATGGTTATATCAACATAAGGAGGAACTTCATGAATGCATTGGTATGACTCCTATCCTTGATAATGAAGTGATTGTAAAAAAGAGTTCTAAGATTAACTACTAGTTTGTAGAAGAATGAGTTCTATTGGTAGAGTCAAATTTTTTATATAGTGACATGGATAAATCCTCTTGACATGACCTAGCTATGGAACTAAAACTTGAAGAAAGGTCATTGGCTTGTGAGTCTCCTTTTGTGCATTCAAATTGTGTAAGTAATAATAATACACTAAAAGAGGAAAGGAATGAAATTGACTTGAGTTTTCAAAGCAATGAGATGATTGGCCATCAATTAGTTGATTCCATGGTGAAGGTGACATCTTCCTACACTCAAGATCATGAGGAAATTTTATACCATTTCAATAATGAGCTCACATCCTTAGAAGAAGTGTATAAATTTCCTCTCCTCCTTGCATGATAGAAGATCATCAAATGGATAACATCGAGGGTATAGATAAGGATCCTCATATATGTGATGAAGCATGGTTTTTTAGACCAAACTTGGCACTAAAATATTTCTTGCATATCATGAGCCTAATCATAATTTCTTTACCCATGTTGTTTGAAGGAGCCACATCACAAAGATGTAAGCAACTGTGAAGGAAGGGCTCATACTTATCCTAACTAGTAAATGGATTCACTTGAGTATCTTTTGGTGTTGGTTTCATAAGGTGACATTCATCTCACTTCTATAAATATGTTAGGTTAGGTGTGCATTTAGCTTAGTTTTTCTTCCTTGCTTTCTTGCTTTGTGTATTTATTTCCTTGTGCTTGACTACTTTGCTTCCCACCACCTAAATGCATAACATCTCCCTCTACTACTTTAGACTCTTAACCCAATGGACTAGGCACTGATATTTTCTATTTGGTGTTTTTTGTAATAAAGGAAGTAGGTAGCATATTTCTATGTGTGTGTATTTTTACCAATTCTTTGTAAAACTAGAGATTACTAGGTTCCTACTTAAACATTAACATGCCTAGTTCTCCAATTAGAGCCAGTTGTTGCCATGATTTTAGTTTCTCTATATTTTTCATAATTCTAAGATTAGGGTTGAGTCAATGTGATGTCATGTCTATGTCTAGATCACCCTTAAGGAAATTCTCTTCTCATCTATCCCTTTATGTGCACCTAGGTGGGAATTCAAAAGAAATCGAATGCATTCATTCATATTAGGTGATTAGGAAAGGGAGGGTAAGTTTACGCATTTCCTAGATGAGGGAGAAGTTTTTTTGTTACTAATTCTTTAATCAAGTGTTCATTGTCAGGATATGATGCATTGAAAAGAATATCACACTTATATTTAGAGAAAAAAGTAGAAAAGAAAATTGATATCAAGGCTAGAGGATATGATATAGAGTATGGAAATATGTTAGAAGGAAGAGTTTAAATATTCATCAATAGAAAGCGCCCTAGTCAAATGTGGTAATCTAATGAAGATGGAAATCAAATCAATGATGCACAATGCATCAAAATCTTCACATCATAGGTTGAAAGGTCAATTTCCCTTGGAGATGGATTCTTAACCATCAGATGAGGATTAGATCAATTATTTTTGCAACATCAGATCCTATATTCCATATGATGAAAGATAAGTTGTGAAGCTACAAAGAGCCAACCATAATAGTTAAGGTTTGAGAAATTGCACCATGACAAGGAGTTAAGGGTTACTTCTAGTTAAGTTGTGAATATGCAAAAGGTTAATCATGAATAGTTAAGGCTTAATCTATGGCAACATTGCATAGAGTTAATGCTAACCTAGAGTTAACATGACAAAGCTATGAAAGCCATTGATTGCTTTAACATAGGCAGTTAAAGTTGACTCGAGGTTAATGTCCTGATAGAGAAAAAACATGCATTTGCATCTTCACAAGGAGTTATAAGTAAAATATGGTTAGTAAATTGAAGTAGCAAAATCCTATCATTGTAGTATCGCATGGAGTTAAGACTAACCTAGGATCAAATCTATGAAGGTGTGGAAAGACAACACATGGCAAGAAATTTGAGGTTTTTGTAGGACCACAAGAGGTTAGATAAACTCAATTTTTCAAGTTATGAAGGTGTGAGAGAAAACAACAGGTAAGAAAAATAGTCATTGCATCATTGTAGGTGGTTAGAAGTAACCCACAGTTAAGGCAGAGGCAAATAAAAAGCATGTATCCACACCATCATAGGGTTAAATGATGAGTTAAGGCTCCAAGTTGTGAGGTTGTGATTAATGGTAGTAGTCAATTTCACATAGTTATCACATGATCACAAGTGGATAAGGTAATCCGCAATTAAGGTTGCAAAACTACAAAGAGTACATGACACTTAGAATCTCAAGCTATCACATCTTTGCAAGGAGTTAAATTTAATCTTGAGCTAAACTGGAAAAGCTCTAGATAGTAAACCAAAATAGTCATTGTAAGGAAACTGAGGTATGGAAACAGCTTCCTACACTAATCTCATAAGGAAAGTATGGTGTAAATCCTTTTAAAATCTTCTATACTTACAGATTCAATATCATGTAAACACTAATATAGCAGCCAACCATGTATACAAAAAATAGACAGAGAAAGAAACACATAACACAAAGATTTGCCGGTGGGGAAAAACCTTTCGGTAAAACAAACCCACCCCTCCAGAACCTGCACAATGTATTATCTTCATCACAAGATTACAATACATTTGCAATGCAAGTTCAACATCAACAATAGAAGACTCCAGCAGCACCTCAATACCTGCAAACTTTCATCTATCACACTATTGCATTACAACATGCAATACTCATTTTATGAACATCTTAAGACCCAACAAAATGCCCACAAAGGAGTTGGGCATTTTTCATGTCTCAACCACCAAGAAACATGCACAATGCCACATGTACATCCAATACCAAGAAAAGGGCGTCCATCCCTTGAATAGGCAATGACAGCTTGTCATAGAATCTACCAAAAATAACAGTCACAAGAGAAGTGTAAGGGAATTCGTCATACCAACCTATTTTTGGCATATTCTCTTACACACACCAACCACTTATTCTTGGGTGGCCAAATAGGCCTCATGTCATAAGATGCTCTTACACTTGTCATAGCTTATTCCTTAAATAACTCTTATGCGTCATAGGAATCCGTCATAACCATTTCAGCCATGATCTCCTTCACACACTTCAAGATGCCGACACATGTAAGTGATCAACATGCCAACTAGACATGTACACTCACATTTACATATTATTTTCAAAAATACATTTTACAAAACCAATAATAATAAGAATAGGAATTATACAAGGTTGAGACACCTTATTGCTAACATTCTCCCACTTGTCGAACACCTTGTAAGAGCAACAGGAACATAACAAGAACTAACTGCTATAGGCCGAAAGGCCCATAGACTCTGAACACCATCTAAACTTCTTAGTGCCCACTAGTTTCATTAATGCATCTGTAACATTCTTCACAGTATCTACCTTCTCCAAATTTACCTTTCCATCTTCCACCATATCTCTCACAAAATGAAACTACACATCAATGTGCTTCATTCTGGCATGGAAAGTTGGATTCTTCGCAAGGCAAATAACACTCTGACTATCACACCAAATAGTAATCTGTTCTGCATCAACACCAACATTAGAACACAATCTTTTAAGCCAAATGGCTTCCTTACAAGCATGAGTAGCAGCCATGTACTCAGCTTCTGTAGTGGACAAAGCAACCACAGGTTGTCGCTTACTCATCCAACTGATGGCACCACCAAACATAGTGAACACATAACCACTGGTGGATCTCCTATGATCAATATCACCTGCCCAATCTGAATCCACAAACCCATGAATACAAATTGAATGCGAAGATCCAGAAGAGTTACCATGATAACATATGGAGTAATCTGATGTACCCCTCAAATATCTAAATACTCAATTAACTGCATCCCAATGTATCCGTCCAGGATTAGCCATAAATCGACTCAGGACTCCCACTGCTTGGGCAATGCCTGGTCTAGTACAGACCATAGCATACATAAGACTGCCAACTACACTAGCATAAGGTACTCTACTCATGTCCTCCACCTCACTAGGAGATTTTGGACAATCATCTACAACTAACTTTGTTCCCATTGAAATAGGAACACATAGTGGTCTACAATCTGCCATGTTGAACCTGTCCAACACAAACTTCACATACTTATTCTAACTCAACCAAAGTTTTTTGTTAGACCTATCTCTACTAATTTCCATACCCAAGATGTACCTAGCTGCACCAAGATATTTCATCTCAAACTGTGCTGACAACTGAGATTTAAAATCAGAAATCATACCCTTACCCTTCCCAAATAGCAACATATCATCAACATATAATGCAACAATAAGAAGGCGATCATTTTCAACTCTGAAATAAACACAATGATCTAATTTCAATCTTAGAAATCCAATTGATAACAAAAAGGCATCAAACTTAAGGTACCACATCCTAGGAGATTGCTTCAAACCATATAGAGAATTCTTCAATCTACAAACAAAGGATTCTTTACCTTTAACAATGTAGTGCTTAGGCTGTGACATATAAATCTCTTCCTCCAAATCACCATGAAGGAAATTTGTCTTCACATCCATCTATTCTATCTCTAAATCATATGATGCATCAAGAGATAATAGAAATCTAATGGATGTCAAATTTTCAACAAGAGAGAATATTTCACCATAATCTATTCCCTCTACCTGTGAATACCCCTTTGCAACCAATCTAGCTTTGTACCTTTCAACACTACCATCTGCACAAAATTTCTTCTTGAACACCCATTTATAGCCAACAGATTTTCTCCCTTTAGGCAAAGGTACAAGGTCCCAAGTTTTGTTTTTCTCTAATGAAGCCATCTCATCATCCATAGCCTCAATCTAGGAACCTACATCTTCCATGCTAAAACCTCTTTCACAGATCTTGCCTCATCAGTGTTAGTAATCAAAGAAAAAGCACAACTGGAATCTAACATAGAATAACCAAACCTTTCTAGCTGCTTTCTTTCTCTTGTGGATTTCCTCAAGGGCTAAGGTTGAGGTTGTTCTTCCTCTTCTTCTAAATTGTCAGAGTTGCTAGAGCTCTCCTCATCATTAGACCCAACATGGTCTCTCTGTTCAGTCTTCTCAAGGGTAGGAGGCAACTGAACAACATCTTTTTCCTTTTCTTTTTCATCTGGTTGTAGCATAATAGGAGAAGATGTTAGCTCTCTAAAAATAACATTTCTGCTATACAACACCTTACTAGTCATAGGATCCCAAAGCTTGTATCCTTTCACACCAGCACTGTACTCGATGAAAATACATTTAACAACTTTGTTTTCCAACTTAGATCTTTTCTCCTTTGGAACATATGCATAAGCTTCATAACCAAAAACATGAAGATGTCTAATTGAAGGCTTCTTACCAGACCACACCTCCATGGGTGTCTTACCAAAAAGGGCTAATGTAGGAGATCTATTAACCAGATAGCAAGCAGTGGCCATAGCTTCGGCCCAAAACCTTTGTTCTAAACTAGCTCCACTAAGCATACTCCTAGCCTTCTCCATCAGTGTCCTGTTCATTCTCTCTGCAATTCCATTTTTCTTTGGGGTATAAGGAGTTGTCTTATGCCTCTTGATACCTTGTTCTTTATAGAACTGTTCAAACTCTACTGAGAAAAACTCACCACCATTGTCAGTTCTCACACACTTAATCTTCTTACTAGTCTGATTCTCTACAAGGGCTTTAAATTCCTTGAATCAACTAAAGACTTGTGTCTTACTTTTAAGGAAATAAATCCATGTCCTTCTACTATAATCATCTATGAAAGATACAAAAAATACAGACTTGGAGATCGAAGGAACTTTTACAGGACCAAATACATCAGAATGAATAAGATCCAAAACATCAAAAGATTTGTGATAACTAGAGTAAAAATGAACATGATTTTGTTTACCATATACACAGTGTTCACAAAAGTCAAACTCAAGATTGCAATCATTTAACCCCTCAACAAGATTTTTGTTTTTCAGGGTTCTGAGACCCTTCTCACCAATGTGGCCAAATCTCATATGCCACAACATTGTCTTTTCTGCAGGAAGCTTTCCTTCCAAAGTGTTTTCATTGCCATCGGAACCAATAACCATAGAATTCTTCACTGCTCATTCAGATGGTAAGGATGAAGAACTGTTACATAAAGGAATACATGCATCTAGCTGAAACAAAGTACCTCTCCTAGTACCCTTAGCAAGCACCATCGATCCTCTAATCATCTTACATCCTTCTTTCGAAAAAACAACTTGCACACCTACATCGTTCAACATACTTATAGAAAATAGGTTTCGTGCTAGACCTGGAATGTGCATAACTCCATTGATTCCCTTTACTCATCCATCAGGAAATTTGATAGTGACCCTTCCACATCCAACTATCTTCAGGTGAGAATCATCACCCAAGTACACCTTTCCACCATCGAACTCTTCATATCTTGAGAACCAGTTTCGATGAGAGGTCATGTGAAAAGATGCACCCGAGTCAACCAACCACACATCATCAAATGCATGGGCTACCAAAGCTATGATGAATGCATCACCATCTTCTTGAGATTTTTCAGAACTAGAATCTGAGGCTTTCTTCTTCTTCTTAGGCTCTTTACAATCTTTACGGAAGGGCCCAGTCTTATCACAGTTCCAACATTTTTCCTTGGACTTATTGGAAGTCTTTGACTTCCCACAAGATTTGGATCTACCCTTATTGTCATACTTATTGTCATTTTTCTTTCCACTTTTTGTGGATCTCCCACGAATAGCAAGGGCTTCTTTTTCTGAAACGGAAGCCTTTCTCCGCATCTCCTCTAATAGCAGCGAAGATACCACATCATCCATTTTGAAGGTGACTAATGTGCTTCCAAGAGCCATCACAAGATGGTCCCATGAATCTGGTAAAGAACACAAAAGTGTGTAGCAATGATCCTCCTCCTCTAACTTGACACCATCTGATGTCAACTGTGTAGCCAACAGATTAAATGCATTTAAATGATCCATTAAGGATCCACCTTCCTCCATTCGTAGAGGATACAACTTCTTCCTTAGGAACAACTTGTTCACTAGAGATTTGGCCTGATACACGGCCCCAAGTCTTTCCCAAAAACTATATGCAGTTTTCTCATCTAGAACATTTAGAAGGACTACATCGATTAAACAGAGTCTTATGAGACCCTTAGCTTTACGGTCTTTGATATCCCAATTTTCTTGAGTTATAGTTGCTGGTCTTGTAGCACTTGTAGTCACTTCCCATAGGTCACGATCTTCCAAAATGTCTTCCATCTTGAGTTTCCACAACTCAAAATTAGTGCCATTAAATTTCTCCACCTCCATTCTTCCATATGATGAACTCACCATCTCAATCTGCAAATAAGATTTAGGATACTCTGCACAAGACTCCCACTCAACTTGATATTAGCTCAAAAAACTCTACCCAACAACTAGGATCAAAAGTTGATCAAGCTCTGATACCACTTGTAAGGAAACTCAGGTGCGGAATATCTTCCTACACTAATCTCATAAGAAAAGTATGGTGCAAATCCTTTTAAAATATTCTACACTTACAGATTCAATATCATGTAAACACCAATATAGCAGCCAACCATGCATACAAAAAATAGACAGAGAAAGAAACACATAACACAAAGATTTGCCGGTGGAAAAAACCTTTCGGTAAAACAACCCTACCCCTCCAGAACCTTCACAATGTATTATCTTCATCACAAGATTACAATACACTTGCAATGCAAGTTCAACATCAACAATAGAAGACTCCAGCAACACCTCAGTACCTGCAAACTTTCATCTATCACACTATTTCATTACAACATGCAATACTTATTTTATGAACATCTTAAGACCCAACAAAATGCCCACAAAGGAGTTGGGCATTTTTCATGGTTCAACCACCAAGAAACATGCACAATGGCACATGTACATCGAATACCAAGAAAAGGGCGTCCATCCCTTGAATAGGCAATGATAGCTTGTCATAGAATCTGCCAAAAATAGCGATCACAAGAGAAGTGTAAGGGAATCCATCATACCAACCTATTTTTGGCATATTCTCTTAAACACACCAACCACTTATTCTTGGGTGCCCAAATAGGCCTCATGTCATAAGATGCTCTTACACTTGTCATAGCTTATTCCTTAAATAGCTCTTACACGTCATAGGAATCCGTCATAACCATTTCAGCCATGATCTCCTTCACACACTTCAAGATGCCGACACATGTAAGTGATCAACATGCCAACTAGACATGTACACTCACATTTACATATTATTTGCAAAAATAAATTTTACAAAACAAATAATAATAAGAATAGGAATTATACAAGGTTGAGACACCTTATTCTTAATAGTCATCACATCATCATATGGGTTAAAAGTATTGTAAGATAGACAGTCGCAAAGTTGTGCACAATGTGATAGTTAAACTCAAAATGGTTAGCACAATATCATTGGTGGAAAAATAGTTAAGACTTTTGAAGTTGCAAGGATGCAAAAATTGAGCAGAACAATTAGAGTTAAAGGCTAGTGCAATATCACAAGTAAAAGAGATGTTATTGTTGGAAATATTAGGACTAACAAGGTTACTGAGAGGGGAGGGGTGAATCAGTAAACTTTAAAATTTAAACCAATTTAGCATAATAACAAATTCACCATTCATTCATCTACTTTACTGTATGCATGAAAAGATTAACACACTGATTTGGTGACCCAGAAACCTTTCAATTTGAAAGTAAAACTGGGGTGGGGATGATGCCCACGAAACTTCAATACTGCAGTATAAAGTTGGCCGGTTAAGGCTTACAATGATCACTTCTAGTGATCTTCCCTGTTAGGAGCAAGTAGGGCTGCTAGATCCACCTTGTTAGAGGATTTACAAACATACAATGAAGTATGCACTCTGTTAGGAGATTTACAAAAGACTGTTAAGTCTACCCTGTTAAAGGATTTACAAAACTGATTCACCTGTTAGGATGAAGCTGTGGATCTGCTTGCAACTGGTTTGCTGATTAGATCTTATGTACTGATCACTTGATGTGATGGATATATCTTTGTTGCTCCTTGATAACCTTGCTAAATACTCTGCTACTGATTCTCTTTTAATTCGCTCTTACTTCACTGTTACTTATCTTCCTTATTTCTTTTTTTTTATATTATTATTATGATTATATTGCAAATGGCACAATACATTACATATATACCATTCTAATATTTACAGCAACAAGGTCGGCCAAAAACAAGTGAAAGAAACATTACTGAGTCGGCCAGATAGTAGAAAAATCAGGTTCCTCAAACTCACTCGGTGACCTTTTGACACTCGGCATCCACTACATTACACGACATCATCATGCACTCGGTAGAGGTAGGGGCTCAGTCCATACTAATCACTCTGAGTAGCTTGGAACTTGGTAACCACTGGTGACTCAGTAAACAGTGTCACTCGGTAGAAACTAACTCCTTCGATTCACTTGGTAAGCACTGAATACTTCTTTTACCTTTCTGTCTTGGTAACTACTGAAACCTTCATTTACCTTCCTAACTCAGTAAACACTAAATCATTCATTTACCTTTCTGACTCGATAAACACTAAAACCTTCGTTTACCTTTCTAACTCGGTAAACACTAAAACCTTTGTTTACCTTTCTGACTTGGTAAACACTAAAACCTTCATTTACCTTCCTGACTCGGTAAACACTAAAACCTTCGTTTACCTTTCTGACTCGGTAAACACTGCAGAACATACTTGGTAACCAACGAATGCTCGGTATGAACTGTAAACTAAGTGATGAACTCAGTAAGCATTCAGAATCAAATAGGTGTTGTAACTAATGACAAATGTATCATTATTCCAATAATCTCCCCCTTTGTCTTTAGTGACAAAAACTCTTATGAGCCAAAATTTATATACAAGATCTGACAAAACTAATTTGATTCTGCTGTGCTGAATATACATGGGCTACCTTACATATAACTCCCCCATACAATATACACAAGGTTTTTACATGAGTTATATGACTTTATTCTTTATTACTTTATTACCTTCTCCCCTTTTGTGTCTGATTCTCCTACTTTCTCCCCCTTTTTGACATTAATGCCAAAGAATAAAGAATGTATTTACATGGAGACACCAAAATGTGTGATAAACTCAGAATGTACCTGAAGAATTAGTTGTAGAGTTTTATCCCAATTGTCTTGCAGGATTTTACATGTGGAGAGAGCTACTTGAACTTTTGTAGAAAGTTCAATCACATGGTCTGCAACAGAGAAGTTATTGTCATGGATCAATGTTTTAGAATATGCAATGTGCTTCTGCATTGTGTTCATGATAGGAAGGATCATATTCTGGATGTCAATCAGAGTAGACCTGATCCTTGCTTCCTCTCTCAGCAATTCTGCCTATTTCTCTGACAAAAATTTGATTCTCAGATGATGGGATGAACTTGCACTGTGGTCAGATTGTAGCATTTGGGCACTGACCTTTATATCCTCATCAATTTTATTCAACTTTTCTTTTATTTCCTTTGTATACTCGGTAAAATCAAAAAGTTTTGCAAAAAGTGAGGTTACATTATTAAAAGAATTTTCAATGTCGGACAAAATTGAGGTTAATTCAACTTGTTTTATTGCTAAGTGTTGAGCAATGTGCTTAAGCACCTTATTTTCAAATTTCCTTTCTGCTTTCTCTATTAACTTTTCTTGTCCTGAGATATCCTCATTAAATTTATTCACTGCTTCTTCTAGCTGTAACAAAATGTGTTGAGATGAATCCACATCAACACTTATAGCCTCAGTTATTATGTTCTTAGCACTCTCAATGATGTTGAATTCTCTGTCCCTTTCATTCCTTAGCTGCATTTGCTATGCCTTTTTCTCTAGACGCTGACTAGCCAATCTCAGTTCATTAACTGTAGCAGTTTCTAGATTTATCTATGGAATGACAATTTCTTCATCCAAATCTATATCACTATCTGTAAGTAGCAATCTCAAGGGTGTCTTTGGTTTATCTACAGTACTTACCTACTTTTCTTTTGAAGTAGATACAATGGTCGATGCTGCAGGACTAGCAGTCAAAACTGGAATGGGACCAACTAAAGGTAAACTAAGAGAAGTGTTGGCTATATCAAAACTTGATATACATCCCAAAAATTATGTACTAGTCAAAAATGATGTACATACTGGTATATTTACTACTGGAGAACTGACTGGAGAAAAAATTGGGGCTAATGTGGCTGAGGAAGACAAAATTGATATGAAACTTGGAAGACTTACTGTACAAGTTGTAGGTGGAAGAGATACACTCAGGGAAGTGACTGCTACAGTGGATGACTCGGTGGCTAATGATGTGCTTGGAAGCTCGGTAACTAAAGAAGTGACTGCTAGCTCGGTAGATGAAGTGCTTGGCACTTGCATTGCAGAAACCTGGAGCTGAGAGGAGACAGGTGGAGATTGATCAATTGATGAGGCTATTGAGCTTACAATCTCACCAGTAGAGGCTGCTTCTTCCTTCATTTCTCTTTCAGCTTCTTCCTCAATTTCTAACATTAATGATTGCAGGTCTTTTGGAATGTCTTCAATGTCATCACCATCATCACCATCATCATCATCATCATTATCATCACTGCTATCATTGTCTGTGATTTCAACAGTATCCTCACTGGGTCTGTGTAGATGATAGATATTTTTCCACATGTTTGTTGCATCATTTACTACATGCTCAATGCCTTTGAAAAGTATCAAACAAGTGTGGAATCTAATCATCATATTACCTTCATGATCTTTCAATGATTTCTTCACTTCAGCATTAGAGAGACTTGGCAGGAGATTCCTCAGGGTCTGCTCATAAATGTCTTTGATAGTCTTGGTAGCAGCTTCCCATCTTGGTTGCAATTTCCAATAGCTCTTTAGAGATCTAAGAGGCTATCTGGTCTGGGGAGTATTTCCATTTACCCATTTTGTTCAGTACCAGATCCTCAATCTGCATTTTCTCCTGTTTTGTTTTGGTTTCAAACTTTAATGCTTTGAAGTTTGTGAAGCTACCTCCTTCGTCTAATTGCTTTAGTCTTGCTTCAAAGGTGAGTGGAGGCTTAACAAATACAGGTTCCTTCTTTCCCTATCTTGTTCTCCTGGAGAATACTGCAGTGGTTTTCTTTGTAGGTTTCGTGATAGTCACCTTACCTTTCTTTCGTTGAGGCTCTTCTTCTTCTTCTTCCTTTTCTTCATCTTCTCCTCTCCCTTCCGTTATCATGAGAGGTCCAGTATCAACTTTTAGCTTTTCTATCTTTCTCCTGCCTTTAGAGATTGCTTGAGGAAGCTTGATTTCAAGCTCTATTCTAACCTTTGCCTCTTCATAGGTTCCAAATGCAAGCAACTTGGGATCCACTGGTTCATTTACCAGTGCCTCAATGATATCTATGGCATCATCAATATTTAGCTCATAGGGCAATGGTTTTACCCATGCGACTCGGGGTTTGACTGCTTGGATGTAGACTCTGTCACAGTCAACCATGAAACAGACATCATCCTTGTACTCTTCAACAAGTTTCGAAGGTATCTTGAACCTGTTGTTCATCCTTTCCTTGAAATCTTCAAAATAATTATCCATTACCTTATCGAAATTCATACCCATTTCTGTTATGAATTCATTTATTTGATACAAAATTGGAGTAACTTTCCTCCATATGACCTCACCCTTAGATGGAAAGAATTTCTGTACATAGAAAAATAAACAAACTAGCAAAGAACCAAATTTACAAGGGTTTTTCTTTGCAATCCTTATGCTATCCATGTTTTTATTCAATTGTTTTAATAGCACATCAGCTAGGTCAAACTCCATATTTTTCTTTAAAATCTTATATGCCAAATCTACAGCCTCATAGGGTACACTATTCAGCCTGCTGGAACTATACAGTTTGTATGCAATAACACAAATACCAAATTTTAGTTCTATATCTGAAACATTGTTGAGCTTTAAACCTTTGCCATCCCATTCGGCTTGGGTTAATTTTTGAAGTTCATCTCGACCTAGGGTTTTGGTGGTTTTGGCTTTGATCAACATTGGTAAACCCATGATCTTTTGGATCATCTTCTTTGTGATGAGGATGGGTGTTCTAACCACAATTGTCCATTATGCATATGGCTTAAGATATACCTCACCCATTTCACTTGGAAACTTCTTGGCAGATGCGGGATATGGGTTAAACCTTTGGTTTCCAAATGTTTAAACTCAGATTTTAGGGTTCCATCCATGCATAACTCGGCTAGGGTACTATCCATATCTAGTGTCCCTATTTCTTGCATAGTACACTTGAAATGAGTACAAATATCATTGATAAGAAGTACCTTTGGAGGGATCTACGATTGAGCTCCATGCAGGTCAAGTGATTTAGTGATGGTAGGAACAATTTTGAAATTGGGCACCTCCCATTTGACTCCCTTCATAAGCATTTCAGAACCTCTTTTCACCTTACTGCCACTGGTGCTTGTGGATGCCATTGCTACTCGGTGAGAGAATGATTTCGTAACACAAATTCTTTGCTGAAAAATTGCCTCAAATCACTTGAACTTGCTTGAATGTACTTGAAAATATATTTTCTCTATGAACTCTGAATTTGTGGTGAAGAATAAGATCAAATTCTGCCTTTTTGATTGAAATCCTATCATTAATGCTCAAGTACGAAGGTAGATGAGAGTTAGGGTTTTATAAATAGTCACCGACTTACTCAGTAAACCTTGCAACTCAGTGAACACACAAAACCTTACTTATTTTCTTGACCAAGCTCGGTAAAGTCTGAAAACTGACCTTACTCAGTAGATGCAACACTGTGAATTATGATTTGTATCTGCAATACTGATTTATCATTTCCACTCCTTCTTTTTGGAACTACTTAGGATATGGCTTGAAGATGCAGTCCCTTATCCTTCTTGATAAGTCTAATTAGGAATGGTGGAGTCACCCATTCTTAGAGTGACATTTCCATCATTTGAATTTTCTTGCTCGGTAGACTTAGGAATCCACTGTTGTTTCATTTGCTTTCAAATATTATCAGCTCTAGTTTTCTTTTCATCTTCAAAATTTACTATATTCATTCAATTCTTGGCTATATGACCAAATTCAGTGCAAGTATAGCATCTTATGGTTGTATCTTTCTTCCTTAGGTGATGCCTTCTACAGTTTGTTCCTATGTGTCCATATTCTCCACAATAGTGACATCTACACCAAGTATTGTAATCCCAACCAAATATTGCTTTGACAATTTTTTCTACTGGATTGAATGATTTTGATCTACATTCAAATGCCTTGTGTCCTTGTTTCTTGCATTTGTGATATTTGCCTTCAAACTTTGGTTTCTCCTTGCATTCATTGGCTTTGTGACCATGCTGATTGCAATTGAAACATTTTCCATTGAATTTACCTTTACCATTACTCCAACATTTGTTAGATGTATGACCTATCTTGCCACAATGATTACAAGTGGGTCTTTGATTCCTTTGGGTACCTTGTTCAGAAGATTCACCTTCTTCCTTGTATCCAAGACCAGCTTTACCTTTTTGCTTATAAAAATTCTGCTCATTTTGTTGATTCAATTGATTCATGTCTGCTTGAGATTTCATCATCCTTTCATTGACTTGTTTTTCAATATTTAGATCATTTTCCAAGCTTTCATTGATTTGTCTCTTAGTTCTTAAGTCATTCTGTAGACTTTCATTTTGTGCTTTGAGAATCCTGATTTCTTCATTTGCATTGGATAGTTGATCTGCTAGATCTTCATGTTCAAGGGATTGATTTTGAGTTTCATGACTTCTATCTTCCAATTCTTCTTGTGCTTTGTTTCTTTGTTCCAAAACTTCACATAGCCTAATTGATTGTATTTCTTGCTCTTTTTTAAGCTTTCTTACCTCTTCTTGCAGAGATCCATTCTTTTCTAGAAGTTCTTTGATTGCTTTCTCAACTTCTTCTATATTACTTGATGGTAACAAATCTTCAATCCTTTCTTCAACATAAAAATGGTCATTTATTTGTC
Organism: Cupressus sempervirens; assembly: GCA_028749045.1. NCBI lineage: Eukaryota > Viridiplantae > Streptophyta > Pinopsida > Cupressales > Cupressaceae > Cupressus > Cupressus sempervirens. Next base: position 84,700,920 of record CM053791.1, on the reverse strand, counting down.
TTGTAAGTTCCTTTCTTCTTTTTAGGGATTGAGAAAGATGTTCCTTTGCTTCTTTGAGTTGAACCATGGCCATCTCCAAATCTAGCTTCTCATTCTCAATAGTTTTGTCAAGTCTGAATATCTCCATTGTCCTTGATCTTTGCTCAAGTTGTCAAGCTCTGTCCTGAGAACCACAAAGCTTTGATACCAATTGTTGGAAATATTAGGACTAACAAGGTTACTGAGAGGGGAGGGGTGAATCAGTAAACTTTAAAATTTAAACCAATTCAGCATAATAACAAATTCACCATTCATTCATCTACTTTACTATATGCATGAAAAGATTAACACACTGATTTGGTGACCCAGAAACCTTTCAATTTGAAAGTAAAATTGGGGTGGGGATGATGCCCACGAAACTTCAATACTGCAGTATAAAGTTGGCCGGTTAAGGCTTACAATGATCACTTCTGGTGATCTGCCCTGTTAGGAGCAAGTAGGACTGCTAGATCCACCTTGTTAGAGGATTTACAAACATACAATGAAGTATGCACTCTGTTAGGAGATTTACAAAAGACTATTAAGTCTAACCTGTTAAAGGATTTACAAAACTGATTCACCTGTTAGGATGAAGCACTGGATCTTCTTGCAACTAGTTTGCTGATTAGATCTTATGTACTGATCACTTGATGTGATGGATATATCTTTGTTGCTCCTTGATAACCTTGCTGAATACTCCGCTGCTGATTCTCTTTTAATTCGCTCTTACTTCACTGTTACTTATCTTCCTTATTTCTTATCCTTTTTATTATTATTATGATTATATTGCAAATGGCACAATACATTACATATATACCATTCTAATATTTACAGCAACAAGGTTGTCCAAACACAAGTGAAAAAAACATTACTGAGTTGGCCAGATAGTAGAAAACTCATGTTCCTCAAACTCACTCAGTGACCTTCTGACACTCGGCATCCACTACATTACATGGCATCGTCATGCACTTGGTAGAGGTAGGGGCTCAGTCCATACTAATCACTCTGAGTAGCTTGGAACTTGGTAACCACTGGTGACTCGGTAAACATTGTGTCACTCGGTAGAAACTAACTCCTTGGATTCACTTGGTAAGCACTGAATACTTCTTTTACCTTTCTATCTTGGTAACTACTGAAACCTTCATTTACCTTTCTGACTCGGTAAACACTAAACTCTTTGTTTACCTTTTTGACTCAGTAAACACTAAAACCTTTGTTTACCTTTCTGACTCGGTAAACACTAAAATCTTTGTTTACCTTTCTGACTCGGTAAACACTAAAACCTTCGTTTACCTTCTTGACTCGGTAAACACTAAAACCTTCGTTTACCTTTCTGACTCGGTAAACACTACAGAACATACTTGGTAACCAACGAATGCTTGGTATGAACTGTAAACTGAGTGATGAACTCAGTAAGCATTCAGAATCAAATAAGTGTTGTAACTAATGACAAATGTATCATTATTCCAACAGTTATGTCCCAGACCACAGTAAAGATGGAAGGTAGTCAATCTAAAGCTTTCATGAGTTTGCAAGGTTAAAGTTGTGGTTAGTCTGGAAGGTTGCAATGTTGCAAAAGTAATGGATTGTAACCTTACAATAGTTTTCCCATAGTTAAGCTTTAAAGTAGAGAAGGAAAGATGAAAGGATTGTCATGTTTAAATTGTGATCATCGATTCAAGATTGATGGCTAGGATTCAAAATTTCTATGGTTGTTAGTAGGATATGAAACACAATTTTTGATGCTGAGGTGACTATTATAGATCAGAGAGGAATATCAACCATTTTGATTGTTTCTAACAATTTCTTCTTTCTTTCTCCAATTTATTGAATTGTAACTTATGATTGTTGGATTTTTGAATGATTCAAGTGCTTTGTTGTTGTAACTGATGAATCTATAACTAGCCAAGTACCCTAGGAGGGGGCCTATATATGTAATTTTCTGAGTTAGTGAAAAGGATCAACAATTTTATGCAACTTCTCCTCCTTTATTTATAGATACTAAGTTAAAATTGAGAGGTTGTATGAAATGAAGGAGTTGATTAATATCTATAAATAGGTCTTGTGTTGTCTTAATTCCATTTGAGATTAGCATTTCTAATGTTCTATTTATAGTAGGTCTAATATACATTTAGATTAGAGTAGGAGTAATATTAAAAGGGCTTCAAGGTAACTTGTGATAACCATTCCACTGGGTATAATAGGTTTGCCAAATCTATTTCTACCTAGGGTGTTTGTAGTTATGAGCATCCTAGTTTATCCATTTTTGCTTTCAGGTTAAGAGCATAGCCCCATCCAAATGATCTATTAAACAAATAGGTCATTGCATAGCTTGCATATAAGGGAGTTATACCTTGTAATTTAGAGGGAAATGATATAACAGATACATTGACCCATTTTTTGGTGACATCCTTTTGTTTCCTTACATTCCAAGCATCTATAGTCAAGGTAAAGCCAAGTTAGCAAGAGGGACAACCTGTTAACCAACAACATGAAGAGTTTCTTTCTACATGGAGAGCTTCATGAGGATATCTATATGGAGTAGCCACATGGTTTTATATAGGACTCTTCATTGGTATGCACGATTCAGAGTTCATTATATGGTCTCAAATAGGCCCCTCAGTCTTGGTATAACAAGATGGATTCCTTCTTGCTTGCTTCAAAATTTACTTGTTGTCATTTTGATCCTACAATTTAGATTTGGTGTCATGGGGTTGACTGATTGATACTTGTGCTTTTTGTAGATGGTCTCACCATTACAAGTAGCTCAGTCTCCATGATACAAATAGTTCAACAAGCCTTGAGAGAGCAGTTTGAGATGACATACCTTAGACTTCTACACTATATTTTGGGCCTAGTGGTTTCTCAGACTTTGAATGGGATAGCCATACACCAATAGAAGAATGCTCTTGATATGCTTCAAAGATTCAACATGCTATATTGCAAGCCTTCTTCCACACCTTTTTAGTTAAGTTTTTTTTAATCTACCACTTGTACTACTCCTATAGTGGATTTCACTTTATACATATAGCTTGTAGGTAGTTTTTTGTACCTGACACACACAACAACTGATATTTCCTTCGTGGTTGGACTTGTCTCTTGATTCTCCCATGATCAACATGAGAGTCATTGGAAGGCTTCCAAATGTATCTTGAGGTACATTAAGGGTACTACATGTTATGGTATTCACTACACATCAGGTGGTCTTCACAATGTTAGTTACATAGGCTCAAATTAGGATGGTGATATTGATGATTGCAAGTCTACTTATGGATTTGTCTTCTATCTTTGTTTTGGTCCTATCACATGGTCTTGCAAGAAGTAGCATGCTCACACATTATCGTCTACTAAGTCAAAGTATAGGGAAATTATGCTAGGTAGTCAGGAGGTTTTGTGGCTTGAATAGTTGATGACAGATTTTGGACTGTCTCTTGACAGTCCCACCTTTATGTGGTGTGGCAATCAGAGTGCTATAAACATTTCTCACAACCTAGTTGATCATTAGTAGAACAAGCACATTGAGCTTCACATGCACTTCATTGGGGATCTATTTTAGTATGACACTTTGAACTTGGACCACATTCCCATTGTTGAGCAAGTTACGAACATCTTCACAAAACCTTTTGCATCCTTGCAGTATCTTTAGCTGTACTCTATGCTTGGGATGAAGGAAGTTGTCCTTGGGGGGTCTCAGTGATAAGCCATTCCTTACTTCTTTTCTTGCTATCTCTTTTTGGAGTAGAGTTTTTCCCACTGGATTTTATCTATTTCTCCCTTTCATAGTGATTTGGTTGTGATTTGGTACCTCATTAAGCCTTGTTATCGAGATCCAAGTTTTTTTTAGCATTGTATTGTTTGTAGCTACATTGTTCCTCATCTTAAGGGGGGGTGTTAGAGTAAAGATTTAATTTAATTTAATTTATTAAATTATCTTTACTCCCTTCTTAAGATTTTACTTTATGCACTTTGCACTCCCATCTAATAATTATTTAGTAATTATTAAATGTCATTTACCTCTTAGGGTTTCCCTTCAGGTTTTTGATCTCCTTCTATAAGGATTGAGCTTTTACAAATATCTCATATTGTTCTCATTTATGAAAATACAATTTGAATATTTTCAGAGCAAAATATTTGCCTCTTATTTTCTTTTTCTTCTATGTGAAAAGTTCATGCATGCATGTATTCTTCGGGCTTTGTGGATTTGGATTGTTCAAATCCTTTAGTTTTCTATGCATGCAGTATGTTGTTTAGTGTAATTAGTTAGAAATTTTTGGTGTAATTATCATAGTCAGTGAGTTTTAAAGGAAATTTTTAATCTTATTAAGATTTTACTATGGAACTATAAGAGGGATTCTTTATTTGGTTACATGTTAATTAAATTTTGTAAATGTTATGGATTTATACTTTCATTGAAGGTTTTAAGTTATTTGGGATTTTCTTGCAAAATGACTTATTTTCATTAAATTAAACTAATTTTATAGGTACTAGAAACCCTAGTTAGAGATTAAAAAAGGAGATAAAGATACACTCTAAAACAAACAAAAAAACAAACACAAACCAAATGCCAAATAAATGATACATAGATAGAGGAAAGTAGCCCCAAACAATGTATATAGATATAACTAATTCAACATTATTTTGGATAACTTATTCACTTATGCTCTTGATTTGGGTAACAATGATGTCTATATGAGTGATTCCATTTTTCTTTTTTATAATTCTAGTTGCAAGTCTCAAGATAGTGAGCACGTAGACCTCTCTTGCTAGCATAACTATCTTAGTAGTACCAACATCATTTTTTTGACCCATTCTAACTAGTTTTAAATGAAAACTAAAGGAGACGAAAGTATACCTACCTTGATTTTATGATAGTTTGGCATTTTCATAAAAAATGTTCATGGAAATTTGAATTTGAGAGAGATAGAGGGAAAGTTTTCAAATGTGAAATTTTGTGGGGCCATTAAAGTTTTGGATTTCTTGATTATTTTAAAAATCTCTTAGGTCCAACTATATTTTAATTGACATATTTGGATGATGAGATATACATAAATTGTGACAATCAGAATGATTAATAACTGTAAAATTAATCAATAAAATGTTGTTAGCAATTATACCCAAAAATTCCATAATCTACGCTAGCATCCTCCCTATGTGTGCTAATATGGGAGCTTTGAAATTGGATTTAGACATCCATCAAAGCCTAATGGATGGAGGATTTTTCAAACTTTTTTTGCATCTACCCTCATAGAAGTGCATGCAAAACATGGAAGCATAGACTAGGCATGATAATATCCCTATAAAAAATGAGTTCTCAAGGATTACAATGATCATTAGATATCTACAAATATGCAATTGTTAAAGAGCCTTAGAAACATTTGATAAAATGCAATTGGAAAATTTAAGGCCACATTCCACAAACATTTCTAGCACCCACCTTGATAGTGATAAATAGGGAGCTTTGGAGTAGGTTACAAATATCCATCAAAGTATTGTGGAAAATAGATTTTGGTTAATCATTATCACATGCATGTAAAATGTGAAAGCACCTACAAGCTATGTGAATGACTTGATAGAATTCCTCAAAGAGATGTCACCTCATAGAATGCAATAATAGTAAGGGATGCTGAAAATGAATTTGTTGATAAACATTGAGTCACTTTCAAGAAAATACAATTGATAGTCATAAAACCAAATTCTTTTCCAGTATCTTCCTATGTGCATGGACATCAATGAAAGAAAAATTATAGGGTTATTTTTATTAGATGCTATAGTTGAAAATGACATTGTAGACATGTATGTAAAATGTGGAATCATAGAAAATGCAACTAAATTATTTAAAAATAATCAATCAGAGATATCTCCTGGAATGTTTGATTGTGGGATATGGAAAAAAATAGTTGCACGAGGAATATCTCAAAATGTTTGAAGTAATCATGCACCTAAAAACACACACACACACACACACACACACATATGTGTTGCACTTGAAAATACGTGGACATACATACATGTATATATACATACATATGCATATGCACACATACATATAAAAATACATATATATACACACGTAACATGTATTTATACATACATAGGGTATGTGTAGAATCATGGTCAACCAAACTATGCCCCTAAGTGGTAGTGAAAAATCATCAAATTAGGGTAATGTCGACTTGACATGTAATTTTAAAGTAGTTATGGAATTTATATAAAAAAGTTGTAAGAAAAGAATTTGTAGAAAATTGAATGTAGTTTCTAAATGACTAGGGCTTATCTGAAGAAAAATAAATTATTTTGTATTGCTAGGACAAAAGTAAGAAGTAGGTGTATGTTTGACCACCTTAATCAAAATCAAATGGTAATATTTTTAAATAAGATTCTATATATAAGAAGTAAACTCCTTCCCAGATGTGAAACATATTTTTGGATATTTTTATTCAAAATAAATAATTAATTATGAATTTTCTATTATAGCATTTTCAAAATAAAAAACCTGTCATGTCTAACCACCTTAACTAATTCAAAGAAAATAAAATTAAAAATTTTCTTATTTTTTCCTTATGGAAATCAAAGCATAGAATGTGATACATCTTTTAGATTTTAAAAATTTTATACAATTTGAAAGTTATAGCTATTCTTCGATCAGTATGTTAATCAACACTTTGTAGCTAAATCCATTAGAAAATAAGTAATAATTACTTACTAAACTCATAATTTATCAAACATTATATCTATGGAACTTTGAGAATGTTCTCAAGAAACCATTTTTGTTTCATCAAATTTGGATGAAAAGAATTTGTACGCTACATGGTCAAAGTCAGAAACACACAATAATAGCCCAAAACTACATTTTTGGGATTTTTTCATGTTGACCATGGAGGGTTGGAATCTAAAACAAAACCGAGCCTAATGGGGTACCCATTCCCAAGTAAGATACTCTTTCTCAAATTGGATACCCTTTCTCAAATTAGATACCTGATTTTCCCCCCAAAAAAAAATTAATTTGTTATTTTTTTTCATTTAAAAAAATAATAGTATGACCCCTTTTTATGATCCTTAGTATGTTTTTCAAAGTCTTTAGGACCCTTAACCATATATATAATGGTTCCAAAGGATCAAAAGGGGTCATAATGTACCCTTTGACACTCTTTGACTCATTCAATCACAATATGTGTGATTATGGGTCCTAGGACCCCTAACCACATAAATGATGTGATCTAATGACTCAAAAGGGGTCCTAGAATACCCTATGACCCCTTTTTACCCATTTGATGACATTAAGTATCCTTAGGGGTCATAGGGTACTCTATTACCCTCTCTGAATCATTCAAACACATGATATATGTTCCTAGGACCCATAGGAATGTATTTTTATGTTTAATGGGTCGAAAGGGGTCATAGGGAACTTTATAACCCCATTTAACCTATTCAAACACATAATGTATGTCCATAGGGGTCCTAGAACCCATAGGAGCATATGTGATCATATAATGCATTGAAAGAGGTCATAGGGTACTCTATGACCCCTGGGTAGAAGCAAGAAGTTGGATCTCAATTTTGAGGATTGAGATCACGCTCTTTTAGAAATAAGCACACATTTTTTAAAAATAGGTATCCATTTTAGGATCAGTTCCTCATTTTTATTTTCAAAAAATGGGTGCCCATTTTTTTAAAAAACAAATAATTTATTATTTTAAAAATAGTTACTTGTTTTTAAAAAATTGGGTACCTGTTTTTATTAAATTCATTTAATTTTTTTTTTTGGATTTTAAATGTATTTTAAATGTTGATTTGACTTTTTCCAAACAAGCACCCATTTTTTGAATTTCAAATAATGGGTGCTCGTTTCTTACAATATATGGCAATTTTTTTACTCCTACCTTAGATTTTGGTTTGAGATAGGCTTGGCAAGACAAAGTCTATGCCTTGACTCTCAAGATTTGGCTAAGGCATTGAGCTGACAAATTCATGCCTTGCCATAATATTTAGAGGGTCTTCCAGATGAATTTTCTTTTATGAAACAAAACTTCATTAGAGTTTTCACTATTAGATTTTATAAATATAAATTTTATAGTGTTATGATTTTATTTACTATTTTTGCATTATTTTTTAATCAAAGGTGTTACTTAAATGTAGAATAGTGAGGTTCTCTAAAACTTCAATAACTTTTTTACTTTTAAATTTTCCTGAAATCAATTTATATGCCATCAATACAAACAATTTTTTAAAGCTTAAAAAAGAATATCTGAAAAAGTGAATTTTTGATCAAATTATGGTATCTATACATGAGAGGTTTTAAAATTTACCTCAATAGTCAATTAAAACTTAATAACTAAAAAAGTATTCAATAAAAAACTAATGGAAATGAAAAATATTACCCTCAATCTTTGGTGTGTTAGGTGACTTCCTTTAAAAGGATTTACAAAAATTCATTTCTTTGTGTCAAATTATGGTGTTCATACATGAGTGTGGTATGGTCCTTAAACATGCATTTTGAAAAAGTGGTTTTTAAAGATTCATAGAAAAAAATAATCTATCATATGTGTATAGAAATAAATTACATATTCAAAAAGTAGATTTTGAACATAAAATTTTTATTTCTAAATTTTTTTATATTCAATCTCTAAATATCTCAAGTTTTGACATCAATTGACAAGAAATTTCAAACATAGGAAAAACACTTTGACTTTTTGCCAAAAAGTGAGACCCAACTTCTTGCACTTACCCTCATTTTGACTCATTCAAACACATGATATATTGTTAGAGGGGTCCTAGGACCCCTAGGAACATATGTTCTCATTTAATAGGTCAAAAGGGGTCATAGGGAACACTATGAGCTCACTAGACCAATTTAGGCACGTGATATATGCCACTAGGGGTCCTAGTTGTTAGAAACAATACTCCACCAAGATAACTAAGAGGGGGGGTGAATTAGTTATTCAATAATTAAAACATTTATCAACCTTATACAATCTTATCCATTCAATCAAAGTAAACAACAAATTTAACAAGATACACATAGACAATTACACCAGATATGTTAACTAGGGAAACCCTTGATCAAAGGGAAAACCCTGGTGGGAATGATGCCCATAAGATGATGTACTAATATAAATAGTCCTTTTTAGAGGATGGAACCTGTTAGGAGTCTATTACAATATTTAGTACATATAAGTCTCTATTAGGAGACTTTGAATCCTTGTTAGAAGATTCCAACCTTGTTAGGAGTTGTGCCAATGCTATTAAGATTTGTAGAAGATAGAAGGACCCACTGCCCAAATAGCTTCTAAGGAAAGACCACTGAACTCACTATCCAACTGATCTCTCAACTATTCCTTCTAGAATAATTATATGTGTTATACTTTAACTTCTTTCTTCTATCCTGTCAACCACACCAATCACTGTTAGACCTTGTAGACTAGGCCACAAACCTTGGATCCAAGTATCTGACTTTAGTTCACACAATAAAACCTTGGCAATGAAGTTTCATTCACTTTTGCTCTACTCTACTTATCTTTGCATTTCTCTCTTCATGCTGCTTACAATCACTTCTCTAGTATTCTTATGATAAAGGAAAATGTCCTTCCTTTATATTGAATCCATAAAATAATTTCCTAAGTCAGCTATTATACCTTCTCAATTAATTATTATAGGACCACATTAAGAACATGTTACACTTAGCGAGAACATTAATCTATCACCTTACAACTTGTATATCTTTCCATACATGTAACATTATGACGAGAAAACTTAACCACATCATCACCGACATGTCTTCTTCACATCTTTAACTTTAGCTTCTTAGAATAACAACTCTACTAAGAGATATACCAAGTTTACTAGAACATATTTAAGTTTATGAAAGATCAACCTCATAGCTCCCAAGAATCACCTACATGCAAACACTTATCATAGAAAGAGAAGCAAAAAGCTATGGAGGCAGGAATTACCAGATCCATAGATGAGACATTCTTGATGAGCAAAAAGAAAGATTGCTATTATCAAAAGTGAATGAATAAAATTACAAAGAGATCAGTCCTTATAAAAGGAGATCAAATCCCTAAGAGGAAAAAAGCTAGGTTGCACATTATAATTAATATAAAATATTAATTATATGCACCTAGGAGATAGGTTTATAAAACTAGAGTAATAGGCAACTGATTTAATTAAATCAAAGTGATTTAATTAATAAGTGAAAACAACTAATTACTTTAATAGAACATGCCTCTATAAACTCTATCCCAAAATTGTCTTCACCAAAACTTTCATAACTTCTTCCAAACTTAATATCTTATGCTTCTGAGGTTAGCTACATATACTAGACATTTAGTAGTATCTCTCTTTAACCTCACTACTAAAAGTACTCAATGATATGTTTGTACCAACTTGACCTTCTATTGTTCTTTTGTCAAATACCATAGAAAACTGATATGATGGCATCAATGACAAACATAGTCATCAATATAACATATCATAATGATAATCATCTAATTATATTTCTACAATTCTCCCCCATAGGAATATCATCAGCATTCATGCTTCCAACATTGTCCCCCTTTAGCATTGATGGCAACATAGATGAAAAACATCTAGTTCCAAGAATACCAACTGCAAAAGACTATTAAACTTTCTTTTCAAATCCTCTTCATCAATCATTCTCCCATGTTGTACTTCTCCAACCTGTTTACTTCTTTAACCTATTTTTCATGCAAAACTTCTCCCCAGTTGACATCAATGTCAAAGGTTTCAACAACCATCAAACTCTACAAAAACTATTTTTGACTAGCTCAAGTGCCCAAAGACACTTTTCAGAAACAACATCCAACAAGGGTCCTAGATGACTCTATTCATCATAGATACTCCCCCATATAAGAAGCATTGACATTTAGTATAGAAAAACAATGGTGCTCTATTACACTCGACTGATGCTTTCTTGCATCTTCTACTTTGATGTAGGAAGGGGCATAGCCCATAGCATACCTCACAAATAATCAAAAGTCTCTGTGGGAAGAGGCTTAGTGAAAATATCTTCAATCTACTATTTAGTGCTCACATACTCCAATCTAATTTTCTTTTTTGCAACTCTCTCTCTCAACATGCAATACTTGATAGAAATGTGCTTGGTCTTAAAATACAACATTGGATCCTTAGACATATTTTTTGTGCTTGTGTTGTCACAATGTATGACAATAGGTTCACTGAATTCTATCCTTATATACTCCAACATCTACTTCATCCAAACAACTTCATTACAATTGTTTGCTGCTGCAACATATTATGCTTCTGCTATAATTTGTGAGGTACAATCCTTCTTCTTTCTTAGCCAAGAAACCAATCTTCCTCCAAGAAAGAAGGCTCCACCACTGGTGCTCTTTCTTTCATCCATACTACCTACCCAATCAACATCAGTATAAGCACATAAAGTAAAATCATGAGATTTTTCATACCACAATCGAAACTCTGGTGTTCATTTCAAGTACCTAAATATCCTTTTGATTGTTTCATAATATGCTTCTATGGGATCAGCTTGGAATTTTGCAACAATTTTAACTACAGTTTTCATATCAGGCCTTATGTGAGTCAGATATTGCAATCTTCCAATCACAGATCTATACTTCATTTTCTCAATAGTAGGTGTCTCATCCCTTGTAGATAACTTGTGTCCAGTAACCATAGGTTTTCCAATAGGTTTACATGTTTTCAAACAAAACCTTTTTAGTAAATCTTTCAAATACTTAGTCTAAGAAATAAAGATTCCTTCCTTATCCTATACAATCTATAATCTTAGAAAATATTTCATTTCTCCTATCATACTCATTTCAAATTCCTTCTTCATTTCTTCTACAAACTTGTCACTTTCATTATCATTTCCTCCAAATATGATATCATCAACAAATCTTACCAAAATCATTAATCTATCATTAATTTCTTTCCAATAGAGATTTCTATCTACCATACTTTTTCTATATCCAAGCCTTGTTAAATGCTTGTCCAACCTTGCATACCAAGTTGTAGATGCCTTCTTCAAGCCATACAATACTTTCTTCAATCTACATACTATGTCCTTGTCATTTGTTAAAGGACAACCTTCGGGTTGTTCTATGTATACCTCTTCTTCAAGTTCTCCATTTAGAAATGCTGACTTGACATCTATTTGATATACTTTCAATTTCTTATATGTTGCATATGCTAAGAATAACCTTGTTGCTTCAATTCTAGCAACAAGAGCATAGGTCTCATCATAGTCTATTCCTTCTTGTTGTGAGTAACTTTTACAGACCAATCTTTCCTTGTTCCTTAAAACTCTACCTTGTTCATTCATCTTGTTTTTGAATACACATTTTTTTCCTACAACATTCTTGTCTACTGGTCTGGGGACCAATTCCCATGTCTCATTCTTTACTATTTGATCCAATTCCTCTTCCATAGCTTCTTTCCAATAGTCATCTTTACATGCTTCATCTGCATTTTTAGGTTCAACATGAGATATCAAACATAGTTCTTCATTGATTTTGCTTCTTGTCATCACACCTTTATCTCTTCTTCCGATGATCTTCTTAGGTGGCTGATTCTTTTTTATATTTTTACCTAAAGTAGGAGTTTTTAACTCAACTCTTGGTTGTAGTGAAGGTTCTAAGCTTTGTGTTTTCCTTGGCTCTCCTTCACTCTACAAATCATTGTTAGTCTCAAGGAATACTTCATCATTCCTTGGTTTATTAACAACATCATCATCTAAATTGTAGTCAACTATTCTTTCTTGTATCCTGAATTTCTCATCAACTATTACATTTGCACATTCCATGATAGTCTCTAAAATTGTTTCCTCTATTGCTTGCTCTTCACTAACCAATCTAGTCTCATTGGCATAGTCTTTTAAGGGTATTTCCATACTTGTTCTCAACTCTTCAATTTTATCAGAAACTAAACTCTTTCTAGTTTTTCTTATCCTCTTAGGACATCTAGTCAAAAAATGATTAAATTCTTTGCATGTCCAACAAACACAAATTGTCATACCTTTTGGTTATCTCTTCATAAGTAGATCAATACCTTCCTTTATCTTTGTCTCTTCTTTGGATTTGGATTTGAAAACTCGATGCTTTGTTCTTGACACAAATCTAATAACTCACCAAGAATTTGCACCATCCAAGTGTCAAAATTTCCTCTATCAAATGTAGGACTATCTTTCCAAAACATGCTTTCCATAGATCTCCCAAAGTTAATCTTTATCTTCAAGGATTGACACTCTGATACCAATTGTTATAAATAATAGTCCACCAGGATAACTGGGGGGGGGGGGGGTGGGGGGGTGGGGGGCAGGGGTTTTAATCAATTATCCAACAATTAAAACATTTATCTATCTTAAAAAATCTTATCCATTAAATCAAAGTAAACAACAACCATAACATAATGCACATAGACAATTACACCAGATATGTTAACTAGGGAAACCCTTGATCATAGGGAGAACCCTGGTGGGAATGATACCCAAAAGATGATGTACTAATATAAATATTCCTTGTTAGAGGATGGATCTCGTTAGGAGTCTATTACAACATTTAGTACATATGTTAGAAGATTTCAACCCTATTAGGAGTTGTAGAAGATAGAAGGGACCACTATCAAAATAGCTCATGGGGCAAGACCACTGAACTCACTGTCCAATTGATCCATCAACTATTCCTTTCAGAATAATTGTATGTAATGTATTTTAACTTCTTTCCTCTATCCTGTGAATTAGACCAATCACTGTCAAACCTTGTAGACTAGGTCATGAACCCTATATCCAAGTATCCAACTTTGGATCACATAATAAAACCTTGGTAATGAAGTTTCCCTCACTTTTGCTTTGCTCTTCTTATCTTTGCATTCTAGTCTTCATGCTACTTACAATCACTTCTCTTGCATTCTTATGATAAATGAAAATTTCCTTCCTTTATATTGAATCCATAAAAAAATTCCTTGAGTCAACTATTATACCTTCTCAATTAATTATTATAGGACCACATTAAGAACAAATTACACTTGGCTATAACATTAATCTTCTGCCTTGCAACTTAAATATCTTTCCATACATGTAACATTATGATGAGAAAAATTAATCACACCATCACCAACATGTCTTCGTTACATCTTTAACTTCAGCTCCTTAGAATAACAACTCTACTAAGAGATATAACAAGTTTACTAGAACATGCTTTTGTAAGCTCTATTTCAAAATAGTCTTCACCAAAATTATTTTAGTCTTAATATCTTATGCTTTGGGGTTAGCTACATATACTAGATACTTGGTAGTATCTCTCTAAGTTAACCTTGCTACTAAAAGTACTTGATCTATCCGTACCAACTTGATCTTTCCATTTTTCTTCTATCAGATACCACATAAAACTACTATGTTGACATCAATGAAACACAATCATGAATGTAACATATCATCATGATAATGATCTAATCATATTTCTACAATAATCCCCTATAGGAATATAATCAGCATTCATGCTTCCAACACTAGTACTCCTAGAAATATATGTTATCATAAAATGGGTTGAAATGTGTTATAGGGTACTCTATGATAACTTTTGACTCGCTTGAGCACATGAAATATCTTCCTAGGGTTCCAAAAATATGTTCTCATTTAATGGGTCAAAGTGGGTCATAGGGCATCTTATGACCCCATTCAAACTATTCAGAAACATGATGTATGTCCCTAGGGGTCCTAGGACCCCTAAGAAGATATGTTGTCATATAATGGGTCGGGAGGGATCCAAGCATACCATATGACCCCTTTGGATACATTCAAACACATGATGTATGTGCCTAGGGGTCCTAGTACCCCTAGAAACATGTGTTTCCATATAATGGGTTGAAAAGGGTCTTCGGGTACTTTATAACCCTTTTCAACTCATTTTAACACATGATATATGTTCCTAGGGGCCTTAGGACCCCTACGAACATATGTTCTCATTTAATGGTTCAAAATGGGTCATAGGGAACCCTATAACCCAATTTAACTCATTCAAACACATGATGTATGTCCCTAGGGGTCCTAGGAGCCCTAAGAACATATGTTGTCATATAATTAGTCAAAATAGGTAAGGTACTCTTTGAACCCTTTGACTCATTCAAACACATGATATATGTTCCAAGGGGTCTTCAGACCCTTAAGAACATATGTTCTCATTTAATTGACCAAAAGGGGTCATAAGGAACTCTATGACCACATTTGACCCATTCAAACACATGATGTATGTTCCTAGGGGTCCTAGGACCCATAAGAACATATGTTGTCATATAATGAGTTGAGAGTGGTCATAGTGTAACCTATGACCCCTTTCAATCCTTTCAAACACATCATTTATGTCGAAAGGGGTCCTAGTACCCCTAGGAACATATGTTGTCATATAATAGGCCGAAATGTTTCCTAGATTACTTTATGACTCCTTTCAACTCATTTGTACACATGATATATGTTCCTAGAGATCCTAAGACCCCAAGGAACATATGTTCTCATTTAATGGGTCAAAAGGGGTACTAGTGTACACTATGATCCCTTTCAACTCATATAAATAATTATAATATGTCCCTAGGGGTCCTAGGACATCTAGGGTTATATGTTATATGTTATATGTCCCTAAGGGTTCTAGGACATCCAGGGTTATATGTTATCATAAAATGTGTCAAAAGGGGTCATAGGTTATCCTATGACCCCTTTTGACCCATTGAAATAAATAAAATAGGTCCCTAAGGGTCCTAGGACCCCAAAGGGCATATGTTACATCACAAGATATGTTCTTGCGGATCTTAAGACCCCTAGGGACAAACATGTTGTGTTCAAATGGGTTAAAGGGGTCATAGGACAGCCTATGACCAGTTTTAGTCGAATACATAACAAATTATGTTCCTAGCAACATAATTGTTGTGTTCTAATGGGTAGAAATGGGTTGTAAGGTATCCTATGACCCCTTTGGACCCATTACATGAAAAGATATGTTCCTAGGGTTTTTAGACCCCTCAGGACATACCTCTTATATTCCAATGGATATAAAGGGGTCACAGGGTATGACCCACTACATGAGAACATATGTTCTTAGGGGCCTCAAGACCCTTATCATCATGTGTGTTGTATTGCAATGGGTCAAAATCCTATGACCGCTTTTGAACCATTTCATGATAACATATGTTCCTTGGGGTCCTAATACAACTAGGGCCATACATGTTATGTTTTTATGGGTCAAAAAGGGTCATTAGATACCCTAGGATTTCCCTACCTTTACTTTTACCTATCACTCCATATCCTCAAGAAGCAAGAGTCCTTTTCGACCCTACTAATCCCTTTCAACTCATTACATGACATCATATGTTCCTAGGGGTAATGTATGTTTTCATGTAATGGGATGAAAGGGTCATACGATACTCTATGACCCCTTTTGACCCATTGGAACATAACATGTATGTCTATAGGGGATCTAAGACCCCTAGGATGATATGTTATCATGTAATAGGTTGAAATAGGTCATAGGAAACTCTATAACTCCTTTCTTCCCATTAAAATGTAAGATGTATGTCCCTAGGCATCCTATGACCCCTAGGAACATATTTTGCCATATAATGGGTTGAAGGGGGTCATACGGTATCCCATGACCCTTTTGGACTCATTAAAACACATGTATGTCCCAAGGGGGACCTATAGGAACATATATCATCATATAGTTTGTTAACTTAGGTTACTAATTGATGCCGGAGCATCCAGAGGTATAAGGGCAATCCTGTGTCACCCAAAAAATGTACTTAGACTTAGTTTCTGTTTCATGTCTTTACATTTTTGGATACCCATTTGGCTCAAATAAAGGTTCCAACTCTCATAGTTCAACTATCAATGCATTTGAAAATCCCAAAATAATAGGAGCATGTATTTGGACCATCATTTCAGTAAACTAGAAGGTGTGAATTTTCCAGATGAATGTAATCATGATTTAGAGCATTCCAGAAAAAGAATCAGGTCAATAGGCCCCACGGTTTGAAAGTTATTGCAGTTTTTTGAGTTTTGGAGACCTCCTAAGAATGCTTCAAAGTCAGGTTTGGGGAATTAAATGACCTTGAAAAGGGTCAAAAAAATGGGGGATGAGAGAAGCTTTTCCATAGGGCTATAGAGCGCTTCGAGATCTTTCCAAAAATGTAAACGGTTCGTCAATCGGGGCTACGGTTCAAAAGTTATGCCTCCCAGAATTTTGGCTACCGTTTCTGGATTCTTCTAGATTTGCACCGACTTCTAACGCAGCTTCCAGAACCTTCTATTTCATCGATGGATGCCTACTAGCACTTTCTAGAATGTACTCCTAGTCCTTAACCCTCCGGGGTCTATTTAAGGAGATTTCTGGCATTGTAAAAGGCATTTCAGAGTGGAGTTTGAGAGGAGGTGCTAAAAGGAGAAATATTCTCTAGATTTATGCTATTGTAAGCCCTTAGGGCATGTTATGAAGTTTATTTTCTCTATACTATTTGTACTAGCTTATTTTCTCAGTTAATATAATTTCTCTTTTCTGTTGTGTCCATTCTGTTCTTGGCTTGTGTCTCCATCAAGTGGTATCAGAGCGGGTTTTCCTGAGTGTGTAGACAGAGCGCCAACTGTGAGGCAGTTTGCACCAGGACTGTGTGGTTGTGGGTTCAAGTTAGAAGATGCCTCCATGAAGAGAGCATGGTGGAAGGGCCAAAGCTATTAATCCTGAGGAGATTAGAGCCCTCCAGAGGCATGTACAAGCATTGCAAGAGGAGCTTCGTAGAGGAGCAAATGTTGTCACAGGTGACAACAGTGAGGATGAAAATGAAGAAGTAATGGGACCAGAAGAGGAAGTTGACGGGGAAGTTTTGAATCCTGTAGAGGAAAGGCTTTTTAGGGCCATTACTAAGTTTGGGAAAAGACCTACAATTGAAGTGGGTATATTTTCAGGAAATCTGAAACCAGATGAGTTGATCAATTGGATCAATGAACTGGAAGAATACTTTGAGTATGAGGATATAAAGGACCCAGATAGGGTTAAGTTTGCAAAGGCCAAACTGAAAGGCCATGCCAAAATCTGGTGGCAAGAGGTTCAACTGGAAAGACTTAGAAGAGGAAAGGAGAAGATCACAAGATGGGATCACATGGTGGACAAATTGAAGAAGCAGTTCATTCCTATGGACTACGAGCTTGATCTGTTTAAGAAGATGCATGGGTTAAAGCAAGCAGGAAGATCAGTCCAAGAATATACAGAGGAGTTTTACCAACTCTTGATTAGAGCGGGGCATGCAGAAGCAAATAAGGAGAAGGTTGCTCATTATATCAGTGGGTTGCGACCTAACATCCAGGAGGAATTAAGTCTGGTAAGAATGACCAGCATTGAAGAAGCATACCAGTTTGCCCTACGAGTTGAAGAGAAGCTAAGTAAAAGGTTTGAAGGAAGACAAAGAGGGTGTGGTCAAGGAGGAAGGGGAAGCAGTAGATCATTTGGAGGTCGCAATGAAACCCAAAAGAAAAATGAAGATGTGGGTACTAGCAGAAACCAGAGGAATGAGGGTTTCAACCACTCCCATGATCAAGACTTTGGAAATCAAAGAGGAAGAGGTAGAGGACGTGGACAAGGAAGAGGAGGCTTTCGTGGTACCTATTTCCATTACAATGAAGAAGGTCATCGTGCCTTTGAATGCCCTCAATAACAAGGAAGGAAAGATAGGAGAGCTGAGGGCCAAGCTAGGGTTGCTCATGTGGATGAGGATGCACAATCATCACATTCAAAGGATGCAGAAAGAGGAGAGACCTTGGTAAATGAAAGAGTCCTACTAAGTGGTGAGAATGAACCAGGACAACAGAGGAGTTTGTTTCGTACCAGATGCAAGTGTGAGGATAAATGTTGTGATGTGATCATTGATGGTGGTAGCACTGATAACCTGGTATCAGAAGAGATGGTCTCTAAGTTGAAGCTCAAGAGGGAGAAACATCCCTAGCCCTATCAGATTTCTTGGGTAAAAGATGATCATAAGGTCCTAGTAAGTGAACAATGTTTAGTAAAATTCAAAATTGGGAGTTACCATGATGAAGTTCTATGTGATGTTATTTCGATGGATGTTTGCCATCTATTGTTGGGTAGACCATGGTAGTTTGATAGACATGCAATACATGATGGACATGCAAACACATACTCTCTGAAAAAGGATGGAGTTCGCCACAAATTGAAGCCCATGAAAAAGGAAGGTGAAAAGGTATGTAGCAATGCTAGGATTTGTCTTGTTGATGGAAGGAAGTTTTTAGATGGCATGAAACATCAGCTTATGTGCTATGCTTTGATTCCAAGGAAAGATAAAGAAGGTAGTAGTGAAATACCATTTGAAGTTTCAGATTTACTAGGGGAATTTGGAGATATTATCTCTGATAATGTTCCAGATGGATTGTCACCAGTAAGGCAAATTAGTCATCAGATAGATCTGATTCCAGGAGCTAATTTGCCTAACAAGGCTGCTCACAGGATGACTCCTATGGAAATAGAGGAGCTAAATAGATAGGTTCAGGAGCTATTGAGGAAGGGCTTGATTCTTGAGCTATAAATAGGATAACCATCAAGTACCGATTTCCTTTACCAAGGATGGATGATCTTATGGACTGCTTGAGTGGAGCTCAGTACTTCACAAAGATAGATCTAAAGAGTGGCTATCATTAGATATGGATTCGAGAAGGAGATGAGTGGAAAATAACCTTGAAGACCAAGGAGGGTCTTTATGAGTGGTTAGTCATGCCCTTTGGATTGACGAACGCCCCAAGCACCTTCATGCGGCTCATGAATGAGGTACTTAAGAAGTTCTTGGGAAAATTTGTTATTGTCTATTTGGATGATATTTTAATTTTCAGCAAGACTTTGGAAGAACATTTACTGCATATTCGTAGTGTCCTTGAAAGGCTAAGGGAAGAGAAATTGTTAATTAATCTAAAGAAGTGTGTCTTTGCAAAAAGGGAGTTAGTCTATTTGGGATTTGTTATATCACTTGAAGGTCTCAAAATGGATCCAAAGAAGGTAAAAGCCATCTTGGAATGGCCTACTCCAAGGTCTACTACTGAGGTAAGATCATTTCATGGTCTAGTTAGTTTTTATAGGAAGTTTATTAAGAATTTTAGTGGCATATGTGCACCCCTAACTGATACAATAAAAGGGGATAGAAAAGAGTTCAAATGGACTGTAGCAGCTACAAGAAGTTTTGAATTGTTGAAGAAGAAGGTAACAAAACAGCCTGTGTTGGCACTTCCAGATTTTAGAAAAGTGTTCCAGGTGGATTGTGATGCTAGTGGTAGTGCTATTGGGATTGTATTAAGCCAAGAAGGTAAGCCTATTGCATATTTTAGTGAAAATTTGAATGATGCAAAGAAGAAGTATTCTGTTTATGATCAAGAGTTCTATGCAATAGTTCAAGCCTTAAAGAAATGGAGGCATTATTTATTGCCAAAGGAATTTGTTTTGTATACTGATCATCAGACATTACAGTACCTAAATAGCCAAGGTAAATTGAATCAGAGGCATATGAAGTGGGTAGAATTCTTGCAGAGTTATACATTTGTGTTGAAGCATAGAAGTGGAAAATCTAACAGGGTTGTAGATGCACTAAGTAGGAGACAGTCACTGCTTATAGTAATGCAGGTTGAAGTAGTTGGGTTTGATGAACTCAAGAATTTGTACCCCGAGGATCCTAATTTTGCTGAAGCATAGAAAGCTTGTAAAGAGCCTGTTGCTATAGATAAAACAAAGTGGTTAGACTATTTGATTCAGGATGGCATGTTGTTCAAAGGTAGTCAATTGTGCATTCCAAGGAGTTCCATGAGGGAAAATCTGATTAAGGAGAAACACAGTGGAGGGATGGCAGGACATTTTGGTCAAGATAAGACCATTTCCATTCTTAGAGAACATTATTTTTGGCCTCAAATTTCACAAGATGTGAAGAAGTTCGTACAAAGTTGCTAGGTTTGTCAAGTTGCCAAGGGGTTTAGTCACAATACTGGTCTATATTAGCCGTTTCCTATTCAATCAAGGCCATGGGAGGACATAAGTATGGATTTTGTTCTTGGATTGCCAAGGACACAAAGGGGTAATGACTCAGTATTCATGGTGGTTGATAGGTTCTCCAAAATGGCACATTTCATTCCATGCCACAAAACTCATGATGCTGTCCATATTGCAGACTTGTTTTTCAAAGAGGTGGTAAGGCTACATGGTCTTCCAAGGAGTATAGTTTCTGACAGAGATACTAAATTTGTGGGGTATTTCTGGAGAACATTGTGGAAGAAGTTGAGAACAGACCTAAAATTCAGTTCCATGCATCACCCACAGACTGATGGTCAAACAGAAGTGGTAAATAGAATTTTGGGCAATTTGCTGAGATGTTTAGTTGGGGATAAGCCCAAGGGATGGGATTTAATTCTACCACAGGCAGAGTTTGCTTATAATAACTCTGTAAATAGTAGTACTGGAAAATCACCATTCCAAATTGTATATGGGAATAGCCCAAGGATTGCACCAGAGCTGAGGAAGATAGAACAAGGAGAGAGGACAAGTGCTGAAGCTGAGGAATTTGCTGAACATATCAAGTGTCTACATGAGGAGGTTCAGGCACACATAACCAAGATGAATCTTGAGTATAAAGCTAGGGCTGATCAAAGGAGAAGACATAAGGAATTCCAAGTAGGGGATCTAGTCATGGTGCACTTATGAAAAGAAAGATTTCCAGTTGGTACTTACAACAAGCTGAAAATGAAGAAATTTGGCCCCTGCAAAGTTTTGAAGAAACATGACTCATGAAATGCATATGAGGTGGAGCTGCTAGATGGTATTCACATTTCTCCCATCTTCAACATTGGAGATTTAACAGAGTATCATGATGATGGTGCAGATGAGGATTTGGTGTTAGAGCCATGTCCAATTTCTGCTTCTAAGAAGGAGGAGATAGAAGACATTCTAGATCATCATGTGGGTAGGAGTACCAGAAACAGACAATATGAAGAGTATTTGGCCAAATGGAAAAGATGGCCAATTGAGGACTCAACTTGGATTTCAGTAGCTGAGGTTTCCCATTTGGGATTTCCTCTACCATCCATAAAGTGACAAGGTCACTTTTCAATCTACCCTGGGTGTCTGATGCAGGAGCATCCAGAGGTATACGGGCAATCCTGTGTCACCCAAACAATGTACTTAGACTTAGTTTTTGTTTCATGTCTTTACATTTTTGGATACCCATTTGGCTCAAATAAAGGTTCCAACTCTCATAGTTCAACTATCAATGCGTTTGAAAATCTTTAAAAAATAGGAGCATGTATTTGGGCCATCATTTCGGTAAACTAGAAGGTGTGAATTGGCCAAATGAATGTAATCATGATTTAGAGCATTCCAAAAAAAGAATAAGGTCAATAGGCCCCACGGTTTGAAAGTTATTGCAATTTTTTGAGTTTTGGAGACCTCCTAAGAATGCTTCAAAGTTAGGTTTGGGGCATTAAATGACCTCAAAAAGGGTCAAAAAATGGGGGATGAGTGAAGCTTGTCCATAGTGCTATAGAGCGCTTCGAGAGCTTTTCGAAAATGTAAACAGTTCGTCAATCGGAGCTACGGTTCAAAAGTTATGCCTCCCGAAAGTTTGGCTATCGTTTCTGGATTCTTCTAGATTTGCATCAACTTCTAAGGCAGCTTCCGAAACCTTCTATTTCATCGGTGGATGCCTACTAGCACTTTCTAGAATGTACTCCTAGTCCTTAACCCTCCGAGGTCTATTTAAGGAGATTTCTGGCATTGTAAAAGGCAGTTCGGAGTGGAGTTTGAGAGGAGGTGCTAAAAGGAGAAATATTCTCCAGATTTATGCTATTGTAAGCCCTTAGGGCATGTTCTAAAGTTTATTTTCTCTGTACTATTTGTACTAGCTTATTTTCTCAGTTAATATAATTTCCATTTTCTGTTGTGTCCATTCTATTCTTGGCTTGTGTCTCCATCACTAATATATATAATATATAATTATAATATATATGATATATAATTATATCATAATATATAATAAATATGAACTATATATAAAATAATTATATAGTAAATAATAATTATAATTATTTGATAATATGTAATTAATTTTAGTAACTATATATAATAATTTGTCCCACCCTTTGAGTTTGGTAAATAACAATCAATATTTAATTTAAAAATTGGTTCCCACACCCATTCTATTTGAATTTGGTGCCATGATTTGGGTGCATAGATTGGGTACCCATTATGAAATTGGGTACCCATCCTCAAGTCTAATACTAGTTCTCAAATCAGGTACCCATTCTCAAATCGGGTACCCAATAAGGCATGGTATTATATTTTTGGTTTGGTATCATGATGGGTGAAAAAAAGTAAAATCAAATTTTGAAATTCTTTTAGATGTTTCAAAACTAAATATTTTCACATAGAAACTTTTTCGCACGCCATGATGTTGCACATACCCCATACATACATACATACATACATACATACATATACCTACACACACACACACACATGTATATATAGGATTTTTATATCTATATATTATAGATATATTGTTTTGAAATATAGGACAGGCTAGGTTACTAAGAGGGGAGGGGTGAATCAAGAACCAATAAAACTTAATCTTATTTCACCAATTGATCCTTCATATATATTCTGATCTAGTTGCATGAATGAAAGATTGAAAGTAATAAAACATTCATAACATATTGACACAAGATATGATGACCCAGAAACCTTCCAAATAGAAAGTAAAACTTGGGTGGGGATGATACTCACAAGATTTAGTATTGTAGTATAAAGTTGGCCAGTTAAGGCTTACAATTGATCACTTTTGATGATATGCCCTATTAGGAGCAATAAGGACTGATAGGTCCACCTTGTTAAAGGATTTACAAAGGATGCAATGAAGTATGCACTTGGTAAAGATATTTGCAAAAGACTATTAAGTCTACCTTTTGAAAGGATTTAGTTGTTCCATCTATTAGGATGAACTAGTGTCTGATCTCTGATCTACAACTCTAATTTGTCAGTTGAGATTCCTTTGAAGAGTAATGATCACCTTGTTGTGATAGATAAATATTTACTACTCCTTGTACTACTTGTAGCCTTCTCAATTCATACTTTTTCTCTTATATTAACTCACATATTTTTTCTTCTTTTGGATGTGATACAATACATTTCATATATATCACTCCAAATTACAATTCATCAAAGTCATATATAATACAAGTTTTACCACAATAGACAAAGTCAGCTCAACTATTGGCACTTGGGTTTTGAAGACAAATTCAATGAGGTTCTAATACTTGAAAACCATTGTCAACACTTGGCATCATCATGATCTTGGTAGACATAGAAGCTCGGTTCATTCTAATCATTTTCAAGTAGTTTGAACTCAGTTAGCACTTGTGATTGGTCACACATTGGCTACATATTTCTTCTAAATTCTTTTCTATTCATGCAAGTAGTTTTTTTTTCTTTTTCTTTCTAAAACATTAGAAATCTCATTAAATGGATTTAGTTGATTTTCAAGTACTTCACATGATTGAGAACTTTCTCTAGTCAAGACTTTATTTCTCTCCCAAAACTATTACAAGTTTATACCTAGAATACCATGTTTTTATCTGTATTTTATCATCATCACCAAATTTCAATTTATGGGCATATAATGTCATAGGAAGTTTTCATAAAAGTCACAAGTAGGTTTAAAGGTGTCACTTTTGGCTAGTGGGCAGGGGTATGACATTCCTAAACCCTAACTAAGAAGGTTCAATGACAAAGTGAACCTAGATTATGAAGACAATAAGGAAAACCTTCATCATGGTAAACTAGTATGACAAAAGGTAGAGTGTGTAGATCTATTTGGCTTCCTTTTAAGTGTTATGTCACTTCAATATTACAAAGTCATGTTCAGGTTGTGGTTTCACTTTGACCATACAAACATGTACACAAATATGCACGATAACATTGGATTTTTATTAAATCATTTCTCTAATACATTATGGAAGATCCAAATAAATATAGATCTAATGGAAGTTGATATACATGTAAGGTTCAATTCTAGAGCATAACTTATATTCTAGTCATATTTTGGCACTTGGTCATTTGGTTGTGTTTTGTGCCTAAAGAAGAAACTTACACTACATCTAATAAAAATATAACTAGAATTCATAGCAAAGAGTGAAAGATAAATCCAAAAGTTGTATGATTATTCAACCAAAAGGGTTGAACAGAGAGTCTATGACCTTGCTAGAGGATATTCCTGAAAATAAAAAGTTCAAAACACAATTTCATTTGTTTCTTTAGAATCATCTTCACAAGTTGTCTTCTTTCACTATAATGCAGAGTGAATAGAACAAAAACTTGGGTGACCTTGGTAAATCTTCCAACATGCACTTATATGTTGTTCAATACTGATTCAATCTTTCACTCTTCCTTTCCTAGGTTTACTCCTTACTCCTAGGGTCTACCTTCCATTGAAGACACAATAAATCATAAGGTGATGATTCAAGTCCTAGGGAACTCTATACTTGTTGAAATGATGGATTTATCATAAAAATCATTAATAAAAATACCTTATTAAGTTTGGACACACAAGCCACAAATCTATGGCTTTTAGCCTTCTTGCCAACTACGTTTGTCTTAAAATTTTTCCTCTAAGCTGAGGGTACAACTATGGGCTTAAGAGCTTTTGAGATGGATTTAGTCTACTCAATTTTAACACTTTCACTTCTCCAAATTCACATAAACTTGATGATGATGGTGATTATGATGATGACATGGATGAAGATGATGATCAATGAAATGTATGTTGACATATGGTCAATGTCAACTATCATGGGACTAGTAAGTATAACATTTAAACCAATTGCCTCCAATTAATATTGACTCCAATATACAATCTACTATTTTATTAATAATTTTTCTTGGTAAGTCTATTACTTTCATTTCATTGCTGAGTGCTAAGAATTACTATAATTTTTCATAGGGTGGCATGGATACACCACAAGGCATAGGTAGGGATGTACTAGCTCACATACCTTCTTTAGAAAAGGTAAACCTTAATTAGTGTAATTGTACAAATTATATAGAGACAAATGTGATAATATTATGTTATTTTCTTTATAGCTTTGGAGTTATTTTGATGGTATTTTACTGATATTCATGTCACAACATGATACTTATTGACAGGGAAAATTAAAAATGATAGCAGATCCAATGCAATCTAAAACTCAAGTATCATTTGTAGATGACATCGTGTGTAGCATTGACCCAATATTCACAGCCCATAAACTTATAAAAAATATAGTGATGAAATTCTTAACCTTGTCCTCAAAAGAAACATAACCAAGGAGAAAAAGGCACTAAAAGAAAAATTGAAACTTAGACTCAATTCTTTGAAGGTAACTAGTAATTAATCTTAAACAATGATAATTTTTCAATGGATTTTTATAGTTTATAACATCTTATGGATCATGATCTAAAATATTATGTGTTCTTCTTGCAAGATTTCACACCTGCGAGACTGCATGGTCAATATGGTGAGGGTTGTAGCTCACAACCTTCATGTAAGTAACACTTTATCTTTACAATATTATAACACTTACCTTGATCTTTATCCATTGCAAATGAAAATTAAAAAAGTTGAAAATGTCTTTTCTAACAATGTGGCTTGCTCCTTTGGATGTCCTTGAAATTTAAAGTTTGATTTATGCTCCAAAGTCCATAAAACAACACCTATGAGAAGAAAGAATTTAGAGTTGTACAAAACATTCCTACATCAAATATCTTCACTACTATAGTTATACAAAGATAAAACTAGTATGCATATGAAAATTAACTCTAGTTCACAAAAAAATGCAATGTGAGAACTATATCTTTCCAACCATAGAAATTAATCACAGCTACAACTGCCATCATTTCATACAAAATAAGAAGCTATCCATTTCTTCCATAGGAACCAATCATTCCATACCAATATGATGAGAGAATTAGATTTGTTTCTCCAAATTAAAGAAATGGTACATGAAGTTCACTAGTTACATGTGAAATAATATGAGCAATAACAAAATATTGTGGCCCTTCTAGTGCAACATTATTTGTTTTCATCAACATTATACCACTTTCTTTAGCTCATCATGAAGTGTGGACACCTCCTTCATTCATCACTCTGATATTGTCAACTACATTATTGGTAACAAGGATCTTGCATACATCTTTGACTATGCCAAGTATAACTAGTAAAACCTTATTTTTCAATATTTTTTAATGTGCTAATCATGCATTATTATTATTTTTGGGTGGATTTTATACTCATGTACCTATTTTGTGCACTAATAGAAACACCATCAATCGATAGAGCAACAAAGACTAGTACTACTAGAGCCAAATCATTTCCTAGAGTAATTCATATGACTAGTATTGGTTCATTTGTAGGAACATTGTTGTTGGACAAGAAAACTATGTTTCTATTAAAATTACCAAAGCTTCTAAGTGCTATAAAATTGTTATTATTTACAAGACTTGTAATTGTAGTTAACTTATACATAACTTGTTTTGGATTGATAATCCCATGATGTTTTTGTAAGAAATGATGTATTCTATGATCATCTTTTTGAAATGACATTGAAGTTGTTTGGACCCATCATAATGATGTATTAAGTGTATCCTACTACATGTTACAACATCTAATTTTTGCAGCTTTTTTGAATCATTATTTTTTAGTTCATTAGCTGATTTGAGCTTTCTCTGCTTCTTGATTATTTTATAATGGAAAGAGTTTTGTGAAAAATGATATCCTATATCACTATGTTAAATAATGGGTGCACTCATTTTATTTTACTTCACAACCTTATTTCTTCATTGATTGCATGGGCTTGCTATTGGTTAATAATTTGTTGTTCATCTTGAATTGGCCTTACCTTGACTCCTTATGCCCAAGATTGTGAGAAACAAGCTATCTACAACAGATTGGATTAGTACAATCTAATGTCACCAATCCTTGAGTTAAAGGGCACAATTCCCCTTTATGCAAGATCTATAATGAATTATGTTTTTAACTGATCAAAGTGTAGGGGGTATGCTCTTAACCTGAGAGTAGAAAATGATTTAATCAAGTTACTCATAATTATAAGTAACTCAAGCAGGTTTAGGATCAACTACTAACACTAATCCTAATTCCAAATGCACATTAAACCTACTAAATACAACCAACAACAAGAAATAAGAAAATATTAAAATACTTACCAAGTCTCATATTAGCTAGATGTTAATAGTTTTAAATGCACTTGTCATACAATTCCAAGGAGAAAACTAATCTACATACATGTTAGGTTGGAAAACAAGAAACAAAAACTGGAAAATAGATAACTGGACATCATCAGATCCATCCCTACAATCTTTCTATTCTCACTCAATATTCTCAACTATAGGGGGGAAGATTGTAGAACAAATTGCCAATCCTTCTATTAACTTAAAAATTTACATATATAGGCCGCCTCTCA
Organism: Cupressus sempervirens; assembly: GCA_028749045.1. Taxonomy (NCBI): domain Eukaryota; kingdom Viridiplantae; phylum Streptophyta; class Pinopsida; order Cupressales; family Cupressaceae; genus Cupressus; species Cupressus sempervirens. The sequence goes on along the minus strand of CM053791.1, from coordinate 84,672,374 downwards.
AGGTTCTTAGTGAGTTACAAATTCATTAGTTACATTAAGAGAGCACTTAAATTGCTCAAAAATTAGTACTCATCTGTTAAAACTGTAAACTTTAGAGATAGAGGGAGAAAAACTATTCAATTTCCATTTGCAGACACTAATAATCATTTTTAATAACATCCTAGGTGTTTGGTTTTAACATCTTGATGTTCGTATGGACAGCTAGCATCTTTCCCAACCTCTGCAATCTTTGGTTACAACAAAATTTCCTCAGTAAATGAATAATATTCCTCTCTAGACCTCTAATAGTCACCTTGGTGCTAAAACTTCTTTTTCATATCCCAATAGTCACAACAAGTTTGAATCTCCACCTTCAATCTCCTATCAATGATCATGATTTAAACATGGCAACCCTTTCCATCTTTACTTATTAACACCTCTTTGCAACTATCTAGCATATAGTACTTTTATCCTACATGATGATTGCTAGAAATATTATGATAGGCTATGTTACTAAGAGGGGAGGGGTGAATTAGTAACTTATAAAATTTTAATCCTTAATTAGCAATGTGTATTTTGATCTAATTTCATGTATGAGAAACTGTATACATTAAAGCACACATAACACTTTTGACACACAATTTGGTGACCTAGAAACCTTCCAAATAGAAAGTAAAACTAGGGTGGGGATGATACCCACAAGATTTAGTAATGCAATATGAATTTGGCATGTTAAGGCTTACAATGATCACTTATGATGACCTACCCTATTAAGAGCAATAAGGACTACTAGGTGCACCTTGCTAAAGGATTTACAAACATACAATGAAGTATGTTCTTGGTAAAGAGATTTACATAAGACTATTAGGTCTACCTTGTTAAAGGATTTGACTAATCCACCTATTAGGATGAAACAATAGCTAATCTCTAATCTACAACTTGGTTTGCTCAAAGAGATACCTTTGAGTGTAAAAATAACCTTTCTGTGATAAATAAATCTTTGCGCACTCCTTATACTGCTTGTAGCCTTGTACTTTTCTTTTATTCTCTTCTTTAATTTTTATCTCACTTCTATTCATTACTTCTTACATTGGATGTGATACAATACATTACATATATACCAATCCAATTTACAAATTACAAAATTGACCACAATACAAGTTTACATAAAATGCACAGTTGGCCCAGACTGCAAGAATTCAGATTCTAAAAAATGGCTCAGTGAGGTTCTGATACTTGACATACACTATCAATACTTAGCATCATCATGCACTTAGTAGATGTAGAGGCTCAGTCCATACTGATCACTTTTGAGTAGTCTTGAACTCTGTCTACTTTGGTGAATTAGTGAATATTGTGAAACTCAGCATATAAATTGAATCACTTGGTTAATATTGAGTGGGTTCATCAACACTAGATTCTCATTGTTGTAATTAAGAATTTGGTAAGTACTGCATAACTCAGTTTGTACTGATAAACTTGATATACACTAAGGTGCTTAGTTCATACTATTGAACATCACCATAGTAGTAACTTCTCAGTGCAAACTAAAAAATGTCCCTTGGACTCAATAGCAACTGTAGAGCTTAGTAAATTTTGAAATGCTTGGTTAACACTATTAACTATACAATATGCTTGATAGATACTCACAATATGAATAAGTGTATGTCACTAATAAAAAACATGACTGTGATTGCAACGATCTCCCCCTTTGGCATTAGTGAAAAAAACACTTATTAGTCAAAATTGAATTCAAAATGTATAAGAATACTTTTTTTTTATCCATCACCTTATGTCTCTAAATTGGTAGAGTATACTATTTTTGAGATTTTTTAAAATTGTTTTTGTAAGAGATGTACTTATGATAATGCTCCCCCATACATAATATTTAGTATACTATACATCCTTTCACATCTGATATATGCATTTTCTTCTCTTTTCTATACATCTTCTCCCCTTTACATATTATACATTTTCTCTACATTCTTCTCCCCCTTTTTGAGATTAATGCCAAAGATGTATGGTATATATGTACACTATATAGTAATGCCAAAATGTGACAAGAAATCTAAATGTACAATCAAAATTAATGCCATTATCTTGTCCCAATTCTCTTGTAACACCTTGCATGTGTGGAATGGAATTTGCACTTCTGCTAACAATTCTATCATGTGGTCTGCAATTGAGAAGTTGTCATGGATGAGTGTTTTTGCATGTACAATGTGTTTTTGCAATGCATCCATGTTTGGAATAATCATGCCATGTATATCTATCAATGTAGATCTTATTTTGGCTTCTTCTCTTAGTGATTCTACTTGCATATCTATTAGAAATCTAATCTTTTTGTAATGGATAGAGCTGTAGCTTGGGTCAAGTTGCAACTACTATGCACTTGCCTTCAAATCCTCATCAATCTTCAATAGTTTATATTTTATTTCCTTAGTGAAAATTGAAATTTCATAGAGTTTACCAAATAGTGAAGACACATTGTTGCAAGAGGTTCCCAATGAGACAAGAATAGTAGATAATTCTACTTGATGGATAGCAATTTGCTGAGCAATATGTTCCAAAACTTTATTCTCAAATTTCTTCTCAACTCTCTACAACAATTTTTCTTGACCATTCATATCTTCATTAAATTTCTGAACTGCCTCTACTAGCTGAATCAAAATTGGTTGAGAAGTGTCAACCTCTATATTTAGTGCCTCGGAAAGCATATTCTTTTTATCTTCTATTATATGAAATTCCTTGTTTCTTTCTTCTCTAAGCCTTTACTGCTTATCTTTCTTTTGCAAAAGTTCTCCAAATGTTTGCATTTGATCAAGATTGAGATTGGAGATATCCCAATTAGGAATAACAATCTCCTCATCAACATCAATGTCTTCTTCCTTTTCTTTTCCTTTACCCAAAAATATTGTGCTCGGTTGAGGCTTGGTCTCAACTATCCTTGCACTTATTGATTGCATGCCAGGAATGGAAACAATTGTGGAAATAGTATGACTCACTAAAAAGGTAGATACTACACTTATTTTCAAAATCCCAATAGTAGAAATACCTAGAATTACAAAAATTGATGTAGAGGGAAGTGCTTGTTGCTCGATAGATGAGGTTCTTGTCTCTTTAGTTAAAGTACTGAGCTACACATGTGCAAAAATTGATTGAGCACTTGTGTTAACTATGTTTGCAACAATCAATCCCACTGAAGCTTTCTCTAGACTTGATGTTTTCACTATTTGGCTTGGAAAATGAGGAAGTGAGGCTATGACCAGTATAGTAATTTTCTTCGGGTTAGTCTCCTTAGTAACTTGAACATCTGGTAAATCTTTGTTGGTAGCTTCCTATCCCTGTTCTTCCTCTTCATCATCTACATTTCTTCATCATAAATTTCCTCATTTTATTCTTGTTCATCATCCTCCTTATCACTAACATCCACAACAAAATCGCTCATCTTGTGAAGAAGGTAAATGTTCATCTAAGTGTTTGTAGCACTCTTTACTACATGTTTAATGTAAGTCAATAGCACAAGACAGGTGTTGAATCTCAAAGTAAGGTTTTCTTCATTTTTCTTCAGAAATTCCTTTACCTCCCTATCATTCAAACTTGGCATGAGTTTACTTAGGGTTTTCTCATATGTGTCTTTTGTAGTTTTCATGGCATTCTCCCATCTTTACTTGATCTTCTTCATTAAGACATTGGGAATCTAATGAGCAAGCTGATCTAGGGAATATTTCCATTTTCCTATTTTATATATTACCAAGTCTTCTATTTTCTTTTTATCCTCTATAGTCCTAGACTCATACTTTAGTGCCTTGAAGTTTGTTATGCCAGCTCTTGATTCTAATTTTTTCATCTTTTCTTGGAAGGTGGGTGGAGGCCTCTTAAAGATTATATCTCCTTCTTTTTCTACTTTTTTCCCAAATGATCTTCTTATAAACACAACAGTGGATGTCTTGGTAGGCTTGGTAATAATTACCTTACCTTTCTTCTTCAATGGATCTTCATCCTTTAATTTCTCTTCACCTTCCTCTATATATCCACCTTTACCTTCAGTCAATAGAAGAGTGGAACTAGTTTTTAGCTTGGCAATTTTGTTCTTTTGTTTCTTGACTACCTGAGGGAGTTTGATTTCAAGTTCAACTCTAGCCTTTCCCTCATCATAAGTACCAAAATATGGAGCTTTAGAGTCTACGAGCTCATTAATCAATGCCTCAATTATGTCCTTGGTTTCATCTATGTTTACCTCATAACCAAGAGGTTTTACCCATACTATCCTTAGTCTAACTTCCTAAATATATACTTTGTCACTATCAACCATAAAACAAACATCATCTTTGTAATCATCAACTAATTTCTTGGGAATCTTGAATCTGTTATTAATCTTCTCTTTCAATGCATCAAAGTATTTTTTAATAATACTTGCATAGTTGTCTCCCATTTCAGCCATATACTCATTAATTTGATAAAGGACAAGTACATCCTTTCTCCATACTACTGTACCTTTAGATGGGAAAAACTTTTGTACATAGAAAAATAGATAGGTTAAAAGTGAACCAAAATTACATTGATTGTTCTTGGAAGTACTTATACACTCCAAGTTCTTGTTGAATTGGTTTAGCATTAACTCGACAAGGTCAAGTGACAAATTATTCTTGACCACTTTGTATGCTAAATCTACTACTTCACAGGACACATTGTTTAGTTTGCTCAAGTTGTAAATCTTGTGAGTCATGACATGTATCTTAGACTTGAGTTCCATTTCTATGACACAACTGATCTTCATTCCCCTCCCATCCCACTAGACAAGAGTTTTCTTCTTCAATTTGACCTAACTTAGGGTTTTGGTCAATTTTGCCTTTTCTAGCATAGGATTACTAGTGATCTTATGGATCATCTTCTTGGTTATCAAAATGGGTTAATCCAACCAAAACTAACCATTTTACACTTGACTAAGAATATATCTTATCCATTTGATTTGAAAATCATGTGGTATATGAAAAATGTGAGTTAAACCTTTTGTTCCAAGATATTGATGCTCTGGTTTCAACACACCATTAACACATAACTTTTCCAGGGTTTCATCCATTTCCAATGTTCTAATATCTTGAATAGCACACTTGAATTGTGAATGAATATCATTGATTAATAGTACCTTTGGTGGAATTTTTGACTGAGCTCCACTCAGATCTAGGGTTTTAGTGATGATAGGACTCAGCTTAAAATTTGGTGCCTTCCACTCCATGCCTTGAACTAACATGTCAGATCCTTTCTTTGATTTGTTATTGTTTGATGCCATCTTCACTCAGTAGGGTTTGAGAGAATATGAAAATCTTCAATAATTTTTTTCTCAAATTGGTTGAATGCTCCTAAAGATCATTCTATGTAGATAGCTCTCAAAATTTTGTAGTGAGAAATGATTTTGATTTCCCCCCTTTTTATCAAAAATTTTCATAAATGACTGGTACAATTGTTTGCTCAAAAAATAGACTATCATCCACTTTTCTTCCATTGAATTCTTAATAGAGTCATTCATGACTTGATAACCATACAAAGCTTAGATACTCCTGACCTTGCTCGATAGGGTCTTACAACCCAACCTTACTTGGTAAGGTCTGCAATCTAACCATACTCCATAATTACTAACATCTTTTACTTGGTGATCCCTTTTCATCTTGAATGCTGATTTGGATCTTTCATTCTGCTAACTAGAACTAATGTTACATATCTTCAAAATCCTAGTTCCAATTTTCCTATGAGATATCAAGTGGAAAAGGTGGAGTCACCCATTCTTGAGTGACTTGTTCATCATTGCATGGACTTGCATGCTCAGAAGATTTTGGAACCCATTTCTATCTCATCTATTTTCTAGTGCTATCAGCTTTTCCCTTCTTTTCATCTTCAATTCTTCTAATATTCATATAGTTTTGGCAAGATGACCATGTTCTGTACAAATGAAACATCTTTTGGTCGTGTCTCTTTTCATCATGTAATGTTTCACACAATTTATTCCAATGTATCCAAATTCTTCATAGTAATGATATCTACACCAAGTATTATAGTCCCAACCAAATATAGCTTTCACAATCTATTCAGTTGGGTTCAATATCTTAGTTTTTCATTTTGAGGATTTGTGCCCAGACTTCTTACTTTGTGACATTTTCCTTCAAACTTAGGTTTTTATTTTGCATTGATTAGCCCTATGAGCATGCTAGCTGCAATTATAGCACTTTACATTGAATTTTACTTTCCCATTACTCCAACATTTGTTTGATGTATGACCTATCTTACCATAGTGACTGTAGGTAGGTCTTTAATTCTTTCGAGCTCCTTGCTTGGACAATTCACCTTCTTTTGTATATCCAATTCCTACTTTACCCTTTTTTATTAAGTGGTTTTTCTAATTCAATTGATTCATTTCTACTTGACATTTCATCGTTCTTTCATTGGTTTTCCTTTTAGTGTTTAAATCATTCAATAGCCTTTCATTTTTTGATCTTAGATTCATGATTTACTCATTTACATTTGTGAGATGATTAATGAAGTCAGCTTGCTGAAGGGATAAATGTTGAATCTCACTATTCTCTCCTTCTATTTCTTCTTTTATCTTGATTTTCTCTTTCATAACTTCACATAGTCTTACTGACTGAATTTCTTGCTCTCTTCTTAGTTTTCTTACTTCTTCCTGAAGTGAAGCATTCTTTTCTAATAGTTCATTGATTACTTCATTGGATTCATCTAGACTACTTATTGAATGGATGTCTTCAATTCTTTCTTTCATGTAGAGATGGTCATTCATCTAGATTGCAAGATCTTTTCTTCTTTTTAGAGATTAAGAGACTTGCTCCTTTGCTTTCTTGAGTTGTGCAATAACCATTTTCAAATCTAGCTTCTCATTGTCAATAGCCTTGTCAAGTCTAAATATCTCCATAACCTTTGATCTTTGATCAAGTTGTTAAACTTTTCTCTGAGAACCAAAAAGTATCTAATACCAATTTTTGGAAATATTATGATAAGCTAAGTTACTGAGAGGGGAGGGGTGAATCAGTAACTTATAGAATTTTAATCCTTAATTAGCAATGTGTATTTTGATCTAATTACATGTATGAGAAACTAGAAAACATTAAAGCATACATAACTCTTTTGACACACAATTTGGTGACCCAGAAACCTTCCAAATAGAAAGTAAAACTAGGGTGGGGATGATACCCACAAGCTTTAGTACTGTAATATAAATTTGGCCTGTTAAGGCTTACAATGATCACTTTTGATGATCTAGCCTATTAAGAGCAATAAGGACTGCAAGGTCCACTTTTCTAAAGTATATACATACCTACAATGAAGTATGCACTTAATAAAGAAATTTACATAAGATTGTTAGGTCTTCCTTGTTAAAGGATTTGACTAATACACCTATTAGGATGAAACAATAGCTGATCTCTAATCTACAAGTTGGTTTGTTGAAAGAGATACCTTTGATTGTAAAAATTACCTTGATATGATAGATAAACCTTTGCTACTCCTTGTATCCCTAAAATGTAAGCACACTTCTATGATTCATTATATCCAATATTGTTCAAGAATGAGGTCTCGAATGATAGCTCATAGCTCTCTATTCATGGAGTGCAAGAGTTTGTGATGGAGGCCCTTAGTTTGACCTAGTTTCTACCCATGAAAGTACACCATAAAATGAGAGATTCAAAGATCAAAATATGAATGCAAATGAAGATGCCAACTAATCTAAATGATAACAATGTAAAGCAATATAAGAAAGGAAATCTAATATATGAAAGAAAATAACAATGCAATATTAATCTATGAAAACAAATATGGATCTAAGCTAATATGAAAATGAAAGAATGAAACCTCATGATGGAATCCATGGATGCAAGAGAAAATAAGACAAGAAGAGAGAAGTTGTAATGAAGCTCCAATGTCCAAACCCTAAGGCTCAAACTCCTTCTCCAAAATTGCTCTCTAAACCTATAGCATAACAATATTATAGCAATAAGATATTTTCTCTATATCTCTCTCTATATCTTTCTATATCTTTCTCTCTATTTCTCTATATATAAATGAGAAGGAGAGGGCTCCTTATAAAGGAAAATGTGGAGGTTAGAGGCTTCTCACAACCAATATGGGATAACAGAGTTTGATCCATGTGAGACTAAATTCCACCAATGATAAAAGAGGAGTGTTTGAGAAGAAAGTGGAAAGAGGAAAAAGAGAAATCCCACTTAGAGATATGTGCATTTAAGTGTAGAGAAAATAAAAGAAGATTTATTTAATTTTTATTTATTTTATTTCCTTTTTCAAGTGGGTTTAGTTTTTATTTATCTAATTTCCTTTTTCATCACAAAGAGATATTTAAGTAGGGATTTTATTTAATTAAAAGGGAGCAATTTATTTCAATTAAATAGGAAATATTTAATTAAATTATAAGAGGGGTTTTTCTCTTAATTGATTAAATTTGGATTAATTATTTAATTAAAAAAGAGGTCATCTTTTAATTAAATAAGACTTAGATAAAATGATCAAACCTTTAGGAAATATTTAAATAATTAAATTAATTATAAATTGATCAAAGAAATTGATTTGAATTGATTTAATAAAATATTTCCAACCATTGATTCATAAAATTTGATAAATTTAATAATGGGGGCCCATAATCTAGGCTTCCATTTTGGGGTGCATACATTTGCCCCTCTTTGACTAATGTGTGATCAATTTGGGAACTCATGTAGTCAAAGAAAGAAATTAAAGTTTGAGATTGATTTGGGATCACAAAACAAGCCAGATGTGTAGTCAATTTAGGAACACATCAAGAGAAAGAATACAAATAAATTTTGACTTAGAAAAGTCAAGAATAAAATTGAAAAAACTGAATGAAGGGTTGAAGTTGATAAGTACTGCCCCCTTGTGATTGAAATCAAAATGAGATAGAGGAGAGACAACAAATTGATAAATTTGATCAAATCAAACAACAAATAAAGTTCTTGATGTAAGATGAAAGATATAAGAATCATAGAACCAAGGCCCTCTTTGACTAATGTGTGATCGATTTGGGAGCACATATAGTCAAAGAAAGAAATAGAAATGCGAGATCAATTTGGGATCACAAAACAACCTAGATGTGTGGTCAATTTGGGAACACATTAGGAAAAAGAATACAAATAAATTTTGACTTAAAAAATTCAAGGATAAAATTGATAAAACTGAATCAAGGATTGAAGTTGATAAGTACTAACCCCTTTTGATCAAAATCAAAATGAGATGGAGGAGAAACAACAAATTGATAAATTTGATCAAATTTAATGAAAGAGAAGGTTCTTGATATAAGAATCACAGAACCAAGGTAGATCATCAAGGATGAAATATTATGCCCCAAAGGTGAATTAGAAGAAAAGAAGTGGGGTGAAAGTGAGTGGAAGGTAGAAGTGTCGAAGATATGGAAAGAAATAGAAAGAAGAAAGAAAAATTTCTTAAGAAATATAATGCCCCAAAATCAATTATTTAAGATAGAAATTTTGATTGAGACCATGAAAGAAGATAAGGAAATGAAGATCAAAACATGACCATAGTTGATTAAAAGTCCACAAGAAATATGAAGGGAAAACCCTCTCAAGCTCATAATGTAGCCTAAAAATGCAAAGTAACATGAAGTCTAATAATGCAAGCTACATGAAAATGCAAAGGTGGACTTGCAATAGATAGGGTTTTTTGTTCATCATTCATTAGAGAATGTTAAAGAACTTATTTTCATCATGGGGCCATTATTAATGGACATCGAAAAGTCACACAATCATCACTAGTCACAAGTGCAACTATGAAGATATGAATGTGATTTATGTCAGATTGGAATGTGGAAAGATTCTAAAATAAGCATCAAAGACATAAAGGTCAAGAAGACTTTGATGTTATTTACCCAATTTAACGTAGAAAACCCATGCTCACATCAAGGCATAGATGCTAGGATGACCATAAGAATGGTTGTGCAAAAATAGTCAAGGATGATGCCTCAAATCTCCTAAGTGTTGCAAGGGGACAAAAGGACACACTCTAGAGTTTCAAGAACACACCCACAATTGGAAAAAAAATAAAAACATGCCTCATGCCCTAAGTCCTCTAGCTATGCATCCTAGAGAGACTTATCAAGAAAGGAAACTCAACAAAAATCAATAACAATTAGGACACAAAGAAAATATCATGACATAGGTCAAGCATTAAGTGTTTGTGTTTAAAAATTTATGTGTGTTAACTGATATTGAGTTCTTAGGATAAGGATTGAATGCTTTCAAGTAGGTAAGATCATATGACAAAATTGGGTAAGACCAAGCCAATAATTGTTGGAAAACACTCAATGTTAGGGGTTGTATTGAAAGATATAGTTGGGGTGGTGTTCAAAAACACCATTTGCAAGGTGTCCTAAAGACTAACACAACCAAGAGACCAAAGCTAACATAGTTATGCCCCCTAGACAAAGACTGACTCCAAACCAAGGCAACAAGGACAAGGCATGATGGAGAAAGGCCAAGTGTTGAGTACACATGCTAAGAAACAGGAGTGCAAAATGCCTCAAGTAGCGCCCATTTCAAGGTTTTCACCACTTCGAATTTTTTTGGGAATATATAATTTTTTTTGGAGATACATCAAAGCACTTATTACTAAGATGATCATTTTTTAGGACATTTTTCAATTTGTAGAATTTTGACAGTATATCATTTTTTTGGATTTTTGAAATATATCATTTTTTTGTATTTTTTCAGGATCAATAAATATGTAGAAAGATACCCCTAGAAAGAAAGGGCATCATGGATAGAACTTATTTAGGTGCAAGATATTAATAGGATTAGGGATCTTCTCTCCCTCTACTGGAAATAGTAAATAGGCACTAGACCCAAAAGTTGCTATAATAATGTAAGGTCCAAGCCAATTAGGTTCAAATTTACCCTTTTGATTTGTACTCTATTAATTTTTAGGATTTTCACGTAGGACAAGATCTCCCACCTAGAATTCTCTAGGGTGAACCTTTTTGTTGAATGCTTTTGACATGCGACTTTTGATAGACCCTTATATGGTCAAATGATGCTTCACATTTTTCATCTAGAAGTTCTAACACTTGAAGTCCGATGGCATGGTAGTATTCATCTGTAACTAGAGCTTTGAGGGAAACTCTGAGTGAAGGAATCTCAACCTCTAAAGGTAACACTACTTTAGTAACATATATAAGGGAAAAAGAAGTAGCCCCAATAGGAGTACAAATACTTGTTCTATAGGCCCACAAAGCCAGATTTATTTGTAAATGCCAATCCCTACCATTCTTATGAACTATTCTATGTAAGATTTTGAGAATAGTTTTATTTGATGCTTCTGCTTGACCATTTCCTTGCGGGAAGTAAATGAGGGGCCAATGTTATTTTATCTTGAATTTCTTAAAAATTTGTTTAGGGTACATACTTTTAAACTGGCCTCTATTGCCAGTGATAATTTTGAAAATAACTCCATATCTATAGATAATATGATTCAGAATAAATAGAGAAACTATCTAGCCCAAGGCAACATAAAGTTGGATATCTTCTACCTATTTAGTGAAGTAATAGGTAGCAGTGATAATAAACTTGTGTCCACATGATGAGTTGGGATGAATTTGTCCAACAAGATCAAAGGCCCAATGCTGAAATGGCTAGTGAGAGATGGAAGGAATGAGTTCCCTACTCCAAGCATGTATCAAGTTACCATGTTTTTGACACTTTTCACATGACTTTGAAAAAGCTACTACATCAATTTACATCATGGGCAATAGTACCCCACCCTAAGAAACTATCGAGCCATGTAAAGACCATTAGAATGTCCCCCATAGATGCCCTCATGGATGTCAACTAATGCTTGATCAAATTCTTCCTTTTCTAAGCATTCAAGAAGTGTTCTATCTAGACCCATCCTATACAAATCTCTAGAGATAAGGGAATGGTGAGAGGCATTTTGAAAAACATTTCTTCATTTATATCGGTTAAAGATGTCAGTTATAATTCCATTATGAATGTATGAATAAATGGCACCATAATGGGATGACTCATGACCAACAAGGGTAAAAATAACATGACTTTCTTGGGAATCATAGATAGGGTGATGTAGCTCTTCCACTAAGAATTCAAATCTTGATTCATGTTTCACTAATTGAAGAAATGAAGCAAGTGTAGCCATAGCATCAACTACTTTATTTTCTACTCAAGGGATTTGTTGAAATGAGACAAATGTGAAGTAGCATCTCAAGGAATCAAAAAATTTCTTGTAAGGTACCAATTTCTCATTTTTTGTTAAATAATTGTCATTGACTTGGTTGATTATCAGCTATGAATCCCCATAGATGTGTAACTCTATAATTCTCCATTCTATAGCCATCTTAAGTCCATTTTTTAAAGTTTCATACTCAACAATGTGATTTGTACATGGAAATAATAACTTATAAGATTTAGGAATTGTGTAACCATGAGGAGAAACAAACAACACACCAGCTTCAAAACCATTTTTCATAAAGGAACCATTAAAGAACATCTTCCATGTTCTTTTAGTCATATACATGAGATTCTCATCTAGGAAATCAACTTGAATAGGTGCATTATCTTGTAGTGGGAAATCAACCAATTTGATCTGCTATGGCATGCCCTTTAATTATTTCATGCTCAATGTACTCTATTTCAAACTCTAAAAGGATCATCATCCATTTAGCAAGTCTACCTATGAGAGCAGCCTTACCTAGTAAATAATTAAGTGGATCAATTTTTTCTATGAGGTTTATAGTGTGTGCAAGCATATAATGTCACAATTGTTGGGAACCAAGCACTACTATGAGGCAAGCTTTCTCAATACTATTGTAATCAACTTCATATGAAACAAGAGTATGACTAATGTAGTATATTGCTCTTTCTTTCCCATGTTCATCTAGTTGAGCTAATGATGCCCCCGAGGAAGACTTTGTCACTGAAATGCATATAATAAGTGGTTTCTGTTGGAATGTTCAAATGGGAAGAGTACTTTTGAGGCGGCAGGGGGGGGGGGGGGGGGGGGGGTGGGGTGAATCATAAGTGCACAATTTTATCCTTTCAAACTCTTATTAAAACATATTTGAAAAACATTTTGCATGCATGTAAACATATAAACAAACATGAAATGAAAACATGCATCAACACATAACACAAGAGATTTTGGTGACCCAGAAACCCTCCAAGAATAAGAAGGTAAAATTGGGATGGGGATGACAACCACACAAATTACTGCAACAATGAGTTCAATCACTTTTGATGGTTTTCCCTATTAAAGGCTTTACACTATGTCAATAGTGACCTGGTTAGAGGATTTACAAACACTTACATGAAGTGTCACCCTATTAAAGGATTAACAATAGGTTGTTAAACCCATCTAATACATAGGATTTTCATGACCTTCTCCAAAGGTTCTCCTACCTAGCTGTTAAGCTAACCTATCAATATAAGATTTCAACCTCTAATACAATTGTGAGAGAGTATTAGAACATTTGACTCGATTGAATGCAATCTCAAATTTCTTGATTCAGGCACTTGATCTACTCTTCCACTTCTGATCTTTACTAGATCTAATCTCTAAATATGTCCCCTATTTTGTTTTGATCAACTAGATGTATAAATGATGTCCTTTCCACTAAGTCTTTTCTCTTCACATTAAATTTTTTCTATAATCTCCCCTTATGCTATTTTCTTCCACTCATAAAATGGTGCATTCATCCTCCTTATAAAGAATGTGAAGACTTAGGGTTAGGTATGGATCTACAATCCATATTGAATCTCAAATTCCCGCTTATACTTCACATTTTTCTTATTGGTTGCATGCCTTCACCATTTTTCTAATTGGTTGCATGCAAATTCCATAGGGAATGTAAATGATTCATCTTTATCCTTTTTCTACTACAAACTCTTATGTTGATCTTGTGTTTCTCAGCACATGAAGTATTATTGATGCTCAACACATACTATTTTTGGATTGCTTGGCATCAACTACATTTTCTAGTTTTCTCGGCACCTATTATATCCTGTATTGCTCAGCATATGTTATTCTAAATTGCTCAGCATCTGAATGATTATGTTACTTGACACATAAACAATTCTATATTTCTCGGCATTAATTGTGACTTGGCACCTATTGAAATTCTTGGCTCAACATCTATTGTGTACTCGACATGTATGATGAAAATGGTTAAGTGTGTTGACACTCATTTGTGAATACTATTTATTTGTCTGACAATCTCCCCCTTTGACATGAGTGTCAAAAACACTTAACTAAGCATTGGTGATCCTAACGTTATTGATTACATTCTTTACTTGCTTGGCTTACATGCAAAATTTCAAAAAAAATTGTTAGTAGCAATATACCTTATGACTCCCCCTGAGTTGATTATGCTTTTGAAATTGAAATTATGTGCCAATATACCTAATCCTCTTTGTCCTTTGACCTATTTTTTCATTATGATCCTGTATGCTATATCTAATTTGTGCGATGTCCCTATATTCCATGTGATTACCAAAATTTTACATCTCTCCTTCACTCCTTTATTCCTTGTCTCCCTCTTTTTGGCTATTAACAATCACTCCACTTTATTCTCAAAATGAATGAAAGAATGGAGTGAAAGAATGCAATCAAAATGATCAAAAGTTGTCAAAATTTGGTAATTACCCCATAGTATCAACAATATATCCTCCTTTACTTACTCCCCCTATAATATATCTCCCCGTTTTTAACACTAATGTCAAAGGGTTCTATGGAGTATTACCATTTTTAGCCAAAAATGAGCTGTTAACCTCTAGGAGTATCTTCAGAGCTACATCCCAGTTGTCTAATGCAATATCCAATGACTTGTGTTGGATTGCAAGCTCTATTGCTAGGTCTACAAGTCCTACATGTGTAGAAAGAGTGGGATCTTTCTTTAGGACTGTCTCTACATACATCTACTCCTTGTGGAGTACCTCCAAGTGAGGGGTGATGGAGGATTGAATTTTTATTAGCTTGGCTTTTATATTAGCCTCCTCTACTGTTAATATAGCTAGTTCCCTTTGAGTGTGAAGTGTATGAGAAAAATACTTCTCACTTTGAGCTAGATTGATTGGGATTTGCATACTAGAAATCTTTAGATTTCTTTCCAAGCTCAATATCTTCTAGCTAGTTTCTTGTGTAAAATTGGAAAAATCACACAATTTATTGTAAAGGGAGAATATATTCCCAGGTAAAATTTTGACTTTATCTAATTTCTTAGCCAGGTCAACTTGTCCCAAAATGATGTCATTCGATATCTTCTGATTGACCTTACCTTGGAATTTCTTCTCTGACCATTCAATTAGTTTGGCATTGCTGTCATGGTCCTCATTTGTCACCTGATCAACTATATCTAATAGTTGCTCTATAATTGGCCTTGACTCATTTGGAGGCTGTAGGCTAAAGGCATTCATAAATCTGTCCTTTATCTTATTTAATTCTTGCCTATATTTATAATCCTTTCTAAGTGCCTCTTGTCTCCTTCTTCTATCTAATGCATTTGTATCACATTCATCTTTTCTTCTGTGAAAGTGTTGGATTCATAATAGGGTATCTTTATTTCTTCATCAAGCTCAAGAATTCCATAATGAAGTTTCCTAGCTACTTTTGTTGAGCTCAAGCCTAGTGTTCTAATTTGCAATGTTAACATTTTAGTGCTCAATTGCTGAAGAGTTTGAGTGGGAGTACCTATTTTGGGTAGTTCAACCAAAGCTTTTATTGAAAATTTATCCTTATCTTTTGTCTCTTCTTTCTCTTTAGTTTGTTCTTCTTCTACTGTCATTTTGGCTGGGAGTGTACCTATTGATTGTAATGATTTTCCTTTATCATCCCCTGCTACTACACTCAGCTCCTGAAGTGCATGTGATTTCTTTTGGTGGAGATGGAGGTGGAAGGAGTAGAAGTCTAGTAGATTGTGTGGTCATAGGTGGTTCTTCTGTTTGCACCTTGACTTCCTTTGATTTCATTACTACCTTTTGCAACTCATCAACACTAACTAGTATTAGGCTTGAGCATAGTCTAGTTGCTTGTGTTCATTGGTCAAGGATCTTTGCTAAATCATTTGCAATTAATGGATTAATGTTTTGACCAGAATTGTCAATAACATTCTTTAACTTGATTGTCTCTGCAGGTGTGATGGTAGAGTGAGGAGGGCTAGGAGGTGGTAGTTGTGTGTCCTACACACTCTATCCTTGTTGCTCATCTATGCCCTTTTCCTCTTCTTTACTCATTTCCTCCTCCTTTTCTTCTTCATACTTCATTTATTCCTCCACTTTCTTCTCTTCTAGCTTCTTCTCCTCTACTTTCTTCCTTCTTGCTTCTTTTATTTCCTTTGTTTTGGCACTTTCTTTTGTCTTGTATTCTTCATTAAATACATCATCAATTTTCTTGTAAATAATCTTCCACACTTTGGTGGATTTTCTCACAACCTCTTCAATTTTGTCTTGTAGAATACTAAATGCTTTGTATTTGGGAGCAAATCTATTGTTGTGCCTCTTGACTGCATTTTTTATTTGACTTTTAGTCAAATTAGGCAACATTCTTGCTAAGGTAGACTCCCTTATTCCCTTCTCAGTTTGAAGACAAAAATACCATTTATGCTCTACAATCTTGTATAATTCCTTTGGCAATGAGCTATCCAATTCAAGAGGTGTATGTTTATCTTCTGCCATCATACTATAGATAGATTTCTCTATTTTATTTTGTTCATCCTTTGTGAGCTTATTAAAATCTACATTCTTCAAATCATTCAAGTCACCATTCCTAATCTTAGCACATAATTTGTCAATTGAAGACTTAGGTGGATGACTTACCACTTTAAACTGACAATTGTCTTTTGATTCTATCCTTTCTTCATCTGAATTAGGTTGAGCCACAAATTTTCTTCTTTTCTTTGGCTCATCTGTAGTCTTCTTAGTGGATATCTTCCTCTTTGCTACCTCTTCTTTTTCCTTTTGTGTAGTAGCTCTAGTAGTAGGCTTCTTAGGTGTAGGCTTTGCCACTTTCTTTGGCTTGGGATAAGGAGGTGCTTTTCCCTTTCTTTTGGTAACCTTGGTTTGGATGGATGTTTCCTTCACTTGTTCTTCCTTGGCACTCTCATCCTTATCTTCACCTAGGCCTTGGGTTAACTAAAGTGGCCCTTGCTCTTGCTCATCCTCATCTTCATCATCACTTATTTCCTCTGCTTCTTCTGCAGTACCTATCTCTCCAATATCTTCCCCAAATTTCTTCTGAAGCTTCTTTACAAGCTTGTCCTTCTTCTTGACTATTGTTGCTATCTTGAGGTCTGTAACCACCCTTGATTTGACAATGTCATATGTCCCAAAGTGCTTTGTAGTTTTATCAATTTCTTCTATAAGAAATGTTGTAATAGCTGTTGCAGCTTGATCCATATCAAGTTCATAACCCAATGGTCTAAGCCATCTGACTCTAGGGCTGACTACTTGTATGTAAGTATAGTCAATATCCACTAGAAAGAAAATGTCTTTTTCATGTTACTCCACCAATGAAACTGGAATTCTCATTCTCTGTTTCATGGATTGTTTGAAATCCTCAAAATAACAAGTCATTTGGGCATCAAAGTTTTCACCGATTGGATCAATGAATCCATTTATATGGTAAAAAATGGTCTTATTTGGATCCCATCTCACCTTGTCTACTAAGGGGAATTCTTTAATAATGTAGAAAAATATGCAAATCAAAATTGAGCCAAATTTGCATTGAGCCCCTTTTGATTTCCTTATGGCTCCCAAATTTTCATTGATTTGCTACATCATCAACTCTACAAGATCATAAGTATGATTCTTTTTCACTAGCTTGTAGGCGACATCTACTACTATGCAGGGTACACTATTCAACCTACTGGATTGGTAGAATTTGTGAGATATAACCCTTACAAAAAAATCTAGTAAGGGTCCTTGATGGTTTTAATTGTCATACCCCTGTTATTCCACTTAGCACCAATGTTTTTCTCAATTACCTCCCTCTTATCACTCCTTAGGGTCTTGGGCTGATCTAGGGTTGGAATACCAATAACCCTATGTATAGTTTTCTTTGTAAACATTACTGGCCCTATTTCTAACCAAAAAGCTCCATCATGGATCCTGCTCAACACAATGTGCATCCATTCCATTTTAAAGACAATAGGAAAAACTAAGGCTTTGGTTAGACCCTTCTTCTCAACTATGGAGAATTCATCTTTAAGTTTCCCATTTTCATAGAGTTTATCAAATGCATTAAAAATCACCAAATCTCCTATTGCTCCTATCTTACAGTTGTAGCATTTGTGTACATCCTAAACCATTACTACTTTATTAGGAATCATAGATAGGGAACCAACAAGATCATTTGTGTAGGGAACCTCTGGGATTGGCTTGAACTCAAGTTGTTTAACTTTGTTGCTAACTAATTGAATTTTAAAATCTTCCTTTCCCTTTGCAAACTTAGAACTAGATGCCATTTCTAACCGAACTAAGGTTTACTTTTTAAACAAACTTTTCAAACTGTGTAACTCGACACTTGAATGAAATACCTAGTAAATTGATGAAATAGAGTTGGGATGTTGTTGAATCACTATAAATCATCTTTTGATCATTGGGAAATTTATCACGCGCTTTGCTTGTCTATTCTCTTCGTTCGAATGAACAAAAAATGAATGATTTTCACTTTTATTAGGCTTGAAACCTAGCATTTATTGTATTTGTGTTTACAACTGCCACTCATCTTCCAAAGGATTTTTCAACTCGGCATCAATTCTATTTCATTCACTCGGTAGCTACTATCTTGTTTCACTCGGCATCTACTAATCTTGTTTTCTCAGCAACCCCGATCAAGTCTTACTCGGTAGCTACTAAACTATTCAACTCAGCATGTACTGGAGTTTTACTTGGAAACTAAAGGTATCTTGGCATCATCTTCCAACTTTTATTCTAACATCTTAACTTATGCAAATTTCTTCTTTGTAGTGTTCCTATGTTCTTTTGGGCTGATGTATGATACATCTTTATATGTATCAGCCCCATGTGCCTTTCTAGTGATTAATTTGATGAGGTGTGATCACTTGACCTCTTAGGTGAAGTGATCTCTCCATTTGATGTGTTACATTCACCTTTCTTCTTCCATGTCTTCTTCATATCTTCCCTGATGTGTTCCACATCAACTTTTTCTTTGCCCTTGTTAACTTCAGTCTTAGGTGCCTTGACCTTTGTTGGACAGTTCCTGCTAATATGACCAATCTTCAAGAAATTGAAACAAGTAGTTTGATTCAACCATCTACTGTAGTTCCCCTTGAAATGTGTCCTTATGCAATTTTCAGGAATGTGTCCATACTCTTGACAATAGTGGCAACTTTTCCTTGTATTATAGCCCCAATTATAGTGATGTGCATGATTAAGTCCTCTTGTAGGTTGATTAGGTGTCCACATAGGCTTTGATTTGATTAGGCGTTCAAATGCTCTTTGTCAATATTTTTTGCAGTTGTAGTAGTGACCCTAAAATTTTGGTGTCCTCATGGTCTTGGTTCTGTAGTCTTGTGTTAAATGTCCTTACTTTTTGCACTTGTGACAAAAAATTGGATTTGTAGGCTTATCATGTTGGTGACTGTTCTTGCTTTTGTACACATTAGAGGTTTGGTGTTCTTACCATTGTTGCTTCTTTCTTTTACAGCCATGGATGATTCTCCTTTTTTAGTGCTGATGTAGCAAAGTCTTGTATTGTCATTACTAGCCCTTGGTGATTTCAGCAATTGCTCAAAGTACTTGATCACCTCATTGGGTTTGTTGTAACTTTTTGCTATATCCTTTTCTTTCTTTAATTCATTTTGCAATTGTTTATTTTGTATCTTCAAGGTGGAGATCTCAATATCCTTCATGTTTAGCTCATGATGAGCATTCATCATTTGGCTTAAGGTGTCTAACTACATGTTTGAAATCTTTTCAAATTCAATTTTCTTCTCTTCCAACCTATTTATGAGATTTCTATTGTCATCTTCTACCATGGCCTTGTCTTCAACAGCTCTTTTCTTTTGTTCAATCACTTCACAAAGCATTATGGCTTGTGATTCTTGTTCAAGCTCGAGTAATTTGATTTCTTTAGCTTGTGCTCTATTTTTCTCCATTAATTCTTCTATTGCTGCATCAAATTCCTTTGGAAAACACTTGTGATGTGTCAATCTCCTTGTAGTGTATGTCATTTTCAGCTATGGTTATCTCCTTTCTTCTTTTCAAAGATTTTCTAAATTCCTCCCTGGCTTCCTCTACTTTATGTAGAGCTAGTTACACATCAATCACCTGATTGTCAATGATCTTCCCAAGTTTGAAAACTTCCATCTGCTGACCTTTTCTCCAAGCTGTTAGGCTCCTCCTTGTGAGAACTAGTGCTTTGATACCAATTATTGGAATTTTCAAATGAGAAAATTACTTCTGAGAGGGGGGGGGGAGGGGGGTGAATCAAAAGTGCACAATTTTATCCTTTCAAACTCTTATTAACACATATCTTGAAAACAATTTGCATGCATGTAAACATATAAACAAACATGAAATAAAAGCATGCATCAACACATAACACAAGAGATTTTGGTGACCTAGAAACCCTCCAAGAATAAGAAGGTAAAACTAGGGTGGGGATGACACCCACAAAAATTACTGTAGCAATGAGTTCGACCACTTCTAATGGCTTGCCCTATTAAAGGCTTTACACTATGTCAATAGTGACCTAGTTAAAGGATTTACAAACACTTACATGAAGTGTCACCTTGTTAAAGGATTTACAATAGGTTGTTAAACCCACCTAATACATAGGATTTTCATGACCTTCTCCAAAGGTTCTCCTACCTAGCCGTTAAGCTAACCTATCAACATAGGATTTCAACCTCTAATACAATTGTGAGAGAGTATTAGAAAATTTGACCTAATTGATAGCAATCTCAAATTTCTTGATTCAGGCAATTGATATGCTCTTCCTCTTTTGATCTCTAAATATGTCCCCTATTCTATTCTGATCAACTAGATGTATAAATGTTGTCCTTTCCACTAAGTCTTTTCTCTTCACACTAAAATTTTGGTATAATCTCCCCTTATGTTGCTTTCTTCCACTCATGCAGTGGTGCATTCATCCTCCTTATAAAGAATGTGAAGACTTAGGGTTAGGTATGGATCTAGGATCCATATTGAATCTCAAATTCCTGCTCATACTTTACATTTTTCTTATTAGTTGCTTGCCTTCACCATTTTTTTGATTGGTTCCATGCAGATTGCATAGGGAATGTAAATGATTCATCCTTACCCTTTTTCTCCTTCAAAATTTCTCTAAGTCAGCTCCAAAAATGGTTCACATCTTAGTTTGTGTAAATACAAACTCTTGTGTTGATCTTGCATTGCTCGGCATATGAAGTATTACTGATGCTTAGCACATACTGTTTCTAGATTGGTCAGCATCAACTACATTTTCTGGTTTGCTCGACACCTGTTATATCCTGTATTGCTCAGAATATGTTATTTTGAATTGCTCAGCATCTAAATGATTCTATTACTTGGAACATGAAAAATTCTATATTGCTCAGCATTAACTATGACTTAGCACCTATTGAAATTCTTAGCTTGACATCTATTGTGTACTCGGCATGTATGATGAAAATGGTTAAGTGTGTTGACAATCATTTGTCAATACTATTTATTTTACCAACAGTTTCCCTAGGATATGAGGCATTAAAGTAGGAGGATTTTCCAAGTATTTCTTGATTTGACCTATGCTCTATTGACACTCATCATTCCATACACATTTGACTCCTTTATGTAAGTTCTTGTTGATAGGTCGGGCTCTATTTGCCAACTGTGAAATAAACCTCCTTATAGATTGAAGACACCCTTGAAAACTTCTCATTTGACTAATGTTTTTAGGAGGTGGCATATCCATGATTTCTTGAACTTTTTCAGGGTCCACCTCTATTCCTTTTGCTAAAATAATGAATCCTAGTAATTTTCTAGAGGTGACTCCAAATGCACAATTTTTAGGATTTAATCTTAGTTGAAATTGTTCCATGTGATCTAGAATGTTTTCTAAATCATTTAAGTGTTATCTCTTTTCTTAGACTTGGCCAAGCTGTCTTCCATGTTTTTATACATCATATCATGAAAAATAGTTGTCATAGCTCATTGATAGGGGGCTCCTTCATTTTTTAATCCAAAAGGCATAGCATTCGAACAATAGGCACCCCATGCACAAGTGAATGTAGTCATTTCATGATCTTTAGGAGCTACATTAATCTAATTATATTTGGAAATACCATCCATTAAAGAACAAATCTTATAACCTGAAGTCATATCAACTATCATGTCTATATTAGGAAGTGGAAAATCATCCATTGGGCAAGCTCTATTAACATCTCTAAAATCTATGCAAACTCGAATGGTTTTGTCATATTTTGAAACTAGTACAATGTTTGATATCCATTCAGCATAATCAATAACTCATATTAATTTTGTACCAAGGAGTTTCTCTAATTCTATCTTGACTAAGAGAGCTATGCGAGGATGCATATTTATCAATTTTTGCTTAACTGGTTTAACACCTGGAGCTATGGATAATTGATGCATAATAAGATTAGTGTCCAACCCTGGCATATATGAATAAGTCCATGCCAAATTGATATTCTTTTCTTGTAACAACTTAGCGTAGGATTATTTTTCCTATGATGACAAAGACTGAGCCAAATGTTCCATTTGTGGAGATTTATCCATACCCAAATTGACTACTTGTGTTGGTTCAATGAGCACCGAAGATCTATCTTGAAAATAACTAGGGCAATGATTAAGTACCTCATCCCTAGGAACCTTAGAGAGGTTTCCACCCTTGGATACATCCTTTCCCTTTACTTTTTTGGGTTCTAACACTACCACATTGTTGTTTTCACCTCAGAACTCCTATTCTTTTTATTTTGCAACTAAGCTTCTTGTTGTCTGGCTCTATCATGTTGGTAGAAAATTCATTGGTGGAAGAGTCTATGGGTTCAATGGCATTCAAATAGTAGGCTATCTCATAATCACTTTGAAACATTAAAAGCTCAGGTTCATGATGCATTGGGACCAATCAATCAAATCAAGATAAATAAGGGGTAAATCAATGACTAGTTCAAGGTTATGAATATGAATGATATCTCTAGTGACTAAAGATTTAGAGTCTATCAACTTCCTAAACTACCCAAATCAAGATTCATCCTAACAAGCAAAGAATCATCCACTAAGGTAACATGTGTGTTCAAATCATCTAATCCTACACATGAATCATTGACTAACTTGAGTTGAGAAGTATATGTATGAAGAATGCCAATATCCATATCAACTATCGAAGGCTCCAAGAGGAAGTCCCATTCATACTCAATGGATTTTTTTTTTTGAATCTTGACTAGGATTCTTACACCATGAATGCTTGGTACTTCTAGATGTGGAAGCCTTAATATCATCAAGGGTCACACTCTTTTGTTCTAAATTGGCAAATGTCTCATGAGATACTAGACTATCTAAATCTCCTTAAAGGAGATTAGTAGAAGGGACCCAATCTTCACACATATCTTGTTAATTTTCCAAATTAGATATGTAATCTTGTTCTTCTTCACTATCCAAGTTATCAAGGATAGGAGCAACATAATTGCAATTTTCATATCCTAGGCCAACTAGCTTCTTAGACTTGCATTCAGAAAGACTATGATCAATGGGTTCAGCTCTAGCATCAAATTTATTACTAAGAGTGCCATGTCTAGCATAACCCATCTTCTTGACAAAAGTATACCCTCTTCCATAATATTTAGGAAAGGGAGTAAATTTCTCATTATCCATATACTTCTCTTCTCTATAAATCCAATCTCTAATAGCTGCATCTTCTTTCTCATCTTTAATAGGCATTGAAAACTATACAAATGTGTCAAATAATGTCATACCTGAAGCAAAAGGTTTCATCTCTTGTGAAGGCTTACCATAAGACCTAGGGGGAATTGGTAATATTGCGAGGGAGTTGAGTTGATAACCCCCATGCCAAGATCTATGGATTTGAACTTGTCTTTACATTTAGCTAAAGTTGCATCAAACTCATCTGCTTCTCTATTGAGGGGAACATGAGACTTGCTGAAATCAAATTAATAGAAAAAGTATTATCGCTAGGTATACAAATCTCTATTCTATTTTAAGGGAACTTAACACACCGATGATAGGTAGATGGAATTGCTTGCATATCATGAATCCATGGTCTACCAAGTAATATATTGTATGCAAGGGGTCTAACATCAACTATTTGGAATAAAATATCTTTTTCAATAGGACCAACCCTAATGGGAAGGATGACCAACCCCTTCAAACTTCTCTCTACCTCATCATAATATTTGATAATAATATTACTTTTGGTATCAATAACTTGTTTAGAACATCCTAATGTGTTTAAAAGACTCAAAGAACAAATATTAAGCCCAACATCCTCATCTATCAACACACGCCTAACATGGGTTCTATGGATCATGACCTCAATATGAAGGGCAAGATTGTGAGGATGGATCAAAGATTTATCATCTTCCTCCTAAAAGGAAAGGTAATAAGGGATAGAAATATGATTAACCATGTTTTGGAATTTATCGACTTCTAAATTTTTGGGAACATTCACCATGCACAAAGCATCCACAAGGACTTGTTTGTGTCTTAGAGATAACTCTAAAAGCTCAAAGATTGAAATTTGAGTGAGAATTCTTTGCAATTGATCAACAAGATTATACTTTGACCTAGGATCGACCACTAGTTTTGAAGGAACATACTTGGATTGTACATTTTTTTGGTTACTTGATTTGAACTAGGTCCTTTGATGATAAGGGGACCTTGACTTCGCATAACAACATTGAGACTTTCGGAAGACACTTGCTTCAATTTACTTGGCTAGTTTGAATTGGGTCCTCTCATGACAAGGGGACCTTGAGATGACTCTCTAGAGTGAGAACCCCTTGGCACCAAAATAGTTTTTTCACCAAGGATAGG
This sequence comes from Cupressus sempervirens, assembly GCA_028749045.1. Classification (NCBI taxonomy): domain Eukaryota; kingdom Viridiplantae; phylum Streptophyta; class Pinopsida; order Cupressales; family Cupressaceae; genus Cupressus; species Cupressus sempervirens. Next base: position 84,647,331 of record CM053791.1, on the reverse strand, counting down.
AGAACTCAAATTTAAATCTTAACCATTGGGATCTATATCTTCCATCATGTTGACACTTTCTTCTACAACCTCAAGAATATTGACAACATTTTTTGCATTTGCATAAGTGTAATTGATTATAGCCTTTCCATTCTTAGGTTGGGAAGCTTTCCCTTTCTCATATTTGGGCAAAGGCTCTTTGAATGCTATGTCATCAGCATTTTTATTTAATCTATCTATTTCAAGTTTTCTATTCTCAATAAGATCTTGAAAAATATGCTTAAATTTCCTACAATTTTCAATATCATGTCCAATGTCATTGTGAAGCTTGTAATAGGCCTTCTCATCCCACCACCATGGATTAACTTTAGGTATTTGGAACTTTGTGGCATCATAAGGGTGTACAAGATTATGAGCAACGAGCTTCATGAATATCTCTTCATATGACTCACCCTATTGTGTAAAGTTACTTTTCTCTCCTTTAGGCCTTTCTTGATATCTTGGCTTGTTATTGTGTTGATTGACACTAGCCAAATGGAGAACAACTTGGTCTTTAAGCTTGGACTAAGAATCCACAACTCCATTATTAACCACTTCTTTGTTCTTATTCCAATAAATGTTCTTTCATTTATCCTTTTTATTGTTGTTATTCTGACCATTGTTGTTGTTGTTTCCATTTTTGTCAAAATACCTTGCTCTTTCAAAACATCATCAATTCTAAATGTAGCTTAAACCATGGTATCAAAGGACTCAAAACCATCTTCTTAACTTCATACTTCATTTTAGGAACCATGTTACTAATTAGGATTTCAATCTTTTCTTTCTCAGGAATAGTCCTAGAATAGTGAGAGCACTATTGTCTCCATCTTTGCAAGAAAGTAACAAGGGATTCTCCTTGATTTTGCTTTGTGTGACATAAGTCCAATAGTGAGAGAGATCATGAAAGATTTTACTCAAAGTGTTGAACAAATCTATGAATTAACTCAAGGAACATCTTAATAGGAGGATTTATATTGGTAAACCATTCCATTGTTTGACCCTAAAGACTCCTTGGAAATAATCTCATAAGATTTGAGTCCTCATGATGAAACTCAAAATGTATAATATAGAACTGACACACATGATCATTCTGATCCCCATTTCCATCATATTTGTTATATTGAGCTTGATGTCAAATTTTCTAGGAAAATCTTTCATGTCAACACTCTTATCAAAAGGATTAGGAAAAATTGAATCAAGTGAAAAAGAACTCTTGGGTGCCATTATTTTCTTTAGTTGTTTCTTCAATTTGTCAATCTCTACTTTCATAGAGGGATCATGCTTTTCAATTTTTTTTCTACATCAAAGTTGTAAGGGACCTTAGCACCCTTGTTGATTAAACATTGAAAGCATGAATCTTTATTTTGGTCCATATATGCTTCCATACATTTTTGAAAATGTGGGTCTGGTTGCATAGCCAGGAAATCATAAGCATTACAATCAAAGTTTGAGCTACCACCTCCATATCGTGAACCATGATGAGATTTTTGTGAAGGTTTTCTTGAAACTCTAGGAGGTCTTGGTCTCCTATAATAATCATGTATTGAAGCTTTCCTTCCTCTAGGGCTAGGAGATCATGAAGATGTTCTTTAGTGTCTTCCACTTCATGGAGTCTTAGGAGGGGTGGATTGGGGAAAGTTGTTCCCACCACTAATGTGCAAATTGTTGAATTGATTATCAAGTTGCAAAGCCATGAGAAGGTCTTGTACTTCTTGATGAGATTTCCTTTCCATCTCATTAATAACTTTCCTTTCTTCCTCTAGGTGTCTAAATTGTTCTTCTTTCTTAGCTTGTTCTTCTAAAAGGGCTTTTCTCTCATGCTCAAGTACTTTGAGTTTGTCATTCACATAACCTAAAGGTGCCATGAGTTGTGTACATGGTCTTGACTATCTAAACTAGTTACCATTAAATGTTGCATTCACACAAGTGCTAGAAGGCTCACTAATTTAATCATCATATTGGGATTTCTCTTCTTGATAGGCATAATGCTTACCTTTCTTAGCCCTTTGGTGTGCATCCAAATATCTATCCTCAATATGGGGTGAGGTTGGTCTATTTTCATGAGTAGGACCACCACTCAAAAGGTCAACATAGTATTCATCACTTCAGTTCTTCTTTTGTGGAGCCATTGTAAAATCCATATCCATATCTGAGTGAGGTGATGGTAAGGGTGTAATCAACTCAATAAGGTCACTACTAGGGTCAAACAAAGCTTCTGGTATATTCTCAAGTGATTGAACAAACATAGGTTCTTTTCCCTTACATCATTGATGAGTTTGATCTAAAGGTAATTGTTTAAAGATGACTTAAGGCCCCTTTCCTTGATCTACTTGATATCTTGTTGTAACCAACATGAAGGAAAAGGTACTAGGTGATAGGATAACCCTAAGAAACATTGGTACTAGACTAAGATAGTAAAAGAACTCACTTGTCTAAAAGAGATTTGATAAGATAGAATTTTGCAATAGGCACAAGCCAACACTACCACATAGGTGCCCACAACTTTGGGTGAATACACTAGCACATATGGACCAGGAAGATGATTTACCCAAATTATAAATAATTAAAATTGAATTTTTATGAAAGTGGATGGACAAGAAATTACTAAGACTCTCCAAGCATAATTTCAAAAAATACACAGGTATATCTTTCTCAACAAGGACAGTCTCTAATTCACCAACACCAGAAAAGGTCACTTGTGAAATCAAAGATCACTAATTAAAGGGGTCAAAGCATAATAACCCAAGGTGTAAATAAGCTTCTAAAAATGGGGTAAGTAGCCTAATCTAAACTGGATCAACCTAGGGAGACTAGAAATAATAGGATAACAAAGCAGTTTGATTATAAAGTCTCAATTTAGGAACTTAGATTTTATTTGTTTTAAATTTCCAACTTGGTGTGATAAATTTTGAATCATAAACCAGGCATGCAAGACAACAATCAAGTATTTCAAGGAAACATCTTCAAACAATGAGGAAGGGGTAAAGCAACCTTGCACAAAAACAATAATTGTGTCATAGTATTAGTCTAATCCCTAGAACCACCATTGTGTATGTTCTCAAATGTTTTCCAATCATGCACATGTAGTCCTAGAAAAGAAAATTTGGCAGCACTATGGTTCTTAGTAATGTTCAACTCTACAACTTTTGCAATCTAGAGTGGGTGAAATCCAATTCTAGTGCACCATGGTTTTGACATATTGTGAGAATTTAATCAATCAGAGATACCGAGGAGATCCAACAACCCAAAAAAACACTACACCCATGAGGATTTCCCTGACAAGGACATTTATATAGCGGTTGCTACTACCATGTAAAAAATGGCTATTACTGCTTGAGGTTCAATCCACATGGTTAAACCAATAAAGGGAATGTCCACTATGTTTAACCCTTTCAAATCAAGGAAGACACAAAGTTGTACCACGTGGAGGTCTAGTTTGGATTCAAGGGTTCCAAGGTTTTGATGTGCGTAAAAGGGAATAGAGCATACTCCTCTAACCTCGTCACGTTACCCAAACATAGCAAACAAGATTCTTTGATATGCTAATTTGAAATCACCTAACCAAATTTTTGGAAAAGCCAACAACAAACACCACCAATCTGAAAAGAGAAAGTACTAATGGAATTTGAGGACAAATCCAAGTAGAATAGTGAGATAATAACAAATATCTTTCCCTACCTACAAGGGGATCTATCGTTGAGAAGAGCTTCACATGTAAGGAAAGTGAATGAACCACATTCCCTAAGGATCTCCATAATTAGTGTTCATAGGGCCTAATTACTATGTGAAACACATATGTGTGAAACTAATTCTAGATCCAATTTTAGAGCACCAAATGAAGTGTGAATCTATGAAAGCATGTAAAAGCACTAAATCTAAACAAATGAGAGGGTTAACTTTACTTCCAAATCCAAATGTTATAGAGATCCAACAAAATACCCAATAATCCTTGCAACGTGTCTTTTCTCTATTGTTCCTTTCATTTATGCTTGAACGCTCACTTAGAATGAACAAAGCAATAAGAAAAATAAGGAAACACAAGATATGCAATATATATTCAACTTATGCAAAACTAGGGTTAGATCTAAAAATATAATTTTTAAGAGTGATAATAACTAGAAAATAACCCAAATGAAAGCTCACATCATGAATTGATCATATGAAAATTAAATGCAAGCTATTCATTAAATGGCCTTTTTTGAATAGTAATTTTTGACCTAGTCAACAAGATTGGACCTATATGATATGAATTTAGATCCAAAACCCCAAATGCAAAAAGGAGACCCCTATCAAAACCAAAGAGATTTCAAAAAATGTTAGAATTCTGAAAATATTTTTTCATTTGTGCCCTATAGAGCCATTTTGGCAAAATAGACTAGGTTTTGTAAATCAAATTATTGAGCCCTAATATGATCTATAAAAAAAGTACAAAGAATAAAATCTATTTAGAATTTAGAGAGAATTTTGAAAATGCAAAATTTTCTAAAAATTTCACTAATTTACACCCTAAACTAATTTTTCATGAAAAATCAAGAAAAAATTATAAAACTTTGAAAATACCTCAAAAAAATCTAAAACTTAGACTGAAGCATGCCTCATATGTCGCCACCCTAAAAAAAATATTTAGATCAAAATACCAATAGATTTTTTAGATATGATCAAATCTTTCAAATATAAGGTTTTTTGTTTCCAAACAAATCTACACAAAGGAGGTTAACTCCAAAAGTATCTAAAACCAAGAAGCAAAGGTGGTTTTTCCCATTGTGGGCACCAAAAAATATATGCCTAAAATGTTAGCACACTTCTATGAGTCATTATATCTAAGATTGCTCAAGAAAGAGGTCTCAAATGGTAGCTCATAACTCTCTATTCATGGAGTGCAAGGGTTTGTGATGGAGGCCCTTAGTTTGACCTAGTTTGTGCCCATATAAGTACATCATAAAATGAGAGATTCAAAGATCAAAATATGAATGAAAATGAAGATTACAACTAATCTAAATGAAAACAATGAAAAACAATACAAGAAAGGAAATCTAATCTATGAAAGGAAATAACAATGCAATATTAATCTTTGAAAACAAATATGGATCTAAGCTAATATGAAAATGCAAGGATGAAACTTCATGATGGAAGCCATGGATGCAAGAGAGAATAAGACAAGAAGAGAGAAGTTGCAATGAGGCTCCAATGTCCAAATCCTAAAGTTCAAACTCCTTCTCCAAAATTGCTCTCTAAACCTATAGCATAACAATACTATAGCAATGAGCTATTTTCTCGATATCTCTCTCTATATCTTTCTCTATCTTTCTCTCTATTGCTCTATATAAAAATGAGAAGGAGAGCACTCATTATAAAGAAAAATGTGGAGGTGAGAGGCTTCTCACAACCAATATGGGATAATAGAGTTTGATCCATGTGAGACAAAATTCCACCAATCAGAAAAGATGAGTGTTTGAGAAGAAAGTGGAAAGAGGAAAAAGAGGAATCCCACTTAGAGATATGTGCATTTAAGTGTAGAGAAAAAAAAAGATTTATTTTATTTCCTTTTTCAAGTGGGTTTAATTTTTATATATTTAATTTCCTTTTTCATCACAAAGAGATATTTCAGTAGGGATTTTATTTAATTAAAATGGAGCAAGTTCTTTTAATTAAATAGAAAATATTTAATTAAATTAGAAGAGGGGTTTTTCTTATAATTAATTAATTGTGGATTATTTATTTAATTAAAAAAGAGAATTTTTTAAAATTAAATAATACTTACAATAAAATGGACAAACCTTTAGGAAATATTGAAATAATTAAATTAATTACAATTTGATCAAAGAAATTGATTTGAATTGATTTAATAAAATATTTCCAACCATTGATTCAAGAAATTTGATAAATTTAATAATGGGGGCCCATAGTCTAGGTGATCATTTTAGGGTACATATAGTCATTATACTACTTGTAGCCTTGTACTTCACATTTCTACTCTTCTCTACTTGTTATCTCACTTCTAGTCATTACTTCTGACATTGGATGTGATACAATACATTGCAATACCAATCTAATCTACAAATTAAAAAGTCTACCACAATACAAGTTTACAAAAAATGCACAGTCTGCCCACACTATAGGAACTCAGGTTTTGAAGACTAGCTTAGTGAGGTTCTAATACTTGACATCCACTATCAATGCTCAACATTGTCATGCACTCAGTAGATGTAGAGGCTTGGTCCATACTAATCACTTCTGAGTAGTCTTAAACTCCATCTACACTAGTGACTTAGTGAATATTGTGAAACTGGGTATATCAACTAAATCACTTGTTTAATACTAAGTGACTCAGTCAACATTGGATTCTCATTGTTGTAACTAAGAACTCAGTAAGCACTACATAACTCAGTTTGTACTGATAAACTTGGCATGCACTAAGATGCTCAGTTTATACTATTTATCACCACCATAGTAGTAACTACTCAGCATAAACTAAAAATTGTTCCTTGGACTTGGTAGCAATTGTAGAGCTCGGTGGATGTTGAAATGTTTGGTTAACACTATTAACTATACAATATACTTAGTAGATACTTACAATCTAAATAAGTGTATGTCACTAATAAAAAACATGACAATAATGTCAATAGATGATATGATGACTAACTATTATCATATTTTGCAACTTCAGAACCTTAAGTTTTAACTCATGACTAAATCCTATGAAGGTGCGATCATAGCCATTTGCTCATTTGTAACCCTAACCTTAGGTTACCTTTAACCATCTGGGAACATGTGATAAATATTTGTCTTAACTATTTTTGGCTCTTTCTTCTTCACAACTTAATTCCTTCATTGACTATGCTAACCTATGAGACAATGATCTATTAATTCAAGCCTTTATCACAAGTTTTTAATTTCTCACTCTCCCATTTTACTAACCATGGTGAAGTAGAAATGATAGCACAATAACCATGATCAAACTTTTGCAACGTTAATGTGTCATCAATGTTCTTAACCTACAACCTTGCAATATCTATTTAAGATTAATTGTTTCCTTCCTTCGTAATGTCACAGCTTGAAACATTAATTCATCATTTAACCTTGTGATGGTGCAATTTCTTTCTTTCGCTCCATTTCTCATTTAACCTCATCTCACTCTTAACTACTAGTGACAATGAAATCTTCTTCTTTTGCTACTTCACTACCTTGATGCAAACACATATTTTCATTCCTTCCCCATCTTAACCTTGAGTTACATTTAACCACCTACGATGGTGTGAATACCTTCATTTTGACTATTTTGATTACTTTTTGCAACTTTCCAACTCAACTTTTTAGCCACAATTTAAACCTTGTGAGGATGTGATCAAATCACTTCACCATTTCACTACCTAGACTAGAGGTTAGCATTAACCTTGTGTGATGCTACAACTAATGAAAATTTTACTGCATGGTTCCCTTTGCATCTTTACAACTTAAAATTTTAGGGTTTATTTGACTACTTTTTGATGAAGCAATATCTATTTAACCTCATCTTCTTTATATTGACTAGGAAACTCCTTGGAAATCTAAATATTACTAGAATTTGCAATGTGTTACTCACTAATTCATCCACCTCTTCTCTATCATCACCACCTAGACCCATAGTTGAGACATGTCCCATCATGTCCACATGTTGAGCACTCTTATTCTCACTTTGACTATCCTTCATACAACTCCAAAAAGCAAGAATATGACAAGCATCAATCTAAACCTGATCAACGGCTCAGCAAATGCATGCCTTTTTATTGCTTGGAAACCAAAGAGGTGCTCATAGGGACTTATGTCAACTTGTTGCTTCTTTGCAACCTAAAAAATCAACTTACCATTTAATCTAGTGAAGCTATGACTACTTGCTTTCACTCCTTCCCTCCTTTAACCCCAGTTTACTCTTAACTACCAATGATAATACAATGGAGATGAATATAAGATGTTATGTTGTGAACACCTTTGATCTAAACCTTATCTAACAATTAGGAATCCATCTACAAGGACAACTAAAATTTCAATTAGTAACATGGATATTTTGATGCATTGCAGGCCATTGATTTGATTTCCATCTTCATTCTTACCACCTTTGACAAGGGTGTTCACCATTTCATAATAAATCGAGCATTCTTGAAGGTTTTTGATGCTTTCTCTACATCTAATCAAATTACATTCACCTAAATCTACCTCCATGGCTTCTTACTTGGTTCTAGTGAGCTCAATTTCATTTCTTGTAGATTCAAAGATGAACTTGTTTTCTTTGATCATGTTATTCTCTTCCTATTGCCATATCCTTCTATGTTCATGGGATCTTTCCTCCAACTGAACCTATCTTAGAATGAGAATCCATTGGATATACAATGGATTTTATTAGATAGATGACTTTCTCCTTATCTTAGGAATATGATTTACACTTACCCACCCACCTAGAATCACCTAGCTCATTGACATTGCATTTATTTCCCACTTGGATAGCTTTAAACATTGACTTGATTAGACTTGACTTGACAACAAATAGGATTTCAAAACTAGGAGACTAAAAGTGTACCAACACTTATGAAACTATGATAACTTTATTTTATGCTTTATTGCTCCTTCACAACTATTCAATATTCTAATTTACTAATTGGTGTGACCTAGTGATGACCATGAAACTTACTACTTCATATCTTCACTACCGTTCATGACTCATTATTTCTTTTATTTGCAATGTAGCAATGACTTTATCTTTACATTTGTCTCCCCTTCCCAACCACCAAGCACAAGGCTTTCTTTAACTATGTGATGTTGCAATGAACTATTTGAATTCACTACCACCTTGTTCCACAAATTTACAACCATAAATCTTAACTTCTATTGTAACCATGTGATGATGTGGTAACCACTTCAACTTTAACCTTTCTTTATTTCATAGTCTCACATCCTTAAATTTTAACCACAACTTTGACCCCATGAAGATGCAATTTTAAGCATTTCTCTTCCTTACCATTAAAACTAGAGGTTAGCCTCAACCCCTTGCGATGCTATGATTTGTTGAATTTTTATTCCTTGGAACTTTATTGATTCTTTAGAACGTGAAAAGTCTTCAATGCTTTCTAACCCATGACATTGCAATGACTATTTGAAGTTAACTATTTCTTTCCATTGCAACCTCACAACTTGAAATGTTAACTCATCTTTCAACCCTACAAAGCCAAAATTACAATCTTTCATTGCTTCATAACCACAACACTAGATTACTCCTGACCATTTGTGATGATGTGATATATTGAAAACTTAAGTGCTTCTCTAATCTTTCACATCTTCATGACTTAGATTTTAGGGTTTACCTAACTACTTTCAATGTAGTGATAGCTTTTTAAACTTATCTTTTGTTATTGACAAGACAAATCCTTCAAAAATATGAATAAATTAACTTGCCTCTTAAATTTGAATACTTGTGATCATTTGATGATTCAAATTCTAACTATGTGGTTCTTAATCACTTCTTCACAACTTAAATTTCCTTAAGCTTGATAGTGCTTGCAACCTTATGATTAACTACTTCCTTCAATCATTTAACTCATTCGATCACTAACTTCAAGCTAATCTTGTTCACAACCTCACAACTTAATATCTTAAATTTTGATCATTCTCAACAATGATGTGATGATGGACCTTTTCTACCTCATTGCATTAGATTTTTCCACCAATCTTGGTCAAAAGTTTCACCATAAAATAGAAAATATTGGTAAAAATTTCCACCAATTTTCGACCGCACTTGGTCAAAATTTCACCCAATGACATTAATAATAAGGGAAGCCATTTTCAACCAAATGTGTCATCATAATTCTGACACCTAAAAGATTTGGTTGAATTTTTGATGACAAAAATAGTGATGAAGCAGTTGGTCAACAATTCAACCAATATGGGTCAAAAATTTGACCAATTTTTGTTAAAAAAAGAGTCAAAATATACTAGTGTCTCTTCTTTCTATGTTGCATTTGATTCATATGAAGATACATTAACACTCTTGTTTCCATCACTCTCACTTGAAAAACATCTTTCAACACTCACTTCATTTGATTGTGAAGTATATGATACAACTTCATGGTTAGAGACACTATAAACATAATCAACATGATCAATATGAAGCTATTACATTTGGGCCTAAATTATGATGATAGACTATCGCAGTTGTGATAGTAGAACAAATTGGCTCCCATTAGATGGCCATTTGAATATTTTTGTTGCAAATTATGATGGCAAGGTTGTCTGTTGCAATTACAACAGATAAAAAATTTGTAACATAGAATAGGAAAGGGAAAGAGTTCATATTCTTGCTGTCCCAATTGTGATGGTAAAATATAGTAATTGCAATAGTCTAATATTTTAGTCTTCTATTGGACCCATAGCTAGTCGTCGAATTTGCTCATCACAAGTGCAATAGGTATGGGACAACTGTGTTGTGAGAGTGATGACTATCCATCAAAATAGTCCATCACAATAAAAATGGGTATGTAACAACAATATTTTAAGTGTGACTTCTATTCATAAAAATAATGCATCACAATTATGATGGCTTGCTAAATTATTTAAAAAATATTGGTGCAAAACATTGAATAAGTATTCCTAGATTCCTCACAGGGACTTCATAAAGAGGTTCAAAGTCATCTATGATGCTCTAGGGAAGCAAGAGAAGGAGATGTTCTTGGATGCAACATGCTTCTTCATTGGAGAAAGAAGAAGTGCAACCATTATAGCATGGGATGATGATTTTTATGGAACACTTCATTGGGGAACTCTTTTCAATAGATGTCTCATTGAGATGGACAAAGATGGTCAAATAAGAATGCATGATCACTTGAGGGACATGGCGAGGGACATTGCAAATGGATAGCTACCATGCCACCTTTGGTCTCCAAAATAGGCTATTGAGGTGAAGTTGGATGAATTTCCATATTCTTTTAAGAAGCTAATACTCCTAGAGTATTTCAGTTAAGAAGGATTTCATAACTATTAAAACTAATCTAATACAAGGGACAAAGATATGACACATCTTGTAACAAATGTTTGTAAATGGCTATTTGTAATCATTTGTCATACAAGTGTCAATTGATATTAGTGTTGTTGGAAATACTCAAGATAAGACAAGTTACTGAGAGGGAAGGGGTGAATCAGTAAATTTAAAACTTTCCTTTGTATTTACCACACATACATCTATGCTACTGTATTTATTAGTTCTAAAACATAAAAAATTCATTGCATAAGAGAACACAATATTTTGGTGACCTAGAAACCTTCCAAATAGAAAGTAAAACTGGGGTGGGGATGATACCCACAAAAATTCAATACTGGAGCTTAAAGTTGGCTTGTTAAGGCTTACATTGACCACTTTTGGTGATCTACCCTATTAGGAGCACAAAGGACTACTAGGTCCACCTTGTTAGAGGATTTAGAGGACTGATTCACCAGTTAAGATTAAATAGTGGATCTACTTAAAAAAGATTGCTAATAAGATCCTTTATGCACTGACCACCTTATGTGATGAATATAACATTTTTGCCTCTATATTGACCTTGTTGTATTCCTTGAACTGCTGTTAAAAATCCTTCATAGATACTTTTCAAAATTACTTCACAATACTTTGTTGTTCCTTTATGTTTGATATCTTATGTTGGTGTTTTAAAATGCACTAAAACTACTAAGTGACAAAATGCTTAATACCAAAATGACAATATAAACACAATCTAAAGACTAGCCAATTCTTATTAACAATTGTATATGCAAAGTATTTGGACCCAACTTTGACAAAACCACAGATGGTTTTCTACTCTTTTGGCTCTACAAAACCAGGGTGGGTATACCCAGGGATGATTCAAAACTAGAGCAACTGTATGAGGATTATTCTTAGTTTCACTCTGATTCTCATTTCAAAATCCTCAGAGATATACATAATTCTTACTAACTTGGTAAACACATCCCATAAAATAGATATGGCCAAGAATTCTTCTATAGATCTGTAGATGTTCTTAACAATAGTGGCTAATTAAAGCTAAAACATTGCATGCAAACAAGTGTTGGCCAACTTCGAAGATCTACAGGAAATAAAAGTAAAGTTTGATTTAATAATGCTACATTTTGATAACCATTTATGATATATCTCTCCTTCAGCTGAATCAATTTGATCAGTGCCTCATCCATTGGGGTTCAGAGTCTATAGCAAGTTCTCAGATCTAGTTTGTTGCCTTACAACAAATTCTATCAGCAATTCCTATCAGAATTCATCATTCAAAATCCTTCCCACCACTTAAAGAATCCTTATCATGTTCACCAAAGCTTTTATTTAATCGATTGATTTAACAGTAGTGATAAACAGATATACAACTTGACTAGATTGCATTCAATTGCACAAGCCTTTATTTATACAATATCAAGACAACCAAATAATTGAAAGGAGACAAGATTCATAAAGAACTGATATGGGGATAGTTCACAATATTTTATTCATCTTCTTTGAAATTGGTATATCATTTACAATAGACTCAGAATGACCTTCAGAAAGAAATAGAGCTCATTCTATATTCATGTATTCTCAGATAATTGACAGAGAAAATACATCATAAACCTTCTTTCAAAATTTGGACAAAAAATAGACTAATCTTATTACTTAGAGAAATAGAATTCGGACCATTCTTTAGCCTTGGGATCTCATTTAAATAGTGTGAGATGCAACAAGCTTCAGGCTAAAGACAAAATGATAAGTGTCCTTTAAAAGACACTTACATATACTTGTAAAAGATAAAAAAAATGCAAGTAACAACAAAAGTTTTACATCAAACATTCCTTTTGTGGGCCCTCTTGTTACACACTCCTGTGTGCTAAGTTGGTTGCTATTCTAATCCTTCCTCGTATGCAGTAGCCAAATTATCCAATGATGAAGTTTGTTCTGATGATGGCACGTCAACATCCACCTGTGGGCTTTCACCATCTTTATCATGTATGGGGAAAATAACTTCTACCTTTTCCCTTTCTTTAGTTGTATCAGCATCCTGTGGTCCCGGGTCTGTAACTAAAGGTAACAGATTATCCTTGTCCTCTTCTTCTGGTTGGATCTGAGTAGTGACAGGGTCAGTGATTTGGATCTCCTCACCTTGCATTTCATCACTATCATCTTCATCTTCATCAAACTGCTCAACGAGAGCCATATCTACCATCCATTTGTCAAATAATGTATCATCTGGCCAATTGAACTGTAAAATATCCCTCTGTCTTTTTAGCACATATTTAGCATCCTTGTTAATGGTAACAAATTTTTGTTTTAAAGAATCAAAGAATATTTGGGCCTTCACCATTTCTTCTATTGTGGCGGCCCACCATGCATGCCCTAATTCATTAATGACTTGATTCATTCTTAAACAGAATAAATCATTAAGTTCCTTTGCCCATTCATCTTTGCCTTTCAAATTATTCTTTTTGTCTAGGGCATGAGGAAACAAATCAAATTTCTGGCTCTTATATTTCTCAAAGTAGCCTACTACTTCTTTTTGTAAACAAATCCTTTTATTACTAAAATCAGTAAGATACGAAACAATATCAAAAGTTTTTTCAATTTGATCAAAAGAATTATCTATGATAGAGAAACAAAAAAGTGTTATCTCTTTCTCCCTTGTCACCCATTTATTGAAAATAGGCATTAGAGCCTCATCATAAATTAGCAGCCATTCAATCTTGTCCCCCAAATATGTGAGAGCTTTTCTCAATTTATCTTCATATTTGGATTCCAATTCTACATGTAAAGCCCATAATTTGCTTTTTTCTTCTTCAAAGTCCTCAGCAGTGTAGTATTGTGGCCTTTGGGGTGTATCTGGTATTTCTATGAGAGGGGTGGATTTAAAAGGTTCAACTAGGCAGCGAGGTTATGTTATTTTTGGCCTAGTGGTTTTTCCCAATAGCTTGTTCTCAAGCTCAATTCTCTTTTTTACTTCTTTATTGTAGGCATCCACCACTGTTTGATACTTACTCTGCAGATTAGTCATTTCCTTTTCTTCTTTTTCTGCAGTGGCCAAGGCAAATTTAGAATAGTCCACATTCATGTGGGCTGCCTGTACATGTGAAGTATCAGTGACCCTCCTCACAATGATACTCCCTGTTAGTCCTGAATCATCTGGCTATGATGGAGTAGTCCTAGATCCTCTTCTTAATGACCACATAACAAGAGTAGCTTGTTCATTACTGAATGTTGTTCCCAAGAATTCCTCTTTCTCTAGATCTTGTAATCCTAAATTATTTGACACAGAATTAAAAATTAAGGCATCAACAATATCCCAATTGGGCAATAATAAAATATCTGCATCTTTCACCATCTGTCTACCCTCTTTAGGGGTTATATTCTGGAACTCTTGTATCATTTGTTCCTTTATTTGATTCTAAATAGAGGCTTCATCCATTTTTGGATGCTCTGTCTTCATATTCCTACACCTTTTCTCAAAAATGTGCATGTTTTCCCTCCATGCGAATTGATGGAAAGCCCTAGATTTTACAAAACTGTTATCAGACAAAAATTGCTGACTGGCTTGTTCTAAAATAGGGTCTAATTCCCTTCCCCTAAAATTTGCTATAGTTAATTCAAAACTCAGCACAGGAGGCTCTTGGGGGTTCCCTTCATCAATTTGTACTTGAGTAACAAAAACTCCTCCTTGTGATCCCAATTGTTCAATTTGCTCACTGGTGAGCTGCTCTTCCTCAATTCTCATAGGAGTTTGGGAAGGTGAGTAACCTTCATCACATGATTCCTCTTCCCTAATTATTTTTCTTCTTTTAGGAGAGGGTTCAGGGGGTCTTTCTTCAAAAAAATTACTAGTAGATTCAATTATTTGCTTTCCTTTGTTTACAATGGGCATCTGATCCCGAATGACAGTATATCATGTCCTCTTTCGCACAACTAGTAGACCTGCCCCTATGTTAGGGGTGAAACCCAATTTACTCATTGCTTCCTTTGCTTTATTTAGAAAAGAATCAATAAAATGTTGTTTCTTCTCATTCATTACCTCCATTATTTTGGGGAATGTACTCATGAGCTTATTTATTCTATCTGCATTAGTTACAAATTACTAAGAGGACTATAATCTTTGTCAAAACAATTAATAAACTCCAAAACTTTTGAATAGACTCTCCATTTCTCTTTCTTTGTTTCTTGTTCCTGGAGAGAAAATTCATTCCTTATTACATCTTTAGGGAAATAGAATTCATGCTGACTTGGATGAAGCTTGATCCTATGTCTAAGAGCAAAATTAAAGAAATCTTCTACATCACAAAAAGGAGAGTGAGATACTGCCATCTTATACTAATCCAAAAATTTGTAGAGGAAGATCCACCCCTCTTTAGTTATTACAAACTGGTGAGCTATAGTGCAAGTAGGAAAAATTGATCCTCTTCCCCTTTTGTGCAAAAAGGTCTCCTCCACTCCTCCCAACTACCATAAAAATTCAGCTACTCCTACCTTTAAAGGCACCTGATAGGGTAGTACATGGGGCATCCCTTTGAATCCATAAACTCTAATGATAGTTGAGACCGTATATGGGATGATATCCCCCCAATTATGTAAAACTTTTAGACTATGGGGTCTGTCCATAGGCCTAACAAGGTGTATTAGTACCTTAGGAATTCTGGGATTGTCACTCAATAGGAGGCACCTTACTTTAGAAGCAAAGTGCCTATGAAATCTAACAAAACTAGCATTTTTTGCTTCCCCAGTCATGTTTGCACTCCATAACTAAACTGGTAGTGCTTCCCCTTCTTGTTCCCTATTTAAAACCATTTCTTTACCAAAATATGTAACCCCTTTAAATAGAAACATATGCATCAATAGGGAGTATTGACCCCAAACCTTTTCAACCTTGCCCTTCGCAATCCCCACCAATCCGCTATGAATCTCATTAGCCAAGTAAGATGCAAAATCAAAAATTATTTCTACACCAAAAGAGGAGATTTGGGTGATCATATACATGAAGCTCATAGGAATAAAATCTTCTTCACCCTCGTTGAAAACTGTGCACAACGTCCTGTATATCTCTACTGCCCTGGCATTAAAGCATGATTTCTTGAAAGGTTCTTTAGAAGATGATGTTATTGCTGGTATGTTTCCAATTCTTCCTATGTGGGCCTTCAGTGCACCTTGTCTAACTACATCCCTTTTTGACATATATTCTTTTTCTAACTCTATCAAATCAATGGGCACATGATACCTAGAGAGAGGTCCTAGACTAAAAACTTCCCTAATCTCTTCTGGACTGATGGTAATTAAAACCTCACCATCCATTCTTCTCACTACCCTAGTGGCTTGATCATAACTTTTCACCACAGCCTCAAGAAGGTCGTAATCCATAAACACACTGGGAAAAACTAGCTTTCCCAGATCAAAATTCCATTTATTGGCATGAGGGGCATATAATTTCCTTTCTGCAAACCATTTCTTGAACAAACTCAAACCAGTTTGAGAAGTTTGAGCATCTTGGACCCAATTACCCTTATCATACAATCCATTAGCTATCCTTAGCCTAGGGTTCAATGAGGTTAACCTTTTAACTTGCACTGTCTCTACAGTAGACTCTGGGAGCAACTCAAGCAAGTCATCATGAACATTTCTATCCAAATAGTTTATTTGACCTAAAAATACCTTCTTCGGAGGCATCTTGGATTATTTTTTTACAGAACTGAAAAGCCTATAGAGATTATGGTAGTACTACTTACTTGAATTCTATCTTTTTTTTCCTCTGTATTCTTGCAAAGTTTTCGTGAACAGACAATTTCACAAATTCTACTAGATTTCAACACGCTTTCCTTCAATAATTACTTCTGCACAGGAATGGCTCAAAATCTTTGCTCGCGTAAGATGAAACTGATGGAATCTTTCTATATTATACTTTGTTTTTCTCACGAATGATGCTTTCATGTCTAATTAATATAGAGAGTGGAACCACATTCTGTGTTTAAAGTTGCACTGTCGATCTTCAAAAATCCTATGATCATGTGATGCAGAGCAAAAAAGTATGTGTTGCACTTGACATGTTGGTCAATTCATCCAATAAAAATTTACCATGTACATAACTCTTTCCTTGATGGTGCTTATGTCTGGACCCACTGGCAACTGAGGACACGTGTCAGTAGGTTGCTACTTTGTTATGCATAAAGAATGAGCATCTTGCCATAGCGAAGTAGCGACAACCATTGATTTGATCTGAATTCGGCAAATGATATGTTATTGGGCTTGCTCAGAAAATTGCGGTGGGCCCTTATTTTCTATCTTGCTATACATATCTCCCTAGCAACTCTTCATAGCGAGAATATGACAGCCATTGATTAGAGACCTAATCAAAGGCGGGGAAACTACACACATTTTTTTGACTTATACTCACTACATCACATAGCTTAAATAACATGCAACTTTTTAATGTGAGGTAGCGAGGACTGTTGATTCTATTTTAATCTGACGCTCAAGATCTCTTGCACACTTGATCAGAAGGGCATTGATGAAGTACGAAATGCTGCACAGTTGGCACCCTTTAAGATCTGACTTTAGTCTCAGTCATCATTCCATGTTACCAAAGGTCCCACCAGCTCTTGATTTCACGGGGCCTCGCTACTTCGCTAATGGCGAGATGTCAAATTTTTCTGATAGCGAGGTAGTGAAACATCAAAAAAATCATCATTCCAGCACCGACTTTAGACTGCTTCTACTGGGTCCCCTTTCTTGTTTTGATGGTAATTGCACTGTGTACTTGACTAATAAATCAGCCAAAAAATAAAGCTCTGACTACTGTATCTTCATTCTACAATCCCAGTTTATAAACTTTTCAGCACTCGCTACCTCGCCATACATAAAATTTTCCCATGTTTGCATAGCGAGGTAACGACAATGGTGGATCTACTTAGATTGAACGGTTGGGGAATATGAGAGGAAAGGTATCTCGAGGGCATGGAAGATAAAAGACAACAAAATATTCACCCTATTTGAAAATTCAAATATTTCGCGCCTGACAACTTATGAATAGAAAAAAAATGTAGGGTTTTCACAAAAGTTTTTTTAAAGGCTAGCAAATGGATGAATTATCTAGAAACCCTATTATCCATTAGAATGAAAAAGCTGACTTTTCTATAACTGGACAAAAGACTTCTATCAAACAAAAGGTAAGACCAACAGTGGCTCTATCTGGGGATGATAGACTACTTGAGTCTATGCAAGATTTCAGAATCTATGGGAGAGCAAACCACATACTTTGTAAAAAAGAAAACTTCTTCAGAGAGCACTGAGCAACACACAGAATCAAGGAACAAGACTGCACAGGGATATTTACAAAGATTTAATGAATATACAAAATGTACAAAACAACAGGAAACCCTAAAAACTACTGTTCATGGAGAAAAATAAGTATTTTTCAAGAAAAATACCTCTTCAAGAACTATCCATGAACTGGCAATTCAAGAATACTGTCAAATACATCTTTGAGTATATAAGAATCTTCACCCCAAGTATTTTCAATTAGATATGGGCCTAACCAAATTGGATCAAATTTTCCATGTTTTCCTTTATCCTCAATTCTGGCATTCCACATTAAGACTAAATCTCCTTTTTCAAACTTTTTGCTTACAGTTCTTTTATCATAGAGTGTCTTGACTTGCAATTGCAACTTTGGGTTCTTTAGATATGGTTCTCTTCTAGTCTCTATCAGTCCTACCAATTCATCCATTCTTTCTTGCATTTCATCTGTAGTATCTTGATCATACAGTTGGATGTAATTGTAGAGTCCCATCAAGTTGTTCTGAGACATTCTGGCTTGAATCCCATACACTAAATCAAATAGAGCTACACCAATTGCTTTCTTTATAGTTACTCTGTCAGCCCATATTGCCAACTGTAACTTGGAATCCCATGCCTTTTTATTATCATCCAAGGTTCTCTTAATGACCTTCAACAGGCTCTTATTTGTGGACTCAGCTTGTCCATTTCCATATGGATGATATGGAGCAGATGATGACCTTGTCATTCCATATTTATCACAAAACTTGATGAATTCCTCAGATCTAAAGCACATAGCATTATCTGTTACAATTTTCTGTGGATAGCCAAATCTAGAAATAATATTGTGCAATAGGAAATTATTGACCACTTTACTTGTTGCATTTCTTGTGGGGATAGCCTCTACCTATTTTGTAAAGTAGTTAGTAGCAACTAGAATCCAAGAATAGCCAATGCTAGACTTGGGGAAAATCTCTCCTATGAAGTCTAGACCCCATTGTTGAAAAGGAGCTTGAATCTCCACTGGCTTTAATGGGGTATTTCCTGAGAATTTTAGCTTTCCAGCAAACCTCTGAGAAGGATCACATTTCCTAACCATAACTTGAGCATCCTTGAAAAGGGAAGGCCAACAAAATCTAGCCCTTATTATCTTATGTGCAGTGGTTTTGGCCATATAGTGCCCCCCACACACTCCAGCATGCATTTCTTTCAAGACCTCTTTTGGCTTTTCCTTATCAACACATTTCAATAATACTCCTTCAAAATTTCTCCACCATAGGTTGCTTTGGACAATTACATACCTGATGGCTTGCAATTTAGTATTCCTCTTTTCATTTTTAGGCAAATGGGGAGGAGCTTCCATGTGTTGCATGTAATATATGACATTGGTGTACCAATCACACTGGTCCATGTCAGACAAGTCAGCTCTGAGATCATCATTTACCAGATTTATCTGGTTAGCCTCTAGATTAGCTTCAGCCATGAGTTTGGCCAAACCTTGACCCCTTACTAACTTTTTTATCTGTATATCAATGTTGAATTCCTGGATTCTATTGATCCATCTACATCTCCTGCCGGATACTTCTTGTTGAGAAAATATATCCTTGATTGCACCACTAGGTACAAAAGAAATAATAGTAGCACCTACTAGGTAACATCTGAAAGCTTTTATAGCCTTTATTAAAGCATACACTTTCTTTTCATTTATTTCATACTTAAGTTCAGCAGGCAGTAGTGACTTACTGAAAAAGGCAATAGGCTACTCATATCCTTCTTGATTTTTCTGTAATAAGACTGTAGCCACAGTATGGAAGGAAGCAAAAGAAAACATATGCATGGGTTTTGAATAATCTGGGGTCCTCAATACTGGAGCATTTTTTATTGCAATTTTAACATCCTAGAATGCTTGTGAAGGATCACCATTCCAATCTATAATGGCTCCCTTTTTTAGCATCTTTGAGATAGGCCTACTAATCTCAACAAAGTTTGTAACAAATATCCTAAGGAAATTAACTTGGCCAAAGAAAGATTGAATTCCTTTTACATTTTTTGGCTTGGGGACTTTGTTAATACCACTACTCTCTCAAGATCTATTTTCACTCCATCCTTAGACACTATATGTCCTAGTAGTTTTCCTTCTGTGATCGCAAATGCGCATTTCTTTGGGTTTAAAGAAAATCCATATTCTAGAGCTTTGATAAATATTTTTTCCAAATGTTTGCAGTGATCTTCAGCCTTATTAGAATATGTTGTAAGATCATCTTGGTACACAACCATAAATTTATCAATATAATCATTAAATGCTACATCCATGGCTCTTTCGAAGGTAGCTCCTGCATTGATTAGGCCAAAAGGCATCCTCACATATACATATGTTCCCCATGGGGTTGTGAAGGTTGTCTTGAACTGTTCACTTTCCTTTACTAGAACTTGATTATATCCATAAAAACCATCGATCATTGACATTAATTCAGAGCCAGTCACTTGCTGCAACATGGCTTCCATATTAGGTAAGCCATAATTGTCTTTCAGAGATGCAATGTTTAAGTTTCTAAAATCCACACATCGCCTAATATCTCCATTCTTCTTCCTGACAGGAACCAAGTTTGAAACCTAGGTGGAATGCCTGATTGGTTTGATTATCCCAATTTTGTTAGTTTTTCTTGCATTTTTGGGGCAAGGGTAGGATTGATTGGTCTCTATTTTTGCCTGGAAGGTCTTACATTTTCCTTCAATGGTATGACATGCTGGAATAGATCCTCCCTGTAAGCCTTAAGGTCATCATATGACCACGAAAAAACATGTTTGTATTTTCTAAGTAGGTCAATCAATGTTTTCTTGATTTTAATAGGCAAATTTTGGGCAATATAAACTCTTTTAGGAAGTTCATCAGTACCCAAGTTTATTTCTTCTAACTCCTGAGGTTTGGGGTCGTTAACTCCTGATTTTACTCTCTTTTGGTTATCAAAAATATTTTCCAAGACTACTAACCCCTTCAACATCTTATTTATTTTCAATTGCATAATCTCTTGACCAAAAATGGTTTCCTTTGCATTTATGGTTTCAATAAGTCCACTGCAATCCATCTCCTAACCGTGGTACTTGTCTTCATTTAACAAAAAAATTGTAATATCTTTGTCATCTTCAAAAACCTACCAATTTTCAATGTTATCAGGTATGGAAGGTCTATTTTTCTCCTCAATCTGAGAGATTCTTGCAAATGATATCTCTTTTGGCTTGATTGCTACATTTGTTAACAGATCAGCCATCTTATTTTGAGTTCTATCTCTCCATGAGATCCCAAATGCATCAAAGAATTCTATCTAATCCCAGACTGCATTTCTATATTGTTTCAATATTTTATTCTTGGATGAGTAGGTTCCTTTGATCTGAGAGATAATTAGTTCAGAATCCCCTATGACACATAATTTCTTAATTCTATGATGTATGGCAACTTTGAGTCCTAGCAGCAATGCTTCATATTGTACAATATTATTAGTGCAGGAAAACTTCAAAGTGAATGAATACCTAAAAGTGTTATTTTCAGGGGACACAAAAACTACACCTGCCCCTGCACCCTCTTTAGAACTAGCCCCATCAAAGAACATTGTCCATAATTTTGGTGAATTCATGCAACATTCAACTTCATTTTCAATGATAGCAGGTAAGTTTTCAACTTCCTGAATAATTAATTCAGCCTTGAAAGCATTAATCCCTGTATCTAGGAAACAAGTGGTATCTTTGTCAATTTCTTCTCCTAAAATGTGGTTAACCCTTGGCTCCCTATTTACCTTGATAGATTTTTCCCCTATATGAAAAGTGGCATAAGTGAGATCACATTGCAGGCTTCCCCCCATGGCAACACTCCATTTTTTGGAGAGTAACATTCCATAGTGTGGAGGTATATCTACCACAAGGATAGACATGGTTAATTCTACTTCAGGATGTGCAGCCAATTTGAATGGTAAGGCATTTATGGTACCTATGACTTGGACTTCCCTAGCATCCATTCCTCTGCATCTGCCCTGCTTGGTATCCACCTTCAAACCTAAGGCTTCCATTACTTTGAAAGGCATTATAGTGTTGGAAGCTCTTGAGTCTATCATGCAATTTTTTAAGGTCTTCCCTTTTATTATTAGACTGAGGAAAAAAGGATCAATATCTTCTATAAATGCCACTGAGGAATCATCTAGAAACATTTGAGGAATCTGGGATATGATACCACTATCCTCTATTACTAATGGGGTTTTTTGGGACATAGTTTGATCTACAACAATATTATTTTTTGCTATTCCACCCAGCCATGACAAAGCCTTATTCTTATGCTCTTAAATTCTAAAAAGTTCAAACAAGGGCACTTTTATAGTAATTTGAGATAACATAGATATCATATCAACATGTTCAACAACAGTGGGTCTTACAAGAATACCTGGAGTTGGAATCTTTTGAGTATTAGGCACCACTATTTGCTTGATAGTATCAGGATCTGATTTCTTTAGTCGGACAACTAGTTTTGTTGCTTCACTTATCTAAAATTGAACCTTCTTCTTTGTTTCCCATTTCTTACCCTTATTTTCTTTGATCGTAGGCACATCTACATTGACTTTCTTCTTTTGATCGTTCATCTTATAAGTGATGTCTTTGATGAATACACTAGATGGCTTTCCTGCATCATTATTTATTTCTCTATTTCTCAAATTGTAATTACTATGGACTTGTGAAATCATTTCTACTATAATTCTATCAATTTCCTCCTTGGAGGGCATTCTTAAGCTTGTGAGACCTACATCAAAAAACGTACTGCATACCTTATCTGTATCATACCCTTCATCATCTGAAAGCACTTACTGACGATGTAGCTGGTAAGCAATTCTCTAGCTAGTAATATCATTTTCAGGCTCTTCTAAATTAGAATCTATCAAGTCATCACACATGCTTACCATATTGCAACTTATATCATCATGGTTTTTCTCTTTAGTTTCTTCTTCAAGTTGCACTCCTTTACCTTGGGCAAATGACTGAGCAATAGCACAATAATTAGCAGAATGAGGTGATTGACATATAATGCACCATGGTACATCATCATTCATATTTAGAGTGTTCCTTTGTAGGGGATCTAGAGTACCCTTATCCTTCACATTGTGGGTCTGGTTGGGAACTAGCTTACCATCTTTCCACTGAGTGGTGTAAGGGTAAACTTTCATTCTAGGCTACCTATTGAAATTGTTTTTATTCATAAGGGGTCTTTCAGCAACATTTGGCTTATTGAAATTGGTCGGATTCATCTTCTTGAGAAATTCCAAAACATGGCCTATAGTAGGTTCTTCGGGCTTCTTTCCTATAGGAGTTTTGTCACCCTCCCTTTTATTATTGTTCTTAGGATTAAAAAGCTTCGGATCATCCCTCCTACCCAGTTTACTAGATGCCTTCCTATTATTCTCTATATTTACTGCAATTTTATAGGCATCCCTTAAAGTCTTAGGATCCTTATCCCTCAATTGATAAGCCATTTTGCTATCAAAGGCATTGAAATATGTTGTGAGACAGACATCTTTGATTAACCTCATAACTTGAAATAGTCTATACATACCTTTCTGGAATCTTACATTGAAATCAAATGTAGACTCATTTGGATTCTTCTTGATGTTGTTGAACTCATTCAACATGAATCCTACATTAGTGTTGTCTCCATATTGCTCTTTGAACAATTTCTCCAAATCACTTCATGAGGTAATACTATCATCAGGCAACCTCCTAAACCAATCCCTTGCATCCTCTATAGTGAATGCACAAACAATTTCATTACCATATCTTCATGTTCAACTTCATAATCATTCAACATATCAGTGAAAATTCTCAAATGTTCTTCACCAGTAACAACATTATTCCCAGAGAACTTAACCACTTTATCTCTTAAATCAAACGATATGGGATGTGGAGCACTAGGAATACTAGCAAATGATATTTGTCTATACTTTTCCAAGTATACAAGTTTCTTCTAGAAACTAGGAACATTTGAGGTGCTAGCTATATTAGCTTGAGTCAGAGGAATAGCTTGGGAATGTTGAGGTGGGACAAATGGTACTTGGGTGCCAATAGTGGAAGATGAGGTAGGAGCAGATTGGGGTACTCCCTGAGTTGAGATTATTGGACCACTAACTGGTGCATGAATTGCAGGTGGGATAGAAAAATTGGGTCATGAAGCCAATGCATAATTAGATTTTATGAATTGGATTTTTCTCCTAGTTTCTACAGCTTGAGCTTCATTCTCAACTTTCTCAAGTTCTTTTGCAAGATCTTCCCTCTCTTTTCGAGCCTTCTCAAGATCTAGATCTAATTTTGACATGGAGGGTTGTATAGGTTTGCTTGGTATAGCTTGAAGCTCATTTATTTGAATTCCTATAGCCTTGCCTTTCCCTTTATCTAGAGCTTTTGCAATGGGCTCTACAGGGTCCACTTGAATAGGTTTATAGGCTTGGACTTGAGCAATAACTGGTTCTTGCCTCTGACTTAGGCATTTCTCTTGTTCTTGAACTTTAGTTCTCAGATTATCAACATCTCCAAAAACATCCTTATGGAGAGATGTGGTATTTTCTTCTAACTTTTTATTTTGCTCCTTCAAGGAAGCCATCTTTCTTAGCAGAGCATCCCTTTCTATTATGGCATCCAAGGTGGCTTGCTCTTTCTCTTTTTCAACACGAATGCGTTTAGCTTCTTCCTCAATAATTCATTTCTTCAAAAATCCTATTTCAGAGTGCACTTCTTTAGGATCTGTAGAAGTTGCCTCTGAATCAGCAGGGTCATCTAAATCTATAAGATTTGGTTCCATGTATAGGACTGGTCTAGGATTAAAAGGATTATCAAATGAATTCATAAATCATTCTATAGAATATGGCCAAGAATTCTTCTATAGATCTGTAGATGTTCTTAACAATAGTGGCTAACTAAAGCTAAAACATTCCATGCAGACAAGTGCTATCCAACTTTGAAGATCTACAGGAAATAAAAGTAAAGTTTGATTTAATAATGCTACATTTTGATAACCATTTATGATATATCTCTCCTTTAGCTGAATCAATTTGATCAGTGCTTAATCCATTGGGGTTCAGATTCTATAGCAAGTTCTCAGATCTATTTTGTTGCCTTACAACAAATTCTATCAGCAATTCTTATCAGAATTCATCATCCAAAATCCTTCCCACCACTTAAAGAAGCCTTATCATGTTCACCAAAGCTTTTATTTAATCGATTGAATTAACAGCAGTGATAAACATATATACAACCTGACTAGATTGCATTCAATTGCACAAGCCTTTATTTATACAATATCAAGACAACCAAGTAATTGAAAGGAGATAAGATTCATAAAGAATTGATATGGGGATAGTTCACAATCTTTTATTCATCTTCTTTGAAATTGGTATATCATTTACAATAGACTCAGAATGACCTTCAGAAAGAAACAGAGCTCATTCTATATTCATGTATTCTCAGATAATTGACAAAGAAAATAGATCACAAACCTGCTTTCAAAATTTGGACCAAAAACAAACTAAGCTTATTACTTAGAGAAATAGAATTTGGACCATTCTTTAGCCTTGGGATCTCACTTAAATAGTGTGAGATGCAACAAGATCCAAGCTAAAGACAAAATGACAGGTGTCCTTTAAAAGACACTTACATATACTTGTAACAAGATGACAAAAATGTGAGTAATAGCAAAAGTTTTACATCAGACATTCTTTTTGTAGGCCCTCTTGTTACACGCTCTTGTGTGTTAAGTTGGTTGCTATTCTGATCCTTCCTTGTATGCAGCAGCCAAATTATCCAATGATGAAGTTTGTTCTGATGATGGCACACCAACATCCACCTGTGGGCTTTCACCATCTTTATCCTGTATGGGGAAAATAACTTCTACCTTTTCCCTTTCTTTAGTTGTATCGGCATCTTGTGGTCTCGGGTCTGTAACTGAAGGTAAAAAATTATCCTTCTCTTCTTCTTCTGGTTGGATCTAAGTAGTGACAGGGTCAGTGATTTGGATCTCCTCACCTTGCATTTCATCACTATCATTTTCATCTTCATCAAATTGCTCAATAGGAGCCATATCTGCCATCCATTTGTCAAATAATGTATCATCTGGCCAATTGAACTGTAAAATATCCCTTTGTCTTTTTAGCACATATTTAGCATCCTTGTTAATGGTAACAAATTCTTGTTTTAAAGAATCAAAGAATATTTGGGCCTTCACCATTTCTTCTATTATGGCGGCCCACCATGCATGCCCTGATTCATTAATGACTTGATTCAGTCTTAAATAGAATAAATAATTAAGTTCCTTTGCCCATTCATCTTTGCCTTTCAAATTATTCTTTTTGTCTAGGGCATGAGGAAACAAATTGAATTTTTGGCTCTTATATTTCTCAAAGTAGCCTACTATTGCTTTTTGTAAACAAATCCTTTTATTACTAAAATCAATAAGATCAGAAACAATATCAAAAGTTTTTTCAATTTGATCAAAAGAATTATCTATGACAAAGAAACACAAAAGTGTTATCTCTTTCTCCCTTGTCACCCATTTATTCAAAACAAGCATTAGAGCCTCATCATTAGACTTCAAATCCTCCCAAATACTGATCACCCTACCCAACTAATCATAAATTAGCAACCATTCAATCTTGTCCCCCAAATATGTGAGAGCTTTTCTCAATTTATCTTCATATTTGGATTCCAATTCTACATGTAAAGCCCACAGTTTTCTTTTTTCTTCTTCAAAGTCCTCAGCAGTGTAGTATTGTGGCCTTTGGGGTGTATCTGGTATTTCTATGAGAGGGGTGGATTTAAAAGGTTCAACTGGGGGGCGAGGGTATTTTATTTTTGGCCTAGTGGTTTTTCCCAATAACTTGTTCTCAAGTTCAATTCTCTTTTTTACTTCTTTATTGTAGGCATCCACCACTGTTTCATACTTACTCTGCAAATCAGTCATTTCCTTTTCTTCTTTTTCTGCAGTGGCTAGGCAAATTTAGAATAGTCCACATTCATGTGGGCTACATGTACATGTGAAGTATCAACGACCCTCCTCACAATGATACTCCTTGTTAGTCCTAAATCATCTGGCTGTGATGGAGTAGTCTTGGATCCTCTTCTTAATGACCACATAACAAGAGCAGCTTGGTCATTACTGTATGTTGTTCCCAAGAATTCCTCTTTATCTAGATCCTGTAATCCTAAATTATTTGACATAGAATTAAAAATTAAGGCATCAACAATATCCCAATTGGGGAATAATTAAATATTTGCATCTTTCACCATCTATCTACCCTCTTCAGGGGTTATATTATGGAACTCTTGTATCATTTGTTCCTTTATTTGATTCTAAATATAGGCTTTATCCATTTTTGGATGCTCTGTTTTCATATTCCTACGCCTTTTCTCAAAAATGTGCATGTTTGCCCTCCATGCAAATTGATGGAAAGCCCTAGATTTTACAAAACTGTTATCGGACAAAAATTGCTAACTGGCTTGTTCTAAAATAAGGTCTAATTCCCTTCCCCTGAAATCTACTATAGTTAATTCAAAACTCAGCACAGGAGGCTCCTGGGGGTTCCCTTCATCAATTTTTGCTTGAGTAACAAAAACTCCTCCTTGTGATCCCAATTGTTCAATTTGCTCATTGGTGAGCTGCTCCTCCTCAATTCTCATAGGAGTTTGGGAAGGTAACCTTCATCACATGATTCCTCCTCCCTAATTATTTTTCTTCTTTTTGGAGAGGGTTCAGGGGATCTTTCTTTAAAAAAAATACTAGTAGATTCAATTATCTGCTTTCCTTTGTTTACAGTGGACGTCTGATCCCGAATGACAATATATCCTATCCTCTTTCACACAACCAATGGACTTGCCCATATGTTAGGGGTGAAACCCAATTTCCTCATTACTTCCCTAGCTTTATCTGGAAAAGAATCAATAAAATGTTGTTTCTTCTCATTCATTACCTCCATTATTTCGGGGAATGTACTCATGAGCTTATTTATTCTATCTGCATTAGTTGCAGCATTACTAATAGGACTGTAATCTTTGTCAAAACAATTAATAAACTCCAAAACATTTGAATAGAATCTCCATTTCTCTTTCTTTGTTTCTTGTTCCTGGAGAGAAAATTCATTCCTTATTACATCTTTAGGGAAATAGAATTCATGCTGACTTGGACGAAGCTTGACCCTACGTCTAAGAGAAAAATTAAAGAAATCTTTTGCATCACAAAAATGAGAGTGAGATATTGCCATCTTATACTGATTCAAAAATTTGTAGAGGAAGATCCACCCCTCTTTAGTTATTACAAACTGGTGAGCTACATTGCAAGTAGGAAAAATTGATTCTCTTCCCCTTTTGTGCAAAATGGTCTCCTCCACTCCTCCCAACTACCATAAAAATTCAGCTACTCCTACCTTTAAAGGCACCTGATAGGGTAGTACATGGGGTGTCCCTTTGAATCCATAAACTCTAATAACAGTTGAGACCAGAAATGGGATGATATCCCCCCAATTATGTGAAACTTTTAGACTATGGGGTTTGTCCATAGGCCTATCAAGGTGCATTAGTCCATTAGGAATTCTGGGATTGTCACTCAGTATGAGGCACCTTAGTTTAGAAGCAAAGTGCCTATCAAATCTAACAAAATGAGCATTTTCTACTTCCCCAGTCATGTCTACATTCCATAAAAGAACTGGCAGTGCTTCCCCTTCTTGTTCCCTATTTAAAACCATTTCTTTACCAAAATATGTAACCCCTTTAAATAGAAACATATGCATCAATAGGGAGTACTGACCCCAAACCTTTTGAACCTTGCCCTTTGCAATCCCCACCAATCCACTGTGAATCTCATTAGCTAGCTAAGATGAAAAATCAAAAAAAATTTCTACACCGAAAGAGGAGATTTTGGTGATCATATACATGAAGCTCACAGGAATAAAATCTTCTTCACCCTCTTCGAAAACTCTGTACAAGGTCCTGTATATCTCTACTACCCTGGCATTAAAGCATGATTTCTTGAAAGGTTCTTTAGAAGATGATGTTATTGCTAGTAGGTTTCCAATTCTACCTATGTGGGCCTTTAGTGAACCTTGTCTAATTACATCCCTTTTTGACATATATTCTTTTTCTAACTCTATCAAATCAATGGGCACATGATACCTAGTGAGAGGTCCCAGATTGAAAACTTCCCTAATCTCTTCTGGACTGATGGTAATTAAAACCTCACCATCCATTCTTCTCACTACCCTAGTGGCTTGATCATAACTTTTTTCCATGGCCTCAAGAAGGTCATAATCCATAAACACACTGGGAAAAACTAGCTTTCCCAGATCAAAATTCTATATATTGGCATGAGGGGTATATAATTTCCTTTCTGCAAACCATTTCTTGAACAAACTCAAACTAGTTTGAGAAGTTTTAGCATCCTGGACCCAATTACCCTTATCATACAATCCATCAGCTATCCTTAGCCTAGGGTTCAATGAGGTTAACCTTTTAACTTGCACTGTCTCTACAGTAGACTCTGGGAGCAACTCAAGCAAGTCACCATGCACATTTCTATCCAAATAGTTTATTTGACTTGAAAATCCCTTCTTCAGAGGCATCTTGGATTATTTTTTTATAGAACTGAAAAGCCTACAGAGATTATGGTAGTACTACTTACTTGAATTCTGTCTTTGTTTTCCTCTATATTCTTGCAAACTTTTTGCGAACAGACAATTTCACAAATTTTGCCAGATTTCAACACGCTTTCCTTTAGTAATTACTTCTACATAGGAATGGCTTAGAATCTTTGCTCACGTAAGATGAAACTGATGAAATATTTCTGTATTATACTCTATTTTTCTCATGAATGATGCTTTCATGTCTAATTAATATAGAGAGTGGCACCACATTCTATGTTTAAAGCTGTGCTGTCAATCTTCAAAAATTCTACGATCATGTGATACGGAGCAAAAAACTAGGTGTTGCACTTGACATGTTGGTCAATTCATCCAATGAAAATTTACCATGTACATAACTCTTTCCTTGATGGCGCTTATGTTCGGACCCATTGGCAACTAAGGACGCATGTCAGCAGGTCGCTACTTCATTATGCATAAAGAATGAGCATCTTGCCATAGTGAAATAGTGACAACCATTGATCTGATCTAAATTCGGCAGATGATATGTTACTGGGCTTGCTCATAAAATGGCAGTGGGCCCTTATTTGCTATGACACTATACATATCTCCCTAGCAACTCTTCATAGCAAGAAGACGACAGTCGTTGATCAGAGACCTAATCAAAGGTGAGGAAACTACACACAGTTTTTTGACTTATACTCGCTACATCGCATAGCTTAAATAACATGCAACTTTTCAATGTGAGGTAGTGAGGACTATTGATTCTATTTTAATCTGATGCTCAGGATCTCTTGCACACTTGATTAGAAGGGCATTGATGAAGTACGAAACTCTACACAGTTGGCGCCCTTCAAGATCTGACATTAGTCTCAGTCATCATTCCACATTACCAAAGGTCCCACCAGCTCTTGATTTCACGGGGCCTCGCTACTTCACTAACGGCGAGATGTCAAATATTTTTGATAGTGAGGTAGTGAGCTCTGGCAACTTTAATCAATTTTTGGTACCGTGAAATACAAGGGTCCATTAGATTACTACTACTGCTATTAACTGCTTTTGACAAAGGCAGTTATTACTTATCATGCCACCTAGACTAGTCATGGTACTGATGAATTTCAATGTTACTAACTTTTCAATTTCACGGGCCCTCGCTACTTCACTAATAGTGAGATGTTAAATTTTTTTGATAGCGAGGTAGCAAAATGTCAAAAAATTCATCATTCTAGCACCGACTTTAGGCTACTTCTGCTGGGTCCCCTTTCCTATTTTGATGGTAATTGCACTATGTACTTGACTAACAAATTAGCCAGAAAACAAAGCTCTGACTATCGTATCTTCATTCTGTGGTCCCATTTTATAAACTTTTCAGCACTCGCTACCTCGCCATACATAAAAAGTGCCCATGTTTGCATAGCGAGGTAATGACAATGGTGGATATACTTAGATCAGACAGTTGGAGAATATGAGAGGAAAGGTATCTCGAGGGCATGGAAGATAAAAGACAATAGAATATTTTCCCTATTTGAAAATTCAAATGTTTTGAGCCTGACAACTTATGAATAGAAAAAAAATGTAGAATTTTCACAAAAGTTTTTTTAAAGGCTAGCAAACGGATAATTATCTAGAAACCCTACTATCCATTAGAATGAAAAATCTAACTTTTCTATAACTGGACAAAATACTTCTATCAAACAAAAAGTCAGACCAACATCTTACAACACATTTTACATATATATCTTTTAAATTTACAAAATTGCAAGGTTGGCCAAAATACAAGTGAACAAATATATTACAAAGTTGGCCCAATAGTAAATAACTTGGGTTCACTGAACTGACTCAGTGACCTTCTGATACACGATGTTTACTACATTACTTGGCATCATCATGCACTTAGTAGAAGTGAAAGCCAAGTCCATACTAATCACCTGACATAGTTCTGAACTCGGTAACCATTGGTAACTCAGTAGATGTAGTGTCACTCGGTAGATACTACACATTGAGTTTACCTTGCTTTACTCAGGAAACACTATTTCTTCCAATGCTCGGTTGCTCTTATTTTTCATGACACAAACTTACTACTTGGTAGACACTGTGAAGCATGGTAGATACTGAGAAACTTGGTAGACACTGTTGGTCTTCACGTTGTCTATATTTACTCTCTAGCTTTAGGAATGCTCGATGTAAACTGTATAATTGCTAAGTTTATAAGGTAACCACTAGATGCTCGGTAAGCATTCAAAATTGAGTAAGTTTTGTCACTAATGAAAAATATAATATAATGCCAACAATCTCCCCCTTTAGAATTAGTGACAAAAACACTTATGAACCAAAACTGTTGACTGACATTCTGATTTATATACAAATTGATCTTTGTAAAGCTATTGTATTTACATATCTTACATATCTCCCCCATTCATATGGCATAATATATACATAGATTTTATCTATAGATATGTTAGTTTATTTTCTTTCTTATTTCTCCACAAGTCTCTTTTACTCCCCTTACTCTCTTCCCTTGTTCATCTCATACTCCCCCTTTTTGACAATAATGTTAAAGAGTATATACAATATATTTAAATAGAGACACTAAAATGTGAGAGAAATTCACAGTGTACCTTGAGAATAAGAGACAATGTCTTATCCCAATTATCTTGCAAAATTTCATAGGTGGAGAAAACCAATTGAACTTCTTCAAAAAATTCAATCATATGATCTGCTATAGAAAAATTGTTATCATGAATCAATGTTTTGGAATGGGCAATATGTTTTTGCATTTGGTCCATGACTGGAAGTGATGTCAATAAGTGTAGTTCTGATCCTGGCTTCTTGTCTAAGTAACTCTACCTACTTTTCTGACAAAAAATTCACCTTCATGTGATGTGAAGAGCTTGAACTATGGTCAAGCTGCAACTTTTGAGCACTAGCCTTCATTTCCACATCTATCTTATTTAATTTTTCTTTAATATCCTTGGTGTACTCGGTAACATCATAGAGCTTGCTAAAAAGTAATGTTACATTTGTAAAATATTTCTCAAGGTTGCTCAAAATTGTGGTTAATTCTACCAGCTTTATTGCAGTGTGCTGAGCAATGTGCTCAAGCACATTATTGTCAAATTTCTTCTCTACCTTTTCAATGAGCTTCTCTTGCCTAGAGGTGTCCTCATTGAACTTATTTACAACCACTTCTAATTGTAACAAAATGTGTTGAGATGGATCAACATCAACACCAATAGCTTCAGTAATTATATTTTTGGCATTATCTATTATTGTGTATTCTTTGTCCTTCTCTTCTCGTAGCTGCTTCTACCTTGCCTTTTTCTCTAAAAGATGACTGACCATTCTCATTTTGTTGGCTAAGGCAGTGTCCAAATCTATCTTGGGAATAATTTTTTTTTTAATCCAAGTCTAAATCTTCATCAATTACCTTACCAGTAAGCAGAAGTTTTAGAGGAGTCTTTGGTTTTACTTTAGTGCTTACTTCCTTGGATTTAGAAACATAAACAATAGTTGATATAGATGGACTAGCAGAAAAGGCTTGAATTGGAGGAACACTAAGAGAAATACCAACTATATCCAAAATTTATATGCTTCCCAAACATGATGTACCAATGGGTAATGTACAAGGTGGAATATTTATAATTGAAGTATTAACAAAAATTAGTGCAGTTAGAGCTATTGTAGACAAAATTGTAGAATGGGCCAGCCCACTTACTATACATGGAACAGAAGAAGTTGGCATAGTTGATGATATTGTGATTGATTTTTCAAGTGTTGATGAAGAGGGCTATAGCTCGGTAGATGAGGTAACTGATACTTCTATAGGAGATGCTTGGAGTTGAGGGGTGGTAGGAGTAGATGATTTTTTTGATGTAGATGCAATCAATCTTTCTGAAGTTGTCTCCAACCCTGATGATATTGCCAGCTTAGGTAGAGAGTAAGGAAGGGAAGCAATGACTTCTGCTAAAATCTTCATTGGGTCTTCTTCTTCATTTGCTTCCTCCTTTTATTCCTCTTCAACTTCTTCCCCTTTCTCTTCACCATCATCCCTTAGTGCCTTATAATCTTCAATATCAATAGTAGCACATAGAGTGTTGTCATGTTCTTCATTATCACTATCATCATCATCATCCTTGATCACAACTAGATCTTCACTAGGCTTATGCAGATGATAGATATTCTTCCACATATTTGTTGAGTCTCTTACAACATGCTTAATGTCCTTGATTAGAATTAAACATGTGTGAAATCTAATCATCATTTTACCTTCATTATTATTCATGGCTGCCTTTACTTCTGCATTAGTGAGATTTGGTAATAGATTCTTCAAGGATTGTTCATAGATGTCTTTTGTTGTTTGAGTGGCTAATTCCCATCTTGGTTGCAGTCTTAATAATAATTCTTTTGAGATCTGAGGAGCAATCTGGTCTAGGGAATACTTCCATTTTCCCATTTTGGTGAGTACCAGCTCCTCAATCTACATCTTCTCCACATCAGTTCTAGTTTCAAAATTTAAAGCTTTGAAGTTTTTGATGCTAGGTCCTTCTTCCATCTATTTCAACCTTTCTTGGAAGGTAAGTTGGGGCTTGTTGAATACTACTTCACCTTTATTTTTTCCTTTGCCTCTCTTGGTGAAAATAGTTCTGGAGGCCTTTGGAGGTTTAGCAATGGTAACCTTCCCTTTCTTCTTTGTTGGCTCTACCTCTTTCTCTGATTCTTGCTCTCCTTCATCTTGTTGTTCTAGATCCCCTTCTTTGACCTCAGTAAGCATTAAGGGACCAGTGATAGTTTTCATCTTAGCAATCTTTCTCTTACCTTTGCTGATTGCTTGAGGTAGCTTAATTTCTAGTTCAATTATGGCTTTTTCCTCATCATAAGTACCAAAGATTGGTTGCTTGGGATCTACAGGCTCATTTACCAGTGCTTCAATGATGTCCCTAGTTTCATCAATATTGACCTCATAAGGGAGAGGTTTCACCCATGCAACTTAGGGTCTGACTACTTGAATGTATACTCCATCTTAGTCTACCATGAAACATACATCATCTTTATAGTCCTCAACAAGTTTAGGAGGAATCCTGAACCTGTTGTTCATTCTTTCTTTGAAGTCTTCAAAATAATTATCCATTATACTATCAAATTTTACACCCATTTTTTCTATAAAATCATTTATCTGATACAAAATGGGAACATCTATTTTCCATATGATAGAACCTTTAGATGGAAAGAATTTTTGCACATAAAAGTAGAGACATGTTAACAAAGAACTGAATTTGCAGGGATTGTTCTTTGATGACCTAATGCTATCCATATTCTTGTTTAGTTTCCTTAGTAGCAATTCTGATAGATCAAATTCAAAAAAAAAATTCACAACTTTGAATGCTAAGTCTACTGCCTCACATAGCAGACTATTCAAATGACTAGAACTGTAAATCTTGTGAGCAATTACATGAATTTTGAATCTCAGCTCTGCATTGGTAACGATGCTAATTTTCAAGCCTCTATCATCCCACTTGGCTAGGGTTTTCTTTTGGAGTTATTTTGGAGTTCATCCTGACCTAGAGTTTTGGTGGATTTAGCTTTGCTCAAAATGGGAAGGCTAGTAATCTTGTGAATCATCTTTTTGGTGATCAATATGGGTTGTTCCAACCATAGCTGACCATTGTGAACATGGCTAAGAATATACCTGATCCATTTTATCTGAAAGCTTCTTGGCAGGTGGGATATGTGTGTAAACCCTTTTTTTTCCAAATTCTTGTGCTTGGGTTTCAGTGAACCATCAATACACATTTCTTCTAAAGAACTATCCATTTCTAGCATTCCTATCTCTTGAATTGAACATTTAAAATGAATGCAGATATCATTAATAAAAAGTACCTTTGGTGGGATTTTTGATTGCATGCTATTAGGGTCAAGTGCCTCTACCAATGTAGGAACTAACTTGAAATTTGGTGCTTTCCATTGTACACCCTTGACCAACATTTCTGATCCTATTTTTTTCTTGCTACTGCTGGTGCTTCTGGATGCCAGCGCTGCTTAGTAAGTGATGGAAATCTTCAAACAAATTCCCTAACAGAAAATTCACTCAGAATTTCTTGGAATCACTTGAGATGCACCTAGAGAACTCTTTTCTCTAAGGATATGATGAAAATTGAAGTTGAATTTTGCCCATTTTGATGAAAAAATTACCATTAATGCTAGGTACCATACCGTTGTAGTGTGTGATAGACTTTCATCCACTGACCTAACTCAGTAAGAGTATCAATTTGATAGACAAACCAAATTCCTTTTACTCCTAACCTAGCTCGGTAAGGTCTATGATTACTTTTCTTGGTAGAGTTTGATGCAACTTGGTGAAAGATAACCTTTCTGTGATTGGAATATTGATTGGATCATTTGCATTCCTTATATTTCTTGGAACTGCTTATGATTTTCTTGCTGAGTATAGCTCCAATGCATTCTTAGGAATTTAGTTTGAGGGGATGGAGTCACCTACTCCTTGAGTGACTTCACTACCATGATTTGAGCTAGTATCCTCAATAGATTTAGGAATCCATTGTTGCCTCATTTGTTTCCTTATACTGTCAGCTCTTGCTTTCTTTTCATCTTCAACTTTGCCTATATTCATGTAGTTCTTAGCTATATGATCAAGTTTAGTGCATGTGTAACACCTTATAGTAGTATCTTTCTTTCTTAGGTCGTGCCTTGCACAATTTATGCATGTGTCCATATTCTCCACAATAATGACATCTGCACCAAGTATTGTAGTCCCATCCAAATATTTCCTTTACAAGTTGTTCAACTAGATTGAATGATTTGGATGTGCATTGAGATGCCTGGTGACCATGCCTTTTGTATTTGAGACAATTACCTTCAAATTTTGGTTTCTCCTTGCATTCATTGGCTTTGTGACCATGCTGATTATAGTTATAGCATTTTCCATTGAAATTTATTTTTCCATTGCTCTAGCATTTGTTTGATGTATGAGCAATTTTCTCACAATGATTGCATGAGGGTTTTAGATTCCTTTTTGCACCTTGCTTGGAAGATTCACCTTGCTCTTCATTGTATCCAAGTCGTGCTTTACCTTTTTGCTTATGATGATTATGCTCATTTTGCTAAATTAGTTGATTCATGTCTTCTTGTGATTTCAACATTCGTTCATTGATTTGTTTTTCAGTATTTAGGTCATTTTCAATTTTTCAACAATTTTATTTTCACATCTTAGTTCTCTCAATATTATTTCATTAATTTCCCTTTCATAATTTAGATCATTTCTTATTCTTTCATCCTGTGCTTTGAGAATCCTGATTTCTTCATTTGCTTCAATGATTTGACCTATGAGGTCTTCATGCTGATTGGATTGATTCTATTCTTCATTGTTTCTTGCCTCCAAATCTTCATAATTTGCATTATTCCTTTGTTTCAAAATTTTACATAGCCTGATTGATTGGATTTCTTGCTCTATTTTGAGTTTTCTTACTTCTTCCTACAAAGAGCCATTCTTTGCTAGGAGTTCCTTGATTACATCATTAGCGTCATCTGAGCTGCTTGATGGGAAAAAGTCTTCAATCTTCTCTTCAACATACTAATGGTCATCCATTTGTCTTGCAAGTTCCTTCCTTCTTTTCAAGGATTGGGAAAGGTGCTCCTTTTCTTCTTTGAGTTGAGTTATGGTCATTTCCAGATCTAGATTTTCATTTTCAATTGCTGTTTAAAGTCTAAATATCTCCATTTTTCCTTAGATCTTTTCTCAAGCTATAAAGCTTTTATCCTAAGAACCACAAAGCTCTGATACCAATTGTTGGAAATATTCAAGATATGACAAGTTACTAAGAGAGGAGGGGTGTATTAGTAACTTTAAAACTTTCCTTTATATATACCACACATACATCTATGCTAATGTATTCACTAGTTCTAAAAAATAAAGCATTCATTGCACAAGAGAACACAATATTTTGGTGACCCAGAAACCTTCCAAATAGAAAGTAAAACTGGGGTGGGGATGATACCCACAAAACTTCAATACTGCAGCATAAAGTTGGCCTAGTAAGGCTTACATTGACCACTTCTAATGATCTACCCTATTAGGAGTACAAAGGACTGCTATGTCCACCTTGTTAGAGGATTTACATACATACAATGAAGTATGCACTCAGTTAGGAGATTTATATAAAGACTGTTAAGTCTACCTTGTTAGAGGATTTAGAGGATTGATTCACCAGTTAAGATGAAATAGTGGATCTACTTACAATAGATTTCTGATAAGATCCTTTATGAACAGATCACCTTATGTCATGAATATAACATTTCTGCCTCTATATTGACCTTGTTGTATTCCTTGAACTACTGTTAAAAATCCTTAATAGATACTCTTCAAAATTACTTCACATTACTTTACTCTTCCTTTATGTTTGATATCTTACAACACATTTTACATATATAGCTTTCAAATTTACAAAATTGCAAGGTTGGCCAAAATAGAAGTGAACAAATATATTACAAAGTCGGCCTAATAGTAAATAACTTGGGTTCACTGAACTGACTCGGTGACCTTCTGATACATGGTGTTCACTGCATTACTCAGCATCATCATGGACTTGGTAGAAGTGAAAGCTCAATCCATACTAATCACTTGATGCAATTCTGAACTCGGTAACCATTGGTGACTTGATAGATGTAGTGTCACTCAGTAGATACTGCACACTAAGTTTACCTTGCTTTACCCAGAAAACACTATTTCTTTCAATGCTCGATTTGCTTTGAATTTTCATGACACAAACTTACTGCTCAGTAGACACTGTGAAGCATGGTAGATACTGAGAAACTCTGTAGACATTGCTAGTCTTCACATTGTCTATATTTACTTGGTAGCTTGAGGAATGCTCAGTGTAAATTGTATAATTGCTAAGTTTACAAGGTAACCACTGGATGCTCAGTAAGCATTCAGAATTGAGTAAGTGTTGTCACTAATGACAAATATAATATAATGCCAACAAGTGTATCCTTTATATTTGTGGCATTTGTGTGGATGCATTTTTTTGTTATCAAATCAATTTATTTTGGTTATCATTCACACATAATTTTGTATAGGGTTCTATTATCAACACTTTAAAGCTATTTGAATTACAATAGCATATTTAACTGTGGTGTCCTTCTGCATTGCCTAACACCAATAGATTCACATAGTTAGTTGTCATACAATCATAGGTTAATATTGAGCTTCTCTTGGTTTCAAGAATAGTTTAGTACTCTCTACTAATTAGGGCCAACCATGTAAAGGTGGAAGGTCATTTGGCTCCACCCCCCCAAACATCTAAATTCCCTTTTAACATCTAAAATATTTAAGAAATGATCAATCTTTAAAGTACAAAAAAGGGTTCCAGACCTACAAAAGTGACATCATTTTCCCATCTTTTGGTACATTTCATTTTTTTTTTGCATCCAAAATAAGTTTCTTCTACTCTAAATTTATAATGCATCTACATTCTATATGCATGGTAATAGGCATAGCCAAAAAAACCCACCATATTTAAATTTATTTAATAGGTCTAAGCAAACCTATTGGGTTCTTTTAGCCCCAGTTGATGTTGTATGCACATGAATTGAGATTTCATATCGAACTATGACATCCTTCTACATTTCCTAAAACCAATAGATTCACAAAGTTAGTTGTCATAAAATCATAGGTTAATGTTGAGCTTCACTTGGTTTAGATAATAGTTTAATATTCTCTACTAATAAAGGAAAACTATGCGAAGGTGGAAGATCATTCCCCCCCACCTGCCCCCCACATTTAAATTCCATGTTAACATCTAAAATCTTAAAGAAAGGATCAATCTAAAAAAGTGACATCATTTTCTCATCTTCTAGTGCATGTCAATTTTCCATCACATCCAAAATAACAATCTACCACTCTGAATCAAGAATGCATTTGCAATTGCATTCTATATGCACATACAATAGGTAGAACTAAAAAATGTAGCATGATTACATTTATTTAATAGGTCTATTAAGTTTTTAAAATTATGGACCATCATAAACATTAGAACTGTATCTGCTATGGCCAAGAGAATTTCCTCAACAAGCCAACACATAGAAAGTCTTGATTTTCTTACATGGTAAGGATGAAAAATGCAAACTTGTTGCATTTTTCAGCTACATCCGATGTCGAATGCATATGAATTGAGATTTTATATTGATCAAGACCATTAAACTACTCACTATAATGAATCCACGGGATCAAGACACTTTCCTACATACCTATATCCATGGGATCGAGACCCTTGAACTACTCACTCTAATGAATATGTAGGTATGGTTTCTCATTGTTTTGATGTAGCCATATTCCTATAACCACTAGTGGGATTTACTCAACTAATACAACTCTTTTCCATCATACACCTACTTAGGTGAATCAAGCATTTTTCTATAATTACAATACTTTAATACCCTAGTGCAACCCTTTTGTTGTAGTTTATAGTTAATGTAAGGTTAACCTATATACATCCTATCTCACTCATTATATAGTTATGTTTAAAAGCTTGTGACAATAATCAATGGGTCTAAATAGACTAGTCAAGTTAATGCTAAAAGTTAGAGTTTAGCCTTCTATTTTCAAAATCCAAGTAGACTAGGTTGCATCTATTGAAATGTCTTAAGATAAACCACAAGTATAGATTCTTCATTCTATAAGGGGACACTTTATTCAAATATAAAACTAGTTATGCATGCATGATTCTTTTTTTAATGCAAATTTGGTTTTGAAGCACATATTCCTTTTATTAAATGTAAAGTTAAATACCTAAACATCCTATTGGAAATATGATAGGAGCAACTAAGAGGGGGGTTGGGGGGGTTAATCAGTTACACAAAAATAAATCCTACACCCCTTAAATGTGAACACAACTTAAACATAAATTATATTCCGTTGTGACTCGATAAACACAGGCATTTGATTAACACTAGAAAATGTTGTACCTTAGCAAATATTGAAAATCAATTGTTACTTGGAAATAATTGATCTTAAAGATGTCAACTAGGATTAACCTTAATTAAACTTAGTGGCATACATATGAAAGTAAATAGCATGAACACAAGTGATACCAAGATTTAACATGGAAACCCAATTTGGGAAAAACCCCCAATTGCAACTAATTATTGATTTTCACTCTTCCAAAGTGAGCCAGGTTACGATCCAACCCTATTAAAGGTTACAAAAAACATTATTAGGTGTGACCCTATTAAAGGATTCAATCACCATATTAGGAGTGGTCTTGTCAGAGGACTTTAGACACTTCAATCTAGAAATGCCACCTTGTTAGAGGATTTACAAATAGCTATTAAGCCAACTCTATTAGGAGATTTATATCACTACTACAATGGTTAGAGAGTAATAATGAGA
The DNA here is from genome assembly GCA_028749045.1 of Cupressus sempervirens. NCBI lineage: Eukaryota > Viridiplantae > Streptophyta > Pinopsida > Cupressales > Cupressaceae > Cupressus > Cupressus sempervirens. Next base: position 84,605,975 of record CM053791.1, on the reverse strand, counting down.
ATGACCTAATTTTTTATGCAACTAAATTTCTGATTACAAATCTCAATTCTGGCTTCAATACCTGATCCTTCTTGATTAAATGTATCTTTGCAGCTCCATAAGGATATTCTCTTTAGCCTTTAAATTTTCTTCCTCTAAGCATCCTTTTCTTCACACACTCTCTCAATCTATCCCACAACTTGATCTTACATTTATATCTTACATGTTGTTAAGTCTTCTTGAATACATCTTACATTAAAAAATATTTATCTTCTCAGTCGACTAAAACCATTAAAAAAAATTATTTAACTTAGTAAAACCAAAACTATAAAATCCTTCAATGGCTAACCCTGCTTGGTGGACACTAGCTCAAAATAAATTTTCCTTTGTTAAATAAGTGAGCTCAATTAACATTGGTTTTCATGCGAACTCTCTTTGTCTCTTGAGTGAATTCAGTAGATACTATCTTTTGTGAATTCTCTTTGGTAACCAAGTGAGCTCGGTTAACACTTATCGCTTTCCAACTTTCATATGTCTCCCGTGAACTTGATAGACACTATCATCTAAACTTGGAAAATACAAGAACGCTTGACGGCTAGGAAAAACTATCTTCAATGCCCAAGTTAGCTCGACAGACACTCACTGATGAATGTATGACATTTTTTTAACTTCAAAGATAATATACAATTGACCAATTATTTTCAACAATCTCTCTTTTTGGCATTGATGGCAACACAACATGTCATAATACAATGAATTATAGAGAAAAATAAAATAAGGAAAACATCCTTAGTTTCATTTTGATTCTTATCTATGAGAACTCCCTCTATCTTTAGTCTTCTCCCTCTGTCAAAAAACTCTATCTACAACATCTTCTTCTTATTATCAACTTAAAAAATTTCTGACCAAGTTCTTTAACTATAAAAAACTTCAATTAAGTTCTCTCTCTATGAAGTTTTCCCTCTTTGTCCATAGAATTATGACATCAAACTCTCCCTCTTTGACATCTTATGCCAAATACCATGAATAATGTAGTTTATAGTGTACCTTAAATACTAATTCATATGCAATATGCTTTTTCATTACTGCATCAACTTGATTGATCTTCAACATGCTCTAGTTGATGCATCACTAAAATTCATTTAGTGAGCTTTAGATAAGATAATGAGCCCTAGCTTACCTCTTAGATATAAAAATGCATCCTTCGGTAATGTCTTGGTGAATATATTTACAATCTATTCTTTACTATTCACATATTCCAACCTTACTTTCTTGTCTTGCACCAATTCTCTTTAAAAATGATATTTTATTCCAATGTGTTTGGTCTTGGTATGCATCACTAGATTCTTTTATATGTTGATTGCACTAGTGTTATCATAGAAGATAACTACTATATCCTTCATTTCAATCTTCATACCTACCAACAGTTGCTTGAACCAAAAAATATTGGAACAATTGACTATTGTTGCAACATATTTTTCCTTTGTTATTGATTGGGAGATGCAATTTTTCTTTTTGCTTGTCCAATACACTAGTCTTTTACCAAGAAAAAATTCCCCATCACTAGTGCTCTTCCTAGCATCAATGCTTCCTACCAAATCACCATTAGTGAAGAATTTTAACTCTAAGTTTCCTCCTTTCTTGTACCATAATCTGTATTCTTCAGTACCTTTTAGATACCTCATGATTCTCTTGATTGCAATCATATGATTTTCTTTTGGATTAACTGAGAATCTTGTGAGCATTCCAACTACAAGAGCAATGTGAGGTCTAATATGCATAACATATTGTAGTTTACCAATCATTGAACTATATGTGGTCTGATCTACCTCCTTGGAATTGCCATCTTTGGAAAGCTTATGTCTAGTAGACATAGGTGTCCCAACTGGCATTGAATCCTCCATTCCAATTTATTTTAGAATATCTTTGATATATTTAGGCGAAGTAATGTAGATACCATCTTTCTTATATTGAATCTATATTTCAACAAAGAATTTTATCTTATCAAATATGGACATCTCAAATTCTTTACTCATCTCTTCTAAATTTTTTTTGCACAACTCATCATTTCCAGTGAACAAGGTGTCATCAACAAGTATTTCTACCAATATAGCCTACTTGTCTATTCCATCCTTGATATACAAACTATTATTATTAGTTGTTCTTTGAAAACCAATCTTTATCAAGTAGTTGTGATGTCTTTGATACCAAGCTCTGGGAGCTTGTTTGAGTCCATACAATGCATGGTGTAGTTTACACACAATATCCCTTTTTGCTAGGATCTACAAAACCTTCTAGTTGTTCAATGTAAACTTCTTCCTCAAGAATTTCATTCAGTAATATAGATTTCTCATCCATTTGATAAACTTTAAAACCTTTATGTGTTGCATAAGTTAGTAAAGTTCCAACACCTTTGAATCTTTCAATAGGATAATTTTTTTCACCATAGTCAATACCTTCCTCTTGAGAGTAACCTTTGCAAACTAACCTTGCTTTCTTTCCTGAAACTTTTCCATCTTTATTCAACTTATTTCTAAAAACCCACTTTGTGCCAATCACATTCTTATGCTTTGGTCTAGAAATAAGAGTCCAAGTCTTATTCTTTTCTATCTGTTCTATTTCTTCATTCATTGATTCAGTCCAACTTTCATTATCTAAAGCATCTTTAACATTTCTAGGTTCAAATTCAGCAAGCACACATGTATGTTTCAATTTGTTTCTTGTCATTGTACCATCAGAGTTGTCTCCAATGATTTTCTCAGGTTCATGATGCCTTCTAACATATCTTGCTAGTACAAATACTTTGGATTTAGAACTTGTTTCTCCCAACTCAACATGATCTTCAAGCTTGGGTCCCATTTTCTATGATTTGGGTCCTTCTGACTCAATTTTCTCTAGCATCAGCTCGAAAGCTACTGACTGCAACTTAGGTCCTTTAGACTATGACTTGGGTTGCACTGATTGCAACTTGGCTACTTCTTGAGATTTTGGGGAATTGGTAGATGAAGTTCACAACTTTCATTTAGATTAGGAAATGTATCTAGTTCATAGTACACAAATATTTTGTAATCCTCAAGTTCTTTGTTGCTTTCCTCTTCACTCTTTTCTACAAACTCATCAATTCTTACATGTGCACTTTCCATAATTTTGTGATTTGATAAATTCAAAAATTTATATACTTTTCTTCTACAAGAATATCCTAGGAATATGCATTCACCACCTTTGACATCAAATTTACCTTTCCTAGATTCCTTCAAGATATAAGATTTGCTACGAAATACTTTCAAGTAACTTACATTAGGTTTGTAGCCATACCATAGTTCATAAGATGTTTGATTTGATTCTTTCTTTAGATGAACTTTGTTCAAGGTATGCACTGTAGTATTGATTTCTTCTTTCTAGTATTTGATTGCAACAAAATTTTCTATCATCAAGGTTCTTACACAATCCATGATGGATCTATTCCTTCTTTCTGCTATACCATTTTGCTGAGGTGTACTAGGTGTTGATACTTGTCTTTTGATTCCTTTCTTAATGTAGAATTCATTGAATTAATTAGACATGAATCACCTCCTCTATCTAACCTTAGTCATTTTAGTTTCTTTCCAATTTCTTTCTCTACTCTTTCTAGATACCATTTAAACTTTTGAAAAACATTATATTTTTCTTTGAAATAAATTACAATCATCATTTGTGAATAGTCATCGACAAATAGAATGAGATAGTTATGTTCATTGTAGCTTTCTATGTCAATAGGTTCACATATGTCTACATGAACTAGCTCCAATACTTCTTCTGAATGATAGCTCTTACTTTTGAAACTAGTCTTTCCCATCTTTCCAACTTGAGCAATGAAACATGAAATTTCACTATCATCAAGGTAGAACAAGTTACCTTTCATTTGATTACCAAATCCAACTAGATTTCCTTTTTCATCTAGTAGCTTGGCCTTCCCATTCATTAATTCTACCTTGAATCCAATGTTATTTAATTGTACCACACTTAATAGATTATTCTTTAGTCCTTCCACCCAGTAGGCATTATCACATCTGAGTTCATTGGTTAATGAAATACAACCTTTTCCTTTTATGCAACAAGGTTCATTATTTCCAAATGTAACACTTCCACCATCATAGTGTTCTATATATTCAAATTTTGTTTTTTCACTAGTCATATGATGAGAGATACCAATATCAATAATCCATGTATCATTTTTACTCACAAAAGAAATAAGTGCCATCTTGTCTGACTCATCATCTAATTCAATTTTTACAACTATATAGATTGTTTCATCATTATCATTGATATCTGAATCTTTAGCCATTAAAGAAGATCTTACCTTTGTCTTTGTAGTCCTTGTAGCTCTTGAATTCATTCTTGCCTTTGAACTTTCTATCTCTATTTTCTTCTATTTTCTCTTTTTTTGGACCACCTAGTAGCAATGTGACCAACTTCTTCACATGAAAAATAGATTAGAGGAATATTTCCTTCATACTTTGCTTGGCCTCTAGCATATTTCCTTGCGTAATGACTTTAAGGTCACTGTTAGAACTTTCTTTCTTTTCTTCACTTTCAAATTGCTTTGCCTTTGATTTTCCTTTCTGCTTGAGTGAAAGCTTGGCTTCAAATGAAAACTCAATACCTTTGGAACTAGGAACATAATTATCATATTAATCCAATTCAAAAGATATCAAACTTCCCACTAGAGCATCAAGATTTATCTTATTTCTTGGATCACATGTCATCTGTTGAATAGAAGATACTCTAATTGCATAGATAGGAAGAAGGGTTCTGAGTACCTCACTTACAACTATTTTATCATCAATGTCTCTGAAAAAGGCTTTGATTGCACTTACACTTTCTTTTATTTGGTCAACATATTTTGCAATGTTCTCATCCTCTCTCATCATCATTTAATCAAACTAACCTCTAAGAATTTCTACTTTATCTCTTTTGAGATTATCATCACCTCCATAGATATCCTTTAGTTTGGTCCACATTTCATGAGCAATAGCACAAACTTGAACTTTATCAAATTTATAATAGTTGAGAGTAGAAAAAATATCAATCATGATATTATGATTTTTCTTCTCAGCAAACTCTTCAATTGTTAATGCTCCAATAGGAGCCTTGTAAGCATTGTCCAAGTTTTTCAAACCTAAATCACTGATGGTTTATAGTTGTAACTTCATAAGTTCCTACCATGTTGCAAAGATGTCCCTTTTCAACTTGAGAATCTCTCTTCTATAAGACATCCTAATCTTTAGCTTAGGTCCTTGAAACCTTCTCTGTAAGCACCAAATGCTTTGATATGAATTATTGGAAATATAAAAAGATTAATTGAGAGGGGAGGGGTAAATTAGTTACCAAAAAAATAAATCTTAGATCTCTTAGATGTGAACACAACTTAAACATAAACTATATTTTGTTGTAACTCAGCAAACACACAAGCACTCGGTTAACACTAGAAGATGTTGTAACTCAAAAAATATTGAAAATCAGTTATTACTTGGCAACAAGTAATCTTAGAGATGTTAATTATGATTAAACTTAATTAAATTTAGTTGCATATACATGAAAATAAATATCATGAACACAAGTGACACCAAAATTTAACGTGGAAACCCAATTTGGAAAAAACCACCAATTGCAACTAGTTACTAATTTTTACTCTTCTAATGTAATCCCTATTAGGAGCCAACCCTACTAAAGGTTACAAAACACACTATTAGATGTGACCCTATTAGAGGATTCAATCACCCTGTTAGGAGTGGCCTTATTAGAGGATTTTAGACACTTCAATCTAGAAATGCCACCTCATTAGAAGATTTACAAATAGCTATTAAGACAACTCTATTTGGAGATTTATATCACTGCTACAATGGTTAGAAAGTAATAATGAGAATGAACTAATTTTTTATTAAATATCTCAATTTTGTCTTTAATACTTGATCCTTCTTGATGAAATGTATCTTTGCAACTCCACAAGGATATTCTCTTTATCCTTTAAATTTTCTTCCTCTAAGCATCCTTTTCTTCACACACTCTTTCAATCTATCTTGCAACTTAAACTTTCATTTATATCTTATATATTGTCAAGTCAACTTGAATACATCTTATAATAAATAATTTGTATCTTCTCAGTCAGCTAAACCACTAAAAATATTCATTTAACTCAATAAAACCAAAACTAGAGAATCCTTCAATGGTCTACCCTACTTGGTAGACACTAGCTCAGAAGCTATTTTCCTTTGTTAACCAAGTGAGCTCAATTAACAATAGTTTTCATACCAACTTTCTATCTCTTGAGTGAACTTGGTAGACATTGTCTTTGGCAAATTCTCTTTGGTTACCAAGTGAGCTTGATTAACACTTATCACCTTCCAACTTTCATTTGTCTCCTGAGTGAACTCAATAGACACTATCTTCTAGACTTGGCAAATATAGGAATGCTTGAAAACCAAAAAAAATTATCTTCATTGCTTGAGTGATCTTGATAGACATTGACTAATGAATATATGATATTTTGTATAACATCAAAGACAATATACAATTGACCAATTATTTTCAACACATCCATACATATACAAGAATGGTAAGTTACCTAAAATGTCATGAGATCAATATTTAACGTACCTAACATGTCCTCATCACCTCCTGCTAATCTTAGGGTAAGTCCATCTTCATTTCTCATGATAAATTCATCACACGATCACTTCTAGAAATGTCCTCATCATGTCCTACATAAAATGTATCCAATATTACAAAATGCCCGCTAAGAAATAATAGCTCAAGTGAAATCAACATATGAAAAATGACAGAGAAAATGATGAATCTACATACCAATAGGTGTTTCCATCGCATTTTTGACCATGCTACCTATTAAGTGAGTTTTATTATGATTTATTTGTGCCAAGATATCTCTCCTTATATACATATACTTACACACACACACACACACACACACACACACACACACGTGTATATATATACATACGTATATATGTGTATATATATATATACATATACATGTATGTATATATATATATATATATACAAAGATCACAAGGGCACAACAACAAGATGCATAGATTACAAGGGCACAACAATGAAATGCATCAATCATCAGGGCATAGCAATGAAATCATAGATCTCCACTAATCTCGACAATCCACAAGATTTTTCTACAAATATACATGTACATATATATATGTGTGTGTGTGTGTGTGTGTGTGTGTGTGTGTGTATTAATGCATACATATATACATACACAGACATACATACATATACATACATACATACATACATATACACATACATACATACATACATTTGGATATGCAATTTTATCACCTTGAAAAATTATATTTGATCCTGCTAGCTAGAAGCAACTGATTCTTTATTTTATTGTACCTAATTAGATGACAATTCTACATGAATTTTTAATCAACCCATCTAATCAACAACTAGACTAATTTAACTAGGTTATGGCTTGTTTCTTTCTAAAACTATTTTCTATCATATATTTTTCTAAAATTTCTTGCAAACTCTGCCCATTTTTCCTGGTCTATATTATTTTTGTGTAGAATCTTGAGCTAAGTCACTTAGCACAGGTTGAGTGAGTTTTATTGATTTATTATTTGGATTCTAGAATTTGTATTCTATTGGATCAATTTTTTTTTGTGTGCTAATTTATTTAATAAGAACCTTTAAGATCTCTCTATATAGAGAGACTACAAGTTGTGCAATTTGTCATCTATTCCATCTACATTTCTTTGCCATTTTTTATAAGAGTGTTTCAAGGTTAAGAACAACTTCAACATCCTTTTCATGGTTTAGAGGTAATATCACTATGGTAGTGAGAATAACTTCAGTACAAACTTGAGTGTAAGGAGTTACTACCTTGAACCTATACTACAAATTCTTGGAAGCCAAGGGCCCCTAGACATATGCTACATTTTTTGGAGACATGAGAGAAGTTACTACTAGCTTTAGTACTTCATAACATTCTAGATCATCTAGTGATGCCCAAATTAACTTCAATACATGCATGGTTACATCCTTGGGTTTCATTTTTGGGCCAACATATGGAGCCTTTATGTCAAAGTATTCGTCATAAATTGGAGAATGAACATCATGTCTAGCATGCAAATGATGCATCTTTATATGCAATTTTATCACCTTGAAAAGTTGTATTTGATCATACTAGCTGGGAATAGTTGATTGTTCATTTTATCATACCTGATTTGATGATCATTTTGTAAGAATTTGTAATCAACTCAACTAATAAAAAACTAGTCCAATTTAATTGGGTTATGGCTTGGGCATGAAGTATTCCCATTTATCATGTGGTTGCAATGTTGAAGGTAAAATTTTTCCAAAGTGGTAGTACATTTTGTATTGTTGGCTTTGTTCAAGTTCTGATCTTAATGAAGTAACAAAGTGGTTTATGTTGGAATTCTATAAAAAAATTTTGGGTGGGGGGGTGAATTAGTTATCCAAGATCTAGATTTATAAATAAAACTTCTCACAGCTTAGCGAACCCATAAAACATTTATCATTATGCATGCATCCATAAGATTATGCAATCACTTAAAACTTGTAGGTACTATCAAATCAATTTGTAGAAATGTAAACATGAAACATGACAGATTCAAAAACACACTTGACACAATGATTTACATAGAAACCCAATTTGGGAAAAACCACCAGTAAGATGCCACTCTTTTTCACTCTTCTAAAGTGATGCCCTATGAAAGGCCAACCCTATTAAAGGTTACAATGCACATTGTTAAATGTGACCTTGTTAAAAGATTTCAATCATCTTTTTAGGAGTGAGCCTTGTCAAAGGAATTTAGACCATTCACTTGGAATGTCACCTAGTTAAAAAATTTATAAATGATTGTTAGGTCAACCTTAATCCAAAGGATTTACCCTAGACTGATACAATTATTAGAGAGTAATAGTAAGGCTTGATCTAGTAACAATTTACAACTCCATTTGTAGATTATATATCTTTGTTTCAGTCCTCCATTCTACTTGGCTTTCACACATTTAAACTCTGATATCTTGTTCACCCTTCAAGCATCCATATCCTTTAAGCCCTCTTTCTTAACATGCCAATGCATACTCTTAATTAAGTCACTGAATGAAGAAATACCCTTGACTCCTCATCTTCCTTAGGTTCTCCTACATGAAAACCCTTGGTTCTAACCAACCATCCCTATAAATAGAGAATTAAGATCTTTTTCCATTCATTCTCCATCATCCAATTTAGGAATAGGATAGATTAGGTAGGATTCAATTAATCTACCCCTCATTCTATATCACTTCTAGAAAATTCTCCTTCAATCCTCTTTGAATTTGTCTCAAAATAGTTTACCATAAATTTTGTGCCACTATCTCATCAATCTTATCTTGCACCTAGTTCACACAATCAAAGAAAAAAAATTTTCAGCTTAGATCCATGGAATTCATGATAATTTTAATAATGTTGGCACTCAACATTAACTTGCTTCTAATGCTCATCACACACTACATTGCTTGACATCCTTTGTAAAATCACTCAGCATGAGCTAAAGTTTACTAGTACTTGGCATCAACTAAACTTTACTTAGTATCCACTATTTTGCTTGAAATACACTAAAAAGGACTTTTACTCAGCTCTAACTAATTTTTTGCTCAGGTTGCACTAACTTTTCTTGGCACCTACTATCCATTCAGTCAATCTTGGAAAACAAGCTTTGTTTAACTTGTTCTTTTAAACTTGCTCAGTGTAACCAATCTTTGCAACATTAAGTAGATTATTAATGCACTATGACATCACTATTTTAGCTGATTCTTGTACTCCCTTTTTATATCATAACTCTACCTTTCCTCTAGGTGCTATTGTTACATCTTTTGATCAAATCCTCTTCATCAATCAAATAGGTAATTGTACTTAAATCATATAAGTAGTTGTTTTACTAGTGAAAAATAGGTTTGACATCAGTGAAAAAATAATGATTGAAAGACATTTATCATACTTGTATCAATTTATTTTCAACAATCTCTCTCTTTGGCATTAATGGAAAATCAAACTAATCAACCAAACTGACTTGGTCAAAACAATAAAACCAACAAAATACCAAAAAGGAAGTAATTCCTTGTACTCTAATCTCTCCCTATATCAGCAATCATCTTTTGAATAGGTTACAAAATTCTTTTATGCTCTAATCAATAGATAATCAACAATCAATTCATCCTTATGACTCCCTCTAAATTACTTCTTTTGTATCCCTTTTACAGTATCTCCCTCTTACTAGGTAAATGTTATTAGTAAATGCACTCTTTGTCTTAGTAGTTATCATTCTCCCTCTTTATTCACTCTCTTGTATTTTTACCTTTAGGATTAATTTATCTATTGTATTTCTCCCTCTTTTACAATAATGCTAAAGAATTTTTATCTTAATATGTAGAATTGAACTTCTTCAATTTCTTCTATGTCACCTTGCTTGTGACTGATTTGTAGTTTTAGCTCTTTGATTACTTTAGGCAGCTCCTAAAGTAAGATCAACTCCAAAAATTTGTAACATATGGAAATCTACTTGTTTGATGCAGAGCACTACTTTTGTTACTTAGATAGCTTTTGATATAAGTATCAGCCCTAGTTTACCTCTTAGATACTCATGAGCATCCTTAGGTAATACTTTTGTGAAGATATCAATAATTTTCTCTTATTTTTTAACATATCACATCTTCACCTCTTTATCTTGAACTAATTCTCTCAAGTAATGATACTTAATTGCATATGCTTAGTCTTTGTGAGCATCACAAGATTCTTAGATATATTTATAACACTTGAGTGATCAAAATAAAGCATCAATGGTTTAGTGAACTCTTCCTTCATACCTTTGAGTAGCTATTTGATCCATACAATGTTTGTACAATTTACAATAACAACAACATATTCAGCTTTAGCACTAGATTGTGAAGTGTAGTTCTTTTCTTGCCAGTCCATGTAACCAACCTCTTACCTAAGAAAACTACTCCTCTACTGGTATTTTTTTTCATCAATGTTTCCATCCCAATCAACATCAGTGTAGGATCTTAATTCAAATTTCTCATTTTTCTTGTAGTATAGACCGTATTTCTCTATTTCTTTTAGATATCTCATTATTTTCTTTACAACCATCAAATGATTCTCTCTAGGATTATTAGAGAATCTAGCAACTATCCCTATAGATAATGCAATATCAGTTCTATTATGTACTGCATATTATAATTTTCCAATCATAGACTTATATAATGTTTGATTCACCTCAACAAAATCATCATTCTTGGACAATTAATGCCCTATAGGTGTGCTTACTAGTTTGAAATCCTCCAATCGAAAAGTTTTTAGTATCTCTTGACATACTTTGATTGAGTGATGTATATACCATATTTCATCTAATGTACCTACAAACCCACAAAGAACTTGATCTCTCCAATTAGATATCTCAAATTCTTGTTTCATTTCATTTGCGAAAGGCTTACATAAAGAATCTTGACCTCCAAACATGATATCATCAAAAACAATTTAGATAACAAATTATCTTTTCCTTTCTCTATCTTCATGTACCAATTTTTGTTATCATTAGTCCTTTCAAATCCAATCTTCACAAGATAATTACGAAGCCTCTAGTACCATGCTCTTGGTGCTTGTCTCAAACCATATAAAGCTTTATGTAATCTACATACCATATTCTGATTTTTAACATCAACAAATCCTTCTAACTATACCATGTAAAATTTTTCCTCTAATATTTCATTTAGAAATGTAGATTTAACATCCATTTGATAAAATTTGAAACCTTTGTATGCAAAATAATCAACCAAAGTTCTTACTCCTTCCATTCTAGCAATAAGAGCAAATATTTTTTCATAGTCTATTTCTTCTTCTTGTGCATTTCCTTTGTAGAGTAATCTTGCCTTGTTCCTTGTGACCTCACCATTTTTATCTAGCTCATTTATCTATACCCACTTGTTGTCAATCATGTTATATTGTGGTGACTGATTAGGGAAGTACTATACAAAATCCATAATTCCATTTTTTATCAAGGTTTTGGGCTGACATTTAATTATTAATTGTAACCCTAAAGTGGTAAAGATACTTTTAAAAAAGGGCTTAAGGTTAGGGATTTTTCATATGGTGATGTGAAAATTGGCTTGTGGTAGTATTGAGCTATAAGGGCTTGTGGTGGTATTGAGTTGTAAGGGATTATAGATTGTAATTAGGTTGTAATCACTAGATAGTAAAATTATTGGACTTGTCGTTTAGTGGACATAGCCCAAGGTTTGGGTGAACCACATTAAATCTTGTGTCTTGTGTTCTTCTCTATGTGATCTATTATTTTCTAATAGTTTTTATATTTGCATGCAATTGTTATTTCTATCTATGGTTTAATCCTAACAAGTGGTATCAGAGTGAAGTTTTGTTTTAGTTATCCTCTGTAGGAAATTCTCACAATTGAGTGGGAGTCTCATGGTTAAGTGGGAGTGATGTAGATGAGGGTGGGCAAAGGGTTGACAAATTTGATGGGTAGAAGTTTCAGTTATGAAAGATGCAAATGAAGGAATATTTTTATCAAAAGGATTTATAAAAATCGTTGGAAGAAAAAATTAGGAATCAAGGATCTATGTCAAATGACAAATGAGATCTTTTAGATAGAAAGGCACTTGGAAGAATTTGATTATGCCTAGCACCATCGGTGCCATTCAATATTACAAAAGAAAAAATGATGAAAGAGTTGATGGAAACCCAAAATAAATTGTATGAAAAACCCTCCACTTCAAACAAGATATTTCTCATGAAGCACTTATTTAATATGAAAAAGATAGAAGATGGATTTGTTGCAGATGATTTAAATGAGTTTAATACTCTCACTAGTCAATTATCTTCTATGGGTATTAATTTTGATGAAGAAATTAGGGCTCTATTGATTTTGTGTTCTTTACCTGAAAGCTAGAATGACATGGTAATGGCTGTGAGTAATTCTATTACAGGATCCAGTACCCTAAAATATGATGATGTGATCAATGTTATTTTGAGTGAGGAAAATTGTAAGAAAACCTTAGGTGGATCTACATCAGGAAGTGCTTTGAACACACAAATTCAAGGTAGAACGACTAAGAGAGGAAGTAATTCAAAAAATCATGGAAAATCAAGAGGAAAGTCAAAGGGGTGGAGGTCTCAATCGAGAGGACCAAATGACTACTAGTACTATGGTAAAATAAGGCATAAAAAGAAAGACTGTTGGACTCAAAAGAAAAATGAAGGAGATAAACTAGATGGACACAAGGAGGAAAATGTGGTAAGTAAAAAATCTAAACAGGATGCTTTGCTTCTATCTTTAGAAAGTGTTGATGAGTCATGAGTTTTAGATTCTAGTGTGTTATCTTATGCTACACCTCATAGAGATTATTTCATTGATTATGTCCGAGGGGATTTTGGATTTGTTTATTTAGGGGATAATGAACCCTATCAAATTATTGGAAAGGAAAAAATTAAGATAAAGTTGAAGAATGGTAATCATTGGCTACTACATGAGGTAAGACATGTTCCAAGGTTGAGTAGGAATTTAATTTTAGTAGGGCAACACAGTGATGAGAGTTGTGTAGTCACTTTTAATAATAAAAATTAGAAGGTTTGAAAAGGTTCTCTTGTAGTAGTGAAAGGTGTGAAAGTAGGAACCTTATATCTTTGTATAGGTCATATTGTTCCTTCTACTTCAATTGTTTTAGAGAAAAATGAATATTCAGGAACAATTGTTGCAGTTGAGTAGGGAGAACAAATAGTTTTTATAAATTCTGATACAACACTATGGCATGACAGAATTGGGCACATGAGTGAGAAAGGTATGAAAGTACTTCACTCAAAGAAAGTTTTACAAGGTTTGAAATGTGTTAATATGGACTTCTATGAAAGTTTTGTGTATGGAAAATAAAAGAGAGTGAGTTTTGTGAAGATTGGGAAGGAGAATAAAAAGAAAAAATTAGATCTTGTGCATATAGATGTATGGGGACCAGCTTAGGTATCTTCCCTTGATGGCTCTAATTATTATGTTATATTTATTGATGATGCAACTAGAAAGGTATGGGTTTATTTACTTAGATAGAAATTTGATGTATTTCAAACTTAAGAATTAGAAATGCTTAGTTAAAAATGAGACAGGTAAGAAATTAAAATGTCTCAGATCTAATAATGGTAGTGAGCATTGTAGTCATGCATTTGAAGATTATTTCTCCACTAATGGTATTCATACATGGAAAATTGTTGCAAAGACTCCACAGAAAAATGGAGTGGTTGAACACATGAACAAGACTATAATGAAGCATGCAAGGAACATGAAGTTGTATGCTAGGTTTCCCTTAGACATGTGGGTGGAGGCTATCAATACTATTGTATATTTTATTAATAGAGGTCTCTCTACTCCTTTGAATTGTAGTATTCCAGAGGAAAATTGGACTGGTAAGAAGGTGAGTTATTCTTTTCTCAAAAACTTCTATTGTAAAGCATTTTCTCATATAGATTTTAAAAATAGAACCAAGTTGGAAGCTAAGTCAAAGAAATGTATATTTTTTGGATATGACATTAATGAATTTGGTTATAGGCCTAGGGATTTTGAAAATTGTAAAATTATAAGAAGCAGGGATGCCATATTCAATGAGAAAGTGTTGTACAAAGATCTGTTGCAACGACATGAGAAGAAAGAAGATGATTATGTAGTATTGGATGATACTCCAAAAGCTGATGTTCTAGCAATTTCTCATGATGTGCAAAAATTGCAACAACAAATACCACACACACTAGTGAATGTTAAATGGTCAACAAGGAAAAGCAGACCTCCAGAAAGATTTTCTCCCTCTTTGTCTTCTATTTTACTTACTAATGTTGGTGAACCTGAATGTTATGATGAAGTTGTGCATGTGGATACTAAGATTCAATGGGAATTTACAATGAAAGATGAAATAAACTCTTTGCTGAAAATAAGACATGGGATTTATGCAAGTTTCCTGTACATAAAAAGGCTTTACAAAATTAAGTGGATTTATAGGTTGAAAGAAGAGGAAGGAGGTAAGAAAATATTTAAAGCCAGGTTAGTTGTAAAAATATTTGCATAGAAAAAAGGCATCAATTTTGATGAGATATTTTCTTCTATTGTTAAAATGACTTCTATTCGTACTATTTTAAGTATTGTGCCTACTAAAGATTTTCTTTTGGAGAAGCTTGATGTTAAAACAACCTTCCTTCATGGTGATTTGGATGAAGAGATATATATGGCACAACCACAAGGATTTGAGGTTAAGGGTAAGGAGAAGTTAATGTGCAAAGAAAATTTTATATGGCTTGATATAAGCACCTTGGCAATGGTATCTAAAATTTGATAGGTTTATGCATGAGCATGGATATAGCAAGTGTCATTCAGATAATTATGTTTACTTTAAGAGGTTAGATGATGATAGCTACATTATTTTATGTTTATATGTTGATGATATGCTTGTAGCTGGGTCTAACATGGATCACATTAATGGGCTGAAATGCCAACTAGCACATGCATTTTCTATGAAGGATTTGGGGGTAGAAAAAAAAATCTTTGGTATGAAAATTTTTAGAGATAGGAAGAATAGGACATTGACGCTATCTCAAGCTGATTATATTGAGAAGGTGTTGCAATGTTTATCTATAGAGAATACTAAAGCTTTCAGCACACCTTTACTTGGTCATTTGAAGTTGACTAATGAGATTTGTCCCAAGACACAAGAAGAGGAGGATAAAATGTCCAAAGTACCCTATGCTTCAATTGTAATAAGCTTGATGTATTCTATGGTATGTACTAAGCCAGATATTACACATGCAGTGGGAGTCATTAGCCGGTATATGAGTCATCAAAGAATTTTGCATTGGAATATAGTCAAATGGATTCTTAGATATTTGAGAGGAACATCCAATAAGTATTTACACTTTGGGGGCTCTACTACTAATTTACAGGGCTATGTTGACTCAGATTTGGTAGGGGATATTGATACTAGGTAGAGTACTACAAGTTATGTATTTACTATTGGTGGGGCAATGATGAGCTGGGTTTCTAGATTATAGAAGGTAAATACTTTATCCACTATAGAGGAAGACTATGTTGTTGCTACAAAGATAGCTAAGGTGATGATATGGCATCAGTTCTTCTTGGAAGAACTAGGACATCCTCAAAAGGATAATTATTTCTTTATAGATAGTTAGAGTGCCATTCATCTTGCAAAGAATTCAACTTTGCATTCAATGACAAAACACATACAATTTTGGTACCATTTTGTTTGATCCATTTTGGATGATGGATAGTTAAAGCTAGAGAAGATACATACCAAAAAAAATCCAGTGGATATATTTACAAAGATACTGACGAGGGTGAAATTGAATTCCTGTTTAGCTTTGGTTGTCTTCTAGACTAAATAGGAATAAAAGTATAGCAACATTCACGGTGGTTCAATCTAGTGGGAGCCTCATGAAGTAGCAACATACCTACAAGATCAGTCTCTAAGTGGGAGATTGTTGTTTATGTGGAGCATGATTAGTCCCCAAGTGGTAGATTGTTGTTTAGTATGGAGACTGATCAATCCCCAATTGGGAGATTATTAGATTGTGGTGACTGATCAAAGAAGTACAATATTTTATTAGAATTTATTAATTATTAATTGAAACCCTAAAGTGGTAAAAATTCTTGTATAAAAGGACTTAGGGTTAGGATTTTTTCATATGATGATGCAAAAATTGGCTTACGACACTATTGGGCTATAAGGGCCTATGGCAGTTTTGAGCTGTAAGGGATTATAGATTGTAAGTAGATTTTAATCATTAGATCATAAAATTAATGGACTTGTTGTTTAGTGGATATATCCTAGGGTTTGGGTGAACCACGTTAAATCTTGGTATCTTGTGTTCCTTTTTGTGTGATTTATTATTTTATGATATTGTTTATATTTGCATGCAATTGTTATTTATGTCTGTGGTTTAATCCTAACAAATCACATTTTTGTCTTTTGGTCTAGGAACTAGAGTCTATGTCTTTTCTTTCCTCAATTTATTCAATCTCTTCTTCCATGACATTACTCTAGTCGACATCTTCTAAGGAATCTTTCATTGTTTTAGGTTTTTTTATGCTCAACAAGCATGTATCATTTCTCAACTTATTTCTTGTCATTGGTCTAGGATCCTTATCTCCAATGATTTGTACAATAGGATGATATCTCTTGACATAATTGGACAATCTTGGTTCAACTCTTGTTTCTTCATTTGGTCTATCTACTTCAGAGTCACTATGTACATCTTTGTTAGGTAGTTCAACATCTCTCTCATGTACACTAAACTTAGAATCAAAGTGTGCCTCAACTTCATTCTGTAACTCGACATCTGAATGTAGCTTGGTTGCTAAATGTAGCTCAACATTCATATTATGTGACTTAGTAGTCACTAAAACTTGTTGTTGGTTTGTAGCTTGATTTGCAACATCTTCTTCAATAGGCATACCTTCATAAAAGTATACAAATGATTTTTATTCTTCTAGTTCTTTCATTAGTTCAACCTCATGTACTTTTGTATATTCATCAAATTTTACATTTTCACTTTCCATAACTTTGTTAGTGTTAGTATTTAAACACTTATAAGCTTCACTTTTTATGGAATAACCTAAGAATATACCTTCTTCACTTTTTTTTATCTAGTTTACCATTCTTGAAATCTTTGAGAATAAAGCATTTGCTTCCAAATACCTTCAAATATTTTACATTGGCTGAGTATCTATACCATAGTTCAAAAGGTGTTGAATGAGTACCTTTCTTGACTTGTACATGGTTCAAGGTATAGACAGTTGTACTTATAATTTCTCTCTAGTATTTCAAAGCAGCATTTTTCTCCATCATGAGTGTCCTAGCATAGTCTATTATAGACCTATTTCTCCGTTTAGAAATTCCATTTTGTCGAGGGGTTCATAGAGAAAATGTCTATCTTTTGATACCTCTGTCATAACATAACATCTCAAACTCATTTGATGTAAATTCTCCTCCTTTGTCAGATCTCAAACATTTCAGGCTTTTAGCTATCTCCTTCTCAACTCTTGCTAAGTACCACTTAAACATTTGGAAAGCATCATATTTCTACTTCAGAAACATAACTATCATCATTCTAGAATAATTATCAACAAGAAGCATAATGTACTTATCTCCTTTGTAGCTTTGCACTTCAATTGGTCCACACAAGTCAGTATGAAAAATCTCTAGTATACCTTTAGAGGTATGAGTTTTACTCTTAAAAAATAACTTTATCATTTTGCATAACTGACATTGTTTGCATATTATATTATCAAGATTCTTCAACTTAGAAAAACCTCTAACTTTTCTCATGTTACTAATACTAACCAAGTTATCAAAATTAACATGACATAAACTATTGTGTCATAGCCAGACATCATCAAATTTTACAATTAAACAAGTATCATCTTATATATCAAGATAGAATAGATTACTCCTAATTTGATCATCCTTTCCAATTAGTTTTCCATACACATCATATATCTTAGTAATCTTGTTTTCAAACTCAACCTTAGATCCTAAATTATTCAATTATGATAGACTCAACAGACTATAGTTAAGTCCTTCAACATAGTAAGCATTGTCACATAAAATCTTTTCTATGAGCTTGATAGAACCTATTCCTTTCATCAAGCATGGTGCATCATTACTAAATCTTACACTATTTTCATCATAAAAATTCAAGGTAATGAACTTACTTTTATCTCCAGTCATGTGATGTGTGTATATGCTACTTTAGTATGTCAGAAACACCAAATTAAAAAATCAAAAAGCATTTGCATACTAATTTAACATAACTTCATGAGAGACAAAGTGAAGTCCTCAAATGAGAATATGAGCCATGGATAGGCTCTCTCAATAAGGATGATCACTTGATGTAGATGTGTGTCTAATAGCTAAGATGGTTTGATTATGTATGTATGCTCAAATGCTCAAATGGGCTTCAATGGAGAATTTTTGATAGATTTTGGTGAATGGATTTGATGTAAAAATAGCTTCTCAAAATGGCATTATGACTTTACTTTCTAGATTGTGTTGAAATGGCTTGGGAGAGGATTCCTTAAATAGGCAAAGGGCTTGAGGGATCAAGGGCTAGGATGCAAGGATGGGAAAAAGCTTATGGAAGGTTTAGATTGAATGAGAGGAGAGCACATTGATTGTGCTTCCTTACAGCCAATCAGCGAGTGACACATGTCACAAGGTCATTGGTTAGAGCAAGAGGGGTTGAGGGGTCAACAAAAGAGGCTCAAAGCTAATAAAGACCCTCATAATGGCTTGTAAGAGCAATGAATGGGCTTATAAGAGTCATTTATGGCTTTGTGGGCTTCATAAAGTTTTATGGTTGGGATATTTGTGAGAGAGTTGAGATATTCTGACTTGGGTTGGATTAAGAAAGTCTTAAGCTTGACTTAGGAATGTGCAATTGATTAAGGCTTGGATTAGGCTTGGGTTAAGATTAGATTAGGGATGTTAGAGATGGGCAAGTGGATGGCATTTAATGAGGGTGGGTGAAGGAGGAGATATTTGTTGACTTTGGCTTGGGTTAGCAAGTCTTAACCCATGTTTAGGGAATGTGACAAGGTTAGGAGGGGGATTAGGATTAGGGTCAAAGATAAGAATTGACATCTTTTAGAAGAGTCTAGGCTTTGGATGAGGATGAAGACTTTCTAGAAGAGTCTAGGCTTTGGATGAGGATGAAAACTTTCTAGAAGAGTCTAGAACTTCCTAGGATGAGGATAAATAAGATTTTTAAGAAATAAATAAAGTTTTATTTATTTCAAGGGTTTGGGTTGAGGAGATATTTATTAAAATATTTTTAATAAACATGAGGATTAATATTTAATCTTAATTAAATATTTTGAGTTCGAATTAGGGGTAGGAAATGATGGGATTAGCCTTTAATCAAAATTAAAGAAGGATTAGAAGATTTTGAAAGAGGTTCGTGGTCTTAAGGAAATTGGCCAAGTTTTGGGCAAAAAATAAATAAATAATTTATTTTGAGAATTTTGGTCAATTTATTAATTAAATAATTAATAAATAAAGAAATAATGTTTAAATAAGATTTAAACATTTTTGGGAGGGATTCCTTAATTAAATATTTTTAATTAAGATAAAGGCATTTAATAGCATAAAAATAAATAAATAAAATAAATAAATAATTAATTAATAAATGATGATGTCATCAGGGACTTTTTTCAAAAAATAAAAATATTTTATTTTCTAATGAATTTTTAGGTGTCTACATTTTGCCCCTCTTTGATGTGATGCCGCAAGTGGCATGACATCAAAGATAAGAAAATAACATGCCCAAGGCTAGAGCAGAAGAGGAGAGAATGGACTGCGAGATTGGTGGCTTTTGGCTTTACTTTCTAGATTGTGTTAAAATGGCTTGGGAGAGGATTCTTTAAATAGGCGAAGGGCTTGAGGGATCAAGGGCTAGGATGCAAGTATGAGAAAAAGCTAATGAAAGGTTTAGATTGAATGAGAGGAGAGCACATGGATTGTGCTTCCTTATATCCAATCAGAGAGTGACACATGTCACAAGGTCATTGGTTAGAGCAAGAGGGGTTGAGAGGTCAGCAAAGGAGGCTCAAAGCTCATAAAGACCCTCATAATGGCTTGTAAGAGCAATGAATGGGCTTGTAAGAGTCATTTATGGCTTTGCGGACTTCATAAATTTTTATGGTTGGGATATTTGTGAGAGAGTTGAGATATTTTGACTTGGGTTGGATTAAAAATGTCTTAAGCTTGACTTAGGAATGTGCAAATGATTAAAGCTTGGATTAGGCTTGGGTTAAGATTAGATTAGGGATGTTAGAGATGGGCAAGTGGATGGAATTTAATGAGAGTGGGTGAAGGAGGAGATATTTGTTGGCTTTGGCTTGGGTTAGCAAGTATTAACGCATGTTTAGAAAATGTGACAAGGTTAGGAGGGGGATTAGGATTAGAGTCAAAGATAAGGATTGACATCTTCTAGAAGAGTCTAGGCTTTGGATGAGGATGAAAGACAACTAAAAATCTTTTAGAAAAAAAAATATTTTTATTTTATGAAAAAAGTTCCTGAAAACATCATCATTTATTAGTTAATTAATTAATTTATTTTTATGCCATTAAATCCCTTTATCTTAATTAAAAATATTTAATTAAGCAATCCCTCCCAAAAATGTTTAAATCTTATTTAAACATTATTTTCTTATTTATTAATTATTTAATTAATAAATTGACCAAAAATTCCAAAATAAATAATTTGTTTTTTTTTTGCCCAAAACTTGGCCAATTTCCTTAAGACCACTAACCTCTTCCAAAGTCTTCTAATCCTTTTTTAATTTCGATTAAAAGCTAATCCCATCATTTCCTACTCCTAATCCCAACTCAAAATATTTAATTAAGATTAAATATTAATCCTCATGTTTATTAAACATATTTTAATAAATATCTCCTCAACCCAAACCCTTGAAATAAATAAAATTTTATTTATTTTTGAAAAACCTTATTTATCCTCATCCTAGGAAGTTCTAGACTCTTCTAGAAAGTCTTCATCCTCATCCAAAGCCTAGACTCTTCTAGAAGATGTCAATCCTTATCTTTAATCCTAATCCTAATCGCCCTCTAACCTTGTCACATTCCCTAAACATGGGTTAAGACTTGCTAACCCAAACCAAAGTCAACAAATATCTCCTCCTTCACCCACCCTCATTAAATGCCATCCACTTGCCCATCTCTAATATCCCTAATCTAATCCTAAGCCATGTCTAATCCTACCCTTAATCATTTGCACAATCCTAAACAAGCTTAAGACTTTCCTAAGCCAAGCCAAAGTCTATCCACTCAAAATATCCCAACAATAAAATTTTATGAAGCCCACAAAGCCATAAATGACTCTTACAAGCCCATTCATTGCTCTTACAAGCCATTATAAGGGTATTTATGAGCTTTGAGCCTCCTTTGTTGACCCCTCAACCCCTCTTGCTCTAACCAATGACCCTGTGAAATGTGTCACTCCTTGATTGGTTGTAAAAAAGCACAATCAATATGCTCTCCTCTCATTCAATCTAAACCTTCCATAAACTTTTTCCCATCCTTGCATCCCAGCCCTTGATCCCTCAATCCATTTTCCTATTTAAGGAATCCTCTCCCAAGCCATTTCAACACAATCTAGAAAGTAAAGCCATAATGTCATTTTGAGAAGTCATTTTTACATCAAATCCATTCACCAAAATCTATCAAAAATTCTCCATTAAAGCCCATTTGATCATTTGAGCATACATACATAATCAAGCCATCTTAGCTATTAGACACACCTCTACATAAAGTGATCATCCTCATTGAGAGAGTCTATCTATGACCCATATTCTCATTTGAGGACTTCACTTTGTCTCTCATGAAGTTATGTTAAATTAGTATGTAAATGCTTTTGATTGTTTTAATTTTGTGTTTTTAACATACTAAAATAGCATATACATTTTGGCACGCCCAGTGGGACCCCGCATGGGTCATCTTCATTAGCTTTTTTAGTCAAGTTTTGTATGTCATTTGTTGATTCTGGCTAATCTTTCTTGTTTTTGTGATTGGTAGGATTGTATAAATTAGTTTTGGAGGTTCACATGAGCATGAAGAAGACAAAGGAACTCATAGACTATCTCATAGTGTTTGTAGATTTTTCAAGCTTATAGGTGGATGAAGCACTTGGAATTCTTCTTCCTCTTCTTGTCTATATTCTTCTTCTATTCCATCTACTTCTTCTTCTTGTTGATGGATCTTGGCCTTTTTTTTTAAAGGAAGTAAAATCATACACACTTTTTTTTAAGTGCTTAAAATGAACCCCCAAATCATACTTAAATCCATTAAAAACTAAAAATTTGCAATAAAAAGTAAAAAATTTAACAAGTGAAACTAAACCAATCCAATCATTTGCATCCTTGCAACATTAAAGTTTTAGATGCATTCATGTAAAGTTATGAACACTTTATTTTTGAGAATTTAAAAAGAACTTCAAGTTTCCATTTCAAAAGGTTCAAAATCAACACTAAGTGCACACTAAAATGTAATTCAAACTCAAAGCATCAATCAAGGATAAAATGAACCTCATTTGCAAATATTTTAAAGTTCTTTTAAAAATTTCATGAAAACTAAGAGTCCTAAATGGTTTCAAAATTTTTTTTTAAAAGCTTTGTTATTTGTTCCAAACAAATGTCTTGATGCAAAATCTTGAATGTTTCTTACATTTTTCATGCATCAAAACAATCTAGGAATATCATTTTTGGGCTTAAAACATGCAAACTAGAACACAAAATCTTGAATTAAAACCAAAGTCCAAAGCATCATTTTCACTTTTGAGTCCAAAACAATCTTGAATGAATCAAGGTTAAAACAAAGCACTTCAAAGTTCTTAAAACAACACGTAAAATCTCAATCTTGAATGCTCAAAGGAAAAAACTTGAATGTTTAATCACTTGTCTTTGAGTGCATGTTGCTAAAATCACTCTTGAGTGCCATGGATTAAAATAAAGTTTTTTTTTCTTTTTTAATGGATGCATGATTAAAAAAAAAAATCCAATATTGAATGCCATAGATCAAATAATAATCTTTTGGGGTATAAAAAGAATCCACATGTTAGAAACTTTCTAAGTTATAAAAACAAATAAAGACACTTTGAGTGAATTTGTTGTTGGACTCACCCTCTTTAATTACCCATCATTCTAACCATTGGTTGCAATATCAGTGCCATATATAGGGATGGGTCTACTTAAAATGGTGTTAAGTGCTCCACAAAAATCAAATTCCACTCAGTTGAGTTTTTATTGGTTTTTCTAAGATAAAAAATTTCTTGAATGCACATTAGTCTCACTAACACTTCATTTGGGCATAAAAATTTGAACAAATCTTGATGTGGAGGGCCTCTGAGCATGCGCTTGAAATCAAACTTTACACACATCTTTGTTTTGGGCTTAAAAAAAACTCACACTCAATTTTGAATGCCTTAAGGAAAATCAATCGATACTTGACGTGGAGGGCCTCCGGGCGTGTGATTTTACTTTTTGTTGACCCTAAATCTTCTTGGTGTATTCATTCTTTGATCACTTCTCTTTTTTTGGTGCATTTCAAATTGGAATTGAACCTTTGCATCTTAAATCACGTGTGTTTTCAAAAAGTCTAGATCAGAAAACTTAAGCATTAGTTGGAAAAGAACTTTGTCTTTTAGCCCGAGATCATCCAAGTCTTCTCTCCCCTTGTCACCTTTCGAGGCTATCTTGGGTGCATAAGATTAGGATCCAAAATCTTGTTTAAGTTTTAGGAGGCCTACTTGGAGATTTCATCACCCCTTGCGATGACTTCAACTCCAGTGTTCTGGTAGAGTATAAAGATTGGGAGGTGAATCCAAAGACACCTCTCTTGGGATCAAAATTTTGTCACTCAGGCTAAGCCTCAAGAAACTTTATACCCTTGAGAAGTGAAAGAGGAGAAGTGGGTTACCTCTCCTCTTGGCTGTGTGACATCTTTTTGGTTTCATCTATGGATTTGGGCCTCATGTACCTTGCATATATCGAGGACTCTCTAGCTAAACATAATTTCATCCTTGTAGAAAGCTTCCTAGGATGTTGTTGTGTTTGACGTGCTTGCTCCAAACTTTTGTCTTCTTGTTTGTTCATATCTTTTGAATGAATTTTTTCCAACTTTGGTCAAAATCTTAGAAAAGAAAAAATCTCCTAACTCAAGGCATACTTAGTGTAGTCACTCCCTCATTAGAAAATCATCCGAGCTCCCCCACCGCAACTGAATCTATCTAGTTCTTTGTTTTAGAACTATCTCAAATCCAAAGTCCATCCAAATCATCCCCCCAGCCAACTAGCAACCCAATCCAAAATCACCCAAGCCTTTAAGGAATTGTTGTTACTCTGCCAGAGTTTGCTATCCAATCAATCTATCCAAATCCTTCAATCTCCCGAAGGTTATCCCTTTGACAGAGCTTTGTCTAGGATAATCTAGCCTTGTCACTTCTCATTCCTCATCACCTTAAGCTAAAGGTTGGGATCCACAAGTGGTCAATCTCATGTCATGCCCATAAGATCATTTGTCTATCCTCAAGTTGACACAAAAAGCCACCAATCCTGCACATAGGAAAGAAAAACTCTCACTTTATGATAGTATGCCCTTGATCTGACTCTTTGAAATCCTGCACATAAGAAATAAAAACTCTCAAAATGGCATTATGACTTTACTTTCTAGATTGTGTTAAAATGTCTTGGGAGAGGATTCCTTAAATAGGCAAAGGGCTTGAGGGATCAAGGGCTAGGATGCAAGGATGGGAAAAAGCTTATGGAAGGTTTAGATTGAATGAGAGGAGAGCACATGGATTGTGCTTCCTTATAGCCAATCAGGGAGTGACACATGTCACAAGGTCATTGATTAGAGCAAGAGGGGTTGAGGGGTCAACAAAGGAGGCGCAAAGCTCCTAAAGACCCTCATAATGGCTTGTAAGAGCAATGAATGAGCTTGTAAGAGTCATTTATGACTTTGTGGGCTTCATAAAATTTTATGGTTGGGATATTTGTGAGAGAGTTCAGATATTTTGACTTGGATTGGATTAAGAAAGTGTTAAGCTTGACTTAGGAATGTGCAAATGATTAAGGCTTCAATTAGGCTTGGGTTAAGATTAGATTAGGGATGTTAGAGATGGGAAAGTGGATGGCATTTAATGAGGGTGGGTGAAGGAGGAGATATTTGTTGACTTTGGCTTGGGTTAGCAAGTCTTAACCCATGTTTAGGGAATGTGACAAGGTTAGGAGGGGGATTAGGATTAGGGTCAAAGATAAGGATTGACATCTTCTAGAAGAGTCTAGACTTTGGATGAGGATGAAGACTTTTTAGAAGATTCTAGAACTTCCTAAGATGAGGATAAATAAGGTTTTTAGGAAATAAATAAAGTTTTATTTATTCCAAGGTTTTGGGTTAAGGAGATATTTATTAAAATATTTTTAATAAACATGAGGATTAATATTTAATCTTAATTAAATATTTTGAGATGGGATTAGGGGTAGAAAATGATGGGATTATCCTTTAATCAAAATTAAAGAAGGACTAGAAGATTTTGGAAGAGGTTAGTGGTCTTAAGGAAATTGGTCAAGTTTTGGGCAAAAAATAAATAAATAATTTATTTTAGAATTTTTGGTCAATTTATTAATTAAATAATTAATAAGGAAATAATTTTTAAATAAGATTTAAACATTTTTGGAAGGGATTCCTTAATTAAATATTTTTAATTAAGATAAAGAGATTTAACGGTATAAAAATAAATAAATCAATTAAATAATAAATGATGATGTCATGAGGGATTTTTTTCAGAAAATAAAAATATTTTATTTTCTAAAAGATTTTTAGGTGTCTACATTTTGCCCCTCTTTGATGTGATGTCGCAAGTGGCATGGCATCAAAGATAAGAAAATAAGATGCCCAAGGCTAGAACAAAAGAGGAGAGAATGTACTGCGAGATGCCTCCTCAAGAAGGTGGCGGGGAGAGAAAGCAAGGCTCGATAGTTTCTTGAAAAGTACAAGAATCTTGGTGGGTGGGAGGACGAAGAGTGGCTTAAGAGAAGAGGTTTAGTTAGCTCAAACTCTCACTATGGGAGAATGATAAAAGAGAATCAGATACACAAGAGGAAGCAAGCTTAAGACTTTAGAGAAGATGGAGGATGAAGGAGAGGAACACTATAAAAATGAATCTAGGATAGGGAGAAGGATGAGAGGATTATAAAGTTAATGCAATAGGATTTAAAAGATTTAGATTGGCAGAAGATGGGTTTTGGAGATCCCTAGGACTAGGATTGTGGATCTCGAAAGATGAGGCTTGGTGGACTGATTGGATTGGTGGATCCCTAAGACTAGGATTGTGGATCCCTAAAGCTAAAAGTGAAGATTGATTCAAAGAGATACTAATGCATAAGCTGGGGTAGTAGAGATAGATGCTAGTTATGGATGGGGGATAATGGAGATGATGGGAATCCATTGAAGCTCTTTGAGCAGGGGGATACTTCAAAGAGAAGTACCACCATGTAGTTGAGCACTAGATTTGCTATAGGACTATTGGTTAATTGCCAAGGTTACCAAGAACATCAAGGCCATGTCACCAATCGTCCAGAGGAATGATAGACTAACTTGAAACAAACACACAAGGATTGCCCCAGCATCACACATGAAACTCGGAAGAAACAACATGGAACCGACACTAGGTAACCCACAAGAAAAAAAGAAACAAATGAAAGACTTGATCAAAATTGTACACTCAGAGTGCCCTATTCATAGCAGACCATGATATGAAAGATCATGGAAACCATGAGGAGGGAACAAAATGATTTCTTGGAAAAGATACTTCAAGACCCAAAAGGGAAGATTTCAAATCAAAAGAAAGCAAAAATTCAAAAGAGAACTGTTTAGCAATGAGATGGGTAGGATGAGGTACTAACAGACCAAGATCAGACATGAGGAAAGCTATATCCTACAAGGATCTATTGGAGAGCACCTAAGCTGGTGAATTTGGATGAGTGATGCACTAGGCAAGCTGAACTAAGAAGAGTAACACTTTGGTGACAGGAGATCTAGCTAAAGGATGCATTGGAATAGCTAATCAAGATTTGTGCGATGTGTGCAAGATGCTGATCAAGGATGAACTGACATGAAAACTGGATAGATACAATGGTACTAAGCTAAAGAGGATGTACAAGCTGACGGACCAAGATAGGGTACAAATGTACAAGTTTTTTTGGACAAGATTGGATATACAAGCTATGATACAAGCATTGGATACAAGATTATTTATAAATTGTACAGGAGCTCTGGATGATAAGATAGCGGGATGGCTCAAGTTGGTGCAAGATGCAGAAGCTAAGGATGAGGTGATAGCGGAAGATATGGATTTGATAGGATGCATCCAATGATGATGATAGATGTGCGACCAAGGATGGGGACAATGATAAGGTTCGTGGAAGCTGAGCTGATAGATGATGCTAGAGTGAATGGCTAATGAGAGGATGACATTGGATTTGCATGAGGATAGCCTAGAGTGAGATACCAATGACAAGGGAGGATGAACACAACAAGATCTCCAAGGAATATAGTGCCCCCAGTTAGAAGATGACATGTGAAAGGAGGTCTTACGATGGATGTGATAGGATTGAAGCTAGGATGGAAAAGCTGAAGGCGCTAGGGAGATGGATGATAGTTGGGATGATGGGGTGAGGTTGTAGAAGATAAGTGGATAGTGATAGATAAAAGCTAGAGGATGACAGATAGGTGGATAAATTGAAAGATGGAGCTGGATGGAAAGATGTGACCAAAAGCATGAGGATGATAGGCTAAGCTGGGGATGGATGGATTACGCATGATGCTTGTTTGCCAAGTTTTTATTATGGTACTTGTCCAAGGTGCTTGAATTGCCAAGTTTTCACCATTGGACACTTTTATTTTCTTTATTTTTTTGACTTTTTGACTTTGGACTTAGCTGGAATGATTTTGGCTTTCTTTAGGTAATTTTGGCTTTTTTGGGATTTTTCACTAGCTATTGGAATGTTCAATTTTGTTGCTAGCTGTCGGTACACCGGATGTGTGATTTATGCAATAGATCAGATTAGATGGGATTGATGGTATGAGATGGAAGGATGAAAAGGCTAGAAAGGAGCACGAGATGGGGATGCTTGCAGGATCAACATTGGCACATGTTGGGACGGGTGTGAAAAGAGCATATGGGGGGATAGATTGTAGATGCGAGCTTGATGGAGAATTTTTGGAAGTGTTCTTGGGGATATAGGCACCCAAGATAGAGTTAGGAGATGGGGGACATGAGTCACTGGATGGGGGATTAGCAATGGTAGATGCCATTATGCATTGGGTTTCAACATTTTTCTTTGGGATCCACATGGTTTTGGATTTTCTTTTCATAGGCTTTTGCATTGTTTTGCATTCTTTGATTGGATTTTTCCTTTTTGGAGTATGTCTTCTAGAATAGACATATGATTGCCTAGGATGTGGATTTTTAGCTTTATGCATTTTGAAGTTGGCATTCACATTGTTGTGGTAAGCTTTGAGAAGATGGTTAGGAGAAGCTTTATTAGATGGAGAGGATATGGAAGAGCATGTAGGGGGATGATGATGGATGATGTGCCCTGATATGTGCCTTTGTTGATCTTGCGTAGGAATGGAGGGAATAAGATTTTTATGATGGCTGATAGGAGGATGGAGGATGGTATATTTTGGGACATGGGGACCTAAAATGGATTTAGCAGATGAAGGGGGGATATGGTAGGTTGTTTTGGGTTGCAAAGATGGTGGAGGGGGGATGACATAAGATTTCTTGAAGGAGTGATGGGAGGTTGGAATGGTGGACTGGAGATAGGCTTGGTTTGCGGATGGCATGTACCAACACTTTTAGATGCTGAGCCTTTGGATACATATCTAAGACCATGAAATCTTGGATTCTTTTGTGCAATAATAGGCTTTCTGATTCCTTGCTCTTGTGGTCCTAAACCTTGACCTTGATAATGCCATCAATTGAGCATTTGAACGAGCTGAGGAAGCTTTTTGCTTGTAGAAAATGGTAGAAGTACTTTATTAGATGTACTGCAATGGGGAGATATTGTTCTTAATTCTTTTGGTGAGAGGGGGCCACCATGGATGAATGTAAGTGAACCAAGAGGGTAGATTATTGATGGTGGAATAGCTTAAATAGGTGGTAAGATGGAAGCATGCAGCAGAGGAGATGGTAGGATAGAATCTTGATTTAGTTGATGGGATGAAAAGATATCTTATAGTAGAGGAGGTATGGCTTGAGGTTTTGGAGATGGAGGGGGTGACTCCACTATGGATGGAAGACATGGTACGATGATATCTTCATTTATGCATTGGGGGATGTCAACATGCTTTTGGGTAGGATCTTGGTAGGATTGGATTGGAGTGGATGGTGTGATAGGACGTGAAGGGATGGATTCTTCAAAGGAAGTGGATGGATAGATGGGAGATTTAGTAGTGGAGATGGGTGAGTAGAAGATGGATGCATAAGGGTCATTACGGGAGATTTGGGAAATGCTTGGAGGTGATGTCGATAGGATTTGGAGGGATTTAACAAGTGGTGGGATTTTGATGCTTGTGGGAAGTGGAAGGATTTTAAGCAATTTGATGGATGGTATGGGGATGATAGCTATGGGAGATGGAGGTGATATTATAGATGGGGAAGCTTCATCACTGACTACTTCACATGGTTGGATTAGATGACATGGCTTATCGACTGTTGGAGGCAATTTTTCTTGTATTTCCTCTAGGAGATTCCTGGGAGACTCGTGTTTCAAAGGTGGAGGTGGTAGATTGATAGGAATAGCTGGTGTGATGGGGGTGGAAGATTGGAAGCTTGGTTGATTGGGTGATGGAGGAGAAGCTGGGATATGAGATGGCATGACTAGATAGTTTGGAGGAATGCTTAGATTTTGGTGGATGGTTGGCAGAAGGCATTTAAGGCTCTCAAGATACCTATCATAGTCAACAAGATTTTCATCATCATTGGAATAGGATGTAGCGGGAGAAAGGACAATGCAACCAAACTCATCATGATAGTTTTGGGATTTCATGTTTTGATGATGAGTTGGATGGGGATGGGGTCTTGGATATGGATGAACATGAAAGCTCATGGTTGGATTTGGGTTAAGCACAGATTTTGGATTGGCTGATGAAAGATTTCCTAGGGAGAGTCAAAGTTGCATGATAGAGCTAAGAAGGATTGGCTAGGGATTTTTGGCTTTCTTGTGGATGGAAGACTTCAAGGGTATGTTGTCAAAATGTGAGAGTTTTTCTTTCCTATGTGCAGGATTGGTGGCTTTTGGTGTCAACTTGAGGATAGACAAATGATCCTATGGGCATGACATGAGATTGACCACTTGTGGATCCCAACCTTTAGCTTAAGGTGATGAGGGATGACAAGTGACAAGGATAGATTACCCTAGAAGAAGCTTTTTCAAAGGGATAACCTTGGGGATATTGAGGATTTTGGATAGATTGATTGGATAGAAAACTTTGGCAGAGTAACAACAATTCTTTAAAGGCTTGGGTGATTTTGGATTGGGTTGCTAGCTGGCTAGGGGATGATTTGGATGGACTTTGGATTTGGGATTGTTCTAAAGCAAAGAACTAGATAGATTTGGTTGTGGCGGGGGAGCTTGGATGATTTGCTGATGAGGCAGTGACTACGCTAAGTATGCCTTGAGCTGGAAGATTTTTGCTTTTTGAGGATTTTGACCAAAGTTGGAAAACATTCATTCAAAAGCTATGAACAAACAAGCAGACAAAAGTTTGAAGCAAGCACATCAAACACACCAACATCTTAGGAAACTTTCTACAAGGATGAAATTTGGTTTAGCTAGGGAGTCCTCGATATATGCAAGGTACATGAGGCCCAAATCCATAGATGAAACCAAAAAGATATCACAGAGATGAGAGGAGTGGTAACCCACTTCTCCTCTTTCACTTCTCAAGGGTATAAAGTTCCTTGAGGCTTAACCCGAGTGATAGAATGTTGATCCCAAGAGAGGTGTCTTTGGATTCACCTCTCGATCTTTATACTCCATCAGAACACTGGAGTTGAAGTCACCCCAAGGGGTGATGAAATCCCAAAGCAGGCCTCCTAAAACTTAAATAAGATTTTGGATCCTAATCTTATGCACCCAAGATGGCCACGAAAGATGACAAGGGGAGATAAGTCTTGGATGATCTTGGGCTAAAAGACAGAGTTCTTTTCCAACTAATGGTTAAGTTTTCTAATCCAAACTTTATGAAAACACACGTGATTTAAGATGCAAAGGTTCAATTCCAATTTGAAATGTGCCAACAAAAGAGAAGTGATCGAAGAATGAATACACCAAGAAGATTTCAGGTCAACAAAAAATAAACTCACACACCCGGAGGCCCTTGACGTCATGTATCGATTGATTTTTTTTAAGGCATTCAAGATTGAGTGTGAGTTTGTTTTAAGCACAAAACAAATATGTGTGTAAAGCTTGATTTCAAGCGCACGCTCGGAGGCCCTCCACATCAAGATTTGTTCAAACTTTTATGCCCAAATGAAGTGTTAGCGAGACTAATGTGCATTCAAGAAATTTTTTATCTTAGAAAAACCAATAAAAACTCAACTGAGTGGAATTTGATTTTTGTGGAGCACTTAACACCTTCTTAGGTAGACCTATCCCTATATATGGTGCTGAAATTGCAACCAATGGTTAAAATAATGGGTGATTAAAGAGGGTGAGTCCAACAACAAATTCACTCAAAGTGTCTTTATTTGTTTTTATAACTTAGAAAATTTCTAAAATGTGGATTATTTTTTGGCCCCAAAAGATGATTATTTGATCTTTGGCATTCAAGATTTGATTTGTTGTTTTAATCATGCATTCATAAAAAAAAAAAAAAAATTGATTTTAATCCATGGCACTCAACAGTGATTTTAGCAACATGCATTCAAAGACAAGTGATTAAACATTCAAGTTTTTTTCCTTTGAGCGTTCAAGATTGAGATTTTGCATGTTGTTTTAAGAACTTTGAAGTGCTTTGTTTGAACCTTAGATCATTCAAGATTGTTTTTTACTCAAAAGTGAAAATGACTCTTTGGACTTTGGTTTTCATTCAAGATTTTGTGTTCTAGTTTGCATGTTTTAAGCCGAAAAATGATATTCCTAAATTGTTTTGATGCATGAAAAACCTAAGAAATATTCAATATTTTGCAACAAGACATTTTTTTAGAACAAATAACAAAGCTTTGTAGGATAATTTTGGCAACCATTTAGGACTCTTAGTTTTCATGAGATTTTTAAAAGAACTTTAAAATATTTGCAAATGAGGTTCATTTTATCCTTGATTGATGCTTTGAGTTTGATTTAGATTTTAGTGTGCACTTAGTGTTGATTTTGAACCTTTTGAAATGGAAACTTGAAGTTCCTTTTAAATTTCCAAAAATGAAGTGTTTCTAACTTTGCATGAATGCATCTAAAACCTTGATGTTGCAAGGATGCAAATGATTGGATTGGTTTAGTTTCACTTGTTAAAAGATTTTTTTTTTTGCAAATTTTTAGTTTTTAATGGATTTAAGTATGATTTGGGGGTTCATTTTAAGCACTTAAAAAAAAGTGTGTATGATTTTGATTCCTTAAAAAAAAAAAGGCCAAGTTCCCTAAAGAAGAAGAAGAAGTAGATGGAATAGAAGAAGAATATAGACAAGAAGAGGAAGAAGAATTTCAAGTGCTTCATCCACCTATAAGCTTGAAAAATTTGCAAATACTATGAGATAGATTATGAGTTTCTTTGTCTTCTTCATGCTCATGTGGACCTACAAAACTAATTTATACAATCCTATCAATCACAAAAATAAGAAAAAATAGCCAAAATTAGCAAATGACATACAAAAATTGACTAAAAAAGCTAATGAAGATGACCCATGCGGGGTCCCACCGGGCATGCCAAAATGTATATACTACTTTAGTATGTTAGAAACACCAAATTAAAAAAATCAAAAAGCATTTGCATAGTAATTTAACATAACTTCATGAGAGACAAAGTGAAGTCCTCAAATGAGAATATGAGCCATGGATAGGCTCTCTCAATGAGGATGATCACTTGATGTAGAGGTGTGTCTAATAGCTAAGATGGTTTGATTATGTATGTATGCTCAAATGCTCAAATGGGCTTCAATGGAAAAATTTTGATAGATTTTGGTGAATGGATTTGATGTAAAAATGGCTTCTCAAAATGGCATTATGGCTTTACTTTCTAGATTGTGTTGAAATGGCTTGGGAGAGGATTCATTAAATAGGCAAAGGGCTTGGGGGATCAAGGGCTAGGATGCAAGGACGGGAAAAAGCTTATGGAAGGTTTAGATTGAATGAGAGGAGAGCACATTGATTGTGCTTCCTTACAGCCAATCAGGGAGTGACACATGTCACAGGGTCATTGGTTAGAGCAAGAGGGGCTGAGGAGTCAACAAAGGAGACTCAAAGCTCATAAAGACCCTCATAATGTCTTGTAAGAGCAATGAATGAGCTTGTAAGAGTCAATTATGGCTTTGTAGGCTTCATAAAGTTTTATGGTTGAGATATTTTTGAGAGAGTTGAGATATTTTGACTTGGGTTGGATTAAGAAAGTCTTAAGCTTGACTTAGGAATGTGCAAATGATTAAGGCTTGGATTAGGCTTGGTTTAAGATTAGATTAGGTTTGTTAAAGATGGGCAAGTGGATGGAATTTAATGAGGGTGGGTGAAGGAGGAGATATTTGTTGGCTTTGGCTTGGGTTAGCAAGTCTTAACCCATGTTTAGGGAATGTGACAAGGTTATGAGGGGGATTAGGATTAGGGTCAAAGATAAGGATTGACATCTTCTAGAAGAGTCTAGGCTTTGGATGAGGATGAAGACTTTCTAGAAGAGTCTAGAACTTCTTAGGATGAAGATAAATAAGGTTTTTAGGAAATAAATAAAGTTTTATTTATTTCAAGGATTTGGGTTGAGGAGATATTTATTAAAATATTTTTAATAAACATGAGGATTAATATTTAATCTTAATTAAATATTTTGAGTTGGGATTAGGGGTAGGAAATGATGGGATTAGCCTTTAATCGAAATTAAAGGAGGATTAGAAAATTTTAGAAGAGGTTAGTGGTCTTAAGGGAATTGGCCATGTTTTGGGCAAAAATAAATAAATTATTTATTTTGGAATTTTTGGTCAATTTATTAATTAAATAATTAATAAATAAGAAAATAATGTTTAAATAAGATTTAAACATATTTGGGAGGGATTCCTTAATTAAATATTTTTAATTAAGATAAAGGTATTTAATGAGATAAAAATAAATAAATTAATTAAATAAATAATTAATAAATAAATGATGATGTCATCAGGAACTTTTTTCAGAAAATAAAAATATTTTATTTTCTAAAGGATTTTTAAGTGTCTACAATGTGAACATCCATTATCAATGATCAATCTATCATTTTTGTTCACACAAGACACAAGTGTAGTTACCTCATCTTCATTAGGTTCATCCTTCATTATAACATACACCACTTCATCATTATGTTCATTAGAGTCATCTTTTGTTTCTTCTTCAACAATGTAGCAAGACTTCTTGCCTTCATCTTTGTAATCCTTGTTGTCTTCATCTTTTCTACTTTTGTACTTGTTACAACCTTTGTAGTTCCTTTTCTCTAGATATCTAGCAATAATATGACCAAATTCACTGAAATTGAAACAAATGATAGGTAATTTAACTTTAAACTTGATTTTACTGTATGAAATCTCCTTGTCAATAGTTCTTCAAGTTGATCTACATCCTCCTCATCTATATCACTATCACTAGACACATACTTTGTCTTTTTCTTCTTCTTCTCATCAAGTTCCTTCAATAACAACTTAGCTTTGAAAGAAAATTACTTATTTTTAGGTTTGTAACTATCAAAGTTGGATAGCTCAAAAGTAGTGAGCCTACCTACCAGACCTTCAAGGGATAGAGTATTCCTTGCTATACATCTCAGTTCTTGTATTATAGAAACTCTAATAGCATATATAGGTAGTATTATTCTTAAAATTTTACTTAGTACAATATATAATCTATTGTACCAGTAGCTTTCTTATTGCATTAAAAGCATCTTTTATCCTTGAGCAATATTGAGCAACATTTTCACCTTCTTTCATTCTCATATCATCAAACTTACCTCTAAGACTTTCAGCTTTGGCTCTTAGAACATTCTTATCTCCTCCCTAGATGGTGTGTAGAGTATCTCACATTTTCTTTGCACTATCAAGAGTTTTGATATCATCAAATTCAACATAGCTTAGGGTAGAGGCAATCTCTAACATTGCCTGGTTGTGTTCTTTCTTCTTTTTCAGATCCTTAACAATTAGGGCTCTAGTAGGATCAACATGCTCAATAGTAATTATAGATTATACATGATCTCCAAGTCCTCCAAGGTGTAGCTTCATCAAAATTTTCCATATAGGAAAGTTATCTCTATTAAGCTTAGGTACATCTCTTTTTGACATCTTGATCTTTATTCTTATAGTACCTTTAGACTAGTCCTCTTAAATATATGGCTCTGATACCAATTGTTGGAATTCTCTAGACTAACTAGGGGTTTTCAATTAGTTATCTAAGGTCCAGATGTATAAATAAAACCTTTTAGAGCTTAGTGAATCCATAAAATATTTATCATCATGCGTGCATCCATAAGATTATGCAATCACTTAAAAATTGTAGGTTACTATGAAATGAATTTGCATAAATGTAAACATGAAACATAAGAGATTTAGCAACACACTTGACACAATAATTTATGTGGAAACCCAATTTGGGAAAAACCACTAGTAACATGCTACTCTTTTTCACTCTTCTGAAGTGATTCCCTATGAAAGGCCAACCCTATTAAAGGTTACAATGCACACTATTAAATATTACTCTATTAAAGGATTTCAATCACCCTATTAGGAATGAGCCTTGTTAGAGGACTTTAGACCATTCACTTGGAATGTCACCCAATTGAATGATTTACAAATGACTATTAGGTCAACCTTAATCCAAAGGATTTATCCTAGACTAATATAATTACTAGAGTAATAGTGAGGCTTGATCTAACAACAACCTACAACTCCATTCACAAATTACAAATCTCTATTTTAGTCCTCCATTCTACTTAGCTTTCACACATTTAAGCTTTGATAGCTTGTTCATGCTTCAACCATCCATATCCTTTAAGCCTTCTTGATTAACATGCCAATGCATACTCTCAATTAGGTCATTTTATGAAGCAATACCCTTGAATCATCGTCTTGCTTAGGTTCTCATGCATGATAACCCTTGCTTCTAACTAGCCATCCCTATAAATAGAGAATTAAGATCTTTTCCCTTTCATTCTTCATCATCCAATTTAGGGTTAGGATAGATTAGGTAGCATTCAAATAATCTACCCCTCATTCCACATCACTTCTAGAAAATTCTCTTTAAATCCTCTTTGAATTTGCCTCAAAATAATTTACCATGAACTCTATGCCACCAACTCATTAATCTTATCTTCCACTCAGTTCACACAATCTATGAAAATAAACTTGTTAGTTTAAATCCATCAAATTCATGATCCTTTTAATAATGCTAGCACTTGACATTAACTTGCTCTTGATTCTCAACACACATTGTGTTGCTTGACATCCTCTATAAAATCACTAGGCATTAACTAAAGTTTACTGGTGCTCCACAATCAACTAAACTTTACTTGACATGCACTATTTTTCTTGACGTACACTAAAATAAAAATTTTGTTGGTTGCAACTAATTTTTTTCTTGGCTTTCATAGACTTTTCTTGGCACCTACTATCCATTTGGTCAAGCTTGGTAGACAAACTTTGTTTAACTTGTTCTTCTAAACTTGCTTTGTGTAACCAATATTTCCAACATTAAGTAGATTATCAATGCACTATGATATCACTATCTTAGTTGTTTCTTGTACTCCCTTTCTAAATCCTAAATCAACCTTTCCTCTAAGTGCTATTATTACATCTTTTGATCAAATCCTCTTCATCAATAAAATAGGTAATGGTACTTAAATTATAAAAGTAGTTATTATACTAGCAAAAAGGAGATTTGACATCAATAACAAAAAAATGATTGAAATACATTATTTATACTTATATCAATTTGTTTTCAATATTTTCTAAGGTGGAAAGGATTATTTTTCCCTAAGGTTCTTTCTAATGAGAGGATAAGATGTCATCTAAATATAGCCCTTGAAATGGTAAATTAAGCTGTAGAGGGTATGACTATGGAACAACCTAGTTCTAGAGAGATGTAAGCTATTTTGGGGTGATAGAGCAACACTAGTTGTAGTCACTTCAGTAGTAGCAAGCAACAACAACATATGCTCAAAAATAAGCCTTAGCTTCTATAGGTAGTGGAATTCACTTAAATAATTCCATGGGTGCACCTCAGTTGGGTTTGAAGGAAGTGATTGAAATGTATGCACAAGAGCATGACATTCAAATTTTCCCTAAAGTGGGATGCTCACATGATGGCATTCAAGTTTATGGCTTTGGAAATCTAAGTATCAATCTAGATTCTATAAAATAACAAGTACTTGAGTAATCTAGAGATAGATGGGTGATTGCATCATTGGAGTAGTTAGTTGAGATGCATTGTAATCAAACTAGAGGAAATCATTGATAAACCAAACATATAATGAAGACAAAACTTGAAAACTTGAATGCTGAAATGAAATTTATCTAGAATCAAACACCTATGCCAAAGTTACAACACAATGTGAAGTTGATTTTAGATATAACCAAGAAAAAGAAAACATGACATAAATCATTCTCCATTTTATTTGATTTTGGAGAGCTACATGTGAAAGAGGGCAGAGAGCTCTGAATGAGGGTGAGAGCTCTAAATATTTGTGTAGATTTCATTTCTGTGTCCTTGTGATCGTTACATTTTTTTTCTATGCCCTTATGATCTCTACATTTCATTGTCATGCCCTTGGTTGAGATAAGTGGAGATCTATGATTTCCTTTCCCTGCCTTTTTGATTTTTGCATTTTATTGATGTGCCTTTGTGATCTCTACATTTTATTATCATACCCTTATGATTTTTGTGCCGTTGCTCTATAATTTCATTTTTGTGTCATGCCCTTATGATCTTTGTATCCTTTTCACTACAATGTTTGGTGTCAAATTATGACATTAATTTGTGACAATAGTGTAATTTTTGGTAATTTTAATTTTTTTTACAATTTGTGATGGTAGTCTAATTTGTGGTGTAATTCAAGCTCAAATGTAGTAGTGTGTGCTCTATGATTTTATTCAAAGGGAGAAGAGGTACCTATGTAAATGTTCTTTTCTTTTCCTTCTAAACATGCATCTCTTAATATTTTCCCCAACTTGTGATTAGAGAAGCTTGTCTTTATGTATATTTAAGTGTATATATACATACACACACATATGTGTGTGTGTTTATGTATGTATGCATGTATGTATATATAGAGATCTCTTTATTTATATACATACATACATATATAGGCACACATATGTGTGTGTATATACATAAATATGTATATATACACACATACATAAATATATATACAAAGATCACAAGGGTGCATCAAAAAAATGTAGATGCAATGATACATAAATACATACATACATATAGACATACATATATGCTTATATATATACATACATACATACATACATTCATCACAAAACTATATTTGATCTTTACTCAATCACCAAGAGATAATATAATCTGCAAGTATAGATTTCTGCATAATTAATTTCGTATGAATAGTTTTGATTGAATTCATCTAAGGAGAGTGAGTATACTCATGATGATAATGGCTCCATGTATTGGGTGTTTAAAGGAGAAAGACTTATACAAGATTAGATGTTGTTTCAAGCTCAAATATTCACAACTCAAATGCCTTCCTATGTCCTGAGCTAAAACCTTCACTATTGCATCCAAACTTAAGGAATAAAATATGATTATATCCCCCAATAGTACTTAGCACTATGTCAATAAATTCAGGAAATTCTACTACATTGTAAATTAACTTACATTGATTTCAAAGCTCAGGCTATAACATCAGTTGAATGGTAAATTGTTGTCAAAGAATGTGCTAAAAATAAGCAAGAGTAAAAATTTAGAATGAACATAAGTATTGGAAACAATGAAGAAACATGTAATCATCTTATACATAATCAAAATTATGTCAGAGATGAACTCAAGAAATTGAGTAATTGACACTACTACATTTGGACCTGAATTCCAATGATAGGCCATTGAAATTCTAAAGTCTTACTATCACCCAATTGAAAAAATTAAGAATTGGCTCTTGTTAGATAGGTGTCACACTTTTTGCATCATAGATTGTGATGAGAAGACCATTCATCATAATTATGATGCAAAAATCTATCACAATTTTGCATAAGAGAAGGTCAAGAAGTCACTGTCACTTTGTGAGTTTCCTTAGGAGACCGTCACAACATCCATTGAAACTATGTTGATATGTGACAACAGAGTTGTGTGTGTGATGAATCTCTTCATGTTTATCCATCACACTTGTGACAACAATTCTCTTATTCTAACAATATTCCATGAACATTGTCATCCCAATTGCGATGGCTTGTTCATATATGAAGAAAAAAGATTGTTCTTCTTTGTTAGAAAGACATTTTACTATGTTGATCATACACATACTCTATTTAGTGCAGGTCATGTCATTTCCTCTTTGGACCCTCTTATAGAGATTCTATTTGATATTCTTCTAAATTGTCTGATTCATATTGCTTTTTCTCAAGCATTTTATAGATAGTGTTGCATTTCCATTTTCCTTTTATATTACTGTAG
The DNA here is from genome assembly GCA_028749045.1 of Cupressus sempervirens. NCBI lineage: Eukaryota > Viridiplantae > Streptophyta > Pinopsida > Cupressales > Cupressaceae > Cupressus > Cupressus sempervirens. Next base: position 84,565,491 of record CM053791.1, on the reverse strand, counting down.
ATAAGTAGGTGAAAATTGTGATTATTTCTCCATGTAGGAAACCATGGATTCAACATCCATTTTTGCAAATGTATGTTGAATCCATGGCTTCCTACATGGAAATAATCACGATTTTTAGCTCCTTATCTACAGTAATATAAAAAGGAAATGGAAATATAGTTCACTATTTGTAAAACACTTAACTAGAACTAGTATCAATTAAACAACTTAGAAGAATATCAAATACAATCTCTATGAGAGGGGCCAAAGAAGAAATTGCATGACATACACTAAATAGTGTACGTGTGTGATCAATATAGTAAAATGTATTTCTAACAAAGAAGAAGAAATGTTTCTTTTTAACATGTTCTAAATAATCTATACTAATATATTTTAAGAATGATCTTAAAATCATGCTTAATAACTCACAACATTATGTAGAAGATTGCTTGATTTAAGAATCCATTGTGATGGTTCTAGTTCCTTTTATCATGGTTTGAGGTTCTCTTGTTGTTGTTGATCATTTCACCATAGCTCCTTTCCTTGGTCCCTATGATGTCATGTCCACTCCTCCTATTGGTATTTCAATGGTGGATGTTTGTATTCCTTTCTCATCTCTTTCTTGGAGGTTCATCTTTCTCATATGGTTTTGGTCATAACTTCCATTAGTGTGGTTGTCCCTGTAGTTGCTAAGATTTGAACTCTACAAGCATGTATATTCCATATCTAAATTAGTATGTTGTGACAAGGCTCATTGAATAAAACATAGATCAAAATAATATTCAACATAGGTTAATTGATATCAAATCACAAAAAATAATTAGAATGTATTACTCTTATTTTAGTACTTAACCAATGGAGAAAGTGGTATTAATCATTGCCATTGCATCTTTTTTCAAAATCCTCCCCTTCTTGTCCACCATGCAAAAACAAGGTGTTTTATAGCCAACATTGGAATACATCTCATAGTGTTTGTGAGGAAGGCCACTACATCCAGTGCAAAAAAATACATGTCTTCCCATGATGACAAGCATTTTAGGCCCCTCTGTTCTAATTGTTCAGTGTTACAAAAAATTAGAAAGATGCTAGTCTTAGAAAAAACATATAATCGATGAAAAAAAGAGGAATTTTAGGAGTTGTCAAGTGTATTAGCAATGATTTTGATGGCAAACATAGATGCTAATGATTTATGATAGCTCCTAACATATATGATTTGCATGTTTTTTGAAGTAAACTGTAGCTACTATTGAATTGATGATGAAGATGAGGGGAGTTTGTGGTTGGAGCAATGATGAATAGAAGGATCATTTATGAGCATCAAGCAGAAAGCCTTCCTCATCAATATTTCTCCTCACCTATGAAATGTCGTCTAAACTTTCAAGCAAAATCAATGTGACATATGTAGCCAAGTTGATAATGGAATGAAATCATAAATTTCTCATTAAATTAAGTATTCAATACAAAATCAAATTTATTAAAATTTTAGAGCTAAATAATTACAGTTACCACATATACTAGAGGGAATTCTGTTACTACCACTAGGTTCCTTTCTTTTTGGATTTTCATTTCCATCCACCACTGTATCATTATTTCACTATGCACAATGTTGATACACCATAAGCTCCTAATACTCACCACACTCTCCATCCATTCACTACCAAAACTTTCATAGCTGGAAAGATTCAATCTTGTTAAAGATTGGAGAAGATGGAAATCATCACACAACATAACTAAGTTATAGCATCCTGACAGATCTAATCTTTCCAAATAGCTAAGATTGCCAAAATGTTTTGGAAGTTTTCTAAAACTATCACACTTTGAAATATCTAGATATTTTAGTGCTACAAGGCAAAGTAAATCACTGTACAATTCCTCTAGATTACTAATAATTAAGGTTTCTAGTGAGTCAACTTTCCCAAAACCTAGAGGCAGCCTTAACACCATCTTGCAATTACTAAGTACTAATGTTCTAGTCCTACCAAGTATTGAAAGTTGTTACATCATTCTTCTAAGCTCTCATACGCTACTAGTAAAGAAAAAATTGGGAATCTATTAGCAAAAGTAAAGTGTCAATTTATTAAGGCTTCTATGGACAAATTTATGACTATATAGAGGATTAGTCTTTCTTTATGGACATATTTATGAGTATATAAAGGACCATGGAAGGATTACAAATTGGGAAATTATAAATGTTACCTACTTTCTCCATTAAGCATTGAAATTCATATAAAATTTATGATCCTCTACTTCCTCCCTATAATATTATTCATAAGGAATCTATATGAAGTAGCTTACTATCTCTAACGATATAGGAAATGGTAAAGGATTATCTTGGTAAAATGGTCATAACATTCTCTTAGGATATCAGATTTCAAACTTCTTACAAGCATTGGAAAGCTAATTCTAAGCACTACAACTTGATGTAGGTTTGGTTATGTGATTTTGAGATTTTATCAGGTTTTAAGATTCCTAAATTTAGATGTTGTTTATTTTGAGCACAAATTGGGGCATAACTTGGGTATATGGAGTCAGATTGTAGACTTTGAGTAGTCAATGGAAAGCTCTTAGAGAGATCTAAACATTGGTTTAGATTTGGTGCAAGTTTGGCATGGTTTATTTGGTGATATATTAATCTAAATAGTTTATTTTATATATATATTGACTATGTCAACAGTGTAAGTTTATGAAATTGTATATTTTAGAGATTTAAGATTTGATGTGTATACTCAGTTCATATTTCAGATTGGTCTCATGATGATATGGTTATCAGTGTTTGGTTTGAATATGTATGACGACTTATTGGGTCTACAAGTTTGTAGTGTTGAAAGTGGTCTATACTTGTAGGTTTCATTTATAGCTTGGATATGGATTTTCTTTACCCATTGATCTTTCATTAATGATGCATATTCAAATTTGTAACTTTGATTTAGGTTGTCTATACCCTAAGTCACATGATTTTCTAATTTTTTTTAAAAGAAGAAGGGATGAGATGTTGTTACTAGGTATAGTCATGGTAGAGGATTGTGGTTGATTATCTTATGTTGATAGGTTGGACATATTGAGAGTTAGATAATTGGTTCATGGATGTGATCATGGTGTTATATATTTTGGCATGACATGATTGGATATACAGGTACATTCTTGATGTTCATTGGTTTAGATTCCTAATTTGGTTATGGTGCTATATCTTCTTAGTTGAGGAACATGGTTATTTGTTTTCTTTTGAGGAGCTAATGATGTGCACTTTGAGTTCTTTGATGGTTTGACGCATTGGTTGATTCTCATGGTTAGAAGATGGTATTTTTATCATTATGTCATGGATAGCTTGGACATATGGTTTGGTGGGAGCTTGTGATAGTGATGAGTGTTGACATTAAGTCAAGTTTGTTATTAGTGGCAACACTTATTCAGATTATGTATAGCTACTAAGCTCATTGAATAGTCTATAGTTTTTTCCATGTAATTTAGTAGCCACCAAGCTTTACAGTTCCTACCAAGCATCCTAGTGGTTACCAAGTGAAATCGAGTCCAACACTTCAACCTGAGCAGTTCAGTGGTTACTTAGCTTTGCAGTTCAAATTGAGCCAATAGTTCATGTGAAGTGAAGTTAGTGTTAACCAAGCTATATGATGATCAATGTTTACTGAGTGTAGTCATGGTAAATGTGTAATTCAATTTCTACCAAGTTACACAACATCTATTGAGTCACCAGTGCAAACCAAGTTTGAGACTACTCTAAGATTATTAGTATGAATTGAGCTTCTACTTCTATCAAATGCATGATGATGTCCAGTAGTGACAGTGGATGCAGTGTATCCAAACTTCACCAAGTCAATCTTCAAAACCTGAGTGTCTTCATTTGAGTTGACTTTGTAATATTGGTGTTAACTTATATATTGGCCAAGTTTGTAATTTTGTAAATTGGATTCACACACACACACACACACACACACACACACACACACACACACACATGTAATGTATTGTATCATATCCAAATATATGAATATATGGATATATGTATGTATGAATGAAAATTGAGAGTGAATAATATGCAAGATTTATGCAAATGTGAATCAATAGCAAAGTGTATTGTAAGGCCATATTAGCAAAGGAGTAGTAGAGTCATATCAATCACATAAAGGTGATCAGTACTTCAAAGAATCTCTATCAGTAAATCAGTTGTAAGTCAGAGATTCACTATTTCATTCTAACAAGTGAATCAGTCCAAATCCTCTAACAAGGTAGACTTATCAGCAAATCAATTGTAAGTCAGAGATACACTATTTCATTCTAACAAGTGAATCAGTCCAAATCCTCTAACAAGGTAGACTCAATAGTCTTTTGTCAAATCTCTTTACCAAGTGCATACTTTATTGTATATTTGTAAAACCTCTAACAAGGTGGACCTAGCAGTCCTAATTACTCTTAAAAGCATAGATCATTAGAAGTGATCACTGTAAGTCTTAACAGGCCAACTTTATGTTGTAGTATTTAAGTTTCATGGGTATCATCCCCACCCCAGTTTTAGTTTCTATTTGGAAGGTTTTTGGGTCACCAAATCATTGTGTTCATGTGCCATGAATGTTTATATTTTCAGTTTCTCTTGCATAAAGTTAGATATAATTTAATGATTTAAATGGTTATTGGATTATTGCAATTAAGATCTGAATTTGAAAAAAAAAAATTCAGGTTACTAATTCACCCTTCCCCTCTTAGTAACCTAGCATAGTCTTGAATATTTCCAACAATGAGGTGATAGTGCAAGATTAGTTCCTTGTTTGGTTTGTATCTTCTTGGTTTGGAGATCTTGGTTTCACTTGGTATTGACACTTTGGTTGCGTAAGTGTAGACATAGAGGATCTCCACATAGGAGATGGATTTTATGATGCCATGGGCTACTCAATACCATAGTTGAGTGGGAGATTTTTGGCATTGATATATTTATTGAGTGTTTGCAAGTGTTGGAGATTTTTCTTCAATCCTATTGTTGCAGAAGCATCTTTGACATTTGCATGGTGCACTTGGTTATCTTTATGGTGTGTAGAGATGGTTCTTCATGGTATGTGGAGATGGTTTTTCTTCATGGTGTATGGAGATGGTTGCATCTTGAGGATGAATAAGGTTCTTGTTAAAGATGTGGTTTATGCTTTCATTTGATATGTTATCATTAGTGTTAGGATGCTTTCATTTTTATGTCATGGTATATTGTTGATACACATTTAGAGTTTTAACATGTTATAGTATGTTGATATGGGTCATATTATCTCTTTGGTTGAGATGGTTGGATCATGTTGTCATGTTTATGTTCCTAAGGAAATGGTTGGAACTTTGACATTGATCTTGGTTTGGTTTCTTGGTATTGAGTACATTGATCTTAAGCCCCATACTTCATGATATTTCTATGTTTCATTTGGAGTTGGCATGGATTGATTGATTATAGGTACTCATGGATACTTAGAGATAGTGGTGATGCTGATTTCTCTTGGATTTGAGAAGTATTTGTTGAAAATTTTTATTTGGTTTGAGTAAGAAGTCCTAAGGGCATTCAACTAATATGGACTTGAGAGGAGATTGTTTTTAAATGAGTCTTGGTTGGAGACTTCGATATCTTGACAAGCATTCTCATTCCCCACTCTTCATCTACTCGACAATTTTACTACTTGAGAGGTATAGCCCATTATTTTTCTCCAGTACATTATGTTTATTCTTGTCTTTCATGGATATGAATCTTGAGCTATGGTACATGAGTTATTTCTAGAGAGTTCATTTGAGAGATAGTTTAGTATTGGCTATCTTTATTTTCATATGTTGTTATATTGGTTGAGTTTGGAATATGGTTTTACATTGGGCATATTCCTTGGATTAGGAATGGTGTATGAGTTTGATCTTCTTGTGAGAGGCTTACATCCATGATTAATTATATGGTTTTGGTGTTATTGAGGCATTTTGTTGGGGTTTTATGGAGGAGATCATACTTGAACAATTTACAGATAGAGGTGTATGTAGAAGGACATTATATAGGTTATGATTTGCATGGTTTCTCTTTGGTCATGATTATTATCCTAGATGTTCAATTTTTCTTACATTGGATTTGAGATTGGTTAGAGATTGTGATCATTAGTTTGTCCTAATGTATGTCATGTGAGAGATGACATGGTTATTCCTTTATCTCTTTGCTTTATTGGTGACTATTGAATACTTGTTATGAGATTTTTTCTTGTACGTTATTGCTTTATGTGTTGTGGATGTCTTTGAGACTACATGGATTCACTTCTTTGAGATGTTGTGAGTGGATTGGTTATAGATTTGACATTATCTTTTGTAGTGAAAGAATCTTGGTATATATGTGGTAAGTATTTCTCTTGAGGCTTGTGACTATAGTTTAAAGATTGGATATGTTGATGATGTGAGATTCACTTGTTATACCTTTGTAGGTATGGATATTTGGATGGGTTTGGCACTTACTGTGGGTACTAATTTAGCTATGAATATTTTGACAACTATAGACACATCTAATTACCTTTGGATCAAAATTTTTGTGCTTGAAATTTTAGTTGGTATATGATTTTATGATCTTCTAATATGATAGGTTGGGTGGCTTTCTCTTTGAATGGCTTATATGTATGTTTGGTGGGAATGGCATAATATGAGGTGAGATCATTCATATTTTAGATGTTGGATAGTTTGATTTTTTTGTGGGTACTAGGATGGAGTACTTTATGTACTTTGATCCATGATGGTGGATGTACTAGGAGGGATTTTTTCCTTGTTCATTTATGTGGCTACAAATTGACCCTATGCAATGTTTACAAAAAGTGGGAGATTGTTAAGATAATGGGTGTTGCACACATTGTATAATATTGTTATATTGTATTATTTCTTATTTTATTATGTAATGTTGCACCTATATGGATGTACAACATGTGAAGTTTCCCACGAGATATACTTCATGAGCTATATTGTAACATTGTATAATATTTCATGTAATTACTTAATATTGGGGAAAATAATTAAGTTTCCAATATTAAATGTGGGGTCAATGGGTTAGGTAGCCCATGGTTTTAGCAAATGGTTTATGTAATATCGCTTGGTGGTTTTGTGGGACTTGCTATGATGCAGGAGCATCTTGCATGGTAAACTTTTTTTAATTAAAAAATAAATAAATAAATAAAAATTGGAGAGAGAAAGTGACAAAAATAGAAATAAAAATAATAATAAAATAGAAAATGGAAAAAAAGGAGAAAAGAGGAATTTCTACTTTCAAGGTGCAAAGGTGGCATAAATAGAGAAATAAGAAAAATAGTTGTCATTCCATTAATTGAGGTGTGTAGGTGAATCTTAGAAGCTTTTGGAAAATTCCTTAAATCATGCATTTAATATTTGTTGTGATCCATAAAGGAAATGTAATTTTCTAATTGGGCCACGTGGTGGTGCTTGGTTGTATTTAGGTGGAATTCTAAAAATTTGTGGATATTGTAGAAGGTTATGGATGTTGTAGAAGGTTGTGGATGTTGTGTAGGTGGAATTCTAGAAAGTTGTGGATAAGCCATGCATTGGGTGGTAAGTGCCTATTTAAGCAAGGCATATGAGTATTTCTAATCAAGCTCAAGAAGTAGAAGCTTTGGAAGGAAAAGCTTCAAGGTGTGAAAGTTGGAAGGTGTGAAGGCTTCAAGGTGTGAAAGAGAAGGAGAAAGTGAAGAGTGAGTTTTCCTGAGTCTGTGGATAGAGTTTCGAATGTGAGGCAATTTATTGTAGGATTGTGTTGGAGTTGTGAGTGTGTAGAAAGAGCACCAAATGTGAGGCAGTTTTCACTTGAATCTTGGATAAAGTTGGAGAAGAGCTAGTGGTTGTAGTTTAGAAACAAGGAGGTTGCTTGGTGCTTCAGAGCACAAGTTGAGATCTCAGAGGTTTCTACTAGAGTGTGGATCTGGACTAGCTTGGGCTTGGATTGGATCTTGAGAGATCTTGTAGAAATGTTATTGTAATTGCTATTGGATTTTCAAGTATAATCAAATTGCATGGGAAGCATTTTGTCTCTCTTTGTCTCATATTGTTGCATTCTTGGTTATGAGTTGGTAAGGGTGGTGTGGCCCTTCATCAAGTGGTATTAGAGAGTACCTTCATCAAGTGGTATCAGAGCCTAACTCCATCAAGTGGTATTAGAGTGTACTTTCATCAAGTGGTATCAAAGTAGGAGTTCTCAAGTGTACAAGCAGATTGTCAAACTGTGAGGCAGTTTGTACTAGGACCTTGGTTGGGTGAAGTTTATTAGAGCACAATTGTTCTTGAGCATGTAGAGAGATCGTTGAAGCTGAGATAGTTTGCACTAGGACCTTGAGAGGACATGCAGATTGATCGATGGATGCAAAGATGAAAGTTTGATCTTGTTGAGGCATGATTGTAGATTATTTGTGGATTGCAGATCTATTATCCTAGACTTGTGATGTGCTTACTAATTGTTCATGCAAGGTGGCAGGTTGTGATATGACTTGCAAACAATTCAAGGTTGTCACAAGGAGCGTGGGAAGGATTTGTTGCAGAGGGTTTATGAATATCTTGGGAGATGGCCCAAAGAGGATTGGACCCTAAGATGATTGCAAAAATCCATGATATAGTGGAGAGAAATTTTTCTAAGATGTTTTCTCGATTGGATGCTAGATTGGCTGATCAAGCTAAGAAGGTCAAGGTGGAAGAGGTTGGTTTTGCTGATCAGTTTATGGAGCTTGATGCAGAACCTATAGAGAAACTAGAGGTTGTTGTTGAAGATATTCATAACCTTTTTGACATTGGGATGGAGGTTGGTTTTCATGATCAGTTGGTTGAGTCTGACATGGAGATTATGGAGCACTCAGTAGTGGATGATCCAGTTGTTGTTGGTGGTGACTTGTATCTTGCAGAGCATCTTGTTGTGAGCAATGATGTTACTGGTGTTGAGAGTTTGGCATGTGTTGATGGAGATCTACATGTGGTTTCTGATGTGGAGTTTGTTATTGCTGGTATGGACTCACTAGTTGTTGATGTGAATGGGAGTTAGCTAATGACACATTATGTTTAGTTTGTTCTTGGGAGTGAGCATGCTGATTGGATGGTTGATATTCTAGTGTTTGATAGAATAATGTAGATGTGGAGGATATGCATGGTGTTTTTCTTGTCCCTATTGAGGTGGAAGCCTTTGGTGAAGATGAAGATGGTTGTATATCTTTCTTTTTGGCATCAAAATGTGGGACACACTTTTCTATCTACTGGGGGAGTCTGATGTAAGAGCATCTTGCATGGTAAACTTTTTTTTATTAAAAATAAATAAATAAATAAAAATAAAATAAAATAAAATTGGAGGAGAGAGAAAGTGACGAAAATAGAAAGAAATATTTTTAAAAAATAGAAAATGGAAAAAAGGAGAAAAGAGGAATTTCTACTTTCAAGGTGCAAAGGTGGCATAAATAGAAAAATAAGAAAAATAGTTGTCATTCCATTAATCGAGGTGTGTAGGTGAATCTTAGAAGCTTTTGGAAAGTTCCTTAAATCATGCATTTAATATTTGTTGTGATCCATAAAGGAAATGTAATTTTCTAATTGGGCCACATGGTGGTGCTTAGTTGCATATAGGTAGAATTCTAGAAGGTTGTGAATATTGTAGAAGGTTATGGATGTTGTAGAAGGTTGTGGATATTGTGTAGGTCAAATTATAGAAGGTTGTGGATAAGTCATGCATTGGGTGGTAAGTGCCTATTTAAGCAAGGAATATGAGCCTTTCTAATCAAGCTCGAGAAGTAGAAGCTTTGGAAGGAAAAGCTTCAAGGTGTGAAAGCTGGAAGGTGTGAAGGCTTCAAGGTGTGAAAGAGAAGGAGGAAGTGAAGAGTTAGTTTTCCTAAGTCTGTAGATACAGCATCAAATGTAAGGCAGTTCACAACAGGATTGTGTTGGAGTTGTGAGTGTGTAGACAGAGCACCGAATGTGAGATAGTTTAAACTTGAATCTTGGATAAAGTTGAAGAAGAGCTAGTGGTATGGTTTAGAAACAAGGAGGTTGCTTGGTGGCTTGTGAGCACAAGTTGAGATCTTGAAGGTTTCTACTAGAGTGTGGATCTAGATTAGCTTGGGCTTGGATTTGTTCTTGAGATATCTTGTAGAAATGTTATTGTAATTGCTATTGCATTTTCAAGTATAATCAAATTGCATGGGAAGCATTTTGTCTCTCTTTGTCTCATATTGTTGCATTCTTGGTTATGAGTTGGTAAGGGTGGTGTGGCCCTTCATCAAGTGGTATTAGAGCATACTAGAGGATACCTTCATCAAGTGGTATCAAAGCCTATCTCCATCAAGTGGTATCAGAGCGTACCTTCATCATGCTACTATATAAATAGCCATGAGGGCAGTTGTAGAGACAAGTGAGAAGAAGAAGGAAAAAAGGGAAAGAGTCGAGCAAGACAAGGCTTGATAGGTTAGCCAAAGAGAGAATTTTTGAATGTTGGAAGCATGGCATGGGATGTGTGGTTTCATGCTTGTTTACATGGATTGCATGGTTGTGGCTATGACTTTGAAGGCTTCCATGGTTGTATTACAATGGTGTTTTTGTTGAATAATACATGGTGATGGATGCTTTTTGGAGGCTAGGTTTTTTCCATCCATGAGGATTTCCCAAGGTATATCTTGTGTCACAATTTTGTGGGTATGTTGTCTATTCTCTCGCATGTGGATTTTAATTGCATATTTGTTTTAGATCTTTATGGGTTGTATGGAAATAGTTATGTTCTTTCTTGTGAGTTTCCTTACACTATGTACAACTTCTCAATCCATAAAAAGTTTTTTCTATTCACAATTCAAATTGATTTATTTCATATAACTATAGATTCTACACATCATCGTATACCTCATATTAACTTCAGAAACTATAGCTTGATCTCTAACCTCATTTTTCTATTTCTTATATTTGATCTTCAATAAAAAGTACTTGATTTAAATAGGATGAATCACATACAATAGTTGACTTCAATCTTTCATAAAGTGAATCAAAATATTGATTATCTAATGCTACATGTAAACTTGATGGTGCTTTGACAAATAGCTCTTTGAATTTTTCTTTATGCTCTTTTCAATTCATCTTTCTAACTCTTATTGCTGCTATCATTCTTTCTGACATTTCTATTATTGTTTTTCCTAAATTTTGGATTTGTGTTGATGTTCCTCATGTTCCTTCCACAAAATATTTCTATATGATCAATTTTTTTGCATAGGTTACATACAAGTGCACTTCTTCTTTGATTAGGTCCATTCTAATTAATCGGTACTCTACAATTTCTAGAAATGTGTCTAATGTTGTTATACTTGTAACACATGATCTGATTCCTTTCTCCAATAGGTCTTTCTCTTCATTTCAATGTCCTTTCACTAGATCTCTCACTCTTATTACCTAAAATATTAATCTCTATAAACATTCTACTATTTCTATTATTACTATCAAATATAGGTTTGTTACAATCAACTCCTTCATACCCTACTAAGTCTAAATGAAGATGCCCAATTTCAGAAATCTCATGTATTCTCCATCTAATGAATTTGAGCACATTAAGATTATTTCACAACTCATCACTAGTAATAAAAAATTTGGGAATCTATTAGCAAAGATAAAGTACAAATTTATGAAGGCTTCTATGAACAGATTTATGACTATATAGAGGATTATTCTTTCTCTATGGGCATATTTATGAGTATATAAAGGACCATGGAAGGATTACAAATTGGGAAATTATAAATGTTACCTACTTTCTCCATTGAGCATTGAATTTCATAGAAAATTTATGATCCTCTACTTCCTTCCTGTAATATTATTCATAAGGAATCTATATAAACTAGCTTAGTATCTCTAATGATATAGAAAATGGTAAAAAGACTATCTTGGTAAAATGGTCAAAACATTCTCTTAGGATATCATATTTAAAACTTCTTACAACCATTGGAAAGCTAATTCTAAGCACTACAACTTGATGTAGGTTTGGTTATGTGATTTTGAGATTTTATTAGGTTTTAAGATCCCTAAAGTCAAATGTTGTTTATTTTGAGCACAAATTAGGGAATAACTTGAGCATATGGTGTCAGATTTTAGACTTTGAGTAGTCAATGGAAAGCTCTTGGAAAGCTTTAAGTATTGATTCAAATTTGGTGCAAGTTTGGCATTGTTTATCTCATGATATATTAATCTGAGAGTTTATGATATATATTGACTATGATAACATTGTGAGTTTATAACATTGTATATTTCAGAGATTTAAGATTTGATGTGTATACTCAGTTCATATTTTAGATTGGTCTCATGATGATATGGTTATCAATGTTTGGTTTGGATATGTATGACGACTTATTGGGTCTACAAGTTTGTAGTGTTGAAAGAGGTCTATACTTATAGGTTTCATTTATAGCTTGGATATGGATTGTCTTTTTCCATTGATCTTTCAATAATGATGCATATTCAAATTTGTAGCTTTGATTTGGGTTGTCTATGCCCTAAGTCACATAATTTTATAATTATTTTTTTAAAAAGAAGGGATGAGATGTTGTTACCAGGTATAGTCATGGTACATGATTATGGTTGATTATCTTATGCTGATAGGTTGGACATATTGATTGTTAGATACTCAGGTCATGGATGTGATCATGGTGTTATAGGTTTTGGCATGACATGATTGGATATACAGGTACATCCTTGATGTTCATTGGTTGAGATTCCTGATCTGGTTATGGTGGTATATCTTCTTGGTTGAGAACCATGGTGATTTGGTTTCTTTTGAGGAGATCATGATATGCACTTTGAGTTCTTTGATAGTTTGATGCATTGGTTAATTCTCATGGTTAGAAGATGGTTTTTTCATCATGATGTCATCGATAGCTTGGATATATGGTTTAGTGGGAGCTTGTGATACTGATGAGGTGATAGTGCAAGATTAGTTCCTTGTTTGGCTTGTATATTCTTAGTTTGGAGATCTTAGTTTCACTTGGTATTGACACTTTGGTTGTGTAAGTGTACACATAGAGGATCTTCACAAAAGAGATGGATTTTATGATGCCATGGGTTACTCAATACCATAGTTGAGTGGGAATTTTTTGGGATTGATATATTTATTGAGTGTTTGCAAGTGTTGGAGATTTGTCTTAGATCCTGTTGTTACTGTAGACACCTAAAAACCTTTAGAAAATAAAGTATTTTTATTTTCTAAAAAAGTTTTGATGACATCATCATTTATTAATTAATTATTTATTTAATTAATTAATTAATTTTTATGCCATTAAATCCCTTTATCTTAATTAAAAATATTTAATTAAGGAATCCCTCCCAAAAATGTTTAAATCTTATTTAAACATTATTTCCTTATTTATTTATTATTTAATTAATAAATAGACCAAAAATACTAAAATAAATAAAAAATTTATTTTTTGCCCAAAACTTGGCCAATTTCCTTATGACCAATAACCTCTTCCAAAATCTTCTAATCCTTCTTTAATTTCGATTAAAGGCTAATCTCATAATTTCCTACCCCTAATCCCAACTCAAAATATTTAATCAAGATTAAATATTAATCCTCATTTTTATTAAAAATATTTTAATAAATATCTCCTCAACCCAAACCCTTGAAATAAATAAAACTTTATTTATTTCATAAAATCTTATCCTAGGAAGTTCTAGACTCTTCTAGAAAGTCTTCATCCTCATCCAAAGCCTAGACTCTTCTAAAAGATGTCTTTAACCCTAATCCTAATCCCCTCCTAACCTTGTCACATTCCCTAAACATGGGTTAAGACTTGCTAACTCAAGCCAAAGTTAACAAATATCTCCTCCTTCATCCACCCTCATTAATTGCAATCCACTTGGCATCCACTTGCCTAGTCCTAAGCCATCTCTAACCCTTCCTCTAATCATTTTTACAACCCTAAGCACGCTTAAAACCCCCCTAAATCCTCAAATTTGAATTTCATGGTATCTCTCACAAATATCTTCAACCACAAAACTTTATAAAGCCCACAAAGTCATAAATGTTCTTACAAAGAACTTATGAAGGGTCTTTATGAAGATTTTATCTCTTGAGCCTCCTTTGTTGACTCAACCTTCCCCTTTCCTCCATCCTCTCACCATGTGACATGTGTCACTCCTTGATTGGTTGTAAGGAAGCACAATCCATGTGCTCTCCTCTCATGCAATCTAAGCCCTCCATGAGCTTTTTCCCATCCTTGCATCTTAGCCCTCAATCCCTCAAGCCTCTTGCCTATAAATTGGATCCTTCCCCTTTGCAAAATAACACAATCCATGAAGTAAAGTCATAATGCCATTTTGAGAAGCCATTTTACATCAAAACCATACACTCACACCCAAATTCCAACTCCATTTGAAGCCCTTTTTGAAGCATAAAGCTTGAGAATACATCCTATCTATTTAGACAAAGCTACTCAACAAGAGAGCTTCTCATTGAGAGAGCCCATTAATGGCTCATATTCTCAATTGAGAGCTCATCTTAGTCTATCTTGAAGTTTATGAATTTTGTTTAGTTTGTAGAAGCTTTATTTAAATTTGGTTTCTATTAGCATACTAACATTGCTCATATACATTTTGGCACGCCCGGTGGGACCCCACATGGGTCATCTTCATTAGCTTTTTTAGTCAAGTTTTGTATGTCATTTGCTGATTTTGGCTAATTTTGCTTGTTTTTGTGATTGGTAGGATTGTATAAATTGGTTTTGTAGGTCCACATGAGCATGAAGAAGACAAAGGAACTCATAGTCTATCTCATAGTATTTGCAGATTTTTCAAGCTTATAGGTGGACAAAGCACTTGGAATTCTTCTTCCTCTTCTTGTCTATATTCTTCTTATTCCATCTACTTCTTCTTCTTCTTCTTGTGGGAGATCTTGGCCATTTTTATTTTTTAAGGAAGCAAAATCATACACACTTCTTTTTAGTGCTTAAAATGAACCCCCAAATCATACTTAAATCCATTAAAAAATTAAAAATTTGCAAAAAAGAAAAAAATCTTTTAACAAGTGAAACTAAACCAATCTAATCATTTGCATCCTTGCAACATCAAGGTTTTAGATGCATTCATGCAAAGTTAGGAACACTTCATTTTTGGGAATTTAAAAATAACTTCAAGTTTCCATTTCAAAAGGTTCATAATCAACACTAAGTGCACACTAAAGTTCTTTTAAAAAATCTCATGAAAACTAAGAGTCCTAAATGGTTGCAAAAAATTGTCCTAAAAGATTTGTTATTTGTTACAAACAAATGTCTTATTGCAAAATCTTGAATGTTTCTTAGGTTTTTCATGCATCAAAACAATCTAGGAATATCATTTTTTGGCTTAAAATATGCAAACTAGAACACAAAATCTTGAATGAAAACCAAAGTCCAAAGAGTCATTTTCACTTTTGAGTCCAAAACAATCTTGAATGATCTAAGGTTAAAACAAAGCACTTCAAAGTTCTTAAAACAACACACAAAATCTCAATCTTGAATGCTCAAAAGAAAACACTTGAATGTTTAACCACTTGTCTTTGAATGCATGTTGCTAAAATCACTCTTGAATGCCATGGATTAAAATAAAATTTTCCTTGAATGCATGATTAAAACAAAAAATCCAATCTTGAATGCCAAGGATCAATTAACCATTGCAATATCAAACACTTCATTTGGAGCTTCTAAAAATTGAACAAAACAAATCTCTTTTCCACATGCAATCTAGGTAAAGTTTGATTTTTGGACATTTAAGAAACTTTGTTAAGTTAAAATACAAATTTGCAAAAATAAATTTGAGTAGTTCCTTGGACTCACCTCTTTTCTAATCACCCATCAAATATTAACCATTGGTTGCAATCTCAGCGCCATTTATGGGGATTGGTCTACTTGAAAAAGGTGTTAAATGTTCCACAATCTAACTCACTCACTTGGTCTTTGAATGTTTGCTTTAACTTTATCAAAATTCTTAAATGATCAAAACTCTAGATTAAATCGATCACACTTCAAGTTTGGGCACTAAAATTGAACAAAAACTGACGTGGAGAGCCTCCGGGCGTGCGCTTGAAATCGAATCTCACACACTTTTGTTTTGGGCTTAAAACAAACTCACACTCAATCTCGAATGCCTTAAAGAAAATTAATCGATACTTGATGTGGATGGCCTCTGGGCGTGCGAGTTTGCTTTTGTTGACCCTAACTCTTCTTATTGTTTGCATTCTTTGATCGATTTACTTTTGTTGGCGCTTCAAGTTGGAATTGAACATTGTCTCTTAAACATGAGTGCTTGCAAAGTCTAGATTAGCACACATAAGAGTCAGTTGGTAAAAGAACAACCATGTTTTTTAGCCCAAGTTCATCCAAGTCTTCTCTCCCCTTGTCATCTTTCGAGGCCATCTTGGGTGCATAAGATTAGGATCCAAAACCTTGTTTCTTTTTAGGAGGCCTGCTTGGGGATTTCATCACCCCTTGGGATGACCTCAACTCCAGCGTTCTAGCGGAGTATAAAGATCGGGAGGTGAATCCAAAGACACCTCTCTTGGGATCAAAATTTTGTCACTTGGGCTAAGCCTCAAGGAACTTTATACCCTTGAGAAGTGAAAGAGGAGAAGTGGGTTACCGCTCCTCTCGGTTGTGTGACATCTTTTTGGTTTCATCTACGGATTTGGGCCTCACGTACCTTGTGTATATCGAGGACTCCCTAGCTAAACAAAATTTCATCCTTGTAGAAAGCTTCCTAGGATGTTGGTGTGTTTGACGTGCTTGCTCCAAAATTTTGTCTACTTGTTTGTTCATAGCTTTTGAATGAATCTTTGCCAACTTTGGTCAAAATTCCAAACAAGCAAAAATCTCCTAGCTCAAGGCATACTTAGCGTAGTCACTGCCTTATCAGAAAATTATCCAAGCTCCCTCGCTACAACCAAATCTATCTAGTTCCTTGCTTTAGAACAATCCCAAATCCAAAGTCTCTCCAAATCATCCCCCCAGTCAACTAGCAACCCAATCCAAAATCACCCAAGCCTTTAAAGAGTTGTTGTCACTTTGCTAGATTTTGCTATCCAATCAATCCTACCAATCAACCAGCCTCACCAAGGTTATCCCTTTGACAGAGCATTGTCTAGGGTAATCTAGCTTTGTCACTTGTATCCCTCATCACCTTGAGCTAAAGGTTGGGATCCACAAGTGATCAATCTCGTGTCATGCCCATAGGATCATTAGTCTATTCTTAGGTTGACACAATCTCCACCAATCCAGCGCATAGGAAAGAAAAACTCTCACTTTTTGACAGCATGCCCTTGAAGTCTTCCATCCACAGGAAAGCCAAAAATCTCCAGCCAATACTCCTTAGGTCTGTCATGCAACTTTGACTCTCCCTAGGAAATCTTTCATCATCCAATCCAAAATCTGTGCTTAACCCAAATCCAACCATGAGCTTCCATGTTCATCCATATGCAAGAGCCCATCCCCATCATACTCATCATCAAAGCATGAAGTACCAATCCTATCATGATGTGTTTGGTCGCATTGTCCTTGCTCCCACCACCTCCTATTCCAATGATGATGAAAATCTTGTTGACTATGACGGGTATATTGAAAGCCTTAGAAACATTCCCCCAAGCATCCCCCAAAATCCAAGAGTTATTCCAAACTATCTAGTCATGCCATCTGATATTCCAGTTTCCCCTCCATCACCCCATCAACCAAGCTTCCAATCTTCCACCCCCATCACACTAGCTATTCCTGTCAATCCACCTCCACCTTTGACACACGAGTCTCCAAGGAATCTCCTAGAGGAAATAAAAGAAAAGTTTCCTCCAACAGTCAATAAGCCATGTCATCTAATCCAACCATGTGAAGTAGTCAGTGATGAAGCTTCCCCATCTATAATATCACCTCCATCTCCCATAGCTATGATCCCCATACCATCCATCAAATTTCTTAAAATCCTCCACTTCTTGCAAGCATCAAAATCCCACCACCTATCAAATCCCTCCAAATCCTATCCACATCACCTCCAAGCATTTCCCAAATCTCTCGTAACGACCCTTATGCATCCATCTTCTACTCACCCATCTCCACTACTGAATCTCCCATCTATCCATCCGCTGCCTTTGAAGAATCCATCGCTTCACCTCCTATCGCACCATCCACTCCAAACCAATCCTATCAAGATCCTGCCCAAAAGCATGTTGACATCCCCCAAAGCATAAATGAAGATATCATCGTACCATTTCTTCCATCCATAGTGCAGTCACCATCTCCTCCATCTCCAAAACCTCGAGCCATATCTCCTCCACTACAAGATATCTTGTCATCCCACCAGCTACATCAAGATCCTATCCTTCCATCTCCCCCGCTCCATGCTTCCATCTTACCACCTATCCAAGCTATTCCACCATCTATAATCTACCCTCTTGGTTCATTCACATTCATCCACGGTGGCCCTCTCTCAGCAGAAGAATTAGGAACAATATCTCCCCATTGCAATACACCTAATAAATCACTTCTACCATTTTCTGCAAGCAAAAAGTTTGCTCAGCTTGTTCAAATGCTTAATCGATGGCATTATCAAGGTCAAGGTTTAGGACCACAAGAGCAAGGAATCAGAGAGCCTATTATTGCACAAAAAAATCTAGGATTTCATGGTCTTGGATATGTATCCAAAGGCTCACCATCTAAAGGTGTTGGTACACCACACCCCCAAACCAAGCCTATCTCCGAGCCCACCATGCCAGCCTCCCATCACTCCTTCAAGAAATCTTATGTCATCCCCCCTCCACCATCTTTGCAACCCAAAAAAACCTACCATATCCCCCCTTCATCCGCTAAATCCATTTTGGGTCCCTATGTCCCAAAATCTACCATCCTCCATCCTTCTATCAGCCATCATAAAAATCCTATTCCATCCATTTCTATGCAAGATCAACAAAGGCACATATCAGGGCACATCATCCATCATCATCCCCCTACATGCTCTTTCATATCCTCTCCATCTCACAAAGCTTCTCCTAACCATCTTTCCAAAGCTTACCATAGCAATGTGAATGCCAACTTCAAAATGCATAAAGCTAAAAATCCACATCTTAGGCAATCATATGTCTATTCTAAAAGACATACTCCAAAAAGGAAAAATCCAATCAAAGAATGCAAAACAATGCAAAAGCCTATGAAAAGAAAATCCAAAACCATGTGGATCCCCAAGAAAAAAGTTGAAACCCAATGCATAATGGCATCCACCATTGCTAATCCCCCATCTAGTGACTCATTTCCCCCATCTCCTAACTCCATCTTGGGTGCCTATATCCCCAAGCATGCTTCCACAAATCCTCCATCACGCCCGCATCTACCATCTATCCCCCATATGCTCTTTTCACACCCGTTCCAACATGTGCCAATGTTACTCTTGCAAGCATCCCCATCTCATGCTCCTTTCCAGCATTTTCATCCCTCCATCTCCTACCATCAATCCCATCTAATCCAATCTATTGCATAAATCACACATCCGGTGTACCAACAGCTAGCAACAAAATTGAACATTCCAACAGCTAGTGAAAAATCCCAAAAAAGCCAAAATAGATAAAGAAAGCCAAAATCATTCCAGCTAAGTCCAAAAGTCAAAAAGTCAAAAAAAAAAGAAAAAAAAAAGAGCGTCCACTGGTGAAAACTTGGCAATTCAAGCGCCTTGGACAAGTACCATGATGAAAACTTTGCAAACAAGCATCATGTGTAATCTAGCCATCCCCAGCTTAGCCTATCATCCTCATGCTTTTGGTCACATCTTGCCATCCAGCTCCATCTTCCAATCTATCCACCTATCCTCCATCCTCCAGCTTCCATCTCACACCATCCACTAATCTTATGCAGCTTCAGCCAATCATCTCAGCTATCATCCATCTCCCTAGCCCCTTCAGCTTTTTCCATCCTAGCTTCAATCCTATCACATCCATCATAAGACCTCCTTTCGCATGTTATCTTCTGATTGGGGGCACTATATTCCTTGGAGATCTTGTCTTGTCCATCCTCCCTTGTCATTGGTATCTAGCTCTAGGCTATCCTCATGCAAACCCAATGTCATCACTTTATATCCATCATAATCCTAGCTATCTACCATCCTATCCAGCCATCTCATCCTGCTCCTCTAGCTATCCTTGGTCACAAAATCTCTCATCATCATTGGATGGATCCTGCCAAATCCATATCTTTTGCTATCACCCCACCCTTAGCTTTCGCATCTTGCACAACATCAAACCATCCCGCTATCCTATCATCCTGAGCTTTTTCTTGCTTGTAACTATCTTGGTCAACTTCAGCTTGTAAATATCTTGGTCTGTTAGCTTGTACATCCTCTTTAGCTTAGTACCATTGTATCTATCTAGCTTTTGTGTCAGTTCCTCCTTGATCAGCATCTTGCACACATCGCACAACCCTTGGTTAGCTATTCCAATGCATCCTTTAGCTAGATCTCCTGTCACCAAAGTGCTATCCTTCTTAATTCAGCTTGCCAGACGCATCACCCATCTAGATCCATCAGCTTAGGTGCTCTCCGATAGGTCCTTGTAGGATATAGCTTTCCTCATGTCTGATCTTGGTCCATTAGTACCTTGTCCTACCCATCTCATTGGCAAACAGTTCTCTTTTGGATTTTCACTTTCTTTTGATTTGGAATCTTCCCTTTTGGGCCTGGAAATATCTTTTCCAAGAAATCTTTTTGTTTCCTCCTCAAGGTTGCCACGATCTTCCATATCATGGTTTATTGTGAATGGGGCAATCAGAGCGTAAGTTCTTGATCATGTCTTTTTGCTTGTTTTCTTTATTTCTTGTGGGTTACCCAATGTCGTTTCCACACTGCTTCCTCTGGGATTCATGTGTGATATTGGGGCAATCCTTGCGTGTTTGTTTTGAGTCAGTTCGTTAGTCCTCTGGACAGTTGGTGAAAAGTCCTTGATGTTCTTGGTAACCTTGGCAATTAACCAATAGTCCTATAGCAAATCTAGTGCTCAACTACATGGTGGTACTTCTCTTTGAAGTATCCCCCCTGCTCAAAAAGCTTCAATGGTTTTCCTTCATCTCCATTATCCCCCATCCATATCTAGCATCCGTCTCTCCTACCCCAGCTTATGCATCAGTATCTCTTTGAATCACTCCTCACCTTTAGCTTTAGGGATCCACAATCCTAGTCTTAGGGATCCACCAATCCAAATCAATCCACCAAGCCTCATCTTTCGAGATCCACAATCCTAGTCCTAGGGATCTCCGAAACCCATCTTCCGCCAATCTGACTCTTTGAAATCCTGTTGCATCATCTTTTTTAATCCCCTCATCCATCTCCCCATCCTGGATTCCTTTTATAGCACTCTGCTCCTTCATCCTCCACCTTCCCTAAAGTCTTAAGCTTGCTTCCTCTTGTGCATTTGATTCTCCTTTTCCCATAGTGAGAGTTTGAGCTAATTCAGCCCCTTCTCTTCGCCAATCTGAGTTTCCTTGCTCATCCGGGATTCTTGTACTTTTCAAGAAGCCATCGAGCCTCGCTTTCTCTCCCCACTGCCTTCTTGAGGGGGCATCTCACAGTCCATTCTCTCCTCTTCTGCTCTAGCCTCGGGAATCTTATTTTCTTATCTTTGATGCCATGCCACTTGCGGCATCACATCAAAGAGGGGCAAAATGTAGACACCTAAAAACCTTTAGAAAGTAAAGTATTTTTATTTTCTAAAAAAGTCCTGATGACATCATCATTTATTAATTAATTATTTAATTAATTAATTAATTAATTTTTATGCCATTAAATCCCTTTATCTTAATTAAAAATATTTAATTAAGGAATCCCTCCCAAAAATGTTTAAATCTTATTTAAACATTATTTCCTTATTTATTAATTATTTAATTAATAAATTGACCAAAAATACTAAAATAAATAAAAAAATTATTTTTTGCCCAAAACTTGGCCAATTTCCTTATGACCAATAACCTCTTCCAAAATCTTCTAATCCTTCTTTAATTTTGATTAAAGGCTAATCTCATAATTTCCTACCCCTAATCCCAACTCAAAATATTTAATCAAGATTAAATATTAATCCTCATGTTTATTAAAAATATTTTAATAAATATCTCCTCAACCCAAACCCTTGAAATAAATAAAACTTTATTTATTTCATAAAATCTTATCCTAGGAAGTTTTAGACTTTTCTAGAAAGTCTTCATCCTCATCCAAAGCCTAGACTCTTCTAGAAGATGTCTTTAACCCTAATCCTAATCCCCTCCTAACCTTGTCACATTCCCTAAACATGGGTTAAGACTTGCTAACTCAAGCCAAAGTTAACAAATATCTCCTCCTTCACCCACCCTCATTAATTGCAATCCACTTGGCATCCACTTGCCTAGTCCTAAGCCATCTCTAACCCTTCCTCTAATCATTTTTACAACCCTAAGCAAGCTTAAAACCCCCCTAAACCCTCAAATTCGAATTTTATGGTATCTCTCACAAATATCTTCAACCACAAAACTTTATAAAGCCCACAAAGTCATAAATGTTCTTACAAAGCACTTATGAAGGGTCTTTATGAAGATTTTATCCCTTGAGCCTCCTTTGTTGACTCATCCTTCCCCTTTCCTGCATCCTCTCACCATGTGACATTTGTCACTCCTTGATTGGTTGTAAGGAAGCACAATCCATGTGCTCTCCTCTCATGCAATCTAAGCCCTCCATGAGCTTTTTACCATCCTTGCATCTTAGCCCTCAATCCCTCAAGCCTCTTGCCTATAAATTGCATCCTTCCCCTTTGCAAAATAACACAATCCATGAAGTAAAGTCATAATGCCATTTTGAGAAGCCATTTTACATCAAAACCATACACTCACACCCAAATTCCAACTCCATTTGAAGCCCTTTTTGAAGCATAAAGCTTGAGCATACATCCTATCTATTTAGACAAAGCTACTCAACAAGGGAGCTTCTCATTGAGAGAGCCCATTAATGGCTCATATTCTCAATTGAGAGCTCATCTTAGTCTATCTTGAAGTTTATGAATTTTGTTTAGTTTGTAGAAGTTTTATTTAAATTTGGTTTCTATTAGCATACTAACATTTCTCATATACAGTTACAGAAGCATCTTTGACATTTTCATGGTGCACTTGGTTATCTTCATGGTGTGTGGAGATGGTTGCATCTTGAGGATGAATAAGGTTCTTGGTAAAGATGTGATTTATGCTTTCATTTGATATGTTACCCTTAGTGTTAGGATAGTTTCATTTTTATGTTATGGTATCCTCTTGATACACATTTAGAGTTTTGACATGTTATAGTATGTTCATATGAATCATATTATCTCTTTGGTTGAGATGGTTAGATCATGTTGTCATGTTTATGTTCTTGAGCCCATGGTTGGAACTTTGACATTGATCTTGGTTTAGTTTCTTGATATTGTTTACATTGATCATAAGTCACATACTTCATGATATTTCTATGTTTCATTTGGAGTTGGCATGGATTGATTGATTATGGGTACTGATGGATACTTAGAGATAGTGGTGATGCTAATTTCTCTTTGATTTGAGAAGTATTTTTTGGGACAACTATTTGGTTTGAGAAAGAAGTCCTAAGTGCATTGAACTAATATAAACATGAGAGGAGATTGTTCTTAGATGAGTCTTGGTTGAAGACTTTGATATCTTGATAAGCATTATCATTCTGCACTCTTTGTCTACTCGACAGTTTCACTACTTGAGAGGTATAGCCCATTATTTCTCTTAAGTGCATTATGTTTATGCTTGTCTTTCATTGATATGAATCTTGAGCTATGGTACATGAGTTAGGTCTGGAGAGTTCATTTGAGAGATGGTTTATTATTTGTTATCTCCATTTTCATATTTTGTTGTGTTGGTTGAGTTTGGGAGATGGTTTAATATTGGGCATATTCCTTGGATTAGGAATGGTGCATGAGTTTGATCTTCTTGTGAGAGACTTACATCCATGATTAGTTATATAGTTTTTGTGTTGTTGAGGCTTCTTGTTGGGGTTTTATGGAGGAGATCATACTTGCACAATTTACATATAGAGGTGTATGTAGAAGGACAATATAAAGGTTATGA
Source organism: Cupressus sempervirens (assembly GCA_028749045.1). NCBI lineage: Eukaryota > Viridiplantae > Streptophyta > Pinopsida > Cupressales > Cupressaceae > Cupressus > Cupressus sempervirens. The sequence continues at coordinate 84,541,429 of CM053791.1, read as the reverse complement.
TTTTCGTGGTTTCTCTTTGGTCTTGGTTATCTTCCTACATGTTTAGTTTTTCTTGCATTGGATTTGAGATTGGTTTGAGATTTTGATCACTACTTTCTGCTAATGTATGTCATCTGAGAGATGACATGGTTATTCCTTTATCTCTTTCGTTTATTGTTTTTGAAGAGCTTGGGAGACTATTGAAGGCTTGTTATGAGATTTTTTCTTGTAGGTTATTGGTTTATGTGTTGTGGATGTCCTTGCGACTACATGGATTCACTTCTTTGAGATGTTGTGAGTGGATTGGTTATAGATTTGGTATTATCTTTTGTAGTGGTAGAATCTTATTATGTACATGGTGGGTATTTCTCTTGAGGCTTGTGATTATAGTTTATAGATTGGATATGTTGATGATGTAAGATTCACTTGTTATACCTTTAGAGGTGTGGATATTTGGATGGGTTTGGCACTTGTTGTGGGTGCTGATTCAACTTATGGATATTTTGACAACTACAGACACATGTGATTACCTTTGGATAAGATTTTTTGTGCTTGACATTTTAGTTGGTATACAATTTTATGATCTTCTAATGGGATAGTTTGGGTGGCTTTCTTTTTGAATGGCTTATATGTATGTTTGTGGGAATGACATATTATGAGGTGAGATCATTCATGTTTGAGATGCTATATAGTTTGATTTTTCTATGGGTACCAGGATGGAGTACTTTGTGTATTTTGATCCATGATGGTGGATGTACTAGGAGGGATTTTTCCCTTGTTCATTTATGTGGCTACAAATTAACCCTATGCAATGTATACAAAAAGTGGGAGATTGTTGAGATAATGGGTGTTGCACATATTGCATAATATTGTTACATTGTATTATTTCTTATTTTATTATGTAATGTTGCACCTATATGGATGTATGCCATATAAAGATTCCCATGGGATATACTTGATGAGTTGTATTCTAGCATTGTATAATATTTCATGTAATTACTTAATATTGAGAAAAATAATTAAATTTTAAATAATAAATGTGCGGTCAATGGGTTAGGTAGTACATGGTTTATGTAATATCACTTGGTGGTTTTCTGGGACTTGATACTATATAAATAGCCACAAGGGTCATTGTAGAGACAAGTGAGAAGAACAAGGAAAAAAGGGAAAGAGTCGGGCAAGACAAGGCTTGACGAGTTAGCCAAGGGGAGCATTTGTGAATGTTGGAAGCATGGCATGGGATGTGTGGTTTCATGCTTGTTCACATGGATTGTATGGTTATGGCTATGACTTTGAGGGATTCCATGGTTGTATTACAATGGTGTTTTTGTTGAATAATACATGGCGATGGATGGTTTTTGGAGGTTGGGTTTTTTTCCCTCCATTAGGATTTCCTAGGGTATATCTTGTGTCACAATTTTGTGGGTATGTTGTCTATTCTCTTGCACGTGTATTTTAATTTATTTTTGTTTCATATCTTTATGGGTTATGTGGAAACAATTATGTTCTTTCTTAAAAGTTTCCTTACACTATGTATAAGTAGGGCTACTTTCAATTTTCACTGAAAAACACTTTAATTCACTATCGAATATCACTTAGCTCCTTTTTAAGTCTTCACATGACCAAATGGTACTCATAATCTTACTGAAATGATCTTCACATTGATTGCACAACTTCTCAATCCATAAAAAGTTGTTTCTATTCATAATTCAACTTGATTTATTTCGTATAACTATAGATTCTACACATCATCGTATACCTCATATTAACTTCAAAAACTATAGCTTGACCTCTAACCTCATTTTTCTATTTCTGATATTTGATCTTCAATAAAAAGGACTTTATTTAAATAGGATGAATCACATACAATAGTTGAATTCAATATTCATCAAGTGAATCAAAATATTGATTTTTTAATACTACATGTGAACTTGATGGTGCTTTGACAAATACCTCTTTGAATTCTTCTCTATGCTCTTTCAGTTCATCTTTCTAACTATTATTGCTATTGTCATTCTTTCTAACATTTCTATTATTGTTTTTTTCTAAAGTTTGGATTCATGTTGATGTTCCTCATGTTCATTCTGTAAAATCTTTCTATATGACCAATTTTTTTGCATAGATTACATATATGTGCACTTCTTCTCTGATTAGGTCCATTCTAATTAATTGGTACTCTACAATTTCTAGAAATGTGTCTAATGTTGTTACACTTGTAACACACAATATGATTCCTTTCTCCAATAGATCTTTCTCTTCCATTCAATGTCCTTTAATTGGATCTCTTGTTCTTATTACCTATAGGATTAATCTCTATAAGCATTCTACTATTTCTATTATTACTACCAAATATAGGTTTCTTATAGTCAACTCATTTATAACCAAAACCATGATAATTATAACAATAAAAAATTGTGAATGACTTACCTATACAGTCTCTCTTCATATGACCAACTTTGTTACTTTGAAAGAATCTACCTTTAAATTCATACCTTACCTCTTTAGTGATTCAAATTTCTCTATTTTCTAAGGTTCATCACCTTTCTTCAATTGACTTTCTTGCTCAACTTCTTTTGGTGCATCTTTAGATTGACTAGATTCAATCTCATTTTTATCACTCTTCTTTGGTTCAATATTTTCAATAACTGGATCTCACTCCTTTCTTGCTTCTGATTTATTTGCTAACTTTTCTCCAATGAAATATCCAAGACTAGTCTTATCATGGCAAGGTCTTTGAAAATATAATTCCTCATTAATTTTCTCACTACTGGAATATAAATTTTTTAATTGTTTCATAGCCTAGGTTAACTCCCATTTCACAATAGTATTTCCTTCTAAAGTTTTACATGCTCTATCTTGATAGATTCAAGTTAAGATGTAACTTTTATAAGATAAGATCTTAGATCTACATTCTCAAATCTTAGATTTGATTCAACCTTGCTATTGTCTTTCTTCAAACCTGCCTTTAGTTCAATGATCTTCATCTCATGTTTTAGAATCTTATTTTCTTTCTTTAATGTTGATACCTCATCATTTTCTATATCGTAATCTTTAGGTTCCTTCCTAGATTTGAGATAATCAATCATATTTGAATTTCCCAATGTAGTCTTTTGCATCTTCATATCTTTCTTTCAAATTATCTCTTTTTTTAGTAAGAAGATGAATATACTCAAGGGCTTCTTCAAGCTTTCTCTACAACTATTCCATATTCAAAAGGATCTTACTCAAGTCGTTAAGCCTCTTCTAAGTAATTGTGCTCCAATACCAATTGTTAAAAATAGGGAATAATAAGAGGGGAGGGTGAACCTATATTTAACAAAGTTTTTCACAAAACTGGATATTTTTAATTACTTTATAAAATGCATATGAAAGTAAACTAACAATGTTGAAAAATAATAAAAACTATACATAAAGAGAATTCATAACACTATATTTTGTTAACTAGAGAAACCCTAGCAAAGGGAAAAGCTTGGTGGGGATGGTACTTGCAAAATGATCTACTAAATTAAATTATCTTATTAAGGACATTGACCTTGTTAGGAGTCTATTACATACATATAGTGTCTCAATCCTTGTTAGAGGACTAGACCTTGTTAAAATACTCAACCTTGTTAGGAGTTGATATATACAATTACAAAATGTATGCAAGATGAGCCTGCTGCCCAAACATGCAATTGTATAAAGTAATTCCCTAATACAATGAGATAGGTACAAACACCTTTACTATTGATATCTTCAATATTTGATCATTCCTTTACTGCTCTTTGAATACCTCTAATCATGCATCATAATTCACATCAATATAGTCCACAGATCAGCTCACATATCATATACAACTTACACATTACAAAATTGTCCACTCAGTCTTCAAGCATTCACATGCTTGGAAAAATAAAAAATTAAATCTTTCTATCTTAGGGTTAACATCTAATATGTCATCCCAAATTAGTTACTAATATTTCATAACCAAAATAATTCCTTAACCTATAATTTACACTTTCTTGATATACTTTCTTCTACCTGTACACTACCTTTACTAGTGTTTAATTTATAACTCATTTCATACTATAGACACTCAAAAATGGTTCATGTCTATGATTTCATCATATTTTCATACTAACTCATTCCATTTTATCGTTCCACTAACTCTAATCTTTTGGCCAACTTGATCATATCTCAATAGTGTTTGTCATCATTTGTATCCTCTTTTACATCAATTTCATATCATTTTGAAACCATTTCAAATCAACTAAGAATCATATCAAATCAACTTGGAATCATATCAAATTAACTTGAAATCATATCAAATCAACTTAGAATCACCCAAATCAACTTGGAATCACTTGAAATCTATCTTAATTAACCCAAAACATGTCAAACATCCCAAATCTATCATCATTTGTCCAATTTTAGGCATTTTTGTGGCATTTAGTGCCTTGGAAACCTATCAATCTATCACATCTTATCAATCTAACCTTAGTATTATCATGGCTCTCAGTGCTAGGTCAAACTATCATTCATGACATTTGATCTTTGACATTGTCAAGTCCTTCAACATCAGATCAGGGCATTATCAACCATTTAATAACATTGACAGTGTCCACCGATGTTATTGTGATCAACACTATCAACCAATCTCAATCCTCTAGCATTTTACAATGTCAATTACATGTTATGTGTCCTTAGTTCATGTCATGTTATCATTTCAATCAATTGATCAATTTTACCATGGCTTTGGTCTATCCATCATCATCCTAGTCAATCTCCATTATCATCACATTTCATCAGAGGATATTGTCACACTTATTTAATCAAATTGGCCAATCATCTACTAATTTTATCTATAGGATTAAATAACCCATAATTTAATCCTACATCATTTCAATAATTATTCTTCTTAACTAACCTTCTCAATTAATTAATTTTATTAATTAATTGATTCATCATTCACAAACCATGTAAATTCTCATTTTCCTAAGTCATATTTTCCTCCATTAATTCCATTTTTACTAATTACTATTTGTGTGGGATAATGGATTTTTAATTCAAATTTTCCACATAATATTGACATCATCATGACACATGGGCATGACACATTATGGATTATCCATTTATGCTTGGCTAAGATATGTCATCATTCATATATTCTTATTCTCTTACACATCTATATTTGGCTTCCATTGTCATAGATTCTTGGCTTTAAGTGGGGGGTATGTGCAGGATCATGGTGTACCAAACTATGGCCTTAAGTGGCAGTGAAAAACCACCAAATCAGGGTTATGTCAACTTGACACATCATTTTAAAGTGGTTCTGGACTTTATATCAAAAAGTTGTAAGAAAATAATCTGTAGGAAATTGAATCTAGTTTCTAAAATACAAGGCCTTATCTGGAGAAAAAATTATTTGATTGGTCAAAATTTTTGATTTTAATGTAGTACTACAAAAATTTTAGGGCAAAAATAAAAAGTAGGTGTATGTCTAACCACCTTAATCATAATCAAATGATAATATTTTTAAATATAATTTTAGATATAAAAAGTAGACTCATGCCTAGATGTGACGCATATTTTTGGCAATTTTTATTCCAAATAATTAATTAATTATGAATTTTCTACTATACTATTTTCAGAATTAAAAAACTCCCGTGTCTAACCACCTTAACTAGTTCAAAAAAAATCAAAATTAAGTTTTTTTTGTTTTTTTTCTTATACTAGTTAAAGCATAGAATGTGACGCATCTTTTGGATTTCACAAATCTTATACGGTTTGAAAGTTATAGCTATTTTTCAACCAGTATGTCAATCAGCACTTTGTAGCTAACTCCATTAGAAAATAAGTAATAATTACTTACTGAACTCATAATTTGACAAAACTTACATTTATAAAAAGCTAAGAACATTCTTAAGAAACCCTTTTCATTACATCAAATTTTGGTTAAAAAAAAGTCGTTAGCTACATGCTTGAAGTAAAAAACACATAAGAACATGCCAAAAACACATTTTCGAGATGTTTTAAAGATGACCATATAAGGTTGGTATTGAAAGATATAGTAGGAATTATAAAGGTATTACTTGTTTTCATTTAGTATCAGGATGGGTGGGAAAAAAGTGGGAATAGATTTTGAAATTCTTTGAGGCATTTCAGAACTACATATCTTTTAGATCGCCACTTTTTGGCACACCATGATCCTGCACATACCCTAGGTTTGAGGTGTCATATGACACATCATATATCCTCTTCCATTTATAGCCACATTTGACTTCCAAGCATCATATAATCCTACACTTGGTATCTTGTGTCATATGTGTCATGGATTCTTAAAGGAATCTCTCACCAAGTCACATATCCAAGGTGAAAATTCCAATGGTCTCATCTTGTAATTGATTATAAAATGAGCATTCTTCCTCTCATTCTAGTCTTTAAAATACCAAGTCCTTGAGTCCTTGAGTCATTGGGTCCCTAAAATCTTAAGTCCTCGAGTCCTTGGTTTTTGGTCTTTTAGTCTCTCAAGCTTAAATCACATATTCTAGTATTCTCTTAGCATTAGCACTAGATGAGACTTTTTCTTCCTAATTGTGTGCATTATTGGAAATTTGGAGCTACATCATATCGAGAAGAAAGAAGGACATGGGAGCTACAAAAGAAAGAGGGGGTTTCTAACTTTCTGTTACTTCCTTTTTGTTTATTTGGCTTTCATGGTAGACTAGAGGGTGTTGATGTACATTTATTGAGTTTGTGATTTTCTCATAGTATGTTAGACATTAGCTTGTTTTCTAGTCCTACAATTGGTGAACCCAATGTGAACATGCTTAACTAACTTGGGATTCATGTGTTTGTGCTTGTAGGTGCAAGGAAGGATATCAATTGGAGGGGTACAATGCTTATTCTCTCTCCTTTGTCACACCTAGTCTAAATAGGGGGCCTAGTAACATGATTTTATGATCTCATTTATGCATTCTATTAGCTTGTTATCCTAGGGTGCACTCTGCTCTGTCAAGGCAAGCTTGGGGCCTCTAGAAGTCAATTTTAAGGACCTACGAGAGACCATAATCCCCATCTACTATTCCTAGCTTACCAATTGTGCTTAGAAATGACCAACTACACCCTTTTGGGCCAAAACTACACCATTAGCATAGTTTTCACTATTTGACAGCACTTTGGAGGGTAGGTTTCAAAATTTCACATTCTAGGTATTGTTTAGGGCACCACTTCCCCACACTTTGCAGATGGCCTCCCAATTGCACCTAGAAACTAAAAACTATGACCTTCTAGGTGACAAGTGCACCATGGGCCTAGTTAATACTATCTAAGTACACTTGGGAGCATGTTGAGCCATTCTAGCCTTTTGGGGCATAGTCTTCTCTGTCAGAGTGCACTTGGTTTACAGAAAGTGCATACATAACTTAAAATCTGCATCTAAGGTTTCTATTTCTTTCTAGGACCTAGGGTAGATTTTTTTGGGTTACCAATGGTCTATTTTTAGCATGTGGAAATCATTGGATGAAGACATAATGATTCAAAAAAACTACTATTTATTTGCAGGATGTTGTCAAAGACCGTATGTGTTTGTCAAAACCATGTGTGTGGATTTCCTGGATTAAATAACACTTCATTTGGTGCATAAAATAAACTTTTTCTTTTTTACTTGGCATGTCTATGGTGTTTAAAAACCTAGGGGTTACATGGATGTATCTTCTCCCCTCACCATTCATGGATATTGGGTGTAAGAGAAATCCATGTGACTTCTATCGGAAGCCTGCCTTGTACCAAGATACCCAATATTGGGTATGCCAGGGGACGATTTTAGAGTGATAATAGGCCAAAAGATAGATCAACATTCTAGCTACTATATAAAATTTGATTATAGTGAAAGTCGTGTTAATAGTATTGCTACGTGATAGCTCTCCTCCAATACCATTACGGTGCATCAAACCCCTGTTCTAGGGGCTGGGAGACCTTCTAAGGAAGTTTATCATTCACATGCTAAATGGAATGCCCTTACTAAAAGAATTTTTTTAGTGGCCAAAATCCTTTCTATTCACTAGTTCAAGGGGTCACCAATGCCCATGAAGATATCCTACATTCTCGCGGTCCATAATAGAGACAACAACCCCTTGGGAAGTGGATCTTGGTAACCCCAAGAAGTGAGTGCTCTATAAGGGGGAGCCTATGGTGCCAAGATCATATGTTGTCCACTCTAGATAAGTATGGATAAACTTTGGATCATGTAGGAACTTAGTGAATACAATCCTAAAGCCTAGGTTGTGGTGTGTTTGTTTACTTTTGACAACAACTATTCTTGTCTTATTGTGTTTTGTGTGTGTGTAAAACATTGATCAAGATAAAAGACAACTTTCAAATTCACATCTTGCATATCATTTGGACCTTGTCAAAATATTATAAATTTTCAAAAAATTTCAACCTTTGTCAAAAATTTGCAAACTTTGGTCCAATATGTTCAAGACTTGGAAAACATGGCAACTTGCGATCCTAAACGTGCTTGCCATAACATAGATTTCATCCTTGCATAGAATGCATTTGCATTCACCCTAGTTTGAGACTCATACTTACATAATATAGGCATCATCTTCCATCTTTTAGTCCTCACTTAGTAACCCTCATCTTCATACTTCCTTCAATAGGGTTTAGTTTGCATCATTTAGTCTTTGCATTTCAACCTCAAAATTTGCACTTTGCATCTTCCATCTTGCATCTTTGCACACTCAACCCTCATCTTGCAAAATTTAACCATCATTTTGGGTGTCTTAACCTTCATTTTACACCTCTATCCTAGTCTTAGCACTATCCTCTACTATTTAGCTCACTATGCCATTAATATGGAGACCCTAGCACTTAAAATTGCCTGAGTTTTAGCCTAGTTTACCAACTATGCCCTAAAACTACCAATTGTCCCCAAACTAGCCCCAACTACACCATAGGCCTAGTTGGTATTGTTTGGGTGCACTTGGTGTTATGAGGACCTAGTTTCTTCTTCTAGACAAGATTCAGAGACTTCAGAGGTGTCCTTAGGTACCTGAATAGGTCCTCATGTATTAGCATGCTTTGATATGCATTCTGCACCTCCTAACCTTCATTGTCTTCACTTAGGTCATCATTCCTTAGGTTTTCAACTTCATTCTACATCTCCTATAGAATCATAACATCAACCCTATCATCTTAGCTCTCTGGTAGAACAACTTGGCAATCACCCAATTTAGAATCAACAACCCTTCAACCTAGTCTCCCAACTATGCCATGAAACTACCAACTGCACCCAAACTAGCCCCAACTACACCATAGACATATTTGGTACTATTGGAGTGTACTTGGTGCTGTTAGAGCATAGTTGGCCAACTATATGACCATTTTGAGCCTCCAAACTGCATTTTGGGACCCTAAAACTACATTAGAAAGCCTTCGAAGGTTCTCATTTTGCATATGACCGAAAACAATATCTTGCCCTAAAACTTCATTTTTCATCATAGGACATTTTTATATTGCATATCCAATCAATAGAACCAGCATTTTGAGCCCCTAAACATCATTTTGAACCCAAAACCTTTGAATTTAGTCAAAATTTTGAACAAAGTATGACTCCTTAAGCAGCTCCTAGTGTTGATGGATGATAGATCATGATTAGTCCTTTTATCATTTTTATCATGTTTCTTTGGTCAAAATATTTCTATGTCTTGATGGATTTGACCTTGTCATCTTTATCAACTTGTTCTTTTTGTCTTTTATCACTTTTTGGTCAAGATCCAAAGTCCATCTTTGTATGGTTAAACTCTTAGACAAAATACTTTCCAAAGATTTCACCTAAGTTCAAAACCTTTCATATAACCTTATTATTAGCACCATCATATTCCTAGTCTCCTTAGACATCATTTTGAATTACCCTAGTGGTATATCCCACCTCATCTTGCACTGTTCAAAAACCTTAGCATCATTCCCACTATCAAACCCTATCAAATTATCTATCAACCAACTTGTCTCCTTGATCACTTATCCTAACTTTGCATAATCCAAATATCATTATCAACCCTAGCACACCATCCCTTACTCCACCTTTCATACATTAACCTCTAGGATTATTTCCAAGTCTAAAATCCAACCCTAATTTCCATTTTTCATATCATAGGGTCATATCCTCTCCTTTAGTCAAACTTCAAAGTGCCATTTACATTTCCATTTGCATACTTTTCCTAGGAAATTTTCATCTTTCATACCAAAACCCTAGTTCATTTGAACCTCCATAGGTTTCATCAAATCTCTAAACATCTAAAAATCACAAAAAAACTGATATCTTGCATACTCACATCCTAATTATCAAATTTTGACTTGTTTTACTAACTACACCCCTATTTTACCAACTGCATGCTTTATGTGTGTAGTTGGTAGTTTCCATGCATAGTTGGTAGTGTTAGAGTGCACTTGGTAACCAAATATTCTATCTTAGGTTCTAGAACCTTAATTTTCACTTCCATAGCTTGCATTGCATCCTAAAACCTTAGAAAACATTGAAAATCACTCAAATCATTCATATTTTGTATTTTAGCCACCCTAGCACCTTTGTTTACCAATTGCATACCTTCTACTTACCAACTGGTTACCTTTAGGGCCCCAAGTGTACCAATAGTGCACTTGGTATAGTCTAAGTGGAGTTTTTAGTTTAGGTGCACACTTGGGAGGCAGAGAGTCCATTTAGGTTTTCCTCCACTACATATGCATCCTTAGATATCATGCCAGCACTCACTAAGACACAATCAACTCAAAGACCCAAAGAACTTTACCAATGATTTTTTTCTGAGGTTCCAACACAACCAAAACCTCATCCAAGACAAAAGAAGAGAAAAAAACTCCAACAAAGATTTGATGAAGACCAAATCAAGGCATCACAACTATTACTTGTGGGCCCCTTAGACATGTATGCACAAGATCACCATAATCAAGGGATGACACAACAAACCTTAAGCAACACATGTACTATGAGGTTTCCTTCAAACATTTCCCCTACACATGGGATGGTTCAATGGAGTCCTAACTTTGAACATATATTCATGCTGATTCCACCTGGAGGTGGAAGTGTACCAACCACACTCGTGGATAAACAAACACACTCCTTTGAATTCAGCAAACCCAACACAAGTACCTTCAACTCTAATACATAAAACACACAAAAAGATATTATACACCTAAGTGATGACTCTAACACCAATTCTGGCATCAATGATGAAGAAATGGCTAGGGCATGTCAAGAAAAAAAATTCCACAAGATCTTCAAACTTTTGGCAGCCCAAGAAATTATCAAGTTTAATCCACACTTGGAGTGACCTAAGTCCAAACATAAAACCAACACAACAATTGAAAACATACAACCCATGATCAATTTGGACTTAGATAAGGAAAAACAATCTTTGATATTTTCAAACACAATCATGGCACCTATAAGGTCCCATCAAGAATCAACCATTGAAATCCTCCAAAGTGTGTTTGAACACATCAACATTAATCCCTTGTTTGATGAACCACAACCAATAAAGTGAAACAAGACTCTTCCTAAGTATCCCAAAATGATGTTAAGACTTGATCTCAATCACATGATACAAAAACAAGATGTGCGTAAAGGGACTTTTACTCTAGGGATTCCAAACATACCTCCTTTGGATGAAAATCAACAAAGTGCACCTTTGCTCCTAACTCTACCAAGTGTTATAACATCAAATGTTATGGAGCCTCCCATGAATACACCATGTGAAACATCAATTATAACAATTCATATTGACGCACAAAGGAAAATTCTTATTGACATTACACCTGTCCCCAAAAGGAATGCACCTCATTGTCAAATCAATATGATGTCCCAAGGAGAAACATCTAACACACAAAGGTACCAAAACAACAACCTAAACATGATGTTCAATTCTCAAGGACATAACCAACTCCCATAGAAACAACAACCTATAGTGGTACAAGGATATAACATTTCTAATGTGCAACCAAGTATAAATCCACTCAACACACATTTGAGACATCAACAACAACATCAACCACAACAACAACTTCGAGTGGTGCAAGGATCCAACATCCCTAACATGCACTCCAATGTAAATCCACTTGACTTACATGCAATGTATCAAAAAAAATTCCAACAACAACAAGCCATGTTTACTAAACAAAAAGAGCAACTAAAACAATAGTTGGAATATCAAAGATGCCTCAAGAAAAAAATTGTGTATCAACAACATTTGTTACAAAAACAACATGTGCCACAAAAACCTCAATAGATACCTCTATGACAAAAATCACATACATGGTCTCACATGTAACCAAAACAGGCATCTCAACAACCACCAAAAATGGCACAAAAACTACCACAACAAGTGGCACAACAACAACACATGGTACAACAATCACAATCAATACCACAACAAGTACCACAACATGTATCACAAAAAAGACCCTTTTCTCTTTGAGGTACTTACATACCTCCACCACCTAGTGACACATCATATGACCCTTTAGACACAAAACTATAAGAACAAAGTAGACATAGTTCTCACCATAGTAGGTAATTTACTCATAGACACAAAAGATTTGAAGAGAACACTATTATGCAAAACCCTAATGAAGAATTTCTACAAAAATTCAAACAACTTTCTAAGCAAGTCAAGGCATTAGGAGTCCAAAAGAAATAGGCTTTATATACAGAATGAGACCTACATCTTAATCCATTCGATAAAAGTCTATACATGCCTCCATACCCAAACACTTTGAGGCTCCAAGATTTGAAAAATATCAAGGAAAAGACAACCCCATTGATCACATCTGAGAATTTTGTGCCTCTTGTACTAAATTGAGTGATGAGCCCACCTACCTCATGAGATTGTTCCCTCGTTCTCTAGGTGGGCTTGCACTTGAATGGTATTCCAAAGTTCTTGGTACCATTAAATCTTGGTCAAAACTTGTAGACAAGTTCATCTCCTACTTTTCCTTTAACATTACAAATGAGGTGACACTCTTTGATTTGTGCTCAACTAAAAAGAAGATGGGAGAACCATTTATCACATTCTTACTATGTTGGAGAAGCTTAGTCAGTCAATGCTCACTAGACATTCCTAAAGAAAAACAAGTTAACCTCTACACTGAAAACCTAGTCCCTAACTTAATGTATGAAGTCAAAATCAAAAGTCCAAGTACCATTTCTAAAATAATGAAAAAGGGGCTAATATTGAAGATGTTCTTGTCCATAAGGGAATCCTCAAGACAAACAAGGAAAACACAAACATGAACTTGTCTAATAATAAGGCAATTTTTTTCTCTGAAAACAGGAATGTGACAAATGATGGCATTGTGGATGAACATACATTTAGCACAACACAACCTCAACTAAATTTGAAAGGTGAAAACCCTATGAATTGACAAAATCCTAATCAAACATCACCTCCACAATAGAAAACTGAGACTTCCATGCATGATGGACCTCAGAGACATCCTAGAACCAAAGATAGAAAATTCACACCATTAGGGATACCTCTTGAGACTACACTTCAACAATTTCACAGTAATAACTTCCTCCAATTACCCCCAATCAAAGATGAGCCACTAATGAAAGTCTCTTGGTGGGATGACAAAAAATTCTACGATTACCAACCCACCAAAGGACATAAGACCTCATCATGCTTCCAATTGAAGCATGCATTACAAGACCTTATTGATGATGGTGTAATCATAGTTGATCCATCACTACTAGCATCCAACTTTGATCACACTATTTTCAAAGATCCTTTGGGTAATCATGACAAAGAGAAACCCTCCAGTTCAAACTCAAATTCACAAGCTAATGTGAATTACACACGCACTGGATATGACCACACCATAAACTATTTCAATGAGTCTAATTCCTACATATCCATATTCACCTTAAAGGATAAAGAACCTCGTTGCACTATCACTACACACCATACCAAGATCACCCTAACTAGAGCTCCATCTTGACCTACTACCTATACTAGATCTACACCCCCTAGTAGATGTGTTGCTCCTACTTCATTTAATTATAGCCTTGTTGGATAGCTTGGCAAGACCCTTGCACAAATATCTAGCTTGGACCTATAGAATGCATCTCCCCAATATCAAAAGATCTTGGATCAAGCCCTTAAAGAGTCAGTAGTCCCAGATAACATCGATGTTACCTAGTTCCAAGCTATGGTTGGGAACCTATCTCCATCACAACATATCACTTTTTCCCCTCAAGATATTCCTAAAGAAAGACCCAACCACAATGATCCCCTTCATCTTGAAGTCTTAATCCATAATGCCAAGGTCAGACATGTCCTAATAGATGGAGGAGCAGGACTGAACATTTGTACACTTAAATTTATCAAGGGTTTTGTTTATTTTGATAAAGATGTGGATCCCTCTCACAGAATCATAATAAATGTCTATGGTGATGGTGAATGCTTCTCCAAGGGTGTCATCATATTACCCATTAGAGTTGGTCCAACTACTGAAGACACATTATTCAAGGTCTTGGACATCAAAATGAATTGCAACATGATACTAGGATGCCCTTGAATCCATGCTATGAAATTATTTACATCTACATATCATCAATTTCTGAAGTTTGCCTACAACAACATGGAGATTACCATCCCTGGGCATCTAGATCCTTTCTAGTTTTGTGCTAATCTGAGAGATGCTACTACATACAAATTCCCAAAAAACAATGAAGCACAACCCATAGATTCCTCTAAATATGTGGATGTAGATATAATCCTTAGTAAGGCCAAGAAAAAGCTAAAGATTGAAGACAAAGGGTGTGGAGAATACTTTATGTCTGAAGTATCCCACATCAGGGAGTCAACACTTTCTCCCCAATCTTATGGTCAATCACAACTATTAAAAGAAAAACATTCTAAGATAGTACTAAAAAATTATACTTCCATCAATTTCATTAGTGGTAGTGGCCTAACCAAAGAATAAGTCTATGAGAATATAGTTCTCTATATTGAGAAAGAAAAATTTGAACAAGAACACATGTTGATATCTCCTAGCAAGTATGGACCTGGGTTTACTATTATGTAAAAACAAGACTATGATGGCTATAGTAGTCTTAGATATTGAAAACAAGGAATAGTTGAACCTATCACTACAAAAGGATGACCTCCTAGTTTGGGGCTTGGATTCAAACCATTATGAATAGGTCCTCCTAGTACTACCATACCTATGTGTAAGACTATGGATGTTTCAAACAATGAAAAGGCATCTAAGGATACCCAACCTAAAACCAATAGTCCTCTAGCTTCTAAGCATGACCCCAATACTACAATTGAATTAGATATCCATATATATACCTTCAAACAAAGCTCATTCAACATTGATGATGACATACCCTCAAGTTATCGTAAACTATTGGATTGGGACCAGCATGGACCACCAATTTTTTATCAATTCAAAAATCATGACACTCTCACAATAGAATTTTAAATCTATGAAGGCATTAAAGTTGGTGATCATAAAGAAGTAACTTCTCCTAAAGTGAACACATTGGCATATTTTGGGGAGAGAACTCCACCTTCTAGTTTCAAAGAAAAAAGAGAAAAAAAATGACAAGAATAGGTCTCTTGGTGAAAACCGAAAGGCGCCATTAGGCCATGAAAAATAAAAAGCTAAGAAGCTCCCAAAGATACACAATAAAAAGGATGATGCCATGAATATTGTTGTTCCAGTGTTTAACATGCCACAAATTCTTTTTGAGCACTCTCAATCAGCCTTTATGTGGGAAATTGTTGGTCCCAATCCTTCCAATCCTTCCTTATATCCAGTTGTTTATTCCCCAATATTACTACCTAACTTATTCAATAACCAAAATATAACCTCTATCCATCAAGCCTTTGAGCACGTCATCATCAATGACATCCCACACAACATATTTGTTGACTCATTCATCCTCAGATGATTTGATTTGCAAGAGGAAAAAATTATCTTACATACAGTAAATAATGGTATATCTCAAGGTCTTTCTAGTGGTTTGATCTTAGCTACAAACTTGGATCAAATCTTGCATAGTTATGATCAGTTGTGGGTCTAGAGAGTATCAGCTAGCAACACCAATAATAGATTTCTTCATATCATTTGTCAATAACATTTGTGATTCTACCTAAAAGTCCTAAAAAGAAAAATCAAAAAATGGCGAAAGGTCCTGAATAAATATCAAAAAATTAGCAAAAATTCATGAAAAAAGAAAAAATTGGAAAAAGTCACGAAAAAATGGATGCCTTGATGAAAACTTGGCAAACAAGCATCTTGGCACAAAAATTTGAGTCAAGAGAAAAATTTCATACAAAAATGAAAACCTAGCAAAAATGCGCTTTGGGCAAGTACTATGGTGAAAACTTAGCAAATAGGCACCATGTGTAATCAGTTGATGCTCCTCCATCTATTAGGATTCCATCTAGTTTTTTCCCCTTTCATCATTCCCTTGTCATATCCTTCATATTACAAGACATCCCTAGTCCTTGACCATGGCCCACGAACTAGTTATTGTCCATTGTTATCTTACCTAAAGCATCGCTAATCTATATATACTCTATCTTTGGCCTTTGTACATCGTATATGTCTTGTCTGGGGGGCATTTTACCTAAATGGTGCATGAGTTTGAACTTGAACTGGGGGCATATTCCTAAGCACTTTTTATCCATTGCACTTATCACTTAAGAAATTGGAGCTAACACTTGTGTATGCTTTTACGATCTTGAAAAATTTCTAAAAATCATAAAATGTCCTAAAAAAAGCACTAAAAATCATAGTATGTCCCAAAAAAAGCATTAAGATTCATAAAATGTCCTGAAAAAGCACTAAAAATCATAAAATGTCTTAAAATAATCACTAATAAACATAAAATGTCTTGAAATAATCACTAAACTTTTTAAAATGTCCTAAAGAAACGAGTAACATGAAAACATCAAATGTCCTCAAAAATCCTAAAAATCACAAAAACCATCAAAAATTTGTAATAAAACTTGTACATAATCACCCCCTTTTGCATAAACACTCACACTTTCATAAACTAAAACTCAAAGTACTACACTTTCAAAACAATCACACTATCTGAGCAATGTGAACTAACAATCAATCTAACATGTCACTATGAACCTATCAACTGAATCCACAAACAAAACTATCACATGACCAACCTGTCAACTACTATCTAAAAATCTAAAACACTAAAAGGCATGTAATAATGGACAAGAATAGTTGTTGGCTCGTGCTATTCAGTGAGTGATATATTTTTGCTTTGTTTTTTTATCATGTTCCTATGCCACTCGATGATATAAATTGAACTATGAGAGTGGCTTGGATGGTTCATGGTCATCCTTTTTTTTTTCTTTTTTTTTGTTACAATGTACCTTTGAGAGTCTAGGGCATGTATATATGCCTCAAGAAGGACAAGGTCATTTTTCGTCTACATCATGCTTGTTTACGTAAAAGGTTTGCACTTGCAGTCTAGCCCTTTATGTCATGATTCATTGGATTCTATTTTCCATACCAAAATAAAGCTCCATTTGACATATAGTGCAATTTCTCAAAGAAAAAGTCTTCACCTCATTCTAATTGGTCCTCATCTGATCTCTTTGATCTTCTTTCATTCATATCCTCATCCACCACCATGATCATGTGTTCTGATACACCAAATCATCTTCATCTTGCATTCCTACATTCCTACAACATCCTTCACTATCTGTCAACCTTCTATGGATTTCCACCCAGTCCAACCTTAGTCTAACCTTTATTTGACCAAGTTTGACCATATTTGACTAATTTCACTCATG
Source organism: Cupressus sempervirens (assembly GCA_028749045.1). Taxonomy (NCBI): domain Eukaryota; kingdom Viridiplantae; phylum Streptophyta; class Pinopsida; order Cupressales; family Cupressaceae; genus Cupressus; species Cupressus sempervirens. The sequence goes on along the minus strand of CM053791.1, from coordinate 84,523,619 downwards.
TTATGATAGCTTTCCATCATTTTTGGCATGCATGCAAGGTTTCAAGTCATTCTGAGTCTAGTCTGGTTGATTTTGGCCCTTCGAGCCTTTTGGGTGCAGTCTGCACTTTTAGAGCACACTTGGGCTTTCAACATATGCCATGGGCACACTTGGTTCTATAATAGCATACTCAGGCTTACCTTTGCACATAGGATACACTTGGGTGCATTTTGGGTGCACTTGGGGTAGTGAGATGCCCAAAACTACTCCCTGAGCCCCTATGTTGCACACCAGAGCCCATAACTTTTGTGTTTCAACTCCAATTTTCAATCTATCAATTGCATTGTATTTGTATCTTCATTGTGAAAAAAATTAGTTGTCATTTTCATTATTTTTTCACTTTCTTGAGTAGTATCCATTGAAACAACTCTTGGGCTCCTGATTGACCCTTGTTCCACACTCTCAATCTCATAACTTTCACATTTTAGCTCTGATTTACAATCTATTAGTTGCTATGGTTTTTTCTTCTCATTTTCAAGAATTCAAGCTATCATATGTTTTCCAATAAATTCTTGAGGGGGAACAAATATATATCATCACTACTGGGGCATGTTGTTATGTCTTTTTTGTCAGCATTCTTTGACACAATGCCCTAAATCACATTGTATCAAAGAGGGGAAAAATGTACATGCTCAAAAATGGTTTATGTCTATGGTTTCATCATATTTTCATACTAACTCATTCAATTTTATCATTCCACTAACTCTAATCATTTGCTCAACTTGATCATATATCAACAAGGTCTATCATCATTCGTATCCTCTTTTACATCAATTTCATATCATTTTGAAACCATTTCAAATGAACTTGGAATTATATCAAATAAACTTGGAATCATATCAAATCAACTTGGACTCACCCCAAATCAACCCAAAATCACTTGAAATTAGTCTTGAAGAACTCAAAACATGCCAAACATCCCAATTCTATCATCATTTGTCCAATCCTAGGCATTGTTGTATCTTTCAATGCCATGTAAACCTATCAATCTATCAAATATTATTAATCTGACCTTAGCATTGTCATGGCTTTCAATGCTAGGTCAAACTATCATTCATGACATCTGATCTTTGACATTGTTGAGTCCCTTAGTGTCAGATCATGGCATTATCAACCATTTAATAACATTAACAATGTCCATTAATGTTTTTATGATCAACCCTATCAACCAATCTCAATCCTATAGCATTTTACAATGTCAGTTAAATGTTACATGTCCTTAGGTCATGTCATGTGTCCTTGGCATGTTATCATTTCAATCAATTGATCAATTTGACCATGGCTTTTGTCTATCCATCATCATCCTAGTCAATCTCCATTATTGTCACATTTTATCAAAGGATTTTGTTGTACTTATTTAATCAAATTGGCCAATCATGTTCTAATTTTCTCTATAGGATTAAATTACCCATAATTTAATCCTATGTCATTTCACTAATTATTCTTCTTAACTAACCTTCTCAATTAATTAATTTTATTAATTAATTGATTCATCATTCATAAACCATGGAAATTCTATTTTTCCTAAGTCATATTTTCCTCCATTAATTCCATGTTTACTAATTTCTATTTGTGTGGGATAATGGATTTTTAATTCAAATATTTTGCATAATATTGACATCATCATGACACATGGGCATGACATATCTTACACTTGGCTAAGATATGTCATAATCTATATATTCTTATTCTCTTACACACATGCATATTTGGTTTCCATTGTCATAGATTCTTGGTTTTAAGTGGGTTTGAGGTGTCATATGACATGTCATAGATCCTCTTCCATATATGGCCATGTTTGACTTCCAAGCTTCATACAATCCTACACTTGGCATCTTGTATCATATGTGTCATGGATTCTCAAAGGAATCTCTTGCCAAGTTACATATCCAAGGTGACAATTCTAATTCTCTCATATTGCTAATTGATTATAAAATGAGAATTCTTTGTCTTATTTTTGGTCCCTAAAATCTAAAGTCCTTGAGTCCTTGACTCCTTGGATCCCTAAAATCTTAAGTCCTTGAGTTCTTGGTTTTTGGTCCTTTACTTTCTCAAGCTTAAATCACATCTTCTAGTATTCTCATAGCATTAGTAGTCTCTTAGACTATTTCTTCCTAATTGTGTGCATTATAGGGAATTTGGAGCTACATAATACGGAGAAGAAAGGATGACATGGGAACTACAAATGAAAGAGGGGGTTTCTAACTTTTTTTTGCTTCCTTTTTGTTTATTTGGCTTTCATGGTAGACTAGAGGGTGTTGATGTACATTTATTGAGTTTGTAATTTTCTCATAGTATGTTAGACATTAGCCCATTTTCTAGTCCTACACATACCATCCTTGCTGATTTGCACACTTACATACACCATCTTGGTACTCTATACTATATTTACTTAACCAGGCATGTGCCAATAACAACTCTATCATCCATACACATCAAACTACCCCTATTCTACTAGATAACTATTTGATACTTAGACAAGTTTCCATGTCTAACTATGGAATCTTCATCATAACATATTTCCTTCTTTACAAAAGGTATATGTTTCCATAAATGAAAAAACTAATGTGTTGTGGTTTCACAATGCATTCCCCATTTCTCATAGAAATGAGGACCCCATAGCAATTTTTTGTCTCACAGATCCATAGTCTGGGGCTTGGGACATTTTGTGGACTTTAACTAGGGTTTGGGTCTTATTTTTGTCCTCTAAATGGGAAAAATTAGATGTAAGAATAGAAATATTTAGAGTAAAAAGGTGATTTGTGTGCTAATAGGAACACTAGAGCACCTAGAAAACATGCACACCTATCCAGGGTGCACAAATACCCTATATGCACAAGTGGACATATTTTCTCTTTGGAGATGTGCACTCCAAAGGGTGCACATGGTCTTGGGTATATAAATACTTGGGATCCCCTCCCCCTTTCCTTATTTTTTTTCTTTTCACCTCCTACAACCACACCTTCACACCTTTGAAGGTGTGCAACACCTTGCAACTTGCACACACAAAACACATAAGTCATCAAAGGTGTGCACAAGTGCATGTATTCAAGGTGTGAATATGTACACCTTTATGAATATTCAAAAACCTTAAAAATAAAAGAATAATGAAGTCACTAAATAAAGGTGTACACATGTGCACCCTTTCTCACATATAAGCATGAAAAAATCTAATTAATGGTGCACAGATGTGCACCTTGCCAAGGCATGCATCTACACACCATTGTTAAAATACTTAACAAAAAAAAAGTGCTAAGTAAGAATGTAGAGATGTGCACCCCATCAAGGTGTAAATATGTGTTCCCTTGACCTTAGGAAAAATAATAAGCTTAGTTCCCCCTTTTCACATTGCAATGTGTGTAGTAGTGCACATGCACATGTGCGTAGCCCACACAGGTGCACACCTATGCAGGTGCGATACCACTCACTAAAATGGTTAAGTAAGATGGATTAAGTGCACCTAGTGCACCTACAAGGTGTGAAAGGTGTGAAAATTTGTATTTTAGAGATATAATAGGGGGATTTGAGTTGTTTTTTTGAGGTTTTGGTGTTTTTAGTTTGATTTTCTAACATTTAGGGTTTCTTTAGGGTTTGACTTTAAATTTTGAACTAATTATTTTCTATAGTGTGTAGATAAAATTGTCTCGTCATCATCCTTTCTTGCAGAAAAGCTTGTCCCATAGCCTATTGTACTCAAGTTTTAAGAAGTACCTACGAGATCACATTTTCAAGATGGACATTTAGAAATCAAAGATACTAAGCTAGGTCATATAGGCTAGAAAATATTCCTTGTACCTTGTAATAAGATGAAAGAGAGATCCATAATGGTTTTTGCACTCATCAAATCAACATTGGTAAATGCAGCCTCTAATCCTACATTAGTGCAGTCCTCCAAACTTATCACGGTATTAGCTAAGAATTATGTATCAGAAGAAAGCATCATAAAAAGTATTACAAGGGAAATAGTATTGGACCTAAGACTTAGGAATATTGAGAAAGTCTTCCATCTAGCTAGAGCTGATCAAGATGTGAAGATAACTTATGATCGATTGGAAAGATGGTATAGGGAGAATGAGGTAAATGCTGCTAAGATCATGTAGTCATCATATTTGATTGATAGGACACCAGTGGGACATAGAGGTAGAAAGATTGGCATGACTAAAGGATATATGAAAGATGACACTAGTTATTCCATTGTACTTCTTAGTAGAGTCATGGGTTTACTAGCAGAAGGACATCTTAATGTATGGATTGTCCATTTCATAAACACCATTAGAATGGAAAAAATACCAATTTATTAGGCTACTATGCTGAATGAGAACTTAGATGAGCAATTGTTGGGAGTTAAATTTGACCCTAAGTTTTATATGAAATCATATTTGGTGAATCTATTAGCAGGAAGGAAAACTGATTATCGAGGACTATACAAGAGGGGTAACATGGAAGATGCCAATGCTTGGCCATATGTGGTATATCCTCATCTAGTAAAAAAGAAGCTCTCAGATCAAAGTAAGGAATATCAAATAGTGAATGATGACTTCATATTTCCAATCATCTATTTCATAGAAGGTGATTACACCAAGAGGATGTCAGTAGAGGCAACAATAAGGATCTTAAAAATTGGCAGCTATTACATCCAATTCAAGGCATTCACTTACCTAGGGGTAGCTAGTACCATAATGAATCCAAAGAATCTCCCAGGATATCCATCAGATAGGCTCATTCTATTGGAGATTGCAAAGCAACTTACATCTACATATGAGAGGGCAAGGAAATAACATAAGAAGACCTAGGTATAACCTTTTATCATAGGTGCATTTGAAGTCAAATAGAAGCAAGATATAATGAAAATTGACTTAGAATGGGATCAATATCCCTTGGAAAATTACAACTCCCCTCATCCTTGTTTTGATAATATTGGCATAGTTCAACATTTGGCAAGGAAGACATTTCAACATGAAGATGCTATAGAGGAAAATTGGATGAATGTGATAGATGACTACGATATCTGGATAAGGGATTATTATAGGATGTCTCAATATCTAGTAGAAAGGGTTCTAAAAGTAAACATTCCACTTAAGGTCATTCCAAGAGATACATAAAATGTCTTGGATCTGCTATATAATAGGGATAAGATATATGATAGACCAATTATAAAGGCGTAGATAGATAGGGATAAAAATTCTAACATAAATTAGAGGGCTAGGCATATAATCCAATTAACAAAGGAATGAACTAACAAACCTTTAAATCTTGATTCATTTCCTTAGATAGTGATCTTTCAAGCCACAACATGACCAATTAAGGGTAAAGGTGTAAAAGTTATAACACCAACTTTCCCTACTCAATCCCCAATCAAGCCAAAAATGGTACATCAACATTAGAGTAAAGTTGAGTACTTTAGGGCTAACAAAGGAAAGAATAAAAGAAATTGGGAAATAAAGGAGAATGATAAAATTGATCAGGCCTAGCCATCTCAGCAACCTTAGCAAGATCTAACTAAAGCAGAGCCTCAGGATGAGCAAGCAACTTAGGCCCAAGAAACAATACAATTGATCCTACTGGAATAGGATCAAAAACCAGAGAAGGAAGCACAAGATGTGTCACCACTTCTACAAGAGGAAGATGCCACTCCTTTAGCTACCAACAAGGCTAGAGTTGGGGTTACTATGAGAAGGAAACGGAGGGGAAAATTACAAAAGAAAGTCATTCCCATTCCTTATGTGTTTGAAACCATCCTAAAGGTAGATGATGAAGAAGATGAAGAAGATAATCTCCCCTTGAGTTAGAGGAATCATCTAGCTAGAGCCAGTGAGGAAGAGTGAAGAAGGAGCTCTATTGTAATGCCACCATTCATTCCCATGCAACCTATTCAGGTTACAACTTTAAAGGATGAGCATCAACATTGGATTGATCAATAGGAAGGCCAAGGAACTAATTTCTTTGACATGTTTGGTTTTTATTTCACACTTATTTGTATAAAAATGGTGGATGCTAAAATATGACATACACCTACAACCCAACCTTTGGGATAGGATTGGAACCAAATTCTACCTCAACCACAAGGGTCTCTAGGTACATCACCATCATTAATTTAGGACTTTTTTTCTTGGAAAAAGGCTCAACCACTCCTCTCCCTCCTATAACTAAAGAACAAGAATAAATAGCACATGGAGAAGAGACATAATAGTGACCAATTGATGAAGTATTAGAGGAGGGGTAGATACATGAAGAACCTCAACAAACTTCTCAAGATGTAGAGGTGATAATATTAGATACAATAGATATAAGGATGCCCAGTGTAGATCTCTCTCAAAAGAAGTGATAAGGGAAAAGGGCTAGCTATGAAAACCCCCTCTAAATACATGTCTCCCATGGCCACTACACTAGCTTGGATAAAGAAGGAGATTATGGAAAAAAAAAAAAGAGGTAGTTGAACTTGAATGAAGAGGAAAATATGAATGAGCTAGTGGAACACGTCAAGAAGCCCGAGCCACCTACAAGTGATGCATGAACATTGGCCTCCGTAATGAAGAACCAAGATCAAGAATTATTTGCACATATTATCATACCTACTCCAAATGTGGACCCTAAGGATTTGAACCTTATAGATTATTAGATCAAGAAGGTCTTTCTAGGGAAACCACTTTAGACACTACCAAAGTGTTAATCACTATGGGTATCAAGGAAGTGTTTAGATACTTAGATAAAGTTGAGTCTGAATTGATAAAGCTTAGGAAGAACAATGAGATTATGAGAGGGTATTTGCATGAAATCATGGGCCCTATTGACTCAAATAATCCAAAGATCACTCTTGCAGTAGCCTTAGATAGGAGAGATAAAGGGTATGTGTAGATAGATTCATTTTTGGGAGCATGTCAGAAATGGCATGACAATTTTTAGGATAAAGGTGTGCAAATTATACATGGTAATTTGAACCTATTCCACCATATATTAGTCAAGTTTAAATAATTTGGTCTTTATATTGAACCATGATTTTGGTCTTATGGATGAGGTACATACCTAGGGAAATAACCTCCAAGCACTTCGATCAATAAAGGGTCAAAGGTATTATACACTCATGGAGGTGTACTCGATAGAGGATCTTGATAAATTAGAAGATTGGATAGGGAAGATTGTGGCTAGCAATAAAGTAATGGAAACATTACATGAAGGTATATAGAAGCTCAATGATCAAATCCAATAGAAAATTTTGGAAGTTGAAAAGTATTATAGCAATGCTTGCCTTGACATTTTTGAAGATAAGTTAAAGGAAAAACTCATTTTAGTGCAATTAGTTCTCAAACAATTTTGAATTTTTTTGGAAGATGCTTCATTAGAATAAGATATTAGATAAGCATTCAAAACTGAAGAGGTACTATTGGAGCTACAAAATTTTTTTTGGGGATTTTGTAATCACACATACAAAAGTTAACAATTACTAAATTTTAGTAAACGATAAGTATGAAGCTTTAGATTTTCTAGATGTGACCCAAGTGATGGAGATTATAGAGAAATTCAAGAGAAAAAATCCAAACATACCTCTAGTATAAAGGGAAAGAAAACCTAGAAGCTAGACTGTTAGTTTTGACACTTGAGAAAATTTTGAATTTTTTGAACCTACCACCAAGGTGTGCAAGGTGTGCAAGGTGCACTAGGTGTACTTTTCACGGAGGTACACCAAAAATTTTCATAAAGAAGTAGTACATTGATAGTTAACTAGTAGTTCCAAAATTAGAGCTTTCGATGCACTAGAAATGCATTTTGACTATAGTTTAACTCTTAGAAACATTCAAAGAAGGCCAAGATTCAATTTTTAGAGCTTCCAGTGACTCTTAGATCCTCTTACATCTTCCTTCTTCTTATCTACTTCTTCTTTCATTTTTTTTTAAATCATGTAAAGGCTCATGCACCCATTAACTAATATAAGGAAGGGTTCAGTGCCACTTAGCACCATTTAGAGAGTCAACTTGTATACAATTAGAATTTTTTTCTTAATTTAGAAGCATATGTTTGCACTAAGAGATCTCTCACTCTTAACACAAATTTAGGAGATGATTTATTATAAATTCAAGGATGTAATATGTATTATGGCTTGATATTTTGATGCAATAATATATGCTATTGGTAGTCTCATTCTGAGTGTGGTTAATCTTTCTAGAGTGTTTTATTTTTGTGAATATATGTTTATAAATAATAATGGAGAGAATATTTTTGTTGTGTTATTTTTATTGAGTGATCTTTTAATTCTGGTGTTTTCCAGATGTTAAAAAATTTTTCTAACTTACCAATTTGGAGAAGAGGGCACATATTGTTCCTATATAGCTTTTTGTCTTGCATAAACACACTTTCCATGGCCTTGTAATTTTATGAGAAGTGAAACATATTATAGTTATTACTAGTTCCCATTGATGATTGCATTAGTGGATTTGAGAAAGTCTTGCTCCTATTTTCATTGGTTTCCTACTCGATCTTTTCAATGATTTAACTCATAGATGTGTTGTTACCATGGTTTATGTCCATTAGGATTTTCCCTTTGAAGTAATTTACTTTAAACTCTTGTTACCCTATCTTCATTATTTTCTTATCAAAGTACTTGGTTAATTTAGGAATTCATATAGTTGCAATGTTAAATTGCATTCATCATAAATAGAAAAAAAATATATATATATATATGTTTCTTTTGTGGTTACTTTTTTGAGATAGCAAGAAGATCAAACATCTTATTCTAAATTGGTCAGAACCAGTAAAGGCCTCCTCATGAATAATCAGATTTATCCTCTACTAAGTAGATTCCAGTAGGTCGCAAGATTCTAGTAGGTTGCAAGATCACAAGAGAGGAGTTCAAAAGGATTCTTGTAATCAAGCATTGTGCAAAATGATAACCCAACATAACATTACAACAACTTATCCTACTTATCCATGTTGCCAACATGAGGACCTCACAAGGGGTGTTGCTTCTTGACCTCATCTTAAACTCCCATAGAAATAATTTGGGGGGAAACCACATTGAATAAACCTCTAAGTTTGATTATGCTCCACACTAGAAAAATCTCCCACTTGGAGATTGATCACACTCGACAAAAATAACCACCCACTTGGAGACTAATCTTAGAACTACTCAACCTGTAGCTCCCATTAGAATATCAAACTACCCTTGACTCTAGTGTTCTTTTATTTTGTTCAATCTAGAAGACCAACTGAAGCTAAAGAGGAGTTTAAATTCTCCCTTGTTACTACCTTGGTAAATATATATTCTAGATTATCATCTATATGTATCTTCTATAGCTTTAACTGTCCATCATCCAAAATTGACTGAATGAAATTGGACTACAAATGTATGTGTTTTGTCTTTAAATGTAGAGAAGAATTCTTCACAAGATGAATGACACTCTAGCTATTTCTTAATGCATTATTATTCCTATGTGAGTGTCCTAATTATTCCATTAAGAATTGAAGCTATATCATTTCCTTAATTACCTTTGTAGCAGCAACATACTCTACCTTTGTAGTGGATAAAGCATTCACCTTCTATAACCAAGAAGCCCATCTCACTACTACCCTATGAACATTAAATACATAGCTTGTACTACTCCACCTAGTGTCCAAATCCCCTTCCAAATCCAAGTCAATGTAGCCTTGTAAATTAGTAGTAGAGCCCCCCAAATGTAAACACTTGCTAGATGTTCCTCTCAAATATCATAGAAACCATTTGATTGTATTCCAATGCTCAATTCTAGGATGATTCATATACCTACTAACAACTCTCATTACATGTGCAATATCTAGCCTAGAACATACCATGACATTCATCAAACTTTCTATAGCTGAAGCATAGGGCACCTTGGACATTTTTTTCCTCCTCTTCCTATGTCTTGGGACAAATATCCTTAGTCAATTTTAAATGACTAGGTAAGTTGTGGTAACAACTTTAGCATTCTCCATAGAGAAATGTTGCAACACATGTACAATATAATCAGCTTGACATAAAGCCAAGTTTTTATTTTTCCTATCTCTATAAGTCTTCATACCAAGGATTTGTTTTGTTTCCCTAAAATCTTTCATAGAAAATGAAAATGCTAACTATCATTTCAATTCCTTAATGTTACCCATGTTAGACCCAACTACAAGCATATCATCAACATATAAATATAAAATAATGTATCTCTCATCATCTAACCTCTTAAAATAAATACAATGGTTAGAATGACACTAAGTGTAACCATGCTCATGCATAAAATTGTCAAATTTAAGATACCATTCTCGAGGTGCTTGCTTCAATCCATATAAAATTTTCTTCAATCTACACACTAATTTCTTCTTCCCTTTGACCTAAAATCCCTATGGTTGTGCCATATATATCTCTTCATCCAAATCACCATGATGAAAGTTTGTTTTAACAAGAAGCTACTCCAAATGAAAACATTGACTAGCCACAATACTTAAAATAGTATGAATAGAAGTCATTTTAACAACATGAGAAAAAATCTCATCAAAATCAATGCCCTTTTCTATGCAAATCCTTTTACCAAAAACCCGGCTTTAAGTATTTTCTTACTTCCATCCTCTTCTTTCAACATGTAAGCCCATTATTCTTTAAATCCCTTTTACCTATAGGCAACTTGCATAAATCCTATGTCTAATATTTCAAAAAAAATCTTCTTTCATTATAGACTTCCACTAAGTCTTTGTATCCATATGTACAACTTCATCATAACATTTAGATTCACTAGCATATATTAATAAAATAGAATACAAAGACTAAGAAAATAGTTTTGGATGTCTACTTAGCCTTATTGACTATCTAACATTCACTAGGGTGTGTGGTATTTATTGTTGCAGTTGTTGTGGAGCATGAGAAATTGCTGAAACATCATACTTTGGAGTATAATCCAACAATACATAATCATTTTCTTTCTTCTCATGTTATCACACCACATCTTTGTACAATACTTTCTCATTGAATATGACATCCCTGCTTCATACAATTTTATGATTTTCAAAATCCCTAACCCTATTTAACCAAATTCATCAATGCCATATCCAAAAAATACACATTTCTTTGACTTAGATTCTAGCTTGGTTCTATTTTTAAGAATCTATATGTGTAAATGCTTCACAACCAAAGGTTTTCAAAAAAGAGTAACTCACCTTCTTACCAGGGCATACTTCCTCTAGAATACCTCAGACCAAAGGAGTGGATGGACCTCTATTAATCAAATATATCATAGTATTGGTAGCCTCTACCATATGTTTAAGGGAAGCCCAAAATTCAACCTCATGCTACTTGCACACTCCATTATTGTCATTTTCATGGGTTCAACCCTCCATTTTCCTCTAGATTCCTTGGAATAGTTTTTTCCTATAAATACCATTAGTGGATCAATAATCTTCAAATTCATAACTACAATACTCATCACCATTATCAAATCTAAAGAATTTTAATCTTCTACCAGTCATTTCCATTTCTTAGAAGTTTGAATAACATTAGATTTATGGACCTAAGGAAATAAACCCATACTTTTCTAGTTGCATCATCAATAAATGTAACATAGTAATGAGAGCCACCAAGGGAAAATGCTTGAACTAGTCTTGATATATCTGTATGCACAAGCTCTTATTTCTCATTTTTTAGTTTTCTTCCCACTCTTCACAAAACCAACTCACTTTTATTTTCCATACAAAAATCTTTTGCATAAATCTATATTGACACATTTTAGACCTAGTCAAACTTTGTTTGAAAGAAGTAATTTTATACCTTTCTTACTCATGTGCCCAAGTCTGTTGCGCAATAGTGTTGTATCAAAATCTACAACAATTGTTTGTTCTCCCTTCTCAACTATTGCAACTAATTCTAAACATTCATTTTTCTCTAAAGCAATAAAAGTAGATGGAATAGTATGATCTGTACAAAGATATAAGGTGCCAACTTTCACAACTTTTTCTACTACAAGGGAACCTTTTGAAACCTTCCAATTTTTATCATTAGAAGTAACTAGCCAACATTCATCACCAAGTTTCCCTACTAAAACTTAGTTCCTACTTAGCCTTTGAACATGTCTTACCTCATGTAGTAGCTAGTGACTCCTATTCTGTAACTTAATCTCAAATTCTCCCTTTCCAACAATATGACACAGTCCATTATCCCCTAAATAATCAAACCCAAAATCCCCTTGGACATAATAAATAAAATAACCTCTATGAGTTACAACATTAAACGAAGCCCTAGAATCATAAACACTTTATAAGGAAAGAAGCAAAGCATCCTCTGTGGATTTGTTACTTACCATATTTTCCTCCTTTTTCCCTTTTGTTTTATCTCCTTCACTATTCTTACGAGTCCATCAATATTTCTTCTTATGACCTAGTTTTCCACAGTACCATCAATCTCTTGGTCCTCTATATTAAGAGCTCTTCCACTCTTATTTTCCTCTTGATTTCCCATAATTTCTAGAATTACTTCCTCTCTTAATCAATTTGCCTCTACTTTGCATGTTCAAAACACTTCCTCACGTAGATTGACCTAAGGTTTTCCTACAAGTTTCCTCACTCGGATTAACAACAACCACATCATCAAATTTTAGGGTATTAGATTCAAAAAAAAATTACTAACAACCATTACCAAGCCATTCCATTTTTTAGAGAAAGAACAAAAAATCAAGAGAGCCCTACTTTCATCATTGTAATTAATATTTATAGAAGATAATTGAGTAGTAACTCTATTAAACTCATTTAAATGATATACATCATATTCACTTTCTACTTTCTTCATATTAAATAAATGGTTCATGAGATATACCTTGTTTGAAGGGAAGGCATTTTCATATAGTTTCCAATGGTTTACATCAACTCTTCTACCACTTTCACTTTTGTAATATTAAATGTCACCAATTGTGCTAGGCATAATCAAATACTTCCAAGTGTCTTTCTATCCAAAATTTACAACTCCTCATCTATTGAAGTTCCCTATTTATTGGTTTTCCTTCCAATGGTCACCATAAATCCTTCTAACAATAATAGTCCCCCATTTTTATTTTCCATAATTAAAATTTTTACCCATTAAAATTATTGACCTTTAGTTTACCCTAGTCTTCCATCACTCCCACTCAACCTTGAGTCTCCCACTCAACTATGAGACCTTATTGTCGAGGATAGCTATAAAAAAGACAACAATTTGGGCTAGAAAATAATGATAAAAGTGTGGCTCTGATACACCTTATTAGGATTAACCATAGATAAAAATAAAAATTACATGCAAATATAACCAATAATAATATAAAAAAATGCACAAAAGAGAACACACAACACAAGGATTTAGCATGGTTCTCTCAATTCCTAGGTTATGTCCACCAACAAAAAGTCCAATATTATTATTATCTAGTGATTACAATCTGAAATCCCTTACAACTCAATACCACTGTAAGAAGCCACACTCTCGTCATACATTGTGAAATCCCTAACCGTAATCTATTTTATATAAGACTTTTCAACTTACAAAATTAGGGCTAGAATAAGTCATCCAATACAAAAATAATAGCCAATGCCTTTTACAATAGTAGTCATTTTTGGTACTACCCCTTCACCTCATCTTGGGGGCACTACCCCAAAACCCTCATAGAAATAATTGAGGGAAAAACTACATCAAATAAACCTTTGAGTCTAATTAGGCACTACATCAAAAGAATCTCCCGCTTGAAGATTGAGCAGACTCCACAATAATAATAGTATATTACTAAGTGAGTAAGTTACCAAAAATAACTAAAAATTGTAGCCCTTACACGGAAACCTCTTACTCTAGGAATGATGGATTTGTGGGTGTCATATCCACCGTAATTTTCCCTCTAACCAAGGTTTTTTGTGATAGAAAATGCTTGTGTTATGTATTTTGTTTCATGAGTTCATATATTTTACATTGTGAATTTAAAAAGTAAGATTTTTTAGTGTTGCTTATAAAATAATGTGATGAAACAATATTTATTATTGAGTCACAATAGGTGAAAATTGTTTAAGACAAAAATATTTAGAGGATACCAATTCATCCCCCCTCTCAGTATCCTTATCTATATTATGTATTCCAATAATAGGTATCATACCTTAGGTTCTCTTGATAAAGGTTTACTTCTTGAGAGTAAAATATTCAAGTCATGGAGAAGTACATATTCGATAGTACTATTGAGAATTAGATATTGGAACTATGGATGACCATTAGCCAAATAAGTGATTTGAACAAAAAACTGAAGCAATCCCTAAACAAGAGAAAGGAAATTACTTAGCAAACAAATCAGATAACCAATCAGGAGAAAATCATAGAACTATATGATGGAAACATGTATGATGAATCTGATGGTGTCATTGCCAATCCACTAGAGAAAGACTATAGTCTTACTGAGTAGGTAAAATCACTAAATTAGATCAAGAAGTTTATTATACAAGAATGTGTGAAGTAATGTAAAAAAAGAGAAAATGTAAAGATGATAAGAACATGATCTCATAAGATAGGAGACAAATTGCTACAAGATTGGATGCAAAAGATGAAGAAATCTCAAGATTGACTCAAAATCACTTTGATATGATAGACCAACAACTTGGTGCTAATCATGAAATTGGAAAACAATGGAAGAAATTATTGAATTGAGGACTAAAAATGGAAGATTGAAGAGTGGACTGAAATCTAATTAAATCATAAGAATATATCAAGTTAGTGGATGAATAACTTAGAGCATAGAGGAGATTGAGAAACACATCTAGCCTTGGCTATACAGGGCACTCTACTAACAAATAAGGTGAATCATCAAAGGGGGTTGTCACCTCTGGTTTTACCGCCAAAATATTTAAATTCAAATCCGCAGCCTATTCAACGATTAGCCAAAAAATTGTTATTTTAATGCCCCGACTCACCAAGGTTCTGTGACCGTCAAATTTTAGATAGATCGATGGTCGGTGCGATCTCATCATCAAAATTTGCACGGGAGATAGTATTGGCGACATCGCACCCGAACGACACGTGTTGGTGGGCCCTACGGGTGGGTCACAACGAAGGGTGGTCGAAAAGTTTTCTGGCACCGCAGGCGCTATGGCGCTATCGCACGCCAACCGGAAAATCTCCATGGTGACATAGCGCCCGGAGGAGATGCTCACGACAGCGGGCGGGTCACGTTGCCAAAAAAAGATGTAGCGACGATCAGATAAATTTTGGTGGGCCAGAGAAAATAAACAGTGAGAACTTCAGACAAATATTGGGCCCCATTGCGTACCCCATCTGCCCAGTTGGCAGAGCCCATGTCATGGCAGTGAATCAAAAAGAAACATGCACAGATAGGGACACATCATCGGTTGGGCACTATGGCGCTATGGAAATTTAACCTCAATTTTCCCATAGCGACATGGCACCTGGTTGACACATGGTCACCCTGTGAGGCCAAGTCGCAAGATTGCCCAGTGGTGTTCCGATGGGCCAGTGAGGAACCGCCGCATGTAACCAGGCTGGAGTCTCTATCAGTACGGTTGGCACAGTCAAGGTTTGCAATCTCCACCGTCAGATTTGATTACATCAACGGATGGTGCCATCTCGCTATGGAAGAGATGCGCAAATATTATCATGGCGACATAGCGCCCATCCGCTGCGTGGCCATTCTATGGATCAAGTCTCGGGTTCACCAACCAGATGATGCCATGCGTATATGTCAGGACATGGCAACGGTGGGCCCATTAGTTTTTGGGAGGGACGGTGAGTGAAGTACGATGTCACTCTGATCGTTAGATCTGCAAGATCTACGGCTGGCCCTATCTCGCCATCAGGAGCTGCCCAGACTTTAGCATCAGCAACATAGCGCCCGTGTGCCATGTGTCCTGGTAGGGCTGCATTTCATGCTATCAGAAGCAGATAGGGTGGGGTGACTGACGAACCAACAGGGGGATGCCACGTGTCGGCGGGCCCAGCGAATCAATAGGAACAGAGGGTTACAGAAGGTCAGGTTCTCCACCGTCAAATTTAAAGAGATCAACGGTAGGTGCCATGTCACCTTAGTGAAGCTGCGAGATTTTTACCATGGTGACATCGCACCCGACTGACACATGTCGGTGGGGTCAGGTCTCGCTGGATGCATCATCGAGGTGGCACCGATTCGGATGGGGCCTAGTCACAAGAAAGAGTCCATGGTGAATCAGAAACAACCACGTGTGCCGAGTCAAAACACAGATATGTCAAGGGGCCAAATTTCTTGGTACGACCAGTGCATTAAGGGGTGGATCTCCACCATTAGATCTGCCAAAATCTAGGGTTGGCGCTCTCTCGCCATGGAGGAACTGCGCAGATTTTACAATGGCGAGTTAGCGCTCAGAAGACACGTATCCTCCCAGGTCTAGTTTTCGACGTGGCGATTAGCTAACGACCAGCAGTTAGATGATAAGGTGGCACGGTTAGTTTGATGAAGGCGGTCAACCGCGGAAGGACTCTCCAAGTGGAAAAACAAAGGATTACGATTGGTCTACGTGGCCCAGTCGGCATATAAGAAATTGGGTCAGCTAATAGGCCAGTTTGATTCATGAACCAAGATGTAGAGGCGATCGACGTATCTTGCGATCTGATCTTCGCGATCATTTCGGACCTACTAGGAATGAATGCAGGACATAAGGACACTCCACCCATTCGATCGATCCATCTACCATGTCAGGGAATGTTGTGGCGTCATTTCTATCTTCTGCAGGCTCTTCTCAGAAGAAATGAGATTTCTCGGTATGCAGGCTAGGATTTCAATCCAGATCCCCGATTGGGTTCTCAAGATAGGAAGTTAATGCCAGTAGGTAAGAAGTTAATGTAACGTGGAAATCTTCAGTTGTGCCTGATCTATAAAGGCAGTTTCATGATCTGTTCTAAAGGTCAATTCTTCCTTATTTTCTCTGCTGTTGCTTGCAGGCTTACAGTGTAAAACCCACTTTATCTCTGAGCCATGTAATAGCCTGTATCATCTCTTTCGGCCATCAGTGTGAATGTGCATCACTTTGCCTCCCATTGGTGTATTGTTGAGATCAACGATTTGCATACTATATCTATCTTTGGCCTATCGAATAATACATAAGTGAAAGCTCCTTTTCCTAGTGTCATTCGGTTGGTTTGTTCTAATCTGTATGTGATTACTGATCGATATAAGTCTGGATGTGTATGAATTTTGTATGTTATTCTAGTTTTGTAGTATATATATGGGCAGGAATGAATCTGAACACTCTGTCTTGGTGCATCACCGCCTTAGTTTAGACTAGGTAGATTTGCTTTGACGCTCTCTTTCTCCCTTTCCCTTCTGAGAATAGATAGGTGCACCCTGATAGTAAGAGGAAGCCGACCTTCTCTGGAGACTCAACCTCGTAGTTCAAGTCCCACAGCTTGGAGGTTGTTTCCATGTTTCACTAGGTTGTCCTCGCACATAGGCCTTGGACAAGGGTGCAAACCTATGTGACAACAATTTTTGGCACGCTTGGTGGGACCTATATTGGAAGATTTCATGTCTACTGGTGTCAAAAGAAGAAAGAGTTTTTGAGATTAATTCTGAAGAAGTAGTGCTAGCTTTAGTATTCAAGCCTCCAAGAGGCTGATTCATCAAGTACTTGGCGACTTTGAGCATCAACAAATCTGGTTTCAGGCCAAAGTTGCAGAAATTCATGCCTAGAGCTGAAACAAGGGCGTCTTCTAGAGGTAATTTTCAATATCAAGAACTCTCACTTTCAAGTCCTAGAAGAAGGAGGGTTAGAGCTTCATTATCACCAGTTAGAGGTGTAGTAACAATCAATATACCTGTGAGATCTGTCTCTACTCCTCCCACTGTCCGAACTCAGCCTAGATTGCTGTCAGCACTCATCAATAGAACACTTGTTTATATGGCACAGCCAAGAGTTCATCCTTTTGCCACCTTTAATGGTGGAAGTCCTCTGTTGTTAGACCAAAGACATGATATACCAGTAGCTGCACTAAAAAGCATACCTGATTTTACTGGTGAAACTTCTATTTCCCCCTTAGAGCATATCCAAGAGGTAGCAAATGTCTGCAATATTCATGGTATTACGGAAGATGATGTTGCTGTCAGACTTCTAGCCTCATCTTTAAAAGGAAAAACATTATAGTGGTATAGAGGCTTAGCTCATGGTTCCATAACTGATTGGGATGGACTAGGAGCAGGATTATGCAAACATTTTGAGGATAAGAGTGACCATTTGTCACTATTAGAGCAACCGACCACAATAAAAAGAGCCCCCCATGAATGTATGACTGATTTTAATTACAGATTCCAAAAGACATGGGATAGAATACCTACTATAGTGAAACCTACCCCTGGTAATGCCTTCTTGCATTACCTTAGAGCTTTTAACAGTGATATTGCCAATACAATCCAAACTATGGGAGGAGATATATTACCTAATGCTTATGAGACAGCCATAAAAGCTGAGAACATTCTAATACAAGGAGGAAAGTTGGCCCCAAGGCCTCCTATGCCTTTCTTTCCTGATGTTCCCAACCACCAACCAGGAATAGCCCCTCTCCCTACAATCTCTACATCGCAAGCCCTTACTCCAGTTCCCCAAGCTTCCACATCCTCAAACGGAATAGATGAACTCAAGGAAATGCTCCAAGGTCTAGTATTGAACGTAGATAAAAGAGAAAAGACCCTAGATAAAAAATTACAAGAGTAGGGGAGGGAGTTGAAGGACCAAGGGAAGAGACTAGAGGATAGTTTTTCTCTAATACAAAAGATGAGTAACAAGGTGGTGGCCTTAGAAAGACAGCAAGCTCAAGGTGGCAAGCCTCCCCAATTGCAATATCAGGTTCCAAGTGGTGGTAGGCCTCCTAATAAGTGGAATAGCTCTTTTGATCAGAATAGGCAGAATAGTCATGCTTCTGCTTCAAGCTCAAATCAGAATAGAGCTATAGTCCCTCAAAATAACTTGGCCCAAGACCAAGATTTTTGCCCCTCATGTAACTATTCTTATACCTACTGCTTGTGTTAGAAAGTAGAATCTTATTTGGCCCTAACTGTCCAGGAGTCCACAGTAAAGCAATCACACAAAGAAGACCATCCCAAGGAGGCCCCATGTGTTCAGAGGCAGGGTGATTGCTCTTTTATGAATCACCAAATGGAGGAACATTGTAATGTAAACCAGGACTCCGTTGCTCATAACACAAGAAGCAAGAAGAGTGCTATGGAACATGTTGCTCTTGCTTCTCCTCAGCAGGCCTCAACTTCAAGTGTTATACCTAACACACAAACAGAAAATGAGCGGATGAACACTTCACAACAGCAAAAGCAAGGTCCAAGAAATGAGGATGCAAGTGATCCTTTTGTTGCCCCATCTCAACCTCTTATAAGTGCAGCCCCCAAAGTTTCTACCAAAATTCCTAGTGCACCATTGAGTGTGGTAGAGAAAATGAAGAAGACCAATGTAAACATTTCCATGTGGGATGCTGTTGCTACCATACCAATGCAGAGGAAGATGCTGCAGCAAGAATTGGAAAGGATTGAGCCCAAGGATCAGTCATCTACCATGGAGAGTGCCACTAGTTTAGTACAACCAGTAGGAGATGTGGAGGCAAATAAAAAGGTTAGACCTCCTCCATTTTATGTTTCTCTGATTATAGGGGGAAAATTAGTCCATAATTGCATGATAGATTCAGGGGCTAGCAGTTCAGTAATGCCTAGGTGTGTTGCTGATGCTTTAGGGATGAAATATGAGCCCATTGTTAGGGATGTGTTACAACTAGATGGGAGTACTGTCAAAACCGTAGGCATCCTTAGAAGTGTGGAAATGGCCCTACATGCATGCCCTGGTTGTACTGTGATTCAAGACATATCTGTGGCTAAGGTTAAGCCCTATTTTGCCATCTGTCTTTCGAGAGACTTCACTGCTCAAATTGGTGGATTCATATCTGCTGATTGGTCTTACATGTCATTTAAGACTAGATATGGGGCCAATGCTTCAATAAGAGTAGAACCCCAAGCCCTTCACCACACTGAACCCTACACTCCCAACTTCATCAATATGAATTGCCCTATCCTAGAGGTGAACGAAAATAACATAGTAAACGAGCCTATCACTTCCATAGTAGAGATTCCTGATTTCTTCTTGGATGAGTGGGAAAATACATGTCAGTTTGAACCTATGTCGGAAACCCTTGAGATAGGCCTTAGTACATATTGCATAATAGAGAAGGAGGTTCAAGTTCCTAACCTTGTTAGGATTAATGATGACATAAATGGAGTATGGAGAATGTACTTTGATGGCTCAAGGAATAAAAATGGATCAGGCGCTGGTGTTATGTTGATCTCTCCTACATAAATAAGATACTACTTCTCTTTTAGGTTTCAATTCAGTTGTACCAATAATGTGGCCGAGTATGAATCCTTGATCCAAGGTCTCCTACTTGCCTAAAAGAGGGGAATTCAAGCCTTGAAAGTATATGGGGACAGTGAGTTGGTAGTGAACCAAGTGAGAAATCAGAATATCACCAAAAATGGCCTGCTCAAGTCTTATAAACATAGAGTCTGGGATTTGCTCGAGGGTTTCAATGCATTTAACATTTAGAGCATTCCTAGGAAAGAAAATAAACATGCTGATAGACTTGCAGCAGTGGGTGCATCTTATGATGTGCCAGGGAATCTTGAGGAAGAAAAGAAACAACAAATAAGGGTAGTGGTGAGGCTTGCTATTCCTAATAATAATACTCATTGGCAAGTGTTCGAGTCTGATGAGCAAATTGTGAGCTTCTTGTAGAATGAAGCAAAATTTTCAGAGAGAAGTCAGCTGAGACTACAAGATCAATATGGTGATCAGATAATTCATCTCAGTTCCAACAAGCTACCCAAGGGTCTCATTACCTTGGAGGGCATCTTTAATCCTGATGATCAAACAAGAGGAAAAGGGATGAATCTAGTTGTAGAAAAGGATGACCATGCCCCAGTTACTATTGCTGATGGAAAATATCTTAACATGGGGAAGGTATGTTCTAAAGCTGAGCAAGAAGATTTCATTCATCTATGTCAAGAATTTAGTTATGTATTTGCTTGGACATATGATGATTTAAAAGGGTTTGACCCTAGTTTGTTTCAGCATACCATAGATTTAGTTGATAGGGTCAAACCAGTAAGGCAAAAACAGAGGCCAGTGAATCCCAAGATTGAACCTTTAATGAGGAAAGAACTATCCAAACTGATTGAGGCTAACATAATTTTTCCTATCAAACACTCATCATGGGTAGCTAACCTTGTCCCTGTGAGGAAGAAGAATGGAGAAATCAGATTGTGTGTGGACTTTAGGGATCTCAATCAGGCTTCCCTTAAAGATCACCATCCTCTCCCTTCTATGGAGAAAATTCTATCCAAGGTCAGTGGGTCAAGGACATTCTCTTTTCTTGATGGGTTTTCAGGTTATAATCAAGTATTGGTTAAAGAGTCTGATAGACACAAGACAACATTTACTACTAAATGGGGCACCTATGCTTATTGCAAAATGCCATTTGGATTAACAAATGCAGGTGCCACATTCCAAAAGGCAATGGAGGTAGCTTTCAGAAGATTAATTGGCAAGTTTGTCTTGGTATACCTTGATGATATAACTGTGTATTCCAAGAATGTGGAGGATCACTGTGATCATTTGAGACAAGTATTTCTAAGATGTAGAGAGTTTGGGGTATCTCTCAACCCAGCCAAATGTGTCTTTGCTACAAAGCAGGGAAAACTATTGGGACACATTGTATCTAAGGATGGATTGACCGTTGATCCAAAAAGGACAAAAGCAATACTTGCCCTTCCTCTCCCTAAACACAAGAAAGGGCTACAAAGTTTCCTTGGTAGGATAAATTTTGTAAGAAGGTTTATTCCTAATCTTGCCACCATGGTGAAACCCCTTACAGCCATGCTCAAGAAAGATATGGTCTTCTCATGGACCAAGGAGGGGAAGGAGAGTTTTGAAAAGATCAAGGCAGCCATAGCATCGGCCCCTACCCTCATGAACCCAAAATTTGAGAAAGATTTCATCCTCTAAACTTTAGGTGGTAAGTCAAGTATCTCTGTTGTCTTGACCCAAACAAATGATAGGAATGAGGAGCAGCCCATAGCCTTCTTTAGTGAAGGGCTTAAGGAATATGAAGATAAGTATAGCTTTGTTGAGAAGCAAGCCCTTGCAGTCATTAGAGCCTTGAAGACGTTCAGACACCTCTTATCCCATAATAGGATCCATTTGTTGGTGCCCCATGCAAGTGTAAAAGACTTCCTGTTAAACAAAGATGTTAGTCAGAAGAGAGCTGGATGGATCACTAGGGTAATGGAATATGATGTTGACATTCAGATTACCAAATTGGTAAGAGGAAGAGGATTATGTAAAGAAATGTTATCAGATCAGAACTCAGATGAAGAAGTTGCCATGGTGATAGCAGAGCAGCAGGAGGAAAGGTATGCTGATGGTCCAAGGAGCTGGATAAATGACATGAAGAATTTCTTATTAGGGAATGGATACCCTCAGGGATTGGACAAAACTAAAAGAAGACAATATAGACTACAATCTATTCCCTATGTTGTGATTGACAATATCCTATTCAGGAGGGATTTTAATGGGACCCTGTTGAGATGTGTTGAAGAGGATCAGGCTGAAAGGGTGATTAGAGAACTCCATGATGGCCCTGATGGAGGCCACTTCTTTGCCAGAACAACTGCTATGAAGATCATGAGGGTTGGATATTATTGGCCATCTTTGTTCCATGATTGTTACAGGTATGTGAGGAAATGTGAGAAATGTACTTTTTTCTCAGGCAAACAGAGACTTGCAGCTCTTCCTCTTCATCCTATTCAGGTGGATCAGCCCTTCACTCAGTGGGGGTTGGATTTTATAGGCCCCATTAATCCTCCATCTAGTGCAGGTCATAAATGGATCTTGGCTGCTACTGGATATTTCACTAGGTGGACAGAGGCAGTTGCCTTGAAGGATGCCACAGAGCCATCTGTTGTTGAATTCCTTGATGGAATTGTATCTAGATTTTGTGCTCCTTCTACTATCATCTCGGATAATGCCAAGTCTTTTGTTGGAACCCAAATTTGTGCATGGGCCATGAATCACAATATCTACCTGAGCACATCATCGAACTACTATCCTCAGGGTAATGGTTTGGCTGAATCTTCCAACAAGAATCTGATCAGAATTATGAAGAGGACAATAGAAGACAATCAGAGGACCTGACACAAGAAATTAAGGACTACTCTGTGGGCTGATAGGATAACACCCAAGAGATCTATTGGGAATTCACCTTTTGTCCTAGTATATGGTAGGGAAGCTAGACTCCCAATCTCATTGGAGTTCCCATCCTTGGAGTTGGCTCATCAGCTGAAACTGGTTGAAGATGATGCCATGATAGTAAGCATGGCAGAACTAATTGAGTTGGAAGAAAAGAGAAACAAAGCCATGAAAACTCTAGAGATTCACCAGCAACAGATGAAGAGGAATTTTGACAAGAAGGCAAGGGCCAGAATCTTCAGAGAGGGGGATTTAGTTCTCAAGTGGGACTCAGACAGAGCAAAACTAGGAAGGCACTCCAAATTTGACCCATTATGGAGTGGCCCTTATCTAATTTCCAGTTGCAAACAGGCCAACGCATTCCAACTAAGCAGGCCAAGTGGTGAAGTTCTACCCATTCCAGTCAATGGGATCTATCTGAAGCCCTGTTTCTGAAGGGTTGTGAATCTATGTACATAGTTAATCTAGTTGCTTCCTACTTGTTTCTGTTTTGCAATAAGTGCACGAGCACATGGCTCTCTTCGTGAGTCATCTTTGACATATCTCACGCTACTGAGGAGGTCCCGTTTTTGCTTTTTTGTTTCCAATCATAGAAGCAGAGTTAGAACCTTAAGGGTTTTTAATGTTTTGATTTCCTCTTTAAGGGTTAGGGTTCTTGCAGCTCATAGCTTGTGCCTCCTGGTCCTCTTTCGACTCCATAGCCAAACGGATCATTCTTAGGCACTGGTCATGCATTAAGCAGGCTCATGCCCCCTGCGAGTCACCAGAAGTGTCACCTCTGGTTTTACCGCCAAAAGATTTAAATTCAAATCCGCGGCTTGTTCAACGATTAGCCAAAAAATTGTTATTTTAATGCCCCGACTCGCCAAGGTTCTGTGACCGTCAGATTTTAGATAGATCGATGGTCGGCGCAATCTCGTCATCAAAAGTCGCACAGGAGATAGTATTGGCGACATCGCGCCCGAATGACACGTGTTGGTGGGCCCTACGGGTGGGTCACAACGGAGGGCAGTCAGAAATTTTTCCAGCGCCGTAGGCGCTATGGCGCTATCGCACGCCAACCGAAAAATCTCCATGGTGGCATAGCGCCCGACGGAGATGCTCACGACGGCGGGCGGGTCACGTTGCCAAAAAAAGATGTTGCAACGATCGGATAAAGTTTGGTGGGCTGGAGAAAATAAACGGCGAGAACTTCAAAAAAATATTGGGCCCCATTGCGTACCCCATCTGCCCAGTTGGCAGAGCCCGTGTCACGACAACGAATAAAAAAGAAATATGCACAGATAGGGACATGTCATCAGTTGGGCGCTATGGGCCTATGGAAATTTAACCTCAATTTTCCCATAGCGACATGGCGCCTGGTCGACACGTGGTCACCCTGTGAGGCCAAGTCGCAAGATTGCCCAGTGGTGTTTCGATGGGCCAGTGAGGAACCACCGCGTGTAACCAGGCTAGAGTCTTTATCAGTACGATTGGCACAGTCAAGGTTTGTGATCTCCACCGTTAGATTTGATTGCATCAACGGATGGCACCATCTCGCTATGGCGGAGATGCGCAGATATTATCATGGCGACATAGCGCCCATCCGCCGCGTGGCCATTCTACGGATCAAGTCTCGGGTTCACCAACCGGATGATGCCATGCGTATATGTCAGGACACGGCAACCGCGGGCCCAGTAGTTTTTGGGAGGGATGGCAAGTGAAGTACGATGTCGCTCTGATCGTCAGATCTGCAAGATCTACGGCTGGCGCTATCTCGCCATCAGGAGCTGCCCAGAATTTAGCATCAGCGACATAGCGCCTGTGTGCCACGTGTCCTGGCAGGGCTGTGTTTCATGCCGTCAGAAGCAGATAAGGTGGGGTGATTGACGAACCAACAGGGGGACGCCATGTGTTGGCAGGCCCGACAAATCAATAGGAACGAAGGGTTACAGAAGCTCAGGTTCTCCACCGTCAGATTTAAAGAGATCAATGGTAGGCGCCATGTGGCCTTAGTGAAGCTGTAGGATTTTTACCATGGCAACATCGCGCCCGACTGACACATGTTGGTGGGGTCAGGTCTCGTCGGATGCATCATTGAGGTGGCACCGATTCGAATGGGGCCCAGTCACAAGAAAGAGTCCACGGCAAATCAGAAACAACCATGTGTGCTGAGTCAAAACACAGATATGTCGAGGGGCCAAATTGCTTGGTACAACCAGTGCATTAAGGGGTGGATCTCCACCATCAAATCTGCCGAAATCTAGGGTCGGCGCTATCTCGCCATGGAGGAACTGCGCGGATTTTACAATGGCGAGTTAGCGCTCGAAAGACACATGTCCTCCCAGGTCTGGTTTTCGACGTGGCGATTAGCTAATGACCAGCGGTTAGATGATAAGGTGGCGTGGTTAGTTCGATGAAGGAGGTCAACCGCGAAAGGACTCTCCAAGTGGCAAAACAAAGGATTATGATTGGCCCGCGTGGCCCAGTCAGCATATAAGAAATTGGGTCGGCTAATAGGCCAGTTTGATTCATGAACCAAGATGCAGAGGCGATTGACGTATCTTGCGATCTGATCTTCATGATCATTTCGGACCTACCAGGAATGAATGCAGGACATAAGGACACTCCACCCATCTGGTCGATCCATCTACCATGTCAGGGAATGTTGTGGCATCATTTCTATCTTCTGCAGGCTCTTCTCAGAAGAAATGAGATTTCTCGGTATGCAGGCCAGGATTTCAATCCAGATCCCCGATTGGGTTCTCAAGACAGGAAGTTAATGCCAGTAGGTAAGAAGTTAATGTAACGCAAAAATCTTCAGTTGTGCTTGATCTATAAAGGCAGTTTCATGATCTGTTCTAAAGGTCGATTCTTCCTAATTTTCTCTGCTACTGCTTGCAGACTTACAGTGTAAAACCCCCTTTATCTCTGAGCCATGTAATAGCCTGTATCATCTCTTTCGGCCATCAGTGTGAATGTGCATCACTTTGCCTCCCATTGGTGTATTGTTGAGATCAACGATCTGCATACTATATCTATCTTTGGCCTATCGAATAATACATAAGTGAAAGCTCCTTTTCCTAGTGTCATTCGGTTGGTTTCTTCTGATCTGTATGTGATTACTGATCGATATAAGTCTGGATGTGTATGACTTTTGTATGTTATTCTGGTTTTGTAGTATATATATGGGCAGGAATGAATCTGAACACTCTGTCTTGGTGCATCACCGCCTTAGATTAGACTAGGTAGATTTGCTTTGACGCTCTCTTTCTCCCTTTCCCTTCTGAGAATAGATAGGTGTGCCCTGATAGTAAGAGGAAGCCGGCCTTCTCCAGAGACTCAACCTTGTAGTTCAAGTCCCACAGCTTGGAGGTTGTTTCCATGTTTCACTAGGTTGTCCTCGTGCATAGGCCTTGGACAAGGGTGCAAACCTATGTGACAATAGGGGTCAAGACAAAAAATGATAACACCAATTCAAAGCCAAAGAAACCAACATAAAATCATTGTGGAAATCCTAGACAACCAATATATCTATGTAGTCTAGAAAAATTGGTAATAACAATATTACTTTCAATTTTAATGGTAATTTTTGTCATCGTAACAAGTATGTACATCAAGCATTTGAATGTAGATGTAAGTTTAGAAAAAACACCTAAGTTATATGTATTTAATGGTTACTAAAATACTTGCAACAAGTTTGGATATAACTCACAAGATTATACATCATAGATGGAGACCAATTAGAAACCAAGGAAGAAAGGTAATATAGTCAAATAGCTTTACAACACATGGTATTCATTTACCAAATGTGGAAGTTATGGTCATATTCCTCCAAATTACATGAGATTATCTTTTGGAGGAAGATCTGGTACCTAAAGAAACACTGGCATGTCATGTCATAATTGTCACAAAGTCAATCATCTAAGTAGGAATTGTAGAAACTAAGTTATAGTAGAAAATGTCAATTATTCGAAAGGACAAGGAAAGGTAGGTATAGTTAAAATGCATGAACAAATGAACACAAAATTGGTAAGGAAGATTTAGGAATATGAGAAATTGAGTGCAACAAATGTGGACACCTCATCCAATGGACTAGGTGAAACCTCTACCTCTAACTAAATCACATAAGGAGGTTAGACCTATATTATCAATGAAAATATAAAACTATTTATTATTAAAATGGAAGGAAATCCATATGTACATAAGATTTGAAGCACAAGGACAATTATGAATTGTAGAAATACTGAAATCAATTAAGCTTTCATGCGTAACTGAGTAAATATGTACCAATAGTAGTAACTAATTTTGTAACATCAAAGGTGAGATGTTTCTCTACTTGAGTTTTAATCAAGGTTTTAGTCACCTAAAAAATTATGAAAGTGTTTAGTGATCATGTTACAAAAGATAACTCAGTTCATTAAAAATAAGACATAGTGGTATACGATGCAATAAATTCACCCTAGTGGTCAAAAAAGGTAACTTTACTATATATATATATGATGTTTTAAACTTTAATTTTTTAATCTGCATTTCAAAGAGGCTAAGTTTGAATTCAAGAAATTTGAGTGAAGAATAGCCTATAAATATTTTGAGGTGAGATTCTATTATTGAATTAAAGGGCTAAGTTGAATGCTAACTAAGCTTTGGGTCAAGTGCTTTCCAAAACTCTACATGGAGAAAATTGCCTCTAGGACCATGAGTGCGAAGAGACAAACCAAGACTAAAGTAAATCTAGTAAAATTGATTTGGAATGATGCCTATGGAGAGCCAAAGTATAAATTATACCTAGAAATCACAACAAAAATTGCTAAGGTAGGATCTCTATTTGTGATACTACCTATAAGGGTTTTTCTAGTAATGGTATTCATTCAGTGTATCACTATAAGACTAGAGAATTTTGTAATCATGAACTTCAAGAGGTATATGGTATAATGTGTATTGATGGTAAATTAAAAAAGAACAATTTAAACATTTGGATGTAACCCAACTCATTCATACCCTACATTTTCTATAAAACTTCAGAACAAGATGGACCAAGATTGTATTGAGCATAGTGCATGACATGTCTATCTGATTGGATGAACACATATAGTTAACCAAGCATGTTATTCACATGGTTACAAGATACCTTGTCATCAACAAGCTTAAAACTTTCTGAATGACTCTAAAGGATGGAATTAAGGGAAATAAAAATGTTAAATGGTACATAAGAGGTTTAAAGGTAGATAGCATCATGAATTTAGAGATGAAAATTAGTGTATATAGTCACTCACAAAATATTTCAATCTAGATAGAACAACTTTATTTAGTATATGGTTGTTGATTTAGGCTACAAAACTATAAAGAAAGGCCACAAATATGACATTGTCAATTTATAGTTAAGGCAACTAGTAGAGAACATGAAAACAATCAAGGCTACCAAGTCTAACACGTACAAATTAGGTTCTCTTTCTGTATGTATTTTCTTTTACATGGAAAAATATTTCCCATTAGTTATTTAGGTCAGTTGGTAGTCACATACTCTACTCATATATCAAATAAATGAACTTATTTTAGTACTAGGAGAGAATTTTGAAATTTTTATGGATGAATATTTTGAGAATTTTAAGATAAGGATGAACAAATGGTTTAGGATTCCAACAACCTTAGTTGAGAAACATCAAAAGGATATATCTCTTTTCTTGTTAATACTAAAAATACACTTATCGAATCTCTTTTATCGACGGTTACATGGTTAGAGCCATTAAATTATAAAGTGAATATTGACTAAAAAACTAAGGCCATTGAAGAATTATTGAATGAACTTTTGAGTAAAGAGGCACCAAGGTTTGGTACTTATCAGGAAGCCAAGGAGTGTGTCAAAATTGATAATATTTTTACTAAAGTTGAAAAGATATAAAAGATGATGTTAATCACATTGGAAAGTACATTTAGTGGAGATGAAGTAGAAAAACCCTTAATGATCACCAAGGCTAAAGGGAAAGATGTAGCAAAAAAGGAGGAGAAGGGAAAGGCAATAGTCATTATCAAGCCCCAATCTTGTAAAGGCAAGAAAAAGCCAGCAACCACCCTGGCAAGCCCCAAGGCAACAAGATTTTGATCCTAAGCAACACAAGAGGCTTTACCATAAAAGAAGGGTGTTGTCAAAATTTCCAAACCAGCTGCGTTGGAAGTGAAAACATATAAGAAGAACAAGCATATTACCAAGTCATCAAGAAAAAAGGCTAAGATATCTACAAAGAAGAGAAGGAAACTCATAGTAAAAGATGATTATGAAGAGGTTGATGAAAGTGAGAAAATAAAATCTAATAAGGTAATTCATACAAAAAATTGTTTCATACAAAAGGCCTAAAAAAATATATGAAATTGTACATGTTCTTAGTGAGAGCAATGGCCCTGGAACTTTTAAATATTTCAAGTATGAATCAATGAGTGATGAAGATGAAAATAAAATTGAAGATGCCATGATTGTTATGATGAAAAAAATTTAAATATGCTCCAATTAAAATTAGAGATCAAATTCCTGATGAACTGTTTTGGTCAATTCATAGTTAGTGACAATGTGCATTAAGGAAATAAAGAGAGGTGAGGAGAAAAACATTGACAAAATCTTATGCATAGTTTGGTTTAGAAGAAATTATCAGGCCATTAGAGAAGTACAATAATTGATTTTTCAAGAAACAGAGAGCCCTCTATCTCTTATCTAATAACTTGAAACTTGTTGATGAAGACTCTGACATGACATAGAGACAAATCTATAATATAAAGGATCCTAATGAAATAAATGATGTAGATGATACATAAAACAAGAAAAGGATTAAAATGGATAATCAAGATGATGAGTTTGACATGATTTCCCACAAGAGTTTCCTAATTAGTTAAATTAAATGGTGGGAGATATAGTTGGAGATAAAGAAAGTACAACAATCAAGGATTTGATAAATACAATGTCAATCAAGCCACAAAAGCAAGATGTAGTTGTCACTATAACTATAACAACCAAGCCCATGCATGCAAACATACCTAGATTTTATCTATTCATTCAGTAAAGGATGAAGGGTGCTCCCCTTAATACCACAAACACATAACAGAAATAAAGAAACAACAATAATTGAAGAACAAAATATGGGCTTTCTATTATCGACACAAATGTGAAATTATAGAATTTAGGATTATAATATGCTAGCCCACATGCACACCTTCATTATAGAAATCTAAAAGACAAAGCTATAAACTATCACCGAGAGCTAACCAAAACTGTCCTAAACAATCCTATGGGCCTTTCTTAAATGGGCAATTTTATGCCACCCAATAAGGTTCTTAATATTAACCATTGAGGCCAACAAAACCCAAACTATATAAATTACATATATTACATTAGAGTTGGCTCAAATAATTACAAACTTTATTTTATGACCATGAGTAAGGTAGCCTAACTTCCAAATACCATAACCCACAAACTGTAGCTCCAGTTGACTATTATAACCACTTTTCAGAAAGGGAAGATCTTGACCTATAGTGCTTGAGATGAGAAGTTCCACTAAGCCTACATTTGACCCCATTCTAAAGCCTCTAAAGCCTTCAAAACTGAGTTCAAAGATATTTTTGCAAAATTGTCCACCAAAAATATGCAATAACTTCTCCAATATGGAAGCTGGAGCCATAAGATTTTTATGGTAGGCTTATAATTATGAAATGAATCTTGCTGAAAAAATTTAGAGCATTATGAGCTTGTATGAAGAATTACTAAAAATAGCACATTTGCAAAAATAGTAACCCCCTATCTACTAGACTAGATTAAAATAGAAAAGTATGAAACTAAAAAGATACAAGCTGAAATTAAAAATGTTTTTGGGCTATGCAAGATTTCCCTCACACCCAAGATGCTCCTGCATCAGTAAATTAGAGATTTTCCAAAGCCTAAAGAAAAAGATGTTGGAGAAATACTTGTTTATTTATATGTGTTATTAGATACCACAATTCAAACTAAGCGACAAAAACCAAGTGAAAATACAAAGCAACAAGCCCAAGGGGGAAATAAAAGTAATTTTGGATATATGAATATTGGAACTAAACATGCTCAAATTAGACATGACTCCATGGGGCACAATGTAAAGATTTATGCTATAGGTGATCTAGCACCAACCCATAGACCTCCAAGTGAGGGAATAATTGGGCAAGGTCAATTTACAAATGAAAAATAATTTAACACTAGAGGATTTACATTCATGAGTTGTGTGTCAAGTTTTTATATTGATCCTATATTCTTACAAACACTAGTCTCAATAGTATCTGATGTTAAAATTGAAGAAATATTGAGTGTCAAGAAAAAGGAAAATGAAGGAACATAGACATCATTGAGCATGAAACTTGTACATTTTGTTCCACAACTATCCTCT
This sequence comes from Cupressus sempervirens, assembly GCA_028749045.1. Taxonomy (NCBI): domain Eukaryota; kingdom Viridiplantae; phylum Streptophyta; class Pinopsida; order Cupressales; family Cupressaceae; genus Cupressus; species Cupressus sempervirens. The sequence continues at coordinate 84,491,931 of CM053791.1, read as the reverse complement.
AATTAAGAAGTAAAACTAGAAGAAGTTTCTAAAACAAAAAAATGCATTATGTTTCCAAATTTGGAAACCCAAGATCAAGTGTTACACCTAGTCTCACTGAACATGAGTAGAAGCAATAAGTTAAAGAATAAAAAGAAAGAATGTGATTCATTTTTGTCAAACCTAGTAACTTTAGAAGAAGATATTATTATACCAAGTTAGGACCCAAAAACTTTAGATGATGAAAAAATGGTTATTTATTTGGAGTTGTGTGAAAGGAAGAAGGAACAAGCAAGAATGAGAGAAGATCTTAAGAAGAAGAAAGTCCTTCATGATGTTAAAGATATACTTTTTCCACACAATATATAGTTTTTAATGAGAAAGTTCTCATTTTGGATCAACTAGTTCAGATAGTTGAACTTAATAATATCGATATTGATACACATTCATTGTTGATGCATATGGGTGATAACAAATTTGAGAATAGAGTATTGGAAAAAGTTTCAACTGAGATTACCATTGAGAAATTGAATTTTTCCACTATTGTCACAACATTAGAAGTTGTAGCTTATAATGTTTTAAAATCATTATTTCAAAAATTATGTGTTGTTCCCCTTATAAAACAATAGGTCATAGATAAGATGAGAAATATTGATGAAGACATGAAGACTAGTGTAGATGAATTTAATAAAGACCCAAGCATGTCTTCAAAGTACTATACCTAAGTGAGATTACTCACATGACTTCAACATGATTTTATACAAGAGAAGAGTACTCAGAGAGTAGATATTACTAAAGTTTAATTTTTCTACTACCTCATCTGGAGATTATACAAAAAAATATATGAGATGTGAGAGCTCTCATAGTCACCAAGAGTCTTTCTATTTCTGATCATATGATTGATCTTATTTCCACATTGAAAATTGAAAAAAAAAAATTAGAATTCATAAGGTCAAATTGAAATACTACACTGGATATTATATTAAAAAATCACAAAGAGTTAGTGGAACATTTTGGATTATCCCCGAAGTATTGCTCTATATTGAAAATTATTTTTCCATAAATTTTAGAAAAGGGATAATAATATATTTTGTCTCTATATATATTTATTTTTGTACATATCTTAGAGTTATAAGGGGATACTATATACATACTACAATAAAAAAATAATTTTGAAAAAGATTTTGATGAATACAAGCTATACCGAGAAGAAGCATATGTATATGGGGAGTTGAGTTTAGGGCTTTGTATAAAGTTTAAGTTGTATATGTACATAATATTTTTGACATTAATTTCAAAGGGGGGAAATTATTGTACCATATTACCTATTAGTGTCAAAATTAACATATAACATTAGTCCTTATGGTGACTAAGAAATGTAGGAGAACATCCAAGATGCACCTGAGCTCAAGTGTAAACCAAGTGATACTATACAAAATAAGAAAGAGTGTTAGCCGAGTCTAGTTGCAAGCTACAATGAGCATATAGTACACCATGATATACAAAGGATGTTGAGAAAAGGTCAACCAAGTATTAGTCAAATGAAATATTATGTTTACCAAGTGACATATGAATGACATTAGAGTTTGAGTTTGAATAAATTCAAATGTAATACTATTCTAACAAGCATAAAAATGGCTTAGATAAATTAAGGTAAAGATTTGAAAATATTTTCTTGAAGGATGTGAAGTGATTGTTATTTATCACAAGGAATAATAACCAAATGGAAATAAATGTTTTAAGGAAAGAAATGATGCATTTATCCAGAACTATAGATTGTGGTCAAAGAATAATTCTAGAAGGTTCTAAAACCTTAATTAGGTAAAGCTATAAAATGGAAAAAGATTACTATAAAAGAAGTAGGTATGGATAGTTTTAAATTTTTGTTTCTATTTTTATGATAGAAGATATTTTGCGAAGGAGATGAATATTAAAGATTAAGTATTGGAAGCAACAATATAGTATAGAGGTCAAAGATTGAAGTGAAAGAAAGGGCAGACTAGAATTAAAAATCTATAATAGTAAGGTAATAATCATTGAGCATAATAGGATCTAATTAAGAAAAGTAAATTTCTGTAATAGGTCATTGTTGTTGACCCTAAAGGAAAACGTATATCTTAGTGCAAAACACTTAGTAACCTACTAAGAAATATTTTTCATACATCACTATGATTGAACCACTATACATGTCAAGATATTAAGTAGAGAAGTGAATAAGTTCAATATGTGGAGAGGAAATTATAGTTACCAAGTGTACAAGAAATTTCCAAGCATTTCAGTACTTGCTAAGTGATTAAGGAAGCAACATGCACTGACCAATCTAGAAGATAAAATCAATTATAGCCAAGTCAAGTTCATGCTAAGGGACAAAATAATAGACTAAATAGAGATGGGTTCCATAAGCTATATGAGTCAAGTAACATAGTTTTTCATATTTGATCTTTGAATGACACAAACTCATAGGTAAACCATTTTTCCAAGTTGAAAGAATTTTTATATGATTGATGAATCAATCATGTAGGTAATTACAACTATAATTGTGGATCAATAATTCCTATGTGATTTGATTGACCAATCAAAAATAATAATGAATCCCAATCTTTGATCAAGTTCAAGTTCAAAAACCTTCATCATAAGATTATGGAAGAAGGGTTAAGCCAGGATTTAACTTTTGTTAAAGTTATAAGAGAGAGGACTATGTGGTTAATGGTGAATTAGAGGTTGAAGGACTAAGGTGATCAAGAATTGTGGAGATGAGATAAAGTATATATTTCACATAGAGGTGATTTTATATTGGAAAGAGAAAATCTATTATTAATAATCAAGTGTAAACCAAAAGATTTATGGTACTAATTACATTCTAGCTATTATATCAGGTGAATCTCTTAACAAAGTAGTCCTAACAGGCCTATTATGAATATCCTAATAGAGTTATCACATTATTGTGATGCAAAAATACTTTAGTAAAGTTATACTTAATAGTCATGTAAGCTCTTAGTAGTGAATAACCCTTACAGTGTAGATCATCAAAAGTGATCAAAATTTGTAGCCCTTATACACACACTTTATCAATGTATTAGTGAAAATTTTGTGGGTGTCATCCCCACCATAGTTTTACCTTCACCTTGGAGGGTTTTCACATTACCATTTCTGGTGTCATGTATTGATCTATTTCTTATGTGTTTTATTCATGTTATTAGATGTTAGATCTGATATTACATGGTGATATATCATGTTGCATGGTTAAAGGTAAGGTTGAGATATGTGATGAATTACATATTAATGTGATTCATATTTGAAGTACAACATTTTAATAGATACTAATTCAAGCAATCCCCCCCACCCAGCTAAACATCTCACTTGTTGGCCTTAGATTGGTTTTGACAATTGAGTGTCAACACACTTAACCACTTTTCTTATAGAAGCCGAGTACACTATATGTGCCAAGCCAAAATTCCAACATGTGTTGAGTGATCTTCATGTGCTGAGCAATCTTCAAATGTCAAGTGAAGATCCAGTGCCGAGTGACTTTAGGTGTTGAGCATTATATAGGTGCCAAGTCATAGTTGATGCTAAGAAAGTCAAAATCCTTCATGTGTTGAGTGAGCTAGAACTATGCATGTGCCAAGAAAGAAAAAATGTAATAGGTGTCAAGCGAACTAGGATCAAACATGTGCCAAGCACTAGTAATCTAGTATGTACCGAGTAACACAAAAATCAGCATATGAGTTTGTGCCTTCACAAACTCAAATGCAAACCATTTTTTCAGCTGACATAGAAGGATCTTAAAGGATAATAAGGATAAGAATGAATCTTTTCTATTTCCTATGCAATCAGCATGAAACCAATAAAAAAAATGGAGAAGGCATACAACCAATGAGAAAAGTGCAAGGAATGAGTGATAATTAAAGATTCAATATGGATTATAGATCCATACCTAAACCTAAGTCTTCATAATATTTAAAAGGAGGATGAGAACCCCATTGTAGATGTGGATGAGAATAGTGTATGGGTAAACTATAGTGAAATTAAGTGGGAAGTGTGAAAGACTTAGAGGAATAGAGCAACAATTGCGTATCCAATTGATCAGAACAAAGCAATGGATACAAATAGATATCAGATCCCAGAGGATCAAGAGCAGAATGAGTAGAACCAGTGCCTAAAATTAGCAATTTGAGATTATAAGTAATCAGGTCTATAAATCTAATACTCTCTAGCAATTATATTAGAAAAGGAAAATCCTATGTTGATAGGTTAGCTTAACAACTAGGTTGTAGATCCTTTCAAGAGGTCATAAAATCCTTTAATAGGTTGACACTTCATGTAAAGTGTTTTTAAATCCTTTAACCAGGTCACTATTGACACAGTGTAAAGCCTTTAACAAGGCAAGCCTTTAATAGGGCAGACCATCAGAAGTAGTCAAACAATTATTGTTGTAGTGATTTTTTGGGTATCATCCCCACCCCAGTTTTACCTTCTTATTCTTGGAGGGTTTCTAGATTACCAAATTCTAGTGTTATGTGTGTTGATTCATGTGTTTACTTTATGTTTATTTAATATGTTTACATGCATGCAGTTTACTTTTAGTTATTTCTTTTAAAGGAGTTGAAAAGGTTAAAGTGTGGTACTTCTGATTCACCCCCCATCTCGGTAGTACTCTCTCCATTTGAATATTCCAACAATTGGTATCAGAGCAAGCTACTCACAAGGAAAAGCCTAATAGCTTAGACAAAAGATTTGAAGATGAAAGTCTTCAAACTTGGGAAGATCATAGATAATCAAGTGATTGATGTGCACCTAGCTCTACACAAATTGAAAGAAGCCAGAGAAGAATTGAGAAAGACCTTGAAAAGAAGGAAGGATATAGCCATAGCTGAAAATGTCATACACTACAAGGATATTGACACCACACAAGTGTTTTCCAATGGAGATTCCAAGGAATTTGATGCAGCAATATCTAAATTGATGGAAAATAATAGAGCTCAAGAAAAAGAGATAATGTCTCTTAAAATTGAGCAAGAGTCACAAGCCATGATGTGGTGTGAGATAACTGAACAAAAGAAAAGAGCCATTGAGGACAAGGCCATGCTTGAGGATGAAAAAAAAACCTTGCAAATAGACTAGAGGAAAAGTCCATAGAGCTTGCAAAAGTCTCCAACATGCAGATAGATACCCTTAGCCAAATGATGAATGCTCATCATGAGCTAAACATCAAGGACATTGAGATCTCCACCTTGAAAATGTAAAATGAACAATTGTAGAATGAATTAAGGAGAGAGAAGGAGATAGTAGAAAGCTTCAACAAACCCAATGAGGCTATCAAGTACTTTGAGCAACTACTAAAATCACCAAGGGCTAGTAATGATACTTCAAGACTTGGTTACACTAGCATTGAACAAGGAAAATCATCCAAGACTATAGAAGCAAGGAGTAACAAAGGTAAGAATACTAAACCTACTTGTCATTTCTATGGTAAAAAGGGACACACTACTAAAATATGTAGGAGTAAGAGGAATAATCAGCATGATAAGCCTAAGAATGCAAGCTACTATTATAAGTGCAACAAGTGGGGACATCAAGCACATGAATGCAGGACTAAAACTATAAGGACACCAAAATTTGAAGGTCACTGCTACAATTGCAATAATTATGGGCATAGAGCATTTGAGTGTAAATTAAAGCCTATGTGGATACCTAATCAGCTTGTAAGGAGAAACAATCATGCACACCACTATGACTAGGATTACAATACATGGCAAAGCTATCATTACTATTAGGAGTATGGGCATGTTCTTGAGAACTATATAAGATCACATTTAAGAGGAAACTACAGTAGGTGATTGAGTCAAACCACATGTTTTAGTTGCTTGAAGACCAGTCATATTAGTAGGTATTGCCCAACAAAGTCCAAGGCACCCAAGTCAGAAGTAAACAAAGGAAAAGAGAAGGTAGATGTTGAACAAATCAGAGGGAAAATGAACAAGACTTGGAAGAAGAAAGATGAGTGCAACACATCAATGAAGGGATCACTTCACCCAAGAGGTCAAGTGGTCACACATCATCCAACTAAGCATGAATAAGTGTATGGAACTAATATACAAAGTTATGTCATACATCAGTCCCAAGACAAAAAAAGTACTACAAAGAAGAAATCAACATGAGCAAAGATGCCAACTCAAAATTTGAAGTTTTTGCAAATACTACTGAGTTATCCTCAGATGCTGAGTAAAGCTCCAGTGCATGCTGAGTTGATAGTAGTGATCGAGTTGATGGTTGATGCCGAGTTGAGAACTGTCAATGGAAGCCGAGTGAAGTGGAAATCTAGTAGAAGCTGAGTGAATGAAATCCAATGGGAGCTAAGTCATGTTGAAACCTTCAAGTGTGAAGTTTACAGCTATATGCATTAAGCATTTAATGCTAGGTTTTGAAAGGTATAAGGTCAAATTTTGATAATTTTTATGCCATTTGAATGCAGAGCAAAGATGAGAAGAGTGTAGAAGTGATCAAATAGCAACCTCGAAGCCTTTTGCACCAATTTCAATAGTGATTTAGCATAAATTTCGTTGATCTAAGGTATTTATCAAGTGCTGAGCTATGTAGTGTTAAATTTTTAATATATTGAAACCCTAGATTGGTATAATGGCTTCTAGTTCTAAGAACCCCATAGCAAAGGAAAGTCATGAGGTCCATCTAGTTAGTAATGAAGTAAAACAACCTAAGTTTAGATCCATTCCCAAGGTAGCCTACAAAAATGATCCTGTCGATGTGTTGTCCATAATTCCACCCAAGGTTGTCATGGTGCAAGATGTAAGGAAGTGTTACAACTACAAGATAGGGGTTATAGGTGACCTTGAAATATTCCAAGCCTATGACAAGCCATGTGACAATAGGATTCTGAAGGATGAGTTTCAGATAGTTGAGAAGAAGGGTTTAAAAAATGCCCTACTTTATCCCATAGGTTTCAAAATAGAGTGGATATAGGTTGTCTTGAGAAAAATACACAATGGCTATCTATGGCTAGAAATAGGACTAGTTAAGATTACCAAGAGGATAGTACATACAGTTACGGGTTTCCCAACCCTAGATCAACCTAAGACCCTGAGAAGTGATTCAAAAGAGGTAATTGAAAGGAATACAGGGGCTAAGTGGAATTAGAAGGGTATGACAATTGATACTATAATAGGTCCTCTTCTAGATTTGCAATAAGAGTGATATCTCAAAAATTTTACCAATCCAGTAGATTAAACAATGTACCATGCATTGCTATTGATGTAGCCTATAAGCTTGTAAAGAAAGATCATACATATGATCTAGAAAAACTAATGCTTCAGTAGATAAATGAGAACCTAGGAGCAATAAGAAGGTCAAAAGGAGCTCAATGCAAGTTTGGTTCAGTTCTTGTGTGCATATTTTTCTATGTCATGGAAGAGTTTCCATCAATTGGAAAGGTAAATTAGAATCCAAAAAAAATTGCAATCAATCAAATAAATGAGTACATTGAACAGATGGGTGACAACTTTGAAGCCCAAATGATAATCTATTTTGAGGATTTTAAGAAATCCATGAAGCAAAGGTTGAGGATACTAGGTTCCCTAGTGGAACAACATGTCAATGATATCTATTTCTTAGTGGACATTGACTACACCTACATACAAGCAATAGTTCCAAGGGAAAGATGGCTTAGACCTTTGGGTTATGAATTTGATATTGATCAAGCATCAGTAGCAATCATTGCATTGCTTGTAGAAGAAATAGACAAGACTGCCAAACATTTTGGCACGTATTATGTTGTGAAATCTAAAATTGAAATAGAGTTGAAGACAACCTCTATAATTAAGAGGAAAGATAAACTAGTGAAGAAGATAAAGAAGAAATTTGGTGCAAAAATTGAAGGGGCAGTAGGTGTAGAAGAGGAAGAAGAAGAAGAAGGTGAAAGTGAAGAAGAAGAGAAGAAGAAGGGCAAGGCCCAATGGAATTGACCTAGGGTTTATGAGAAGATAAGGAGGAAGGTGCTAAGGAAGAAGAAGCTAAGGAAGCATCTACAGAAGCTGAGTCAAAGAAGAGAATGGCTAAAAGTCAACCTCTAGCCTAGCCAAAAGAGAAAAAGATGGCTACAGAAATAACTCAAGCCAAGCTAGCACTAGTAACAAGAGCTACCACAAGGGCCTCTACTCAAAAGGCCAAGGAGCAAGCAAAAGAGAAGAAAAAATCCATTGAATAGACTAGTGAAGTACAAAAGAAAAGAAAAAATTACATAGCACAACCAGACACTGATGATGAAGAGAGAATAGAATAAGTGGATATCAACCAATTTAGAGTGGTAAGACATCCTCCCAAATCTGCCATAGATAAAATTTTTGAAAATATTAAGAATGCAGATTTGACTGATTTGAAAAGCCTTGAATTTGACAAGTTAAGTAGAGAAGAAAACACAAAAATAAAGGAATCTGTATATCCCATGATGGTTGAATTTAAGAACACACCTCTAGATCTAGACAATACCATGCCTAGGGAGTTATATGAGATAGTTGAAAACAAATGGCATTATTGTCTCAAAATGGAGAAGGAAATTAGAGAATCAACACTAGCACGAGTGATGCTTGATTTGAAAAGATGCCAATTTACTAAGGCTACTAAGAAACTTGGTGGAAAATTTACACCAAAATATAGAGCCTTCAGTATTCTAAAAAATAAAATTGAAGATGTAGTGAATAAGTCCACAAAATTATGGAAGTCAATATACATATTGACTAATGACAAGGATGAAGAAGCAAATAAGGCTAAAGCTAGTGAGAAGGAAAAGGAAACCAAAGTGGTGGAGGAGGAAAAGAAAATAGAAGAGAAGGCAGAAGAGGAGACAACAAAAAAAGAAAAAGAAGAGAAGAAAGGAGAAGAAGAGAAGATAGAGGAAGAAGATAAGGAAAAAGGAGATGAGGAAACACAAAAGGGAGAAGACATGGCAATAGCTAAGAAGGAGTAGCAAGAGGAATAGAGTGTGCAAGACAGACAATTGCCACCTCCTAGCCCTCCTCATGTAACCATCACACTTGCAGACACTATAACAATCAAGGATGTTACTGACACTTCTGCTCAAAACATCAATCCCCTAACTTTAGAGGATCTCTTTGAGATCCTTCACCAGTCCACTCTACAGGCACAATTATGCACAAATCCTATATTGGTGAGTGTGGATGAGATGAAAAAGGCAGTAGGAGCACCAATAAGGGACAAGGTGAAACCACAAGAACCACCTTCCACCATCTTTATAGCTACTAGTGGTCAACTCCTAATGCTTCCACCACCTTTTCCAATAGTTGATACATATGCAAAAATTGATACCATAGTGCAGCAAAAATCAAGTGTAGAGGCAGAGAAAGACACAGGGCAAACAAGATAGATTGATACATCTAATCCTATAGTACAACTTCAAGGTACACCCCAAGTAATTGTCATTAATCAAGGGAAGTCTGATGAAGAAAAGGAAGATAAATCAAAAGAAGAGGAGTAGGTTACAATACAAACACTGATAAAGTTTCCAAAAATAGGCACTCCTACAAAACTTTTCAGAAGCCGAACACTGAAGCCATACCTTTGCAAATCTCCACACCAGGCTTGAGTTCTACAAAGGTGACTAGGGTACTTCACTATGGAGACCCTGAATTAGATAAGGAAATTGTCATACCTGCCTATGATTCAAAGACTATCACCATTGAATAGATTATAGAGATGCATGATGCATTAAATAGAAGGAGAAGACAAGAAATACTTAGAAAGGAGTATAAGCACAAGCAAGCACTGCTTGAGATAAAGGACATCTTTATGGATGCCTTCAGCTTCCAATCACCAGATGAGTCAAAGCCTATACTAGAACAATTATCAGATATAGTTGACTAGGTGACAAGCGAAGACCAGAACACCAACGTCAGACTTATGGAGTGGTCTAAAAGGAAGTTTCAAGGGAAAGTAAACAAGAAAATATCTAGCGGCATAGCACTTGCATAGGTAGAATTGGCCAAGAAGATTGAAAAGGTCAAAAATGTACTTGAGAACATTTTCCCATTGTGCAAAAAGCTGTGTGAATTTTCCAATTTCACACAAGACAGAAGACAAAGGATATTGAGCTTGGAGAGAAACCTTAAGATTTCTAGCATGCTTGAGAGAAACCTCAAAGTGAGAAGCATTTTTCTCAATCGCTTCACACTCAAAAGGAGTTAGTTGCACTAGCAAGTGAAGAAGCCAATATAAAGGCCAAATTGATGCAGATACAGTCCTCCATTACCCCACATCTGGAGGTCCTCCACAAAGAGCAAACCTATGCAGGGAATGTTCTAAAGAAAGATCCTAATCTTTCTACATTAGATGGGCTTGTACATCTTTCTATAGAGACTGACATCTAGCATAAGTCACTAGGAATTGCTTTGGAGAATTGGGATGTAGCTCTCAAGATGCTAATGGAGGTAAACATCAAATTTTTGGCAAGATATGGTATTACTCTTTAGCACCCTTTGACATAAGTATCAAAAAGGGGAAGATAGACATAATTTTTAGGGGGAGAAAGAAAATAAAGAGGGAAATATAACTAAGGGGGAGAATACTAAGTATTCTAGTGATTACTATCTTTCATTCATTCTTTTGGAGAATAAAAAGGGAAAAGATTGTAGACAGCCAAAAAGGGGGAGATAAGACATAATGTGTAAATAGTGTAGGGGAGAAATAATGTTTTGGGGGAGATATGAATAAAACTTGCAAGTATAGATAGAGTAGACAAAATAGATAGAATAGCTCAGCAAGTAGGCACAGGAAATAGGAATAGGGCAAAGGCAAAGAGTATCAGATACATCAGCAGAAGAATTTTGGTTGCAAGAATGAAATGGCACAATCAACTCAGGGGGAGTTATAATAATTTTAAGGTATATTGTTCCTTACAAAATTTTGAACAAGTTTTTGAATAGATTGGATAATGTACTCATAAGATCAAGCATAAAGCTTAGGTAAGTCTTTTTGACACTCATGTCAAAGGGGGAGATTGTTGGTCTTAGATTGGTTTTGACAATTGAGTGTCAACACACTTAACCACTTTTCATATAGAAGCCAAGTACACTATATTTTTTGAACCAAAATTCCAATAGGTTTCGAGTGATCTTCATGCACCAAGCCATCTTTAGATGTCAAGTGAAGATCAAGTGCCGAGTGACTTTAGGTGCCAAGCATTATGCAGGTGCCGAGTGATACATAGGTGTCGATTCATAATTGATGCCAAGCAAGTCAGAATGCTTCATGTGCCAAGTGAGTCAAAACTATGCATGTGTCGAGCAAGATATAATGTAATAGGTGCGAAGCAAACCAGGATCAAACATGTGTCGAGCACCAATAATCTAGTATGTGCCGAGTAACACAAAAATCAACATATGAGTTTGTGCCTTCACAAACTCAGATGTAAACCATTTTTTGAGTTGACATAGAAGGATCTCGAAGGATAATAAGGATAAGAATGAATCTTTTCTATTTCCTATGCAATCAACATGCAACCAATAAGAAAAAGGAGAAGGCATGCAACTAGTGAGAAAAGTGCAAGGAATGAGCGGGAATTAAAGATTTAGTATTGATCATAGATCCATACCTAACCCTAAGTCTTTGTAATCTTTAAAAGGAGGATGAAAACCCCATTGTAGATGTGGATGAGAACAATGTATGGGTAAACTATAGCAAAATTTAGTGGGAAGTGTGAAATACTTAGAGGAACAGAGCAGTAATTACATATCTAGTTGACCAAATCAAAGCAAGGGATACGAACAGATATTAGATCTCAGAGGATCAAGATTAGAATGAGGAGAACCAGTGCCTAAAATCAGCAATTTGAGATTGTAAGCAATCAGGTTTATGAATCTAATACTCTCTAGCAATTGTATTAGAAAAGGAAAATCCTATGTTGATAGGTTAGCTTGATAGCTAGGTTGTAGATCCTTTGAAGAGGTGATAAAATCCTTTAACAAGGTGACACTTCATGTAAAGTGTTTTTAAATCCTTTAATTAGGTCACTATTGACACAGTGTAAAGCCTTTTATAGGGTAGACCATTAGAAGTGGTCAAACAATTATTGTTGCAGTGATTTTGTGGGTATCATCCCCACCCTAGTTTTACCTTCTTATTCCTAGAGGGTTTGCAGGTTACCAAAGTCTGGTGTTATTTGTGTTGATGCACGTTTTTACTTTATGTTTATTTAATATGTTTACATGGATGCAATTTACTTTCAGTTATTTGTTTTAAAGGAGTTGAAAAGGTTAAAGTGTGGTACTTCTGATTCATCTCCCCTCTCAGAAGTGTTCTTCCCATTTTAATATTCCAACATCACTTTCCCATTAGATTTTTGACAATTGGTATTGGAGTTGAGTTATCTAAGAAAGAAGTCTAACCACATGAGAGTCAAAGATCTTGGTAGTGGAAGCCTACAAACCAAGAAAGGTGATTGAGAGCCAAAATGTTGATTTGCAACTTGTATTTGAGAAACTCAAGGTTGTAAAGGAGGAACTAAATAAATCCTTCAAGAAAAGGAAGGAGATGAAAATTCAACAAAATGACACGCCATACAAGGAAGAAGGCATTGAAAAATTATGTGATAAAAGTAGATCTAGTGAAACTGATGCAATAGTAAAAGATCTATTAGAGAAGAATAAAATATTGAATAAAGAAGTAAGAGCACTAAAAATAGAACATGAAATACAACTAGTAAGAATATGTGAAGTTACTCAAAAAAAGAAAAATGTTGAAGAAGACAAGGTAATGATTGATGAAGATAAAAGGGAGATGACTACAAGTATTGATGAAAGGATCAATGAAGTACAAAGGATGACAAACAACCAATTTGATATATATGGTCAATTAGTTATTAAGTGCCAATAATGAGATTACTAGTAAGGTGGAAGAGATTGAAAATCTAAGATATGAGAAAAATCAATGAAATCTAAGTTGATGGCTGAAAAAGAAATCATTGAAAGGATGAATAGATCAGCTGAGAGGCTTTGAGAAAATTTCATGAACAACTAAAAGAAAAAAGAAGACCTCATGACACTAATGAATTAATTAAGGAGAATCATCAAATCATGGAGAACAAAGGAATGCAAAACAAAAGAATGAGAAGCCTACATTCTATCATCGTGGAAAATGTGTTCATACAAAAAAATTTTGCAAGAGAGACTGGTAGGTGAAATCCTAAGTCTAAATTCAATGGTAATTATTTCAATGGTAACAAGCATAGACATCAAGAACATAAGCATAGATTTAAGACTAGTAAGACACAAGCTACATCTAGATTTGAAGTTTATTGTTACACATGTGAAATGTATGGTCATAAGGCACAATATTGAAGATATAACACAAAGAATAACTACACATGTAAAGATAAAGGAAAAGAAAGTAGGTAATGAAATACTATAAATTGGGATTATAGCACTTGGGTCAATTGTCAATATTGTGGTAATTCTGGACACATTGCAACAAATTGTGCAAGGGTACATCTTAGAGAAAGATTAGGAAACTAGAGTAATTTTGGTCCAATATGTTAAATAAGTATTAGGAGGTCGGTCACCTAAGAAAAGAATCTATGAATTGAGCATTACCATCCAATAATAAAGAGAACAATGCCAAACTAATGGTTAATTCTAAAGAAGTGAGAAACCAAATGAATCAAGCCTAGAAAAAGAAAATTAATGAAGGCAACAATTTTAATGATGAGGTTACGACCACCCAATGATCCAATATATTAAGTGATTCCCCCATCAAAAAATAAATGAAGAGGTATGTATGGAACTTTGTTTTAATTTTATAAATCATACATCACTTCCTAATATAAAAAATAAAAAATTCCAAATTAGCATAAGTTAAGATACATTAGGACAGATTTAAACTATAAAATGAGTAATCTGTGGATGTCAAGCTAATAAACTAGAGATGGTCAAGTGTCAATATTGGAGAATGAATGAAGTGACCAAGTAAGATCACTACTATTGACTGAGTTGGTATATTGGCTATGTTGAAGACTAAAGAAAGTATCAGCTGAATTTTGTAGAAAAGACTAAGATAGCTATCATGTACCTACTAGGTGTACACAACATTTATGAGGCCCTAAAATTTAATTTTCTACCCTTATAATGAATTTTATCAAGCATTAAATGAAAAACTTGCATTCAAGATTTCAAAGAAGACTCAAGTTAGAGATTATTAAGAGTGAAGTTGAGAAATTGGTGTGAAGATCTATAATGTGTCATAGAGAATCAAGAGTGATTTGAAGATTGTGTTGATAACAAGTGAAGTGGAGTCAACTTTCAAACCCTAAATAAATAAATGACATTGAGTTTGACTATTGAGAATGGAGAAGCATCAAAGGTTAGCGATGTGCAATTAATTTGTAATGAAGCTATAAAACCCCCAAAGTTTAAGGCATATCAAGAGATTTCTTTAAAGGTTGATACATCTAGTGTCATGTTGTCCATCCTACCTAGGGTTGTTATGATTCATGATATTAGGTCATGTTATACATGCAATATTTGTGAGATAGGTGATTTCAAACTAAGGAATGCATATGAGAGATTGTACATTGATGTAAAGATAAAGGAGGAGCATAAGAATATCATCAAGGCCAAACTCATTCATGCCCTAGATTTTCTAAAGGTTTTCAAAGTTAAGTGGATAAAGATTGCTCTAAAACACATGCATGAGATAAAGCTGTGGTTTGATGGTAGACTAGTGGAAATCACAAAATAATTTTTTCACTAAGTGACTGGTTATCTTAGAATTGATAAATTGAAAACCATCTGATGTCAAATAAAAGATGTGATTGAGAAAAACACAATGATAGTGTGGAAAAAGTGTGCAATGATGATTTCTACTATCCAAGGCACTTTTTCACTATGTAGTTGGTTATCTTACAATAGATAAATTGAAAACCATCAGATGTCAAAGAAAACACGTGATTAAGGAAAATACTATGATAGTGTGGAACAAGTATCCAATGATGATTTACACTATCCAAGACAATACAATTTTTTTGATGAAAGGGTTATAGCTCACAAGTTTTACCAATCAAACTTGTCCAATAGTGTCTCTTGTGTTGTAGTTGATGATTGTAGGAAGATTGCAAAGAAAGGTCATACCTACAACCTTGTTGAGCTCTAATTACAATAGTTGGATGACATTTTGAAAAGAATCAGAAAGGAGAAGAATACAATGTGTAAGTTTGGATCTTTGTTATTTTTCATACTATTTTATGTTCAAATTTCTTTTCCTACTAATGGACATGTTACATGAACTAAGAAGAAGCTAGTCACCCAAAAAATTAATGAGTTTATAAGTCAATTGGGAGACAATTTTGAATTAGTGTTGGATGGTTCTTTTTATGAATTCAAATAAAAAATGAAGAATAGGTCAAGGATCCCTAAGTCATTTATTGACAAGTATTATGAGAACACTTGTTTTCTAGTCGATACAAATAGGTCTTATATCCAAGATATCATACCTAGAATTTCATAGCTAAAGCCACTAGGTTATGACATTAATATTCATGAACATTTGCAACAATATGAACCCATAGATAAAAAAGATGATCAATTTGACACATATGATTCAACTACTAAAACAAAGGTCATGATGGAGACTAAGGTTCCTAAGCTATAGAAGAAGAGAAAAGGGATGATAGATAATTTGGAGAGAGTTTTGGGTGAAAGTGCCAAGAAGGAAGTAGCCTTATAAATCATTGAAGGATAATTAGAAGCACTATCAAGTGAGGAAGAGGAAGAAGAAGGAAATAAAGAAGAAGTCATGAAGAAGAAGAAGCTAAAGGAAATGGAAAAGAGATAGTTATGGCTAACCCTCATACTAGAAAATTCAAGAATAAAGATTTAATGCCTACCCCTAAAACAAAAAGACTAACCACACATATAATAAGGGAAACTAATACTATACTTGTCAAGCCACAAAGGAAAGGCATAATGAAATTCACTAGATCAACTCAAGGTAAGAGTTCAACAAAGAGGAAAGGATCCTTAGATAAGGTCAAGTAGAGAAAATCAATGAAGAAGCCTAGGATAATCCCTGTGGTTTCTAAGGAAGATGATAATGATGAAACTTGATTGAATCTAAGGCTACAAGCTAGTTCAAAGTAGTATTTGACAAGAAGCCCCTGACAATAAATTAGGTATGTCAAAATATTAGGGAAAGTGCAGGATTGTTTGGATTCCATTTTATAAAGGACAAGAGATGCACTCACTAAAACTATTGAAAAGGACAATGATAATGCATTTGGATAATAAGTAATACTTATTTAGGATAGAACAAAAAATATGGAGCATACTCAAACCAAGGAGATGCAAAGATTGATAATAGATGTAAAAAATGAAGGTCTACAAATGATAACATTGAGCTCTAGCACCCCAACCTCAAAGGGGAAGAGAATAAAGAAAAGTAAAGTAAAGTCTCCAATGGGTATTCATGGTAAGATTGTTACCTAAGATGAAGTGATTGTGATCACCAATTAGGACACAAATTATTTAACCTATGATAAAATGAATACATTGAGTGAATTGTTAGAAAGAAAGGGTAAGCAAGAGGAAATACACATAGGACATCAACCGAAACATGTATTGTATAAAATTGAGGATATATTTCTTGAAACTATTGATGTTGAGAACTTGAATGAGCAAGCCCCAATCATTGAATAGTTAGTTCAAATTATAGAGAAGTTGATTGAACCCAATATAGAAACAAGAGGAAATTTTATGCATAGGTTTAAAGAGAAAATTTGAGAATAAGGTGATGGAGAAAGTTGCAACAGAAATTGCAATTAAGTAGGTTGAACTTTCTAGCCTTGTAAATGATTTTGAGAAGATAGTCCAAAATGTAAATAAACTATTTAAGAAGTTGTGCCAAGTTTCCTCATTTACAAAGGAGATAAAAGAATAAATGGACAGTATTGATCATGCTAATTTACAGAAAAGTAGGACATGCTAACCTTGGATGCAAGTTCAAGATCAATACATATTTCAAAATTGAGATTATTGCAAGGAAGGTAATATGAGTTTTTATAGGAGGAGAGAAAAAATAAGGTCAAATATTATCATAGGTAAATATTTTTTGACACCTAATTTGGAGGTCATGCAAAGACATTAGAAAACTACCAAGGATCTAACTCAAAATAAACATTTATCCATTGTAGATAATATGGTGGACGTAGGTGCTAGTTCGGGGATTGAACACTGTGCTCTTGAGATACTCAAGACTAATTGGGAAACTATAATGGACCTCATTTTTTAATGGAATAAACCATTTTTTATTAAGTATGGTCTTGTTCCCTATCCCCAACTTACTATCAAAAGGGAACAATGAAAAAAACTAGGCGGGCAATCATCTTGTATAGAAATTTTTTTATCAAATATCACAAGGGAGATATTTTTATTTACTGGGGAACAAAGTAATGTACACAGTTATTGAGCTAAGATATGGAGTATAGAAAAAAAATGAGTTCTAGTTTTGAAGTTTTATCATGCATGAATTTTTAATAATAACAAGTGTTTATCCTACTAATGTCAAAGGGGTAGATTCTTGGCCCTAAAGAATTTTTTTCTACTAGTACAAAGAACTTAGTAATTTACTAGGCAATGTTGGTCAGTCATTATTGTGACTAAGCCACTATACATAATGAGCTACTAAGAAGAGAAGTGAATAAGACCAATATGTACTGAGACAACTATAGTTTTTGAGTGCACAAGCATCATTGAACATTTAAGTAGTTGTCGAGTGATTCAAGAGGCAACATGCACCAAGACATCTAGAAGATAAATATGTTATAGTCGAGTCAAGTTCATGCCCAGTGGCAACATGACTAAACAAGTAGAGACAAGTTCCATAAGCTATATGAGGTAAGTTCCATAAGATGTATGAGTAGAGTAACACAATTTTTTTAAAAATTTGAGTTTAGAATGACAAAAAATCACAGGTAAACCATTTTGCTGAGTTGAAAGTATGTTTATATGATCGAGGAGTCAACCATGGAGGTAATTATGGCTAAATAATCTCTATGTTATGTGATTAGTTGATATATAAAAATATAAAGGTCAAGTGAAAAAAAAGAGAATCACAATAATTGATCAAGATCTAGAACTTTCACCAAATGATTATAAAAGAAAGGTTTAAGCCATGAATTCATTGTTTTTGAAGTTGTACAAGAGAGGACTACATAGTTGAAGGTGAATTAGAGGTTCAGGGACTAAGGAAACCAAGTAGTCTAGAGAGGATATAAAGTACATTTATTACATAGAGCTGATTTCCTTTTGGAAACAGAAGATATGTCATCAACAATCAAGTGCAAATTGAAGAATCATGGTTCTAATTATATTATAACCAATGTATTAGGTGAATCTCTTAATAGAGTGGTCCTTATAGGTGTATTTTAAATCTTATAAGAGAGTGCTCACTTTATTATGATGAAAAATCCTTTAATCAAGGTTGACCTAATAGTATTGTAAGATCTTAGGAGAGAAAACCCCTCATAGGGTAGATCAATAGAAGTGATCAAACTTCGCAGCCCTAATAGGTACACTTTATTGCTATCATAGTAAATATTTTGTAGGTTTCATCCCCACCACGCCTTCACTTTCAATGGTTTTTGTGTTACCATATTTCTTTTCATGTGTTGATCTATTGCTTATATGTGTTATTCATGTGTTATTGGATGTTAGATCTAATATTGCATGTTGATATATGATGTTACATGGTTAAGGGTAAGGTTGATATATGTGATAAATTAAGTATGAATTTGACTCCTATTTGAAGTAGTAGAAGCTTTATAGATCGTGATTCACCACCCCCTTGCATCTCACTTTATCATTATATTTATAAAATTTTCTTAGATATTATTTAACCAGTATAGTAGTTTATTAAATCCTTGTTAAAAGGTAGACTTGATAGTCTTGTATGTAAATCTCTTAACCAAGTACACAATGAGTGTTGTCAAATCCTTGCAAAAAGAGGTAAATCCTTGTAGGTTTTATTGTAGACTCCTAACCAAGTAAAGCATTTGAGGCGACTAAACATTGTATCCCTAACAAGGAAGCCTCTTATTGGAGTAGTGATGGATTTGTGGATGCCAACCCCAGCGGAGGTTTCTCTCTAACCAAGAGTTTTCGTGATACCAAAAGCTTGTGTGATGTGTTTTGTTTCATGAATTCATATGTTTTACATTGTGAATGGAGAGTAAGATTTTTTAGTTTCATTTATAAAGTAATGTGATGAAAGAATAGTTATTACTAAGTACTAGTATGTAAAAAAGAAAAGGCCAAAATTATTCAAGTGAGAAAGATACAGAGGACACTAATTCCACACCACCCCCCCCCCCCCCCCCCACCCCAACCACCACCACCCCCCCCTTAACATCCTATCTATTTTGTATTCCAATAGGATAAGCCACTTATATAGTTCTCACAAGATTTTGGTGCTCAAAACTATAATGAGGTTGATAAGATTATGGGATTCCCACTTAACTATTGAGATGGGATCTCAATTCAAAATTGAGGGAAAAGTCATAAAATAGGTCAAGTGGGGCAACCCATTTCTTCCCAAATTGATGAATTTTGTTTTTGAAGTCAATAATACAGAGAAAAAGCAATAAATATAAGTAGAATATGAACAAGTATAGCAAACAAAAAATTTAAAAGATGCTAAAATGAGGCATAATTGAGCATCTAAATATAGGCGAGCTTACAATTTAGGATGGTAGACCAATCTACCCATGTCAATCCTTATAGTTTCCTAAAATAAAGATATTGTGTTTTAAGCTCAATCCTAAAAATAGAAGAATGTGATTCGTCCTATGAACTAGGCAGAAATTTTTATGATGAATCCTCTTCTTCTTGATTGATTGTATCTCAATCAAACCCAAATAATTTTTTCTCTAATGTGAATAGGTAAACCCTATTCATCTTTAGCAAACCTTTCCCATCCTCCCTCCTCCTTTATTGTTTATCCTTGTGATTTAGGCATGGAATAGGTTACAAAACAATGAATGAATTATGTATCCCACATTATAAAAAATTTAAAATGAATTGTTGTCCCTTAGCCTAATATCATACTAATAAAAGGAAATTCAATTGAGTGGAGGTTCTAGCTAAGGAGCATGCAATTGTGTAGGAAAATAATGATAAGGTTTAGAATGTTTTCTATTATTTGAGATAGATTCTCATAATAGGAATTAATTTTAATGTGAAGGTCAAGGCCATGAGCACTTAAGGGGCCTCAAAATAAGAGAGAAGGGAAATGGCTATGAGAAATTCTATTATCTAAGATAACCAAGAAGTTATGAAGAAATTTCAATTAGAGGGTCCCTTTAAGTAGGGATTTGGTGCATAAAATGTCTAATTACATGTAGGTCCTCTAAGAATATTTTGAATGATACAACAAAAGGAAAATACTAAACATTGATGGTGGTGTTTTTTCTAAAGTCACCTAGGAAATTGTTGAGGATAATGTTGTGCCACCTAATCTTACTCAAAATAAAGATATAATTTTATTTTTTTTCTTTCTATTAGAAATCAGAAGAGACTAATTAGGCATCAAAGACTCTCAAGACCCATATTTCATAGATCACAATTTTTGTTTACTAGGGGCATTTTTGCTATTTGATTAGTTTTGGTTTGTTTTAAGAGTTGTTAGAAATTTTGATGTAGACCCATTTTTCCTTTTTTGGCTTCTATGTAAGGGTTTGAGTCCTGATAAAGTTTATCTAATACCATGATGATTGACAATCAAGTAATTCATTTACCATATACAAAATTTATAAATGATACAAATATGATTGTACAACTAATCATCATGAAATAGTAGTTAGTCCACAAAATCATCAAAATTTGAAACAAATAATTTATGTAAAATGTAATCAAGTGACTATGTTCATCATAATATTTATTAATTTGTTCAAACAATATTTAAGAATCATACAAACATTCAAGATGTCACAATATAAAGTTCAAGAAGGAAACAATGTATATGATCATGAAAGCATATGCTAGATATCACTAATTAATCCAAAAATGAAAAGGAAAGCATACACATAATGCTTCTAATCAATGATTTCAATCAAATATTTAATTTTTTATAACTAATTGTTTAGAGTCAAAATGGGCTATGGAATGATCATACAAAGTTGTCAAGAAAAATAATGTTAATTAATAACCTCAAAGTACTCTTGCATAGCATTTTCACATCTAATATATAATTTTCCTAACACTAGCAATTTTGTCTCATATTACTTGAAAAACTATTAAATGATAATTCAAAGGTGGGGTAATTTGTACCGATATTCAATATATTTGATATCTTGAACAACATGACAAGCTTAGAGAACTTGAAATACAATCTATAGAAGTTTTATTTTCCACTTTTACCTAATGAAGTGTAGCTTTGATTTGAATGTCTCCAATAAATAAATTATCATGAATTTACTTGTAGTGACATAACCATCAACAACTACAAAGCATGAGTAGAGTAGTTAACTTTATGCATGATAGTGGAGTGGAGTGGTAGACATCTATGGTGCTACTCTTACATGCATGATAGTGAAATTTAGCTACTTCGCTATCATAAATAAATAAAAACTTAATGGCTCTTTTCCATTAAGTAATCCAACATAGGTTGACAATTCAATTCACCACTCAATCTTGAACTTAGTTGGATAATGGTTAGAAAGGGTATAACAAAGAAAAGAGTCATCCATGTAAAGGATATGGTTAGAAATAGAAAAGAAGAGATAAGTAAAATTCATATCATGATTAAAATATTTAAACACTATGCTAAGAACAATGAAAAAATTAGAATAGTATTTGATCTTCAATTTATAATGTGAATGCATGAACTAATTATCAATTTTCTCTTTTATTCCAATCATCATGAATGTTTTTTGTATTAAGATATTGAACACTTCACTAGAAACAACCTAAAAACAAAAAAATTAAAAGACTTTAAGCAAAGACAAAAAACTTAGTCTAACCATTCTATGATGTTAAGAAAAATATATTTGAAACTTTAAAATGGTAGGCAAAATCATTTACTACCTACTATAGTGCCCAAAAAAATTGATGGTTTGAGAATCTTGTTTTATAAATGTTACTGCTCTACATTTTCTACCAAATATATCTTTCTCAAATCTTTAGATACTGTAGATCTCTCTCTTTAATAAAAAAAACTTAATTTATGGAATGAAATGGTTCTCTTATCCAGGCAAAAAGGTAGCAGGTAAATACAGACAAAAGAATTCAACGAACAGAACCCTTACTTTTAGTAGCAGAAATAAAATTTTGGTAATGCTCAGCATGCGTCAAGAAAATGTTAAGCCAACGTTTGGGTATAATGAACCACTCCATTACTTACAATGCATAATGCCTTTTTAGGTTTGTTCATTTTCTATCTTATTCACTGAAGGTCTTTTAGGCATGCCTCCAATAACGAAATACCTAACCGACTTTTAAAAAGTGCATTGTCATTTTCCCTTAATGGTACTCAATAAAGCTTCTTTTCAAATTTAAAAATTAAACTAAAATTTTGTGCCATTTTAATAATTATAAAAGCTTTCCTCACTCTCTTTAAAGACCTCTGTAACTTATTTCCATTTTCTCTTTATCCTTCATAGTTTTTCTGCGTCCTAATTACTATATAAACAACTTCTCCAATGTTGAATGAGGAGACTGCTTTTCTGGTATCTGTTGAAGAAACCAATCAAAATTTGAGTTGCAGAAAAAATAGATTTCAGTTTCTGTGGGACTGCCTTGGATGTTCAGGAAATAAATATTTAGTGGGTAGAAAAAGAAAAAGTGGGTGGAAGCATGTGGTTGTAAGATTTAAGAGCAAATGCAAATTATGGAAAAGGAATCCCAAATCTTCACTTCTTCACTGTGACTCTCTTAATGATGAGAGTAGTGGAATTGATGAGGATTATTGTCCTCTGCAAAGCAAATTAAGTTAATGTAATTAAACAAAACTCGATGTTATAATATTTCATTTTAACCGCTAGAGAAAAAACTAAGACGATTGCTAGAAAATACAGCTATTTTGTTTCAGCTTTCTATGGTTGTAATCCTTCTGCTGTTTTAATGTAGAAGTTCGGAAGGATATTACTACTTTGTGGTTCTATGTATATATTGATTCTTCTTTGTGCATATTGATGGTTTTGTTCAAAAGAATTTTTCGTTGCAATATTTTGTCTTGGTACTCTTGATGCAATTCTTCTTCTCTTCTGATGTCTACATTAAACTGCAGAAAAATCAGATGCTACTGAAGATAATGGTCTCTTTATGAATGTATTATTTAATCTATTAACAATTGGAATATGTAGGTGGGTTTGGAAGAGTGGGTAATTTTTTCAAAATGTTTGAGATCAGGTTGTTAATCCTTGACTTGTGTTGATCACCAATGGTTTTAGTAGCCTTGCTCTCTATTCATGTTAAATTCTACGTGGTATATGGCTTGATTAGCTCAGTTCATGTATGGGTCCTATGTTCATAATCATTTTATGGTTTTTTCTAACCCTTTTCTATGATTATCCTTAATTTTCTAATAGAATTATAATTAACCATTATCGTCTATTTTATGTAACCATAGTTATTCGTCTAAACTTTTTTTTTTAACATGAAACAAATCTCACTATAGTAGGAGATTTATCTAAGGCAAGTGTAATATTTTGGCACCCTGTTTCAAAAAAAATAGGTGGGTTGAAATCACCAACATCTAACCATAATTTAACCAATTTTGTACATGGGTCGTCTTATGTATCATTAAGTATCCCTTTAAAACAAATGTATGTCATTAAAAGTGAAGAAATAGGGGAATGTTGTGTGATATTGTAGTTACAATTTCTTTTGTATATTTATGTATGCAAAAAACTATAATACTATATTAAGGAAACTAGAACATTTAACAAAATATTTGGATGTAACAAAAGATGTATCGACCTACATTCTGAATTCTATTGTCACTTCTCAAGATTTCGCTTATTCAAGTGGATTGAAACTTAAGGACCCCTCCATGATGTCGTTTACACATATAAAACCTAAGTTGGGGCTTAGTGTGGAATTGGGTGAGGTGGCTATGGATTCTACTGGGGGAGGAGACACTCTCATAGAATTGTGGCAAATCCCAATAAGTAAAAAAGGTGGAAAAATAGGAGAGTCCAGAAGAGGGTGATTCTGACTTTAAGTCTAAGGAAAGTAGAGATAAAAGGAAAAATACAAGACAAGAATAGAAAGTCAATAGATACCTTTACATTCAGGATGAGGAGTAGGAAAATACTAAGACCCCCTAGAAAATAGAGGAAGCCTCCTTGGAGAAAGATATGTCGCATGTGTCGACTAGTCTTAGTCAAGGCATGGTGAATGTCACTAGCAACAAGGATACATTGGGCACTAATAACAATTTCTCCTTGACTATCACTTCCCCTCTCAAAAAGATGAACGAGGACCCCTTTGTTCACCCCCCTCTCCCCGATTTTCCTCCCTCCCAGTCCATGCTCCCTTATTTAGGACCCTGCCCAACCCCCAACTTGGATAAAATCATTTTTGTGTAGGTTGAAGTTGAATTAATGAATCTTTGGATGGAGATGGAGAACCTTAAAAAATGGATGATGGAGTTGGACCTTAGGTTCAACACCCTGTCGAAGTTCATTGTTAAAGTTATGCATGAGGTTGATACCACCATCCAACTCTTACAATAGCAAAAGGTGGAGAGTAAAGCGTAGGAGGAGGATGGTAGTTCCATATTCTTTACAAGTTCCTTCTAGATGATTGATTGGATGTGTTGCTAGAATAAACACCGCCATGAAGAAAGAATGAGGGCTCGACCTCAATCTATGATGTAAATTTTTTGTTATTTTTTATAATGGTTAAGTTCAAGCCCTATGTGTTTGTTTTTATAAAGAATTTCCAAACTATGGTCAAGGTTGATATTAGTTTAGGTATGAAAAATTATGCTAATGATATAGTTTTTTATGTTATATTACTATCATCTATGGGTGTTTTGATAATATAATGCTAAACTCTCA
This sequence comes from Cupressus sempervirens, assembly GCA_028749045.1. Classification (NCBI taxonomy): domain Eukaryota; kingdom Viridiplantae; phylum Streptophyta; class Pinopsida; order Cupressales; family Cupressaceae; genus Cupressus; species Cupressus sempervirens. Next base: position 84,466,880 of record CM053791.1, on the reverse strand, counting down.
TAGTATCTTTCTTCAATATTGAATATGGGTGGCTAGTGTCCTGCTTGTGTTTGTGGCTTTTGTGTTTTTAATTGGCTGATACTATTTTTGTCACTATGATCTTGTTCCTCTTCTGCCAATCACCCATTTAGACTTATTTTTAATACAAAAAACAAAAGCTTGTTTTAACAATTAAAAAAATAGATCCACCTCCTAATTTTTGTTTGTATTATATATAGATGCTCTTACTATATTGTCTATGAATTATTTGATCATTAAGGTCATTGAATATCACTTGTAATATATTTTTTAAATGAAGTTAAAGTCTATAAAATTCAATGAAAATACTATAAATACACACACGTGTGTGCGCGGGCACACACACACAATTTTATTTTTCAAACTTAAATAAGTAAAAGTTAAATTTTATAATTAATAACATATAATGTTATGTTAAATTTTAACATTTGATTGTAACTTGTGATTTAATAGATATTAACTAGATATTAACAAAATATTTTATATCTATCATAAATATTTAACAAATAAATTTACATAATTTTTTTTTTAAAATAAAATAAATAAAGGTTTGCCTTATTATTCATGCTTTAAGATTATAATGCATACACACACACATACTTAAATACACATATACTTATATACACATAAATTCTTCAAATATTTTAATCTATTCAAGATGAAAGAATTTGTCTCCACCATTATTAAAAAAAACCCTTGGTGTAGAACAAAACTCAAAAGTTCAAATCTAAAAAATCAATTGTTAGTTTGTGGTGACTAATAAGGGAAGTACTATACATAAGTCATAAATTCTTTGGGTTTCATGGCTACTATTTTCCAATTACTAATATTCATCAATTGGCTATTGCTTATATTCACAATTTATGGCCGACATGTTGTAACTAGTTTTAATCGTAAAGCAGAAAAAATACTTCTATAAAAGGGCTTAGGGATAGGGATTGTTTCATAAGGTGTGATGTGAAAATTGGTTCTTGCAGTGGTATTGAGCTATAAGAGATTACAAATTGTAATTAGGTTGTAATCACAAGATCGTAATAATATTGGACTTCTTGTTTGGTGGACGTAGCTCAGGGTTTGGGTGAACCATGTTAAATCTTGGTGTCTTGTGTTCTTTTCAATGTGATCTATTATTTTTTGATATTTTTTATATTTTCATGTAATTGTCATTTCTATTTGAGGTTTAATCCTAACAAGAGGTATCAATATGAGGTTGTTATTTCATTTATCCTCTATAAGAAAATCTTATGGTTGAGTGGGAGCAATGGTAGGAAACAGTAAGTTGAGGGTTGACAAGTTTAATTGGTAGAACTTTAAGCTACGGAAAATGCAAATGGAGGACTATATTTGTTAGAAGGATTTATGGAAGTTGTTGGAAGGAAAAACCAAGAATCAAGGATTTGTAACAAATGACGACTGGGATCTTTTGGACAAAAAGGCACTTGTAAAAATTTGATTATGCCTAGCAGCATCAATGGCATACAATATTAAAAAAGTGAAGATGGCGAAAGAGTTGATGGAAACCCTAAAGAAATTGTATGAAAAATCTTGACTTCAAATAAGGTATTTCTCATAAAGCATTTATTTAATATGAAAATTATAGGTGGATCTATTGCAGATCATTTAAATGGGTTTAATATTGTTACTAGTCATTTATCTTTTGTGTGTATTAATTTTGATGAATAAATTAGGGCTCTCTTGATTTTGTGTTCTTTTCTTGAAAGTTGGAATGACTTGTTAATGGTTGTGAGTAATTCAATTTCTAGATCTAATACCCTAAAATATGATGATGTGATCGATGTTATTTTGAGTAAGGAAACTCATAGGAAAAATTCAAGTAGATCTACATCAGGAAGTGCTTTGAATGGACAAAGTTGAGGTAGAATGACTAAGATAGGAAGTAATTCTAGAAATCATTGGAAATCTAGAGGAAAGTCATTGGGGAGGTCTCAATTGAGAGGACCAAATGACTATTGGTACTGTGGTAAAATAGGGCATAAAAAGAAAAAAAATTAGACTAAAAAATAAAATAAAAGAGATAAACTAGATGGAGACAAGAAGGCAAATGTGGTTGTAAGGAAGCTAAGGTGCGCGAAATTGCTTCTTACACTAATCTTTGAGAGGACGATCATGCAAATTCAACTAATTATTGTAGATATCTCAAAAAATGCATGATAGCATAATCAAAATAAAAATGAACTCATAATAGAATGATAATCATGGGGAATCCCTTTAAGGAGAAAAACTTCACCCTCCAAAATCTACACAATGTATTCTCAAATCTAGAAGATTACAATACACTTGCAATGCAAGTTCTTATAGGAGGTCACCACCACAACTCTAACTCAGACTTAGACTCATAGAGACTCATTCTAGTACTAGTCATACAAACTAAACTTGTTTATTCAAACATTTCCCAAAGCCCTCATTTTGTGGTAATTTTCCACTTGGAAACCATTTGCAATTTTCCAAACCATGGGCAAAACAACCATGCAACATGTTATCCACTTGTAATTTGTAACTCTAAGAATACCATTTCTGTCCACAAATTTGTCCTCTAGTTTAGACCATTGTAAAACTCATATAATGAGTTGTTTACAATCTAAAAGTAGCCCTTCTACATTTTTCTAGAGACTGGACATATTTTTAACAACTCATACACCTTTTTCCAACTCATAAACATGTGAAAAACTACAACAAACAATTTTTATAATTTTCTAAAAAATTTCTAGAGTTTTCTAAAAAAAGCTCGCAAGGTTGTGACACAATTCTCAACAGTGGTAAGTAACAAATTTGAAAAGGATGCTTTGATTCTATCTTTAGAAAGTGTTGATGACTAATGGGTTTTAGATTTTGATGCTTCATTTCATTGTGTACCTCACAGAGGTTATTTCATTGATCATTTCTAAGGGGATTTTGGACTTATTTATTTGGTGGATAATGAACCCTATCAGATTATTAGAAAGGGAAATGTTAAGATTAAGTTATAGAATAGAAATCATTGCCTCTTGCATGAGGTAAGACATGTTCCAAGGCTGAGTAGGAATTTAATTTCAGTAGGGCAACTTGATGATGAAGGTTTTGTAGTTACTTTTAATGATAGAAATTGGAAGGTTTCAAAATTTTACCTTGTAGTAGCAAAAGGTTGAAAGTAGGCACCTTATATCTATGTACATGTCATATTGTTCCTTCTACTTTAATTGTTTTAGAGAAAAATGAATGTTTAGAAATAGTTGCTACAGTTGAGCAGGAAGAACAAATAGCTACTATAGATTTAGATATAGCACTGTAGCACAACAGACTTGGGAACATGAGTGAGAATTTTGTGAAATTACTTCATTATAAGAAACTTTTACCAAGTTTGAAATGTGTTGATATGGATTTTTGTGAAAGTTGTGTGTATGGAAAACAAAAGAAAGTGAATTTTGTGAAGACTAGGAAGGAAAATAAAAAGGATAAATTAGAGCTTGTGCTTATAGATGGGGACAAGCTCATGTATCTTCCCTTGGTGGCTCTCATTATTATGTTACATTTATTGATGATGCAACTAGAAAAGTATGAGTTTATTTCCTTATATAGAAATCTGATCTATTCCAAACTTTTAAGAAATGGAAATGTTTGGTTGAAACTGAGATTGGAAAGAAATTAAAATATCTTAGATTTGATAATCATGGTAAGTATTGTAGTCATGAATTTGAAGATTAATTCTTCACTAATGGTATTCATAGACAAAAATCTATTCCAAGGACACTATAGAAAAATAGAGTGGCTAAACACATTAAGAGGACTATAATGGAGCATGCAAGGAGCATGAGGTTGCATGTTGGGTTTCCCTTACATATGTGGCTGGAGGTTATCAATGCTATTTTATATTTAATTAATAGAGCTCCCTCTACTCCTTTGGCTTGTGGTATTCTAGAAGAAGCATGAACTAGTAAGAAGGCGAGCTATTCTTTTCTCAACACCTTTGATTGTGAAGCATTTGCTCATAAAGATTTTTAAAATAGAACCAAGCTAGAAGCTAAGTAAAACATATGTATATTTTTTGGATATAGCATTAATAAATTTGGTTATAGGTTTTTGGATTTTGAAAATTGTAAAATTATAAGAAGCAGGGATGTCATATTCAATGAAAAAGTGTTGTACAAAGATCTATTGTAGCAACATGATAAGAAAGAAGATGATTATGTAGTAGTGGGTGATACTCTGAAAATGATGTTCCAGTCATTCCTTATGATGTGCAACAACTACAACAACAAATACCACACACACCAGTGAATGTTAGATGGTCAACAAGGCTAATTAGACCTCTAGAGAGATTTTCTCCCTCTTTGCATTCTATTTTACTTATTGATGCTTGTTACCCTAAATGTTATGATGAAGTTGTGTAGGTGGATACTAAGATTTAGTGGGAGTTTGCAATGAAAGATGAAATGGACTCTATGCTGATAAATAAGACATGGGATTTATGCAAGTTGCCTGCAGGTAAAAGGGTCTTACAAAATTAGTTGGTTTATAGGTTAAATGAAGAGGAAGGAGGTAAGAAAATATTTAAAGTCAATATAGTGGTAAAAATATTTGCATTTAAACAAGGCATTGATTTTGATGAGATATTATCTCCTGTTGTTAAAATGACTTCTATTTGCACTCTTTTAAGTATTCTGGCCACAGAAGATTTGCACTTGGAGCACCTTGATGTTAAAACAACCTTCCTTCATGGTGATTTGGATCAAGAGTTATATATAGCACAACCACAAGGATTTGAGGTCAAAGGTAAGGAGAATTTAGTGTTCAGATTGAAGAAAAGGTTATATGGCTCAAAACAAGCACCTTGACAATGGTATCCAAAAATTGATAGGTTTATGCATGATCATGGATACAATAGGTGTCATTTAGATCATTGTGTTTATTTTCAGAGGTTGGATGATGAAAAGTACATTATTTTTATGTTTATATGTTAATGATATGCTTGTAGCTAGGTATAATATGGATCATATAATGGGGCTAAAATTCCACTTACCACATGCATTTTCTATGAAAGATTTGGAGGTAGCAAAAAAATAAAATTGTATGAAGATTTGCAGAGATAGGAAGAATAGGAAATTGACTTTATCTTAGGCTGATTATATTGAGAAGGTGTTGCAATTTTTCTCTATGGAGAATGCTAAAGCTATTAGTATACCTTTACCTGGTCATTTGAAGTTGACTAAGGAGATGTGTCCCAAAACACAAGAATAGGAGGGCTAAATGTCTAAGTTACCTTATGCTTCAACTATAGGAAGCTTGATGTATTCTATGGTATGTATAAGGCAAGATATTGCACATGCAGTAGGAGTCATTAGTAGGTATATGAGTCATCCAAGAACAAAGCATTGGAATGTAGTTAAATGGAATCTCAGATATTTGAGAGGAACATCAAGTAAGTGTTTTCACTTGCGGAGCTCTACTATTGATTTACACAGCTATGTTGACCCATATTTGGTAGGGAATATTAATATCAGGTGGAGTACTATAGGTTATGTATTTACTATCAGTGGGGTAGCAGTGAGTTGGGTTTCTAGGTTACAGAAGGTTAATGCATTATCCACTATAGAGGCTGAAAATGTTGCTACTACAAATGCAACCAAGGAGATGATATGGATTTAGTTCTTCTTGGAAGAATTGGGACACCCTCAGAGGGATAATTATTTTTTTATAGATAGTCAAAGTTCCATTCATCTTGCAAAGGATTCAGCTCTACATTCAAAGACAAAGCATATTCATTTGCGGTACCATTTCATTTGGTCAATTTTGGATGATGGATAGTTAAAGCTGGACAAGATACATATAGATGACAATCCAGTGGATATGTTTACAAAGATAGTGACAAAGGAGAAGTTGAATTCCACTTAAGCTTTGATTGGTCTTCTAGACTAAATAGAAATAAAAGAACAACATAGTCTAGGGTGGTTTGATCCAATGGGAGCCCCATGTGGTAGCGGTATTGCTATAGGATCAGTCTCTAAGTGGAAGATTATTGTCTAGTGTGAAGACTAATCAATCCCAAAGTGGGAGATTTTTACTTTGTAGTAACTAATAAGGGAAGTAATATACATCATAAATTATTTGGGGTTCGTGGCTACTATTTGCCAATGGTGGGCTACTATTCGCCAAATGACTATTTCTTATATTCGCCAATTTATGGCCATCATGTTGTAACTAGTTTTAACCCTAAAGTAGAAAAAATATTTGTATAAAAAGGATTAGGGTTAGGAATTGTTTCATAAGGTCTAATGCAAAAATTGGTTCTTGTAGTGGCATTGATTTGTAAGGGATTAAAGACTATAATTAGGTTGCAATCACTAGATCGTAATAATATTGGACTTTCTATTTGGTGGATGTAGCCTAGGGTTTGGGTGAACCATGTTAAATCTTGGTGTCTTATGTTCTTTTTCGTGTGATCTATTATTTTTTGATATTGTTTATATTTGCATGTAATTGTTATTTCTGTCTAAGGTTTAATCCTAACATCTACAATGCCCATCTCAACTACCATGACCATAGATGATGAGGGAAAGGGATAGTAATATGCATATTACATCATTTCTTATAGTTTACATGGGATTTCAATTAGTTACCTCATTTTATATTATAGCTTAAAAATTATAATTTTTACACTTTATATAGTTGTTCCTACATGTGATTCTAAATAAAGTGACATCAAGAGGATTCCTAGAGTTGTTCATACATGTGATTAAAATCTATACTAAATTCATGAGAAATGTCATATTTCTCTTGATTACAAACTATTAAGCCCATAAACCTGTCATATCCTATGAGAATAGAATGGGATAAGTAACAACATGCCTATTCATCATATATAGAATTTCATAATTCCAAAAGAGAGAAATATTCAAGTCAATCATAATATTAATCATGACCCTATCCAGATCTACCAAAATTTCCACAATGCATAGTTCTCTACATAGAAAATGAATATTGATATATAATTAAAAATATGCATATCTGAACCAATAAACATAGAAGGTATAGTTAGGTTAGCACAAAAATAGTCCTTATAGAAAATACATATTAATACTATCATTAAAAATATGCATATCTAAACCAATAAACATAGAAGGTATAGTTAGGTTAGCACAAAAATAGTCCTTATATGATCCATATTATCCAGAATGATTTTTTTTTTGAAATTTTTTCATATATTTTAAAAGCTTTTCTAGGTCTTTTTGAAAGAATTTTTCAGAGGCTTCTGCTCAAGATTTTAATTTGAAAATTTCATCAGTTTATAAAATTAGGTAGCCAAAGGCTCACTATTTTATGGACTAAAATTTTATTTTTACTTCTTATCTCCAATGGTGTAAACAAATATGAATTTTGAGCTCTAGGTAAAAAGTTATGATCTTGACAAGTCGAGGTAAATAAACACCTAGTTTTGAATAGTTTTAGTTAAATAAATTGTTATTTTTATTATAGCCACATATACATTTTGAATTCATGGCTATGGTGACTCTTGATGTTCCATCATTGTTTACATTCTTACATTTTTGATAAATATGATGGCTTTTGGTTTGCATACAACTCCATCGAGTTTTTGTAAGTTTTTACATAAATTAAGCATTGATATTGTAGGTACTTGATTCTTACTAGATGTTGTGTTTTATCCCATTTCTTAAATCAGATCATTATATAGTTTATAAATTTCTCCCCCATAATCCTCAAGATTTTCTTCCAGATCAGTTGATTTTTCACTATTAGTTTCTGACAACTTGTGTTCAAGGTAGCTTATGTACTATAAGTCATTTGCGTAATTTGACATGTCAATTTGATAGACATTTTTGTGGTAGAAACATAAAGGAGTATGCCAAAGAATTAATTTTGATAGTCAAATCTTGGGTGTAATAATTTATCTAGGCCTAAACAATATCTCATAATTATTACATTTATATCCTCCAAAAAAAATTATCATTCAAAACATGTCATCTAGCTAGCCCCCATCATCAAGTTGTGAAGAAATTAAATCATTAATGAATAATACATACAAGTAATAATCCATGATAAGGATTTTATGAAAAGAATTTCCAAGACTAGCAAACTAATGATGACAAGTACAATATGAGTGAGGAAGGTTGACAAATGATGAATGAGGGTAAATTATTAATTTATAATAATAGAGTAGCTATAATCAAATATGTATATTGATATACTTGTTCATAGAAAGCTAGCTAATTATTAGAATATATCACCTATATATCAGTAGATATAAGTATACTTACATACTTATTATGTGGATTAAGTTGTATTCTCCTAACTTTTCAATACTTAGGTGGGGGCTAAGGTTAATAGAGACATTATTAGAAATAACTTCTAATTACATAAAGTTACATTATTAGTAATCTAAATCATATTATGATGAAGGGTTCAATAGGATCATAATAGTCCCACCATTAGCTCCTTGGTTTTATAGTCCATATGTGCTATGATTGCCTTCTCTAAATATATATGGTTGAAAGTGGCATTAAATTCCAAGGATATAATTTCTCTAAAATATTGACATATCAATGCCTGATATAGATAGGAAGAATTCAAGACTATGACCAAGCTCTAACATCACTTGTAACTACTAGGATATTTTATTACAATGAAATATCAATCTATCAATGTCTGATGCAACAACTAGACTTCTAGATGACACAAGAGGCTATTAAACCATTTTGTAAATCCAATGAGAGATACTAGTCCGTTTCTAATAGGTGGTTCTTTTGAATATTAGACAATGTGAATTTCCCTTTTAACAAGCATCAACCTTTCAACTAGGAATGGTTCCATTTGTAAGGGTGTTAATTATGATAGTTGATTCCCAATTGTAGTCCTAGGAAGAATCGTTCAAATAGAACTAATATTTTCTTCATTATATGTGGCTATATCAATTGGTATTTCTCTCTTGGATACTTTTTTCCATTCATTATTATGGATTCAACATCTAATTCCTACAATTTGTGGATTACCTCTAGAGGCCCCATAAAAATTTAACTTAAACTATCCTGATGTCAAAGTAAGTCACTTACAATTTCCTCATTTCATCTTGCTTTTTATTTCATCCTTTCCCAAGAAGGGATGAATCTTACTTGTCAAGATAATTATCTCTAATATTTTCATCCTTGTTGGTCATTCTTACATCTAACTTTCTTTGGTGTGACAAATGACTATTCATAGTTTCAATTATTACAACAACTACATTATTGGTTATTTATTCTAGCTCCAACTTTTTATCTTTGAAAATCCTTCTATTTCTTTCCTTCCAAAAGTCTTACTCTAAAATAGAGGGGGAGATGATTCACAATCCTTCATATATAAACATATCTTATTTAGGATCTAGGCCATGTTTAGGACTTGCTAAGTATTAAGTAGTTCTAGTGTAATGCCCTTGTTATTTTAATAAGTGTTAGTAGGGTTTTGAAGATATTATAAGTATACTTGGACTAGGTTGGGAGATAAGGTTACTTACTATACTCGATTTTACAAATTTACAAATTCATGCTTCGGTAAAACTATAAGATAACAACCCACAATGTTAACACAAAAGAATGGTACCTATCTACTTAGAAATTGATAATAAGCTAGGTTATTATGATATAATATATTTATAAATAGTTGTATACTTATCATACACATCCTTTCTTTTTTATGATGTTAGATATTTATTTTTATTAGAGACTTGATCATGTTCTATATAATGTCTTTGGGAGATTAGGAATATGGTCAAATTTTATGATGATTTATGTGTTACTCTAAGTTCATTATTTATTTTTCCAATACCTTATTTATATTATTATTATTTGTTATTAAGATAACTTGGGATACCTTATATATGTGTTTGTTTACACTTATTGGCCTATTTTCGAGATAAGGGGAGGTAATCATAGTCAGTTCTTTAGAAGATCTACACACTGCCACACTCCTCCTTCCTTATATGTCATTGCTTGTATATATATGTATATGCATTTTATCTTATCTATTGGTGATGTAGGTCTATAGCTACTAGGCATTAACTTCACCTAGTTATATAGGTCTAAGCATGCCTCAAAACGCTCAAAATAGTTGTCAAAAATTAGATGGGACCATGACCCATATAAAAATCCTTATATGCTTATACATTTAATAGGAAGTCAATCACCTAGTTTGGAGTTTACACTTTTATCATTTCCTTTCATGGTTTGATTGGTGAATGCTAGTTTTTATAATTATGTGTTCATGATTTGGATATTTGTATTTTCATGTAAATTTTCAATGATACTTTTTTGGTATTTTATATAAGCATATATGGGTGCACACATATATACCTATGTATACATTATTACATATTTTATATATGTAAGTATTTCTATAGGAATTATTTGAGCAATATAAATCCACAAAACCCGATTAACACATGCATGTAGGAACCTACAACAAAGAAGAGGCAAGGGTTTTTCTCTAAGAATATGGAAAATTATATTATCAGACTGAAAATATGAATAAAATTCACCATTCATCAGTCCTTATAAAAGGATATCATAAAACCTAAAAGGGAAACCTAAGAGGTAAAATGAAATTTAATACTTACTATTTAGTTATTAAATGGAAAAGCGAGTTCATAAAGGGAAATCTTAAGAAGGGAGTAGAGATAATTTAATAAATTAAATTAGATTAATGCTTTACTCTAACACCCCCCTTAAGATGAGAAACAATGCAACTAAAAAAAAATTCATGAAAAAGCAACAAAAATACAATGCTGAAAGAAAACTTGGGTCCCATAAACAAGATCTGATGAGGTACCCAATCAAAACCAAATCTCTATGAAAAAAAGGAATAGGGAAAACCATGTAAGAAAAACCCTAATCTAAAAAGACATAACAAAGAGAAAAAAGCACGAATAATATGTCTCAAGAGATTCTCTCAAAACTAAAAGTACAATTGAACCCCCCATACTAGAGGCTTGGGACTCTATAGCCCCTCTATAATGAAAGAAATTTTGTGTCAATGAACATACCAATGTGGCTCCAATCTGAAGGAAGCAAAGATAGTACAAAACAAGGATGAGGCCCTTGAATGTAAGGTGAAGCACAAAGTCCTAGCCAATTCTAAAAAAATAATACATGAGAATCCTTAAATGGAATCTCAAATGGAGGTGGGATAATATGTGTCTTGAATCTATCATCTAAGAGAAGATGTGTCTCCTTTGATATATCCTCAACAACTATATTGGGTGGCTCAATGATTGGAGCTACAATGGTAGGAATTTTTTAAGAGTAATCTTGTGCAATAGATGAAATATGAATAGGAGGTGAAGGTGTAGAAGTCATAAAATTGATCTTAGGAACAACACATAACTGCAAGTGACTTGACTTTACCTCAATAGTCTCTCATGAAGAAGAAGAGTGAGTCTCTAATAGTGGTGATGGTGTACCAAAATGAGAGAAAATGTATAGGTAGGAAAAGTGATAAACAACACCTATAAAAATGATATTACCTTTCTCACTATCTATGATGTGCATTGACTCTTGTGCAAACCCAATTATCTTCCTTTTCCTACCATGTGTAATCTAATAAATAAAGATAAGGCTAGAGGAAAGATATGGAATACAAAGTACATCATGAATGTACCATCATCCATGCCAATATAACTTTTCCCACTTATAGCCATAATAGAGTTGTTCTCCATCAAGATGCATGGAGTAGGAGAAGCCTCACAAGAAGAGAACAAATCCTAAGAAGATTCCATATGGTGTGAAGCACCTAAATCAAGTAACCATCTAGAAGAATGTGGAGTAGTAGTTGCACATAGTGAATGAACCTTTCATATGCATTTACCATCTAACTAAAATGATGATGATGGGGAAGATCTATGAGAACTAGAAGGAATATCAACATTTCTCTTGTGAAGGAGATTTGTCAAATCTAAAACCTGTTTGGCATAGTCATCTAACTTCTCATAGAAATGTGACTCTAATGATTGGTCTTATTACAATAAGAACACTTTGGTATTTTTGGCTTTGGTTTATCCCCTTAGAAGGAGGTGGGCTTGATGAACTATGTGGGCTCGAATCAATCTAAGACTCTATAGGGTGTGATTTTTGTTTCTTTTTCTTCTTCCTAGAAGTTGGTTAAGCTACAGATCGATAAGTTTGTGAGCCTATGGGAGAATCTAACTAAGAGAGCATAGCTTACTTTCAAGTCAAATGATCAAAAGAAACCTCAATGGATTTCATAGTAAATCTAATACCAAAACATCCTTTTTGTTATAGAAGGTAGAAGCAAGAATCTTAAATTTTCCACAAAGATTAGAAAGAATCAGGTAAATGCACTCAATTTCAATCTTGGTTTTCCCACAACCCTACAATAAAGATCTCTATTGTTTTAACTTCATCAAGAAGTCCTTAATGGAAGGAAAATAATTTGGTACAAGAGGGGTAAGCTCTACCTCAGTCTGTAGTGCCTTGAACTCATTCACTATGCCAAACAAGTCATCAAGTATGGTGCACATAGCTAGAGGGGTATTGCACCCATCAAGTGAAACTATAGACTATTGGATACCTCTAAAGAAATCAACCCCATTGCCTCATCCATATTTCTCCTATGATACATGAACTCAAAAGGCCTCTATATAATTGGTTGCATCACATCTAAACAAGACCGCAACCCTTTTGACCAAAAAAGTCATGTCATCAGGGACTTCCATATGTCATAGTTATAAGGGGTCAGAAGTTATTGAGAAGATGAGGTCTCAGCCATTATTTTAGAAAGTGTTGGATTTTTTTTTTAAATGAATTTGGTTTACTAATGTAAATAACATAAATAATAATACAAAACACCCCCCACAATGCAAAAAATTGAACCCTAGCTGCTAGAAGGGATGTGTATACAATAAAAAAGAAAAAAGGCTTCAGTTTGAGAATCACATTTACCTTTGAGAAATACTAATGAAAATAATAGATTATTTGGATAGTTCTCAAAAATATCTTTTCAAAACTTTTTTTAGATTAAAAAATGGAGCTAAAACGAGCAAGTTACACCCCACAAATGATAGAAATAATACAAAAATGCCTCTGTATGCTCAAGTTAGAGCCAAAAAACTGATAGGGCCTTCGTAGCAAAGAAAAAATTTCAACCTCCCCCAAAAAATTGAAAAATGGCTAAAAATATAGCCCCCCTACCATATGATCATTTGCTAAATGGGGAAGATGGAGGAGGCCTGATGATGGTGCACAGGTAGAGCATGCGACAGAGGAGAGTTAGCAGGTGGCATGACAGTTTGTGGTGGGTTGAGTCACAACATTGAGATCTAGTAGAGGTGATCTATAGTCACAATGGTCATGTGTAGTATGTTGCTGACTACAACTGGTGGCCACTATGGTTAGGATAATCACTATGATGATTTCCTAACCACAACAATTTATTTTCGCCATTTTTTTTGTTCTTTTTTAAAATATCACACGTTTGCACCTCAGAGTGAATGCTAGTGGTGGTATAACCCTAGCATGCAAAAAAAATTTGGTTAAGATTTCTCCAATTCCCAAAATCATCAAGTTTTATATGAAAATAAGGATTTTTAACATTTTCTAAAGCCAACCATGAGGTTGATTTGGCCTCAAAGTGCTCCAAAAATGAGAGATCCCCCTATTTTCATAAGAAATACCTAAAAACATCCAAAAAATTTCTTTCAAATCATTGTTCCTCTTTTTCTCCAAATAAGAACAAGCTATAATAGGTCTATCTTTGATACTGTTAAGGATTTTAGCAATATGAATCCACAAAAGCTAAAGAATATTCACAAGCAAGAACTTGTCACAAAGAAAAAAAGACAAAGTAGAGACAAAAGTTTTCCTTTGAGAATATAGAAAATTATATTATTAGAATAAAAATATGGATAAAATTTATAATTGATCAATCCTTATAGAAGGAGATTGTAAAACTTAAAAGGAAAACCCTAAGAGGTAAACTGATATCTAATAATTACTATTTAATTATTAATTCAAAATGCAAGTACATATAGGGAATTCTTAAGAAGGGACTAAAGATAATTTAATAAATGAAATTAGGTTAACACTTTACTTCAACAATATATATGTTATAAATTCTATGTAAGTGATTTATTTATACACTTAGATATAAAGGGAAATTTAACAGAATATAAAAACAAATAAAATAAAAAGGAATAAAATAAAAAATATAACGATTTAGAAGATGATTAATAACATGCATTCAAGAAAAAAAGGTAATTTGTGTGTTAACCATGTGGAAGAATATGAGACCATACCACAAATTCAATGATGGACATAAAACAAATGGGTTATAAAACACTAGAGAGGGCATTTACATCATTTTGAACCACTTATATATTATATACCCCCAAAAGTAGCATTAATTTACCTATAATTGTATAAACTACTTGTAAACTGACAGTTATTTATATAAACTAAGGAAATTCTAGATTTTGGAATTACTCATATCTAAAAGAGTGGTCTCTTTTCACCTAATGGGCTATGAAATCTATTCAAGACCATATATATGTGGTGTAAATTGTAAATATGAAGGAGGAGGATGGCTGAAAGGTATATATATATATATATATATATATATATATATATATATATATATATATATATATATATATATATATATATATATATATATATATATATATGATATGTAAAGGAGGGTTTTTGAGTATAATTCTTTAAGGATTTGTAAGTTTCTTTCCTCTTGTGAAGAGAGTTATATGTAAGAGTTACAAGGATTGAGAGAGGAATTTATTTTTCTTCTACCATGGAGATTTATGAAATTGGAGTCAATTTGAATGATGCATCTCAAGTTGGATTGATTTTTCTAGTGACTGAATAATTTATCTAATAAGTATATATTTTTTTATGTTTTCTCATGATTTATTATATTTTTACATTCAATTTTTATAGTTATTTAAAGGTTTTAAGTTCTTTCTGAGTAAATAGACATGTATTTTTGTAGGGTATTTATCCACTAGTTTTTGGAGATATGTTATTTTCTATAAGAGGATTTTTGGTAGCTAGAGATATGGAATATTGTATTACAATATCTTCCATGTGGTCTTATATCTTATTTCTTTGTATATACTACATATTTTTACTATAAGTTTTTGAATTATATATACTTGATTTAGGGGGTTTTAACTAGTTTGACATATTACTTTAGTTTTCATGCTCCCATTTTTTATGACACATGAGGTATGTCAAATTGTTATGTGATCTATACCATTTTTATTTAGTATTGAAATTTTCTATAAAGACATGCTTATAGTCTCTATTCCTTTTGAAATTTTTTGTGTTGTGATGCTTTTGTGATGAGTTAAAGTCTTATTTAAACTAGGGGTATGAGACCTAAGGAATTTTGTTTCGTAAACTCTTCTATAATTCTAGTTTTGAATTTGTGAGTAGAGTAGAGGCCCTATGTGAGTGGATCGTTGTAGGTGTTTAGGCCCAAAAGAGGATACTATAGGATCCCATGTCTTAGAGACTAGGGCCCTATATAGGCTATCTATACATGTGATTTTTTGTAATCAAGTGGAAACATTCATAAATTTAATGGATTATAGGGGTTCATGTATTCAAATTAATCAAGATAATTGGATATTATGCATGTCAGAGCACTCGGGTAGCAACATTATGTGTTGCAAGATGGTCTAGCTCCCTAGTGGGTTGATCCCAACATTCCAAAAATGTATAATGACATGTCAGACATCCTCATTGGATTACTCAGGTAGGGACATTTTATGTTGCAACATGGTCTAGCTCCCTGGCAGGTTAATCTCAACATATAGGAATGTACAATGAAACTCACTTAGATATAGTCAAACCTCTCATACAAGGTTTTGCCTCTAGTTTTTCATTTGATTTGTGACTTCATTTTCAACATTATTCTTTTGTGTAGCTTTATGTTATCTTTCTACTTTAATTTTGGGATATAAGTCTTAGATTACCTTAGAACCTAGTTTGATCATAGTATTATCTCTTAGCTCAGGGGAGTGGATGATTTATTCTTCCACATGGTTGGGTGGAAACTTAAATTGAGGTACTATTAGAGTGTTCAAGGATAATTTTGTATGGATCTTTACTAAGTAGTCATTGAATATTCATTTGTTACATTTCCTTAGAAGAAATTTATGTAATATTGTAATGTAAATACTTGAAAAAAGTATAAGCCATATATATGGGTGAATGAACCAAGTTGTGGTGCCAAAAAGATGGTACCCAACTTAGATTTTTAAAATTCTAAAAGCACAAACATAATATAATGCAAACATTCTTGGGTTTGTGCTACACAAGCCTAAGTCTTGTGGAGCCCAAGTGCAAGCATGTGTATGATTTAAAAGTTAGAAATTTTTATATATGGGCTTCAAATTGTGGCCCATTTCATTTCTTGTTTTTTTTTATTGCTACCTTGTTTTCCCTCAATAGCATGCACATGGTTTGTAAAAGTTGAAGAATATTCTCAATATTCTCCTCAAAATGCCTCCTCATCATCGAAGATCAAGATCAAGATCACATAGTATGTTTTCTACTCTTGGTTTTGCATTATTTGTATTTTTTAAAGTTTTTCTTCAAATTGTTTTATTTATTTAAATTTAAATTGGTTTCTTATCAAGAAATGTTAATAATCAACTACCAAATCCCTAGCCTAATCAAAATAATTAAAATGAAAACTCTCCATAGGATCAAAATCAAAACCCTCCATGAGATCAAAATGAACTTCTACAACCTCCACTAATTCAAAGACCTCCTTGTACTCAAGAAAATATAATGAATCAAATAGAAAGAGGTAAAAATGAATTAGAAGAAATCATTGTTAGGTTGAAAGCTTAGGAGAATACTAATCTTATGAGAGCACAATTGGAATCCTCTCTTGAGTCCGTTATGAGCAATGCAACTTCTCTTAGTGCTTTGTTGGATATATGGAATGTTAAGAGAGAAGAACAAGGAACAAATTATGCAAAAAAATTATCCTATAAATATGTAATAAAAATGGAAATAGAAAAAGGTAGTATAGGTGCATTGTTTAAAAAACTTAGAGAACAAGACATTGTTAAACATACAACTAAAAGGTTCCCCACCCATTGGTGCATACAAGATGATATTAGATGCCCCTCCCTATAATAATCATGAGGTTCCAATGTATTTCTTAAAGATATTGTATTGTGAATTTTTCCTTGGGGAGATCCCCAATTATTTTGATATGTTAGATTCTTAGGGTAGAGGTGGGGGGTCATCATTCAAGAGGTTGAGGGCATGTCATGACCCTAATGTAAATAGGCTCCTATTTTCAAGCCATAGGGTAAGAATGTGATTATTCCTTCAATAGTGAAGGAACATGTAGATCAGATTAGTACTCTAGGGACTATCAATGCTTTGACATAAACCCTCATTCATTGTGCCATTTCATTACTTGAGGAGGAACCTTCTTTGCATTGTAGTCACATGTGCAGATCATGTGGATCCTTATGCACATTTGGTAGTCATGTTGGAGATATTATGGATGATGGGCTCATGATGAGTTCCTACGTGACACTTTGGCATTTACAAATAGGTAAATTACAACTATAAAAAACTATTTTGATCACATTTCATATGTACATTGAATGACTAATTGATTAGCATGTCTTGACATTGTTCTGAATTCAGAGTAAGCGTGTTGATGGCCCTAGTATAGATTCCCTAACCCCATTTTGCATGCCATCAATGAGTTGAGAGTTATGTATTGATTTAATCATTTAAATGAATACATATATTTATTAAGTAATCATATGAAGGATTGACAAAAAAAATATCCATGTGCATCAGTTCTCTACTAGACCATTGCCATTCACAAGGGACTCTGAGCCTAGGCATGATATGAGCTTCATAATGGTTAATTTGTTTCATGTTAATTTAATTCATTTGATTATATTTGTTTCATGTTTCAAGTTACATTTAAATTTTATTATATGATTTGTAGTTGTTGATGTCTAGGACTCCTTATCTTTGCTAGTCCATGTATCATAGAGCTACTACCATGATAGCTAGTTCAAAGCCATTGACTTAGATATGAAGGAGTTCTCATAGTTGTAGTTGTTATTTATAATAGGTAGAATTGAAATTTGAAATGGTATTTATAATTATGATCGAGTGATTTTATTGATTGAATTATTGTAGGGTCTTGTTACTCCTAATCATTCATGAGCCTTTGAGGAAGATATATAGAGTGACTATTTGATGGTGGTAAGAGAATAATTAATTTTGTGTGTACATATATTTTATTTCAATGTATAATAATTGTTGATTCATATCTACTTTTTTCTTATCAGCTTTTGTAATAGAGGAGCCTAAACAAGAGGATGAGTGAGTTTGTGAGGGAGATTCCATCATCTCCCTCCATGCAATGACTGAAGACCTCTAAGGATTTTTTCCCTTCTCCTCATGGAAGGAGAAGATATAGGGAGAGACACACATGAATAGGCATTAGTGGACATATATATTGGAGTTTATGTTAGTGGACATATTTGACATACATTTGATGTATATATGACATTTTATAATTGATGCATGGCATTATTAGACTTATGACATTATTGGTTATCATAATATATATCATTTTTTCTTATTTACATTTTAAGTAAATTTTATGTATTTCATTTTAATATAATTTGTATCCAAAATGATGCAAAATGCTTACACTAAAAGCTATTGGATTCCCAACAAGAACACCTTTTAAGGAAAATGCCTTTTTCACCTTCCTAAGTGTCTTCAAAGTCTCTTTCCAACTTGGTTACATCACTAAAAAAAATTATACCCAACTTCACAAAACTACTTGATCACTTTCCCTATTCAAGACTTAGTAACCAATAAGGGAAAAATGAGAAAAATTGAGAAATGGATCATAATCAAACTCTTACTTCAAACTAACACATTAGGTAGTTCAAGGAACACCTACTATCTCACAAACCTCAGTCTATCATCTATTCCATCCTTATAAGAGATTCTTCAACATCCTATGAGTGAAAACAATCTTCCAACATCCTATGACTATATTTTTTTTGCAACAACATGTAATTTGTTGATTTTCAGCCAAGTCTTCACAAAGGGAAGTGATTATATTTCAAACCCATGAAATGCCTATAAAGACAACCAAGAAGATCCTTAACATATTCCACTAACACCATTCAGTGATATCATGTAGCTAAAATGGTGTGTCATTCTAACAAAGTATGGGTTTTCTATTATAAAATAGGGAGTAATGATATTTGACAATAACTCAATGATCCTATATACAAGTTTAACATCAACAATGATTCTTTACCATATAAAAAGAACTTAATAATCACCAAAAAATTATGTTCCCTCTAACTTCATAGAGGTTATTTTCAACATTTGATATCCATTCCAACCAATTACCAATTGGTTTGATTGGCTACAAGGTTAATTTCGAAGTTTTCCAAAAAATTGCTAAAATTGTCAAAAAGTTGTGATCAACATTTTTTGCAAAATGCAATTTTTGCACTAACTTTTCACAGAACTTAACCAAGTAGTTTTTTTATAACACATAGGACCTATATAAGGTGTAATGACTCTTAAAACACTTCTTGAGTCAACTTATTAACCAAAACAATAAAAAACTAAAAATCATTATCACTAAGGAAACTTGGGTTTAATAGGTGACCTCAAGTTTGTTGACCTTACAAACATAGATTACCTTATTACCATAAAAAATAAAATTTTAAAAATGAGGTGCATGATCAACCCTTTACCTTCTATCATGATTCTCCATCATTGGATGAGATGACATATCTAGTTGCCACCTAGGTACCCTGCACCACAAGTTTCAACATCACCCAAGATAGGGTGGAAAAATAAAAATGGAATCCAATCTCCAAAAAGAGAAAGAGGTTATTGTAGATTTTAGAATAAAAATATTGTAGCACCCAAAATTGCATCAATACCTTTCACAAGCTCTGAGATATGCACTGTCAAAAATCACTTCCGTATGGCATTTAGTGACTCTTAGGGTCAATTCAGTTTGGTGTGCTTGAGAATGTTCTAATGATCAATAGGATGGGACGAGCTTTAGACTAGGGTTTACTCAGTCACTTGGAGCTAACAAAATAGATAGTTTGATCCCATAATGAATGGTTGGAAAGATTCACCAGTTAGTGACTTTATACTTGCCAATGCTACAAGTTTCAATATCACCTGAGATGGGGCCATAAAATCAAACTGGAATGTGATCTCTAGAAAGAGAAAGAGATTATTTTAGGTGTTGGAAGCATGGTCCGATAGCACCCAAAATTACATCCATGCCTCACACGAGAACTGAGATATGCATTTTCAAAGATCATTTCCCTATGGCATTTAGTGACTCTTAGGGTCAATTCGATTTGGCATGCCCAAGAATGTTTGATCACTCAATAGGATGGGACAAGCTAGAGACTATGGTTTATTTAGCCACATGGAGCTAATGAAATAAACAATTTGATCTCATTAGGAATTGTTGGAGAGATTTACAATTAGCAACTTTGTACTTGTCAACACTACAAGTTTCAGCATCACCTGAGATGGGGCCACAAAATTTTTAAAAAAATAATCTCCAAAAAGAGAGAGAGGTTATGATGTAGCACGAGATAAGAGAATCCCCAAATGAGATGTCTAATCCCTAGCAAAAAACAAAGAAACAATAATGCAAGATCTGATACTATTGCCCCACTTTTCATTCTCTAACCAATTTGCAAAGCAAAAACTTTGTGTCTAGTAAATTCATAGACCTATGTCCAAGTCTAAGTCCAAGTGCCCTTAGGTGGAAGGAGTCTTCATCAAATTGTTTGCCTTCCCCTTCTCCACATTTCATAGTTGAGTGGTTTTCCTTATGTTGTGAGTTTTTGTGGGTAGTTTAGTACCTAATCTGATGGAGATTCTTGTAACATTAAAAGAGCACTTACAAGAGTTGTATCTACTTGAGATTCATTGTATTCTTCATGAAAGTAGAAGTCTGTAGAAATTTGGACTTCACCTTCTCCTCGGTGGGTTTTCAACCAATGAGTGTGATTTTTCACAAAAAGTAGAAAATGATACATACAGGCCAAAGTAAGAAGGTATAAAGGTACCCCATGAAAAATTGAGGTTCCTCTTACAATTACCTACTTCAAGAAGCATTTAGAATCCATCACAATTTCCAAACTCACTAGGGGAAAAAAACTAGAAATTGACTTCTCTTCGGTGGGTTTTCAACCCATGAAGTCAATTTCTTGAAAAAGTTAATTATGAAGGAAAAGAGGAAAGGTAAGTCCCTAATGAATTCTCACACTACATATTGGACCTCTTTGAACCAAATGGAAAATATGATAAAAAAGTAAAGTTGAAAGGCAAGCCCAGGCAAAGAAATGGAAATTGTCTTCTCCTCGGCAGGTTTTCAACCCATGAGGACAATTTTCTAGATTTTAAATAAAATCAAGTTGGTGAGTAAATGAAACCCATTTTTCATTTGCTAAAGCTCTCAAGATGATAATGGAAAAAATCTAACCATGGTAGGAAAGATCTATTGAGAAAAATTCACTTTAGCTGATATTTTGTTACAGGGTACTCTGTTTAATTTTTCAAAACTTAGTGTAAAACAAGAAAATAAATGTGAAGGATAAAAAATTATCATTGGCCCAGTGGGAAAGTAAAAGGACATCGAGTTATCGATTGAAAATACAAATTTATTGTTACAACAGACCTCTCCTTTAATTCATTCATGTGGCATGAACCAGGCTAAAGACTAACAGATCGATTGAAACTCCTATATAGAGATATATGAATAGTTGCAAAAATTACTGCTCTTACTCAAACTATTATTCTGTTAATTTGTACAACCTTTGTTTGAAAAGCTACCATCTGTACATTTACCATTCTTTTCTTTTCTAGATTTTGCAATACACTCACAAATGGAATCGTAACTAGATTTGTAGGTTTTGATGGACTAAATGGAATCAAATCTTCTCTGCAAAATTTCACGAATATCTCCCTTTTTTTCTTTGTCATGCAAGACTTTCAAAAAAGGGTAAAATAAGAGCCAATCCATCCCATTATTGAGAAGCTCTAAGGATGCAAGCTAGTTGAAACAATTAGTTTCCCTACTGTAGTTCAAGCTCCTGAATTGATTTATGAATTCATAAATCATTATAGTCTAGACACTGGGAAAATTGTATTACTAGATAACATAGCATTGATCTACATTGATAGGAAAATTGTGGGAAATTGCCTTTGAGTCCTAGAGCAAGAAGAGTTTTCAGATTTGACAATTAGTGGAGCCATCTCTAAGTTTTCCAAGAAGAAAATGGTCTAGAGGAAAGAAATTATGCAATCATGGTTCCAGAAACCATGAGGTGCCAAGAGTAAAGTCCCTAAAACTTTGTTTGGTACAAATCTCAAACTTGAGGTTGTCAACATCATGGTACTCTTGTATAGAATTAAAGGTGAGGTAGAAGCTTTGAATTTTGTTGAACGATACTTCTTCTTGGTGTAATTTATTTGTTCTGATACCCAATACATTGATTGGGCCTACGGGGTAAGTGAGAATCTGTCCAATGATCTTAGTTCTATAAATTTCCACAACACATTCTATATGTCCTCTTTCCTCATTTATATGTTATTTTCTTTGCAATTATGGCTAGGTCTCCCAAGAGTGGAGAATTTTCCTAATGATGTGAAGTCTTATGAATTATACCCTTGTTTACAATTGGAGAATGGTTATGCAAAGTATATAAGAGTTAATGACACATTTACTATGAGAATTTTTAGCGAACACCAAGGGTTTCTAGAAAGGAGATTTAGCCCAAAAGCTATAGCAGCTATCAGTCAATTTGGTATCTTTTTCATCTAGTTCTCATCCTTTTTGTATTTGCATCTTACAAATTTTGATGGGTTCTTTTTGAATTTACCAAGGTACTTGAGTGACATGATCATGTTGATCAAGATTGTGAGGTAGGCAATTTAGGTGAATGTGTTAAGCAGGAGCTTAAAGAGAAAAGACTACGAGTTCCTTATGAGGGTGGGAGCTTTTAGTTGTGAACCTCATTCTAATGTGAAGAACATGCTGAAGGATTCGAGATGAAGTACAAGTTGGAAATGTATGAGGTCCTGAGACCTATGTTTGACCCAAATGGATATGCAAAAGATGTTCTTTAGATTGGAAGTGTGATTAAGCATCTCACCACTTTAGAATATTAGTGAGCCGATTGCAAAGATGAATTTGAGAGCTATGATCATTCTTTTGCCAAGCTCACAACAGATTAAGTTCAAATGTATGAAATCAATCTTGATGTTGAAGGAGTTGAGGATGATGGAAAAAACATGTACATTGATACCTATCTGATAAGGTTGACGGGTACTCCTATTAGTTTTTAACCTTATGAAGATGCATGTGAAAAGCTAGAGGTGATAATGGCCCAAATTATCAACAGAATAGGGAAGTGGATCCAATAGACCACAACAAGAAAGAGCTGAAGCAAAAGTGCGATAACTCAAGCCTCCCTAATAGCTATCATGGCTCCCTCCTCTCAAGGTGGTACCTCAAGTGTGATGTTCGCTATCACTTAAGGACTGGCACAACCATCCAATAGAGGTGAACAACCTCCTGAAAAGAATATCCCTATTGCACAAACTTTCCATGATGGCTCCCTCCTAGTGATGAAATCTTTGTCAGATGCTGAGAAAAAAAAGGCAGAAAAATCCAAAGATATGGCAGTCACTCCTCCCCCTTCACCTCATAGCAGTCAAGTTATGTCAAGGACTATACCTGAGTAAGGAATTATCAAAAGAGCTAAGAAGTGGGTCTAGTGGACCACAACAAGAAAGAGCCAAAGAAAAAGTGCAATAGCTCAAGCCTCCCCAGCAACTGTAGTGGCCCCATCCTCTCAAAGTGGTACCTCAAGTGTGACACCGGTTATCACTCAAGGACTAGACTAGTCGTCCATTAGAGGTGATCAACCTCCTGATAAGAATATCCCTATTGCACAAAATTTCCATGATGGCTCTCTCCCAGTGATTGGATCTCTGTCAGATGTTGAGAAGAAGAAGGTAGAAGAAGCCAAAGATACGGCAGTCACTCACCTCATAGTAGTCTAGTTCTATCAGTAAGCCATGCTCTCCTTCCACCAAGTAGGTATTAGGTACAAGCCATAGATTTGGGAGATGGTAGAAGTAGTGATAGGAAATCCACTAAATCTAATGAGATGGCAAAGAAATCCAAGGAAATAGAGAAATCTCAAGGTGCATCATTTTTTCTTTTCATAAACTCTAAAGAATCCTATTTCTTTGACTTCCAAAGCCACAAATCTGGACAAAAGAAATATGTTCAACATAGACTCTCTAGAAATGGCATCTAAAGTAATAAATACAAATTCAAGATTGGAGGATACCTTAGAAAGAAAAAGGAAGAGAAAGGATGGAGGCACTCCCAACAAGGATACGTTGTCCCTTGCCATCTGCTCTAGATCAGCATTGAGAAAAGTCAAGAAGCAAAAGACTTTTCCATCCTTGGCCAAGATCCTAAAATAGGACATCTGACCATGGCAGTTGCCAAGCCCATCAAGGAAGGAAAATTGGAGGACTTGTCTCCTAATGATTTTTCCTTACACTGTGTCAATCTTAGAGAAGCCATACATGACACCAAGACATGACAAATGAAATGATTGAAGCGAAATTAGAAAGCCTCGAGTTTTCAAAGATTATAATGAAGGCCAAAATGCAAGAATTAAAAGGTTTCATTAGGAAGTTGGTCACCCCATTGGCAAGCATTTTTGGGATGCCTATGACTAGTGATCCCACAACTATAGATGTTCAAACTCTCATTTCATAGCTCTAGAAAGATAAGCATTTTGGGAAAATTGCTAGAGAGTGGAGTAGTAAAGTCAAGATTGAAGGACTCTCCATTATAGATCAGATCAGCAATGCTATACTAAGATTTGAAATAGAGAAGGACAACATATTATCAAATAGAGCCACCTTGGCTACAAAGAAAATTAAGAGTGATGATTGTGTTTCCTTATTGAAAATGATCATTCACATGAAGAAAAAGGAGGCTATAGAAGCAAAGATCTTGCCTAAAGGGGATAAGCCATCAGATGAATGGTTTCAGAGCATGTAGTTCAAGTCTAAAATGATTATAGTAGCAAAAGAGGGACTAAAGGAAACTAAAGAAAATGTAAAGAAGGAGTAGGACAAGGAGTATGAACTACTAAGAGCCTTGCACATAGACTCGTAGCCTAGTGGACAAGGAAAAATAATCATTGGAATACCTATTATGCACACAAACTTTTCTAAATTTGTAGATGGTCTAAAGGAAATAGCTTCTAATCCCCAGAATAGGATATTTGAATTACAAAATCTTGGTGGAGGTGTGCACATGGCCATGGAAGAACTACAAGATTTTTTGACCATCATCAAAGACCTAGCCCAAGAGCACTCTAAATGGCTCTTGAGATACACCAATGTGCACATCCATATACATGAGGAATTAATTCCAATAATTATCGCCATCAAGGCCTATAGGGAAAAAGTAGAAAAAGGAAAGAAGGCGAAGCGATTCATATTCCGCCCTTTCCATTTTTTTTAATATGTGATCATTGTAATAGATGAACTAGTTTCTTGCCATTTGTCATTTTTAAGGAGATGAATTGATTGAACTTCATTTTTAATGGTCATCTTGAAATCCTATATGTATGTTAATGAAAGATTAATAAAGGGTCAAAATTTTTTTGGTGTGAAATATGTAATGCCCCGCCGAGGGATCCAAAGAATAAACCTAAAGTTTTACTAAGTTTAGTAACATTTTTTTTTTTACACAAAAGTAATATCATTTACAACTAATACATAAATACGGAAGCAATAGCAATAACCATCTAAAAGTAAACATAACATACATAACAGGTTACATTCTTGAAGGATTACTTAACGTTGAATTACATCTAAATCAACTAACATTATTAAATCCATCTAATACAACAACCACATGAAATAATAATGATAAGCCCAATGTTTATACATTACATTTCTAAATGCTCAGTCATCCACTGTACAAGTCACAGGGTATGAATAGCTTTAAAGAATATACATATGTGAAATAAAGTACATCATCCTATTCTAATCCATGATGCAACAAAGTAAAGATAATCACAAGTCATACATGATACATCATCATAGAAGATATAGACATCCATCATAAAAGATCAAACATAATAAACTAAGTGCATGGTTCCTCCCAATAGTAAATAGCATCATTAGACCATCGTGGGTCCTAGCCATCACTTTGTACATAACATTCCAAATTACCGAAGAGATTATCGGTATTAACATAATAGGAATGTCACACCAAAACATACTACATCATATGCAGTAAGTAATCTAACATGCAAATAAAAGCATAAGATAAGACCATCTAACATATGCAAATCATCAATGAAAGGATACATATCCACCATCATGAAGGACGCATCAGCCACGATGTCTCAAATGGATCTCAAATGATAAGAGTGGAAAAACACTACCACCCGATCATGTGGAACCTAAGTGTTCAACTCCCACCATGCTGAGGAGATAATCACAAGTCCCAATCAGGTTAACAATCACAAAATATAAATACTCTCTAAGTATAGGAATCCTAAAAGTATACTAACTCAAAGGTTCCAATCACAAAACTGACAACTAATTCCCAGAGGCACACAAAGACATGTAGGAAACCTACTACGCAAGTGGGAAAGTGTCATCGCATAATCATGTAGAAGTTACCCTGGCAGTTAGCTATACTCCACAGGTCCCTACTAATCCTCATGCGGCCACTAGTATCCTCTCATACTGACAAGGCATACTATGGAATGCAAGGTCGCAACCAAGCATTCTCTCTACTCCCATCCTAGTCCGTACAAGCACTTGAGGCATGGGCATGAACAAAACAATTATCTTTTTAGGTTTATTTAGTTAGTATTAGGTGTGAATGTTTTCACTTATTAAAACAACTTACAATGAGTTACCCTGGCAGCCTCTTAGGGCCCCAGCCCCCATTGCAAGCCACTTCCTGACACTACAAGTAGATTACCTACCCTAAGCTCACGGAATCATAAATCACCCCAATCCTATAGAAGTGACTAGAAAGAAATATCAAAAGATAAGAAAATCCAATATCCATAATAAAAGCATCAAATCTCCATGAGCAACTAAAAAGCATCCATAGAAAAAATCATGACCTCAATGGTTCTCTATTGGAAACTGAAGCATCACTAATAATCAAAAGTATCCATTGGTTCTCAATAACCAAAATATATCTCAAATCATACTGATCGAAGACTCCAAAATGGTTGAGTCAAAACATGTCACAACATGACATCATAAATCAATATTTCAGTCCCATCATGGCGACTGGAAAATATCCTAAGGATAACTAATCGATGACTCAAAAATGGTTAAGTGTTCCATACATAAGAATCTCAACTATAACAATCAGTAATTACAAACATTACATAGAGCATTCCATCACATAACCATGGTTGGGTTTATAAAGATCAGAATTAAGAAATCATCATGACATCACAATCATAACTGTCGAGCCTCTAGTAGACATCCTATAACTAGTCAACACTAGTCAACCCAAAACAAATAGCATAGAGAAAACACAATGCAAACACATGTTTTGGTTTGTTTTAAAATTACATAGCTAAATAGAGTGTGGATGTCTCAGTTTTTGTTTTCAAGTTTAGATATGGAACGGAGGAACATTTGTACATTTTTGTAACCCATGTATTGTTTTATGGATTAAATTTTTTCTCTCTAACTCTTAGAATTGATTATCCAATTATTCTATTGATATATTGTTTAATACTGTATGAAAATGATCCCCCATCAAAACCAATAAGACACCTTGTAGTTTTTAACATGAATAAATGCTAATTCCCTTTAATATCTTTCCTTCATAATTCAAAACAATATTTAAATTACATATACAAAATAATTAATTATTCAAGAAAATAACTATTAGTACCATTCTTTTACAAATATAATAATTATTAATTATTAATATCATATACATACATTTACATATATACATATACATATATATACACACACACACACACACACACACACACACACACACACACACACATACATATATATATAATTAATATTGAATGATAGTAATATTTTAAAATGTTATAAAAATTTGAACTATGAAAAGAACTCGATTTCACACCCATGTGAATGCAATTTCAAATCGCATAACACACATATATATGTGTGAGTACCATCGTCAGTGTGTAGTACCCTACAGTTGTAGGGCCTATGGCGACAGTGAGTACTTCATACCCTCTATCATCACAATACCTGTGACAATAGGTACCTATGAGGACAGTGAGTACGGGGGCGTGGGTTCTGTCCCCCCCCCCCCCCAAAGTTTATATATATATATATATTTTATTTTATTTTTTATTTTTTTAATAATATTTTTATTATATGTTCAGCCCGGAGTATAATTTCAAAATTCATTTTTAAATAAGGAATTTTATTAAACATTATTCCACTATGATATGACAACAACGTTTCTAAATAAATAATTATATATATATTTATGTATATACAGACATATATATACAAGTATTCAGATTTGTACAAATATGTACATTTTAAAATGAGACATATACATAATTTGAAGGGCTTTCAATCTTAAGAATTTTTCCCTATAACACATTTGTTCTCTAAATTTACCCATTAATCCTCTAATAGATTTGACTAAAAATTTTAACCCTAGTTCCATAATTTCATTGGATCTATGCATGAGGGATTTTCTCATATACAAGAATAAAACAATTGGAATATTCACAAATAGAATCCTCAGAAAGTATTTAGAAGACAC
Organism: Cupressus sempervirens; assembly: GCA_028749045.1. Classification (NCBI taxonomy): domain Eukaryota; kingdom Viridiplantae; phylum Streptophyta; class Pinopsida; order Cupressales; family Cupressaceae; genus Cupressus; species Cupressus sempervirens. Next base: position 84,437,945 of record CM053791.1, on the reverse strand, counting down.
GAAGAAGACAGGAAGTGTGAGATGCGAAAATAACATAAGCAAAGTCATAAGAGTCTACCCAAATTCTGATGCTAATTCACTTCTCCTCAGAAACTGTAGAGCAAGCTCCTTCCTTCTCCCATGTTCTTGAGTCTTCCAATGCTCCAAAAACACTCTCCCTAAGCCTCTAGGAGTGCTCGAATATAAAGAACTCTTAGGAAGCACCTAGAATGTCTCTAGAAACAACTAGAAGGTGTAGACAACCAAGCACAAGTTTTTTCCAACCTTCTAGATGAGTCATAAGGTTGTAGACACCATGTGCTTAATTGGTGCACTAACCCCCGTATTGTTGGCATATGAGAAATAAAAAGGTGCGTTTACTCCTAGGCAAGCTTATAACTCTTATTTGATTTTTTTATAACTTTCATTTTAATTTTTATAACTATTATTATTTAGTTATTACTTTATTATTATTTTATAATTATTATTAATTTTAATTTCTAATTTTCTTTTATTTAATTTGTTTTCTCAATTAATTCTCATTTAATTAATTATAGTCAAAATATCAAAGATCATGATATTATATTAATTTTCTCCAAATAATTAATTTATTAATTAAATCTATTTATTAAGACTTAATTAATAGAAAATTCACCATAGACCTCCAAGATAAAATATGAAAACCCATCATAGAACAATTCACACAAAATCAATCTAAAGGGTTAAAAATCACGAATTATGTCATCTGACACATTCGGTAGGTAAAATATCCATATACTTGTCCTCTCTCTCTAGGACAATGGTTTTAAGGGTTTGGGATTTGGACTTAAGAATTTATCTCCCTTCTCTTATCATTGAGATAGTGTAACAGGGTACGCTCATCCTGGCAATTCAGAGAAGTCAATACTCGATACCTACAACCTGCATAAAAACCATGTATGTACATACAATATATATAATGCTAAGCTAAAACATGCAATGGTAGGAAGTGGTACATCGTGTAGATCTTGACTAGCAGGTGACTATGACTCCCTTCCTTAACCACATCAAAAATGCCATACAATAAGAGCAAACACGCACACCATACACATGCAAGTATGGGATAAGTATCCATAATAAAACACATGAGATAATAAACCATCTAACTAATCATCATCAATAACTGGAAGCAATGTAATGATCATCATGCATACATGAAATGTAAAGTTTAAATGATCTCATCATATATTAACTGAATCCATAACATAATGTCTAATAGTCTCAAAACAATAACACTAATCCATCAACATAAAACTAGTCTAACATAGTTTGACATTAATAGCAACAATGTGTCTAGAAAAATGTGAACAAGGGCAGGCACTACAAAATACTTAATGTTGTAGAGTCAATTGAGTTATATTTCTGTATCAATTATTTTCTATTCCAATTTGTTAGATATTAATAGTTTTATCTTATCTTTGTCCAAATTGAGAAGGAAAGAATAGAGCTTCATTCCCCCATTTTTAGGTAGCAAACTGATTGCGATACGTATTGTAATTATGAGTTTAAAAGAGATCTCTAAGGAATTCATTCTATGATTTAGTTTTATTTTCTCTACATTTAGTTTATGATAAATTTAGCTTAGTAGAAGCTAGCATGCAATTTTAAAACCATCAGTCATATGAGTTCATAGGATGTGTGAGACTCATAAAATTAATTAATCTTATCTAAATCATTTCTTGCCTGGGTTAAAATCTCATATGCTTTTAACTGAGTTAACCTCTCCTATTCTTGAGTTAAGAAAATAACCCATTAAACTTAGGATAAACAAAATTCATTGCAAATCTGCAGTAGGGAGTTGTACCTAACAATTTAGAGGGAAGTTAGCCTTATTAAAAGAAACTTTCCAAACTATTGTAATCAGAGTTTTTTCACAAATTAGGGCACTTGTGAGTTAGAATTGGAAAGAACAAATAAGTTTACCAACAGATATAAATCACAACTATTTATTGATAAATAATTAATCACATGTAATATGCTTGGCTATAAAGCCTTCTAGGTTAGGGCCAAATACAAAAAATAATTACAATAATAGTTCTAGAAGATCCCACAAGATCTAGTTACCACACGACAATTCCAGCTAGTCCAGATCCACAATGAGATAAGAACACCAAGAAGAATTTATAGTTGTACCCTTAGATCCACCAGGAAATCCTATAGTTCCTAAGAAACAACCCAAGCTTTTCAAAATTCACATCTACCCTTCATCCCCTTCTCCAAGCTGGACTGATAAAAACTACCTAAAAACTCTACAAGACCCCTTACTTATACCCAACTAAGCCACAATTCAGCCTAGCTTCTTACAAACTAAATTAAATCCCTCACATTAAATATAGGTTGAGCCAAAAATCAGCTACAACACTAAATTAAATATTCATACAAAAATTAAATGCCAAAAGTTAGCTCATAGACAACTTGACAACAATAGGACCAAGACCAAACTGAGTGTCAGCAAAACCAAGCCAAGCACTAGTAAACTCCCAAACATTTTTGAACTCCAGAGACTATACTAAGCTCTAGAGATTATGTCGAGCAACCAAAGACCATGTTGAGTTCTCAAACCATGTTGAGTTCCATAGACCATGTTGAGTTCCATAGACTATGCTGAGTTTCTAGACCATGTTGAGTTCCATACACTATGCCTAGTGCCATAGACCATGTCAAGAAACAGTCCTTCTTCAACTAAGTACTAGTTCAAGAACCCTTCAAAGAAACTACTATTTCTCCGCCCATGAACTCCAAAGTAGTCACCAAGAAAACACAAGAAACAAACTCCTCAAAAAGTGTGTCCCACACTTTGATGCGCAAAGAAAGAGCAACAACCATCTTCATCTTCACCAAAGGCTTCCACTCCAATAGGAAAAAAAAAAACAAATCTACGCATCACCAACATCTACATCATTCTATCAAACACTGGAATCTTAATCATCCAATCATCATGGTCACTCATAGGAACAAAATAAACATAATACTTTATCAACAAATCCTCATCCACAGAAGTAACTAGTGAATCCACACTAGCAACAAAAGACTCCACATCAATAGCAATATATAGATCTCCATCAACATATGCCAAAATCATAGCACCAACAAGCTCATTTCTCACAACAAGATTCTCAACAACATACAACTCATCACTAGCAGCAACTAGATCATCCATGACCAAGTGCTCTACAATTTCCATGTCAGACCCAATTGACTAATCATGAAAATAAACCTCTATCCCAACATTAACAAGGTTTAGAATATCTTTAGTAACATTCTTAAGTTTCTCTTTGGGTTCTATACCAGACTCCACAAACTGATCAAGAAAATCAAACTCTTCCACCTTGACCTTGCTATGCCATCTTCTCTCATGAACAAGTCTTTTAACTAGCTAGACAACTCTCTTCTAGACCAGTAGACTCAAACTCCACAAACATCTATGGAATTCCTTCCTTACCTTATCCTTAACTCAATTAGCCAAGCTAGCTTCAAACCAAGAGGACATCTCAGCAAAGGTTCTCTCTACCACATCATGGAGATTCACAATCATCACAGGGTTCAAACCCCTCAAAGCCATCTCCTAAGATCTTCACAAACCCTCTCTAAACAATCCTTCCCATGCTCCTTATGATAAATCTAATTTTTTTGTAAGTTAGATTGCAACTTGCTACCTTGCATGAATAATCAAAAACCAACCCATAAGTTTAGAAACATTGATTTGTAATCCAAAAAATCTCTATGAGCATGCCTGATCAACATTCCATCTTCACATCCATCAATCCATCTGCAAGCCCTCTAAAATTGAAAGTCAAAATCATGATCCACCACCTCACAACCAAGATATCTAGGACTCTAGAAAGAAAAATACACCACTAGATCGAGATCTTCTCATATCAACTTCTCTCAACCCAAGTCCTATTACAAACTACCATCACTTTGGTGATATTTCTACACACTTAGGAACAACCTTCACTCTGATACCATCTGATGTAGCACAATGTGGGAGAATCTCCAAAGGAGACTTCGAAGCTGCCAACAAACAACCATATAGTGGAAACAACACAACAAAGAAACAATAATGAATGATGTGATACTGACTCACAACTTTTTATTCATAAATAATTGATTACATGTAATATGCCTAGTTGTATGGCCTTCTAGGTTTGGGCCAAATACAAACAACAATTACAATAACAATTCTGCAAGATCCAATTACCACATGCCAATTCTAGCTAGTCTAGACCCATAACTAGATAAGAACACCAAGAAGAATTCACACTTGTACCCTCAAGTCTACTAAGAAATCATCTATTTCCTAAGCCACGGCCCTAGCTCTTCAAAATTTTCATCTACCCTTCATCCCCTTCTCCAAGATGGAATGATAACAACTATCTAAAGACTCTACAAGACCCCTTACTTTTACCCAGCTAAGCCACAATTCAGCCCAACTTCTTACAAACTAAATTAAATACCTCACATTAAATATAGGTCAAGCCACAAGTTGGATACAAAATTAAATTAAATACGAATACAAAAATCAAATACCAAAAGTTGGCTCACAGACAACTTAGCAACAATAGGAGCATGACCAAACTGAGTGTTAGCAAAACAAAGGCGAGCACTAGTAAATTCCCAAGAATTGTTGAGCTCTAGAGGTCATACCAAGTTTCAGAGACCATGCCAAGAAACTGAATACCATCCTGAGTTCCCATACCATTCCAAGTTCCTAGACCATACTCAGTTTGATAGACCATGCCAAGCACCAGTCCTTCTTTGACTAAGTACCAGTCTAAGAACCCTCTAAAGAAACTACTAAGCCTCCCCCATGAACTCCAAAGTAGTCACTAACAAAACCCAAGATTCTCTTGTATTAGATTATTGTAGCTATCCAAAACATGGTCTTGTAGCACCTAGAATTTCATGCATACCTCACATGAGCTCCAATAAATACCCCATCAAAAATCACTACCTTATGGCATTTAGTGACTCTTAGGATCAATTCGGTTTGGTGTTCCTAAAAATGTTTGAGTACTCAATGGGATGGGATGAGCTTGGGCCTAGGGTTTACTCGACCACCCTAAGCTAATAGAATATATAGTTTGATCCCACAAAACATGTTTTGAGATATTCACGAGATGGTGACTTTGTAATTGCCAACACTACAAGTTTTAGTATCACCCAAGATGGGACTGCAAAATCAAAATAGAATCTAATCTCTAAAAAGTGAGAGAGGTTATTATAAGTGTTAGAAACATGGTCTTCTAGCACCTAAAATTGCATCCAGACCTCACACAAGCTCTAAGATATGCCCTATCAAAAAAAATTTCCCTATGGCATTTAGTAACTCTTAGGGTTAATTTGGTTTGGCATGCTCGATAAAATTTGAGCACTCAACGAGATCAGATGAGCTTAGGACTAAGATTTACCTAGCTACCTATAGCTAATTGAATAGATAGTTTAATCCCATAATTAACATTTGGAGAAATGTACTAGTTGGCAACTTTGTACTAGCTAACACTATAAGTTTCAACATCACTTGAGATGGGTCACAAAATCAAAATAGAATTTGATCTACAAATGATGAGAGAGGTTATTTTAGGTGTCATAAATATGGTCTTGTAGCATGTAGAATTGCATTCATACCTTGCACGAGCTCTAAGATATGCTCCGTCAAAGATTGTTGTCCTATGGAATTTACTGACTCTTAGGGTTAATTTGGTTTGGCATGCTTGAGAACATTTTACTAATCAACGAGATGGGATGAGCTTGTAACTAGTATTTATCAAGCCAGGTAGAGCTAACAAAATAGACATTTTGATCCCATGATGAACAATTGGATAGATTCAATAATTGGTGACTTTGTAGTAGCCAACACTACAAGTTTCAGCATCACCTAAGATGCGACCATAAAATCAAAATGGAATCCAATCTCCAAAAATTGATAAAGGTTACTATAGGTGTCAGTAACATGGTCTAGTAGCACCTATAATTGCATCCATACCTCACATGAGCTCTAAGATATGTCCCATCAATGATCACTTCCCTATGGCATTTAGTGACTCTTATGGTTAATTAAGTTTGGTATGCTCGAGAATGTTCAATTGCTCAATAGGATGGGATGAGCTTTGGACTAGGCTTTAACCAACAACCCATAACTAATATAAAATATAGTTTGATACCATGATGAATGGTTGGATAGATTCACTAGTTGGTGACTTTGTACTGGGCAACACTACAAGTTTCAACATCACTGCAGATGGGGATGCAAAATCAAAATGAAATCTAATCTCCAAAGAGTGGGAGAGGTTATTGTAGATGTCAACAACACGATCTTGTTGTTCCCAAAATTGCATCCATACCTCGCATGAGCTCCAATATATGCCCCATTAAAGATCATTGTCCTATGGAATTTAGTGACTCTTAAGGTCAAATCAGTTTGGTATGCCTGAGAAAGTTAGAGCACTCAACAAGATAGGATGAGATAATTACTCTGAATGACTATTTATTACCTACTGGAGGGTTGTGTCTCTTCCCCTATTCTCTCTCTCCATTTTTTCCCTCTCCCTATCCTACCTTCTTCCATCCTCTCTCTCTCTCTCTCTCTCTCTCTCTCTCTCTCTCTCTTTCTCTCTCTCTCTCTCTCTCTCCCTCTCTCCCTATTCAATCTAATTAACCAACAATATCTACTCTACATTTTAATGTCTCAAGTATTTCCTCATGGTCTGACTCATGAACCTTCCAAAGAGTCTTATTATGTGGTTTTGCACCATATTTTATCAAGTGGATATTTGATGCAACAACAAAGTTTGAATAGTGAATAATATTCTTCTCTATTCGCCAATCCTTGAATAACCACAAGTTAGGGTTCTTCATAGAATATCATCTAAGCCATGTGTTGGTTACAATTACCACACTGATATGGTACTCTAAACCTTCACCATTTATAATCGAGAGATCCAATTTTTTTTGGCTTGGACACAATGACACAAATAATAATCTGTCCCTTCTTCATTGTCTTTTGGTGGCATAATAGTAGAAACATGGCCTATACTGATAAATGTACAAAATGTGATCATTAATTCAAAAAAAGTTTAGGTAAAAGTTATAAAGTTACATATATATATATATATATATATATATATATATATATATATATATATATATATATATATATATATATATTGCACTTGATTAGACAAGTGGTCAAAGTCATTGGATGAATCCATCTCTACCATTTCTAGTATTTGTGGGGGATGATAAGTGTCAATCAAGTCCAAAACCTATATATCCCAATTGCCAACCCATTCAATTGACTCACACTCATCCCAATTTTCCTCTACACATGATGGATTGTAGCATGTCATTCTATATGTGTGGATATTCCATGAGCCTGCAGTAGAGCTTCTAAAAGAGTGCAACTCACTTGATCATGTTAGTGTGCAAGAATCCTCATATGGTGCAATGCTAGTATTATCTATCAACCAAAAAAATCTACAAACCATAGACTCATCTTGCTTACTTGGACCAATTGCAGTGTTACACAATTGGATGATGGATTTTGCATCAATCAATGTTGCTCCATCTTTGTACATTATTCCTTCATGAGCTAAGGATCTTTTGATGCAGGCCCTTGTACCATCATGTTCTCTCTTTCCATTACCAACCTCTATGAAATCCTACATATATTGAATTCTAGACAAATTGTGCATCATGCTCAACTAATAGAACATTTGTGCTTTCTTGATTGAGATGTGTCAGAAACATTAATCTTCCCTTGGATGTATTTAATTGGGATATTCAAAGGATCCCTAAATGTAGTTTGTCCTATTGTACACATGTGGAGGACATGTCATTATTTTTCCTTTATTCCACATGTGAGGAAAACTCATTTTTATAATTCCTTTATTAATGAATTTAGTTTATCCTCCTTAAGAGGATTGTGACACTTTGCACACACCTATTATGAATGTGGCATTCATAGAAATGGGAGTTACACATGCGAACACATGCAACTCCTTTCTCATCTCTTTAAAAGAGATGCTCCTCTTTCTTTCTTCTTTACACATCATTTTGATGTTATTGTATTGAGTTATTTTGCTCCAACACTCTCTCTCTCTCTTCTCTTAGGCATTTTCTTTCATTCATAATACTCACAAGGGGTTTTCTTTGCTTTCACCTTATAAATCCTTGTCTCCATTGTTGAACCATCTTGGTGTATGCTCTTGGATTTTGTTTATCTCATGGTAACATTGTCTCACACTTAACTTACTTGGATTGTTTCTTGTTCCTTGCTCTATTTTATCATTTCTTTCATGGTATTAGAGCTTGGTTACTAATCCTCATTTTTAGTTTTGTGTTGAATGTTGTCATTCATTGGAGCACACCTTATTTGGAGATGTTTTATTTAAGAGAAGAAGTTTGTGTTGTGGTTGTTTGCTCATTCTAACATTTTTTGTGTGCAAGTTTTATTTTATCATCATTTATTTTATTTTGACTAACCCTCTTTGGAAGGCTTGCCGCCAAAGGGTTTTCCTATGAAGATATCAATTTTTTATTGCTATTTTTTGGATGGCATGCCACCAAAACAAGAAGCATTTATTAGATAGCACTTATATTAAAATTGTGCAATTTGTTTAATTTTAAATATTTTATATATTGATCCTACTTATCATTTAATTAAAATAATCTTCTTCAATTATATTAAACAAATTATTCTAAGTGTGATTGTTAAAAAATAAACCTAGAACTCACAATAGATTAGTTAAAAATTGTGATATATTTCCCATTTAATTTTTTTTTTAATATTCTTGCTAATCTATTTTGAAACTTTAATTCACACCCGATGGGACAAATCTTCAACTCCATCTTCAATCAGCGCATCTTCAGAGTGGAAAGATATTTGATTATTCTCTAGCAACATTACCTTTTTGTAAGGCTTCCTGATGAAAGCAATTGCTCTTTGGTAATCTTGACATTCCCGCTCCATATAACATCTCTACCAGTAGGCCATCTGAGTCAGATTTTATAATCCTTAGGAGGGCGTACCAAACAAGGTTGGCTTGATCTTGAGACATTTTTTTTAATATATGTTTTACCTTTCACCATCTTCAAAAAGCAAATCCATTGCCCCCATTCTTCCCCTTAGCTATTTTACCCTTCATCGTTCTCTTTCCCTGACCCGCTATTCCTCTGTCCCCTTTAATTTATCCATTGCTAGATCCCTTTCTCCCAATCGCTATACATATTCTTCATCAGTGAATTTTGATTTAGCCAGATTGAGGTCGTTGAAGAGAAATTTGCAGGTTGGATCCTCGATTTTTTCTGTTTTGCTGAAGGCATTGTAGAGAGCTGTTGTTCCATCTAGTTCAGTGAGGAAGATGTGCCTGAACAAGCTTCTTAAACTTTTCTGAATCATCGCCCTTGTTTGGATGATTTTTAATAGCTATTTTACCTTTCACCGAGGAAGCATTGTGTGGCCATTAGCTCCAAGAGTAGCAATTTTTTTGTTGTTTTCTTCCTCATCACAGGTGCCCATACCATTCTCTACCCATATCATTCTTTGCCCATACTTTGCCAATAGAATAAGTATGTTCAGTCAATCAAGTTTATGTCAGGACATCCTACGAGTTAAGATTTCCATGTAATATAGTATAACAATTTGTAATCATTTTAGCTAATTATATTCCTTCCTCTTTACGTTATAATCATTTAGTCCTTCTAATGCATCTGCCTTATTCTTTTGTTATAGATTCATAATTATTTCTAACATCGACTTGCAGGGTTCTATCATTCTGTTTCACTAAAATAATTAGTACTTATTATTCTAACATTTTTCTTGCAGTTATTTTTAGTTCCATCAGCAAGTTTTTTTTTTAAATTTTAGTTAACTTTTACATCATATTTCTACTAGGGGGGATATTTTTTCTTAAAGATGTCAACCTTAATTCCAGAAATAAAACTTAATCATACTAATTATCATTCCTGGAAAACACACATTTCATTTATTTTTTCATTTTAAACACTCGTTCGAGATAGCCACTAATCCTTCTATTGAACCTGGTTCAGTGGCTACCCAAGATGAAAAAGATACTTGGAAACTTAAAAATGAAGAATCTTTAGGGTTAATTGGTATTTCCATTATTCCATATTTATATGTTTTAATTGCACATTATTCTAAAGCCCATGATGCTTGATCAATTTTAAAAACCAAATATGACAGTGCAGATGAATCACGCAAAATGCAATTGCAGGATCAACTTGAAGATCTCAAGTATACAGATTTTAAGACCATGGATGATTTTTTGTTAAAATTTGATTCTATTAAAAGCCAACTTATTGCTTTAGGTATTCAGTTAGATGACATTCACTTAATTCATATTATTCTTAAAAAGTGCCTTCCTAGATAGTTTCAATAGTTTATAACTAATGTTCATGCACAGCTTGCTATTCCTACATTAACTACTCAGTTAACTTATGTTATTTTTCAAAATTTATTAAGATAGGAAGAAGCTAAGCTAATTCAGTTTGGTACTCTTAAATCAACTGAACATGCATTTACGTCTAAAAATTCAAATAATACTAATTTTTGTTTAAATAATAATAATTCTAATAATTTCAATAATAAATCTCATGCCAAATATAACAATAATAACAATAACCATAACAATCATCATAATAACAATCGTAATAATAATAATCAAAGGAATCATTCAAATTCCAAACCTCATTGTTCTTATTGTGGCAAAGATGGTCATGTTGTTAATAACTGTTTTAAAAAGCAAAATGATAAAAAACCTATGAATAACAGTAACCATAATAAAAAATCAAATCATAAAAAAGGTTAACTCTACTGGTTCTAATTCTTGTCATGCTTTTACTTGTAGCTTTAATCTTTGTAGACCCTTAGAGTGGATTGTTTATAGTGGTGCATCACAACATGTAACTTCTCATAAATAAATTTTGGATTCTCTGCAACTTGATATTGCTAACATTCCTATTCAATTAACTAATAATCAAACTTGTAAAGTTGAAGGTTTAGGTGACATCACTATTCCTAATGGTAAATTGCATGATTTTTTGTATGTACCTGATCTAAAAACTAATTTGGTTTCTGTTTCAAAGTTATGTCAGGACTATAAAGTTGAATTCTATAAAGATACATGTTATGTCATAGATCCTCAAACTAAACAAGTGATTTCTCATGCTAAAATGGATAATGACAACTTATTTAAATTCCATGAATTTTCTAGTTCATGATATTCTTTACATTCTTCCATTGATTTCAATAAATGGCATGAAAGACTTGGCCATTTAAATTCGGATTATATTAATTTAATGCAAAAAAGCAATATGGTTGATGTCTTGCCTCACATTATTCCTTCTAAGATTGCTTGTACTGGTTGTTTGAGTGGTAAGAAGCATAGGGAGCCCTTTCCAAGTGGTAAATCATGGTGGGCAACTCATAAGTTGCATCTTGTCCATAGTGGCCTTTTGGGCCCCATGGAGAATAACTCCATCCAAGGTTCTCAGTATGCACTTACCTTTGTTGATGATTTTTCTAGTCGAACTTGGATCTATTTTTTGCATAGAAAGGATCAAGTTCTTGATATATTCATCAAATTATAGTTATATGTTGAAAGGCAATCTGGTTTTAAAATGAAAATTCTCAGAACTGATAATGGAAAGGAATATGTGAATAATGCTTTTCATTCTTGTCTAAAATCATGTGGAATTAAACATGAGCTTACTATTCCTTATACATCACAGCAAAATGGTGTGGTAGGAAGAAAGCATCAGACCATTGTTGAAATGGCTAGATGCATGTTACATGCTAACAATTTGCATTATAAATTTTGGGTTGAAGCCACGTTTTGTGCAACTTATATCCTTAATAGGACTCCTACCAAAGCTCTCAAGGATATTACTCCAGAAGAGGCTTGGTCTGGTAGGAAACCTGATTTACATCATTTGTGAATTTTGGATCTGTTGCTTATGTTCATACTCCTAAATAGAAAAGGCATAAATTAGATCCTAAGTCTTTTCCTTATATGTTTGTTGGTTATGATGAAAACACTAAGGGTTATCGTGTTTATGATTCTACTACTAACAAAGTTCAAGTTGCTAGAGATGTTTGCATTGTAGAAAATGGTGTACATGACTGTTCTATTACACATGATGTAGAATTCAGTGGCACTAAAATTGTGCTAGTGGAGGACCAACCTCCTTCTCTTAACCCTACTCCTCCTCTTAACCCTAAAACTCAAGCACCACCTATTATTTCTGCTTCTACTAGTAATGATATTCAAGTCGCTACTAATGATGCTTTTATTGATAATGATTCTTCCTCTAGTGATGATTCCATTACAACTAAACATAAACCTAAATGGGCTCAAAACTTAATCAATGAAAGTGATGACTACATTTATAGATTTGATGGAATTAAACATAGAAGGATTAATTATTGTAATTATGCTTTGATGACTACTATTATGAATTCTAATGATCCTAAGTCTTTTGATCAAGATAACTCTCAACCTCATTGGCAAAAGGCCATGCAAGAGGAATATGACTCTTTAATGGCTAATCAAACTTGGGACTTAGTCAAGTTATCTCATGGCAAGAATATAGTTTCATGTAAATGGTTATACAAAACAAAATTGAATGCTAATAATGAAATTAGTAAATTTAAGGCTAGATTAGTTGCTAGAGGTTTTTCACAAATCGAAGGATTAGATTATAATGAAACTTTTGCTCCTATTGCTAAAATGCCTACTATTAAATTAGTTCTTGCTTTAGCATCTAAAATGAATTGGCCCATTCATCAAATGGATGTTAAAAGTGCCTTCTTAAATGGTGATTTACATGAAGAAATATATATGGCTCAACCTCTTGGATTTGTTAAGCGAGGTAGTGAAAACCTAGTTTGCAAATTGAAAAAATCTATTTATGGTCTTAAACAATCACCTAGAGAATGGTATTCTAAAATTAGTTCTTTCTTTATGTCTCAAGGCTTTTCTAGAAGTAAGAATGATCCTAATTTTTATATTAAACATACTGAAGATGATATTATCATTGTTATTGTTTATGTGGATAATCTAATTCTCACTTCTAGTTCAGTTGCTTTGATTTTTGATATTAAGTTTCAACTTAAACAAAAATTTCAAATGACTGATTTAGGTATTTTACATTACTTCTTAGGTATGCAACTTTGCCAAACTCCTAAGCGTATATTTCTTTCTCAAAACAAGTATGTTCATGATCTTTTAGAAAAATTTAAGATGAATGATTCTAACCATGTTTCAATTCCATGTGAATTAGGAACTAAATTAATGGTTGATATGAATACTCCTTTTTTTGATGAAACTTTGTATAGGCAATTGGTAGGTAGTTTAAATTACTTAACTCTTACTAGACCTGATATTGCTTATAGTGTTGGTTTAGTTTCTAGATTTATGTCTAAACCTCAACAAACACATTTTAAAGTTGCTAAAAGAATCTTAAGGTAAATTAAAGGAACCATTAATATGGGATTATTCTATTATGCCAATTCTGAATTTCTTTTACAGGGCTATACTGATTCTGGTCTAGGTGGAGATCCCAATGATGGGAAATCCACTTGTGGCTATTGTTTCTTTGTTGGTTTAAGTGCAATTTCTTGGAAAAGTAAAAAAGAACACTCTATTTCCCTTTGCTCAACTGAAGCTGAATACAAAGGATGTACCAATGCAGCTAAGGAAGCCTTGTGGCTTAGAAGACTTCTTGAAGATTTGGGTCTACCTCCACAAGCACCTACCCTTCTACCTTGTGACAATCAAAGTGTTATTTCCTTGGCAAAGAATCCATTTTTTTATGCAAGGACCAAACATATTTCACTTCAACATCACTTCATTCAAGAACAAGTCGAAGACAAGCAAGTTACTCTTCTTTATTGTAAAGGTGAACATCAAGTGGCTTATATTTTGACAAAACCACTTTCTGAAGACAGATTTCAATTTCATTGTAAAAATTTAGGTTTACAACCCTTTGATGTAAATTCCCCAAGTAAAGATTAAGGGGGGGTGTTAGAAACATTAATCTTCCCTTGGATGTATTTAATTGGGATATTCAAAGGATCCCTAAATGTAGTTTCTCCTATTGTACACATGTAGAGGACATGTCATTATTTTTCCATTATTCCACATGTGAGGACAACTCATTTTTATAATTCCTTTATTAAGGAATCTAGTTTATCCTCCTTAAGAGGATTGTGACACTTTGCACACACCTATTATGAATGTTGCATTCATAGAAATGGGAGTTACACATGGGAGCACATGCAACTCCTTTCTCATCTCTTTAAAAGAGATGCTCCTCTTTCTTTCTTCTTTACACATCATTTTGATGTTATTGTATTGAGCTATTTTTCTCCAACACTCTCTCTCTCTCTCTTCTCTTAGGCATTTTCCTTCATTCATAATACTCACAATGGTTTTTCTTTGCTTTCCCCTTATAAATCCTTGTCTCCATTGTTGAACCATCTTGGTGTATGCTCTTGGATTTTGTTTATATCATGGTAACATTGTTTCACACTTAACTTACTTGGATTGTTTCTTGTTCCTTTCTCGATCTTATTGTTTCTTTGAAGATGCACAATAGTCTGATCAAATAATGTGTTGGCAATATGGTATGCCCTTTTTAGCAAAATACCCATATAATAGTTGGAAACAACCATGTAAAAACTCCATAGAATATAATAGGTCATTGTTAATGTAAAAATGGTACTCCCTCAATATCTTCCTATCATCCTCTGTACTTGTAGGTGAATGCATGAATGTTATGTGAACAAATATGAAAACCTATTGAGAAGTATAATACTTTTCTTGCACCTCATTTTGTGGTTGTGGTTTGTAGTTCTCTATGAAGTCTACAATTGAAACAATTGTATCTAGTGGAAATGTATCCTTGCACAACTTAAATTGCAAATCTAGCCATTGAACTCTATGTGTATGCCTTGCATACTTGTAAATAATTGTTTCACAAAATATCTTCATGAATTCATACACTAAAAACTTTTCAATGAATAAATCATATCTTTTACCCTATTTTCATCTTTTAGAGCATATGTCACTATCTTATATTTTCCATAATCTATTATTTCATTTCTAGTTGTGTGTGTACTATCCATATGTTCACAAGTTTATTAAAGCTTCCAAGAACCAAAAAATAAGCATGTACCATCTAAACATGATGTCTTGTAAAATTTCTGGCCATCCCTTATTTCACATAAAATGTTGGATGTGAATTCCCTTGAAGATCTAGGTGGCTCAGTCATGTCACAATCCTACAAAACAAACTTACAATGCAAAAACACACACACACATATGTCTAAAAACATCAAAATAGTTAAAAAATTCAATATGTAGATCGTACAATAATAGTTTGTGTGTGTATAATTTATCTTCACATAAAAAGGTTTACTCATGTCAAAAAATCTTTTACTTATTCAAATTTGAAGATACATACCAATAAATTTTGCAAAAAACTGTGTTTGCATTGAGTCCAAAAAATGTTTCACATGTGGATCACAATTTTACCTACCAATCCTCCTTCTTACAACATCACTTTGATTAGGGGAATCCCATGTTTTATTTGTCCAAAAATCTTCAATCAATGATTTCAAAGCTTCACTAGTTTCTTTCTCCTTTCACGACAGTCTACTGCTAAATGTCCATAACTCATTTTTTGTTGGATCTTCCAATCTCTCATGCCTTACCATGGATCTTCTTAGAGTACTTCTATCATATTTCAATATTTTTCTTTCCTTTCTCATGAGTGGAGCTTTCTTCATTTGGGTACTTACTATTGTTGAAGTAAGTACACATCTTGTGATATTACTATCTTTGGTGCATGATTTAGAACCCACTTCCTCATATGCACTCATTAGATTCTTTAAGCAATATTATTTTCATTTTAATCATCCACCGTTCTTAGCCCAATAATCTTTAGGATGGACTTAAATTTCAAATTTCTCATCATTTTAACAAATGATTGGTATTAACCAATACCTTTAATATTTAATTCTTCAAAGAATAATCTCCACATACAATTAACTTTTCTTTGACAAGTATGCCTGCTAATCTTTTTAGGCATTGATTTCAATCTGTTAGCAACAATATCAATCAAATAATTTGGTCTTCTAAATTAAATTCTAGAAGGTGTTATAATCTCTTCCATTGCCTCAACATTTTGAACATCAACATAAGTTTGAGTCTTTTGCATACCTTGGACAAAAGATGGTGTGCCTCAAAAATATGATGCTAAAGATGGAATATCAC